>CP125841.1:28855947-30105947 GCA_030408175.1 Trifolium repens | reverse complement strand
TAAAAGGAAATTACTCAGTCTTTCATACCAAGCTCTTGGAGCTTGTTTGAGACCATAGAGTGATTTCTTAAGTTTATAAACATAATCAGGGTTTTTCAAATCCTCAAAACCTGGAGGTTGTTTGACATATACTTCTTCAGAAATTACACCGTTTAGAAAGGCGCTCTTAACATCCATTTGGTATAAGGTTATTCCATTATTAACTGCATATGATAATAATAACCTGATTGCTTCCAGTCTTGCCACTAGAGCAAATGTTTCAGTGAAGTCAATGCCTTCTTGCTGACTGTAGCCTTGTGCTACTAGTCTAGCTTTGTTTCTTACCACTTCACCTTGTTCATTCAGTTTGTTCCTAAATACCCACTTGGTTCCAATGATGTTCTTGTGTGTTGGTCTTGGTACCAAATCCCACACATCATTTCTTTGAAACTGATTGAGCTCATCTTGCATTGTTACAATCCATCCATCATCAGAAAGAGCTTCATCAACATTCTTAGGTTCTATCATAGATATGAGTCCTAGAAGTGAATCATGTTGTTGATAATCTGATCTTGTTTTTCTTGGACTCTCTTTGTTTCCAAGGATAAGATCTTCTGGATGTGATGATCTGTATTTGAATTTTCTCTTTGGAGCTTCATTAGTTTCAGCACTTGTTTGGGTATCATCATGCTCTTCAGATGCTTCTATTGGGGATGCTTCTTCAGAGACTTCTTCCAATACATCTTCTGAAGTTTCATTTGCATCTGATGCTCTCTCAGGTTCTGGATTGTTATATTGATAAGGAATAGCTGCATAGCTATCATCTTGCTCTGACATTTTACTGTCAGGCTCTTTGTCATCAAATCTAACATGTATAGATTCTTCCACTGTGTTAGTTTCAGAATTATACACTCTGTATGCCTTTGAGCGTTCAGAGTAACCTATAAAGATTCCCTTACAAGCTTTGGCATCAAATTTTCTTTTGTAGGCCTTATTGTTCAGAATGTAACAGGTACATCCAAACTGATGAAAATAAGAGATGTTGGGCTTTCTTCCTTTAAAGAGTTCATATGTTGTTTTATTCAATATAGGTCTGATATAGATCCTATTTTGAATGTAACAAGCTGTGTTCACAGCTTCTGCCCAGAAGTGCTTAGCAAGTTTAGTCTCATGCATCATGGTTCTTGCCATCTCTTGTAAAGACCTGTTCTTTCTCTCTACAACACCATTTTGCTGTGGTGTTCTAGGAGCTGAGAACTCATGGACAATTCCATGGTATTCACAATAAGTTGCAAAGGGTTCGTTTTCAAATTCACCCCCATGATCACTTTTGATCTTTAAGATCTTGAGACTCTTCTCACTTTGCACTTGTGTGCAGAAGATGGTAAACACATCATATGCATCATCTTTCACTCTAAGAAATTAACCCAAGTCCATCTACTGTAATCATCAACAATAACAAGTCCATATTTCTTTCCATTGATTGAGGCTGTACTTACAGGTCCAAACAAATCAATGTGAAGCAATTCAAGAGGTCTTGAGGTAGAGACAATGTTTTTAGGTTTAAATGAGGTTTTTGAAATCTTTCCAATCTGACAAGGACCACACAGAGCATCTGAATGATAATTAAGATTGGGTAGACCTTTAACCAAGCTTAGTTTGCTAAGCTTAGAGATTAATCTCCAGTTAGCATGACCTAAGCGTTGGTGCCAGACCCATTTCTCATCATTCAAAGATAGAAGACAAACTATCTTTTGCTCTGAGAGTTCTGACAAATTGATTTTATAAACATTGCCTTTCCTTAAGCCTCTGAACACTACAGACTCATCAGACTCTCTGATTACAGTACATGCATCTTTATTAAACTTAACAACAAATCCACTATCACAAAATTGGCTAATGCTTAGTAGATTATGTTTGAGGCCATCAACTAACCAAACATCTTTGATAGAAAGAGAAGAATTACCAACTGTACCAGTACCAGTGATCTTCCCTTTTTGGTTTCCTCCAAATCCCACAGTTCCTCCCTATTTCAGAGTCAGGGTTTGGAACATATGCTTGTCTCCTGTCATATGACGCGAGCAGCCACTGTCCAGGTACCAAGAATGCTTCTCTGGCCTTCTTAGAGTGCAGATCTGCTGCAAAGACAATCTCAGACTTTGGTACCCATACCTTTATGGGTCCTTTAGAGTTAGTCCTCATTACCTTAGATTGTTTTTGTTTATAAGGCCTATCATGAGCTCTAGAGTTATTGAAGCATTTTGAAAAACTTTTAGGCTTTGTATAACTCTTGTGCTTAGCTTTAGAATATACCAGAGTTTTATTTATTTTGACATTGGTCTGAGGTTTGGAAACCTTAGTCTCTGAAGGTTTCAGAGTCTGAGGCTTCTTAACCTCTGACACAATTATTTTTTCAGGTTCTGGTATACCTATTGCTTCTGATTGGCTTTTAACAAATACAGCCTTAGGTTTTGAATTATCACTTTTAGAGGGTTTAGAAAATAATGGATTATCTTTAAAGCGTGAAAATCCAAGACCTTCACCTCTGTTTCTACTAACATGGTATATTAAGGAAGCTATCTTACTTCTCTTCATGCCATTGATAAGAAATTCTTGCAGAGCAAATTCATGCTCTGGAGGAACCTTATCATCATAAACATAATGAGTTTCCATAAATGAGTTTCTACTACTTAGAGACTCATTTTCTTCAACTATTATGTTCATTTTCTCAGTTAGGTTATTGTAAGCCTTTTTCAGGACCTTACATTCACCTGCCTTTTTAGTGAGCATTTTTAAGGCATCTTTAAGATAATCTACTAATTCAGTTCTAGAAAGTTTAGCAATTACCTCTTCCTCATCTTCAGAGTCTGAACCTGCTTCAGAGTCTTCTCTGTCAGAGGTAGTTGCCATCAGTGCTAGATTTGCTTCCTCATCACCATCTGAGTCTGAGTCTTTGTCAAGATCTTCCCATGTTGCCAGAAAGCTCTTCTTGACTTTACTCTTATATCTTTCCTTGCTAGAGCTTTGCTTTGATGATCTACTTTTGTTTTCTGGACAATCAGCAATGAAATGACCAGGCTTGTTGCATTTGAAACACTTGTTTTGATCTTCCTTCTTGTCTTTAGCAGTACTAAGTCTCTTGGAAGATCCTCCAAATTTGCCTGCATATTTCTTGCTTCGTTTTGCCCATTGTGAAACCTTAGCAGCCATCAGTACCATCTCTTCTTCATCATCAGACCCATCTTCTTGACCCTCTTCAGAAGCCTCATCTTCAGATTCTATAATTTTAGCTTTCAGAGCCTTTGATGAACTTTTGGAGCTTAAGGCTATCCCTTTCATCTTCTTGGTTGATTCATCAGTCATTAGTTCCATCTCATGACTCTTTAATGAACTAATCAAGCTTTCAAGGGATACTGTGTCCAAATCCTTAGACTCTTGAAAAGCAGTCACCTTGGGTCTCCATTTTGGTGGTAGGCTTCTGAGTACCTTTCTCACATGATCAGCTTCAGTATAACTCTTGTCTAATACTTGAAGTCCAGATACAAGAATTTGAAACCGTGAAAACATAGTTTCAATGTCCTCTCCATCCTTCATCATAAACAGCTCATACTGATGCACCAACAAGTTAGCCTTTGCCTCCTTAACTTGTTTGTTGCCCTCATACTTGGATTTTAAGGAATCCCAAATAGATTTTGCAGTTCTTTTATCTCCAATTTTAAGGTACTCATCATGTGAGATAGCATTAGTCATCATTCCTTTTACATAGTGATGCTTCTTGTACTCTAGCTTTTGAGTAGGTGTAAAAGCTTTCCTGTTCTGAGAGATGACAACACCTTCTAAGTCCATGTTTTCAAAGTTAACTCCATCTTCTACCATGTCCCATAAATCACAATCAATACTCATGATATAGCTGTACATATTTGTTTTCCAGAAAGGGTAGCTGGTCTCAGTTCCATTGAAGAAAGGAACCTTATCAGATGCCCTTCTTTGACGAGAGTTTGAATCATAGTCAAAAGGAACTTCATTGAGATTCTTCTCAGCAGACATGTTTTTCCTCCTGGATCTTTACTGTTTCACTGTAAGGTGAGTTAGGCAACAGACCTAGCTCTTGATACCAATTGAAGGTGGAAAAACACAAGAAGGGGGGGGGGGGGGTTGAATTGTGTTTTTAAAATTAAAACTTTTACCAAATAAAACTAAGTTTGCAGCGGATGTAAACACAAAAATAAAAGGGGTGCTGAGAGAAAGAGAGAAAGACACAAAATTTATCCTGGTTCCTCTCACAAATCGAGAGTACTCCAGTCCCCTTGTTACTAACAAGAGATTTTCACTATAATCTACTTAAGATTACAAATTGCTCAAGCACACTTGCAAGAGACTTCTCAGGTGCTCAAGTTTCACTAAACAAGAGACTTCTCAAATGCTCAAGTTAAACTTAACAAGAGACTTCTCAAACAAACTTAAGAATAAGAATGAATGTTAAGGAACACTTGATATACTATCAGAGGTGTTTACAAAATACAACGCAAATTGCTTTAAGACTTTAAATGACAGATAGAACAATAATGTCAGAATGCTTCAGAGCCTTAAACGCAGTAATAGAACAGTGGTTCAGTTGTCATTTCTTCCTATTTGAGTCTTCTATTTATACTTGAAGGAAGATGATGACCGTTGTAGAGAGATAAGGTGCCAGCTGGAATTTGCTCGTACAATTGCTAGCTGTAGATTGCCTTCTTTAGCAAAGAAATCCAATTCCACTACCTTGCAATTCAAATTATCACTCATCCATTTTGAGTAATAATAGTACGATAGTACGATCCTCAAATGCGCTCCACTTATGGATAAGATTAACGTTGTACCAACGAATATTCCTTCCTGTGGATGTGACAGAGCCTTGAAGTAGATTGTTCTTCAATCATTGGTTCTGATTATGTCAGTTCTTGAGTGATGTAAATTCCTTTTGCTTCAGATGCTGTTGACATAGCTTCTTGAGGTCATTTAGCTTCTGAGTCCTTCAGACCTTGTTTTATCCTCAGAGGCATTATCTTTAGCACGTAAAATTTAAGCTTCTGATGAACAGCGATACACTTTCAGAGCTTCATAGCTTGGCTTCTCTCTTGTTATTCATAGTGCTTCTGAATGAATTTTAACTTATAATCCTGCACACTAGAATAATCATTAGTAATTCCAATTGCAATTTTAATACTTTGTTATCATCAAAACCACTTAAAATTTTAGAGGTTCATGTCAGACCCACTTTGTTCCAACAAAATTAACCCAACACACTTAAACTTTTTTTCAGAAAACATGGATATACGCTTTATCCATTCCTATGAGACATACACGCTTAAGCCTCTCTTAAGAGCATACAAGCACTGTTGTGTCAGCGGAATGCGAAATAAGCAACATCCGTTAATCAACTTTTTTTACAATGGATACACGTTTTATCTATTCCTCTAACACATACACAACTTAAGCTTCTTTTTAGAACATACAAGCAATGTTGTGTCAGCGGAATACGAAATAAACGTTACCCGTTAAAATCAACCAACCAAATAAACATTTTTTAGCAGAACTACGCGAGCTTTGAATTTCCCATTGCACCCTTGGGAATACGTAGGAGCGGGCTCCTACAACCGTCAAGCTCGTTAATAAAAAACCTTTTTTTTGTTTTATTTGGAAACGAAGTAGAAGCTAGCCAACGATTGAGCAATTTAATTCGAAACCACGCAGACAAACCTAAACCACCTAAATGGTTCCCATCGAGTACGATGGATGCGAGGGGTGCTAGCACCTTCCTCTCACATAACCAACTCCCGAACCCGCCATGGTTCTTTAACCATGTCAACCTCAAGGTTTTTTTCGATATTTTCCTTTACCTCTCTTTGGGATAAATAAAAATCGGTGGCGACTTCATTGTGTATAATGGAATTTTCCAGCCCGCTACAGCTGGCGACTTCACTGGGGAAGGAACAGAGTTAAGCCTAGTTTAGGCGGTTTACTATTTGTCTGCTTTTTCCAGGTTTGCAGTATCTTGCTCTATCTTTATTTTTCTGTCATTATATGCTGGCTGGCTGTTTCTCTACTTCTACTCCTTCTTCTTTTTTTCTTTTCGCCCTTGCGGCGTGGTTACTGTGTGAAGCTCTACACCCGAGCTTGAGGAAAGCCTAAGTTAAGTTAGGGGTATTTATCCTGGCCTCCCTGACGTATGGCTCGTGAGCGCTGGCATAATCACCTCGCCTAGGGTAGATTCTCTTGAAAATAGTGGCCATCCTGACGTATGGCTCGCTAGCGCGAGTGTTTTCATGTGGGATCCATGACCCTAGGGACCTTTTGACATGTCTAGAACCCGGAAATGTGTTACTAGAAACTTCTCCTTAGAACCCGAGTCGAGGTTACGTGGTGTTGACCCTCCCGGTTGACATAGTGGCCTCACCTAAAGGAGATTTTCTTTTGGAGATATTTGCCGTGAGCTTTTGCAACAGCGACATTGTTTCCAAACGGAAATCCGTGATTTTAGGCACCTCATCAAACCTAGAACAACATGTGAGAGGGATTGGTTGCAGGTAACTTTGAGCCTTTTGACCTCAGAAATGATAATTAGACCTCTACTTCGCCGTGACAGAATCTGCTACAAAAGTGCCTTCATGCATCCATGCACTCATGCATTCATTCATACAAAAATATTTTTGCATAACATTTCAAAAAATTGATAAAGCATAAAAGACTTTTACATGCATTTGCATCCATACAAAAAATCATTATCTCATCCTCACCCGTTCACAAACAGCTTCATTCCCGACACTGATACCAGACTCAAAGCATTTCAAGGAAATCATGGAAAATTGGCAGAAACAGATTGATGACTTAAGAGGTGATGTGGACCAACTGACCGACAAGTTAGACCGTGTTTTAGAAATACTAGCTAGTCTCAGTCTGCCTTCAAGAGTCGATGCTGCAACAGTAGGGGAAAATCCTCCAATTGATTCCCCATTGTCAAAAGTGGTATGGCCTTCATCCGGATCATCATCCGGACATACTTCTGCAATTGCTCTAGTCACCCAAGAGCCAATGGACACCGACACTGAATTTCTGATTGGCCGGTGACTACGGTCTGGCAAGTGCACCAGTCTGTCATCGAGTAATAATTCACACTCTAGGTGTCTAGAATGAGTTCGTATCCACAGGGATCGTGCCGCAGCTTTACTAGCGTTATTTAAGTTTGTGATAGTTTGCATTCGCTTTGGTTTTTGGAAAAAGGTTTTATAAAAATAGTGTAATGCTTTGCAGAAATATAAATGCGGAATGTATAAATATAGATTCAACAAATATAGAGGCTAGGTATGGTGGTTGGACTCCCTCCCTTCTTCATATTTGGCATGACCGGTGTATAACATAGTTACTTAGATTATGTTCGGCGGTGAATTATCCTTGTTGTAGTAATACCTTACTATTACACTATGTCTATTAAAGTTTCCCTACATTAACAACTAAGGTACCTACGAGAGCCTAACCTCGATGTGTCACATACCTTAATTACTAAGTGAGTTGTTTATAAACACGCATTATAACCTTCATCAATTAACCTCTAGGTCCTAGTATCAGGCTGTTCATCTTCTAAGTGCTCAAATCACACCTAGTGCATGATTCCTCCTCTAACCGCTCAGTTCACGACTAGTTCAGGATGTTACCGTCTCTATACACCTAGCATTATTTACTACGAGTTCCGGACTAATACCAAGTCGAAACCTGATATCAATTCTATGGGCGCTCCCGCTTATCCGGCCAGATTACGAGAATACGTTATTAAAGTGCACGAAAGTAAATAACAAACATAATTACTAAATATCATTTATTATAACTTAGACTCAATCACAGACTCCAAATATTCATAGGGGAGTTCATCTTCTCCACCACAGCCTAAGGCATAAATAATAAAGACTACATATTTAAATTACAAGAAATTATAACCTAAATACAAAAGCCTAAAGAAATCATACTTTGCTGAGTTAGTTTTCCCGTAAGGGGAGAAAACTATGCCCAATAGAGCTCCTCTAAACCTCTCCTTATAGTAGAGAGTGTTCTACTATTTCTGAATGAATAAAACAATGAATGAGAGGCTCTATTTATAGTTTTCGTAATGGGCCTCAGCAAGGCATCGCAGCACGATAAGGCCATCGTACTGCGATGTGAAGCTTCAGTTCAAAATTATAACTGATCCTGTGCATTTCATCAGCTTGGGCGCCAAGTAACATCATCGTACTGCGTTGTAGGGCATCGTACTGCGATGGAAGATTTTCTCAAGATTTATTTCTTCTGATTGCTTGGCGTGCAAGGAGCTTTCAGCGTGGCACGATAGCACACATCGTGCTGCGATGGAATGCTGTATTTCTTCACTTTTTGGGCTTTTTCTTGTCTTTTTGCATCTTGGACTCTGTCTTGATGCTTTTTCTTGCTTTTGTAGGTTTTCCTTCGTATTTGGGTCTGTCTTGGTCATTTTACTACTAATAATAATACTAAAAATGACGTAGAAATTCATGTCATCACAACCCCAAACTTAAACTGTTGCTTGTCCTCAAGTAACATGCTGTCAGACAAGATCGTTAGAGAAATACGAGATAAACAAAGATGATAGGAATTTCACAACCTTGCTTAATATTTCAGCAATGGGACCGCTGATTTCTTACCGCAGCGATCATGCTCAGTCCTGCTAGGCTCAGGAGACGTCAATGGTAGCAAATCGGACAAATGTCTGCAAGAGTCCATGCTCAACTTTTTCTCTCTCTCACATTTGTGTTTTTCGCTCATAATTGAAAGGGTTAACTCTCAATCATCGTACAACCTGCCATTTTACCATAGGCTTACAAGAATTCTAAGCAACCAGACAAAATTTAATATACATGCATTATTGGAGGTCTTTTCAGGGTTATAACGTGGCTTAGGTCAAGGTAGGACATTTTTGGGAATAGTAGGCTAAACATTGGAGTTAAGTTCTACTTTGTTGTTCCTTTTTGTGTACGCAACCTTTGTTCCTTAGGGTGCCTTTTTGTGTTGGTATTGGAAAATAAGAACCGGATGTGTCTTTGTATGGTTCTTTTCTATCACTATTTTTGCCCTTTGGCTCTTTCTTTTGCCTTTTGGCTTTTTCTTTTGCCTTTTGGCTTTTTCATTTTTTTTTGAAGAGACTGTTTTTTTTAGGAATTTTTTGATGTTTTTCCCATCTCTTTTTCATTTATTTTTCTTTTTTTTTATAGTGATAGTTCTCCGTATACCCACCCCAAACTTAGACGTTGCTAGTTCCAAGAGCAACCCCAAACTTTTTTTTTTGCCAAGACTTTTGAGAACTATTACCTAACTCCAAAGAGGGTAAATCATTGTTTTTCTGGTCTATAGGCTTGTATCGTGGTTTGTCACCGAAACAAAAGGGATAATTATTTTTTTACGGCTCAAATTTGGCTAGCAAAGGATAATAAGATATAAAGGGTGGCTTGAAAAGGCTCTGGGTTATAACAAACAATTGTCTCAATGCATATAATAGCAAATCAACTAGTCAGCAGAGAATTAAAGCAAGTTCTAGAAAATAAACAAGTGCACGGTACTCTCATAGTAATTCGAAAGAAAGTGGTAATACCGTTTGGAAATATTTGGCTCAAATCCTCACATGGCTTAGGTATCTGAAAGTTGAACACTTGTCCCACAGACACCAACTTCATCACTCGTCTCTCTGTCTCCCGAACTTTGCACTTCGGAGCAATCACCTTTGGTTTCTTTAAGAAGGCGTGAAATTCGGCTCATCAGAATTTATAACTCACTTCGCCGCAATCTTACCTATAACAGTGTATCATGCACTAGATAATAAACAGCAAACAATTATTTAATTTTTTGTAAGTTTGAATAAGGGTTAAATAGATGAAATGATTAAACAGGAATTCAAAGTACAATATTTAAAAATAAAAAGTACATAAATTAAAAGTACATAAATAATAGAAAGACTAAAAATATAAATGCGGAGCTACTGTCCGCCCTCGTCCTCACTGGCCATCTCCTCCTCAAGCTCGGCCGCCAACTCCTCAGCTGCTGCCTGATCCCATCTATCCTGAACATGCTGCTGATGCTGCAGCATGTTCTGGGTCTGCCTGTTGAAGTGCTGCGTCAAATCCGGCTGCTCCGGATATTGCTGGCGGTAGGACGGCAGAGGATGCTGTGCTCTGTAGCTCTGAACAGCGTCCATCATGTGGGGGGAGTATCTGGGTAACCCCCAGTCCATCAGGACATGCATATCATACTGAGTGGTCGCCATCCCCAGCTCATACTCTGAGAACTGGTGGTGCTGAGGTGGCGGCTGGTGTACCTGCTGTTGTGGTGGCTGCTTCTGCTGCTGCTGCCCCTGCTGGGCTCTCTCAAGGTCCCGCTGGGCTCGGGAAAGGAACCTCGCTCCTAAGGGAATCTCCGGCCCAATAATGTCGTCTTCATCCTCCTCTGGTACCCCAGCTAGGGAACAGAGGTGTGAGATGACAAAGGGGTGGCCAATGGTGGCCTCAGATGAGGTGATCATGCGCCTGATACTCTGCGCAATCACACGGCCAACCTGGATGGGCTCCCCCATCATGATAGAGTAGACGCCCAAACACCTGGAAGTGATGATCTCCGTCTCGTTGGAGCACGCCTCAAAGTTGTGGATCCACCATTTGGCCCACAACTTTGCCAGAGGCAACATATCTGTGCCCTGCAGTCTCTGCCTTACCCCCTGTCTCGAGTAGCGCCAATCCTTGCCTGGCATAGCCAGGGCTTCTCGGATCTGGTCGTACTCGGCGTCGGTGATAGCTCCCTCTCTCCAGGAAGCACGCCTAGTCTGGACCCCGCACTGACCCTCCGGGCGGAATCCAAAAGTGGAATCAATAACGTCCGGGGAGTAGCTGACATAAACCCCCCGGACATAAGACCTGTAATCTCCATTGGAAAAGGCCATGCCATTGCCATAAAACTCCTCTACGATGGTCTTGTTGCACTCCCCCAACATGTTGTTGAAGGGTGCCCATCCGTATCTCGTGAGAATCTCCCGAACTCGTGGGACTGAGTCGAAAGCAGGGACCTCGATACCAATCTCTTGAACCAGCCCCTTCTCCCCAACAATAGCATGTTGCTTCTGAGTAACTCTACTCAAGAAGCGGGGAGGGGCAGACTGTGAAGCGGATCCTGATGTTCTGGATCGTTTTGGTGCCATAGTTGTGAAAGTGAAAAAAGGTTTGATTTTTATAAAAAGTTTGGTTTTTTGTTGGGAAATTTGGTTGATGGAAGGTTTAGAAAGTGTAGAAGAAGAAGAATATGAGTTTTGGAGTTTTCTGAGAGTTAGGATTGTTGGTAAGTTTCTGGGTAAGTTTGAGCAGAGTAACGGCGTGAAATTTTGATGTAAAAAGTGAAAAATGCGTGCTTTATTTATAGGCAACGTTCCCTCATCGCAGCACGATGCATCGTATCGTACTGCGATGGTTTGCTGTTGAATTTGAAAATTTGGCCGTTCGCATCGCTGCACGATACGATATATCGTACTGCGATGGAATACCGTTGGTTTTGAAAAACACAGTAATTTACCGGTGCAGTTTCATAAAACACAGTAATTTCACCCCAAAAGTTTGTTCATGCATGTCTTTCTCTTTTGCGCTTTCTTCCTGCGGAAGAAATTGTTCTTAGAGGTGTTTTTACAGCCTGATCCTTTTTATCGAATTATTCCTTGATGGCCTTTCTCTCCTTTCTTTGTCACCTTTGCTAATGGTTCCTGTGTTTCTGAACCATTTCTGTAAACAGCCCTTTTACTTTGTTACTTCCTATAGAAGCCTTAGTCAAATGATCCTCCTGACCATTGACTTTTTGGTTGCAGCTTCTCTTTTTCAATTTGCTCCATCCCTCATCACTTTGAGAGTTTTCCTGTGAGAATGCTGTCTTTGATTTTTGCTGTTGCCAGCCTTTGTAATCCTTAGCTCTTGAGTACCTGTCTGCATGCATTTTAAACAAATACCTCAGTAGCACTGGATAAATATTTTTCTTGTGGAACTATTTTTTTTTTTTTTGTCTCATGTGTCTTTGTCACTATGAAAATTCCCAGGTAAGTGAGGTGGATCACAACGGATCGCTTAAATACCAAGACTTATCCTTAGCCAGAACTTTCACAGATCAAAATCCACAATCATCAACAAGATTTTTTGATTTTTTAATTTTTTTGTATTTTTGAAATTTTTTTTGACAAGCTTAAATAAATCTAGTAAGGCTTTGTAAACACAATCCCCGGCAACGGCGCCAAAAACTTGACTACGGTCTGGCAAGTGCACCAGTCTGTCGTCGAGTAATTATTCACACTCTAGGTGTCTAGAATGAGTTCGTATCCACAGGGATCATGCCGCAGCTTTACTAGCGTTATTTAAGTTTGTGATAGTTTGCATTCGCTTTGGTTTTTGGAAAAAGGTTTTATAAAAATAGCGTAATGCTTTGCAGAAATATAAATGCGGAATGTATAAATATAGATTCAACAAATATAGAGGCTAGGTATGGTGGTTGCACTCCCTCCCTTCTTCATATTTGGCATGACCGGTGTATAACATAGTTACTTAGATTATGTTCGGCGGTGAATTATCCTTGTTGTAGTAATACCTTACTATTACACTATGTCTATTAAAGTTTCCCTACATTAACAACTAAGGTACCTACGAGAGCCTAACCTCGATGTGTCACATACCTTAATTACTAAGTGAGTTGTTTATAAACACGCATTATAACCTTCACCAATTAACCTCTAGGTCCTAGTATCGGGCTGTTCATCTTCTAAGTGCTCAGATCACACCTAGTGCATGATTCCTCCTCTAACCGCTCAGTTCACGACTAGTTCAGGATGTTACCGTCTCTATACACCTAGCATTATTTACTACGAGTTCCGGACTAATACCAAGTCGAAACCTGATATCAATTCTATGGGCGCTCCCGCTTATCCGGCCAGATTACGAGAATACGTTATTAAAGTGCACGAAAGTAAATAACAAACATAATTACTAAATATCATTTATTATAACTTAGACTCAATCACAGACTCCAAATATTCATAGGGGAGTTCATCTTCTCCACCACAACCTAAGGCATAAATAATAAAGACTACATATTTAAATTACAAGAAATTATAACCTAAATACAAAAGCCTAAAGAAATCATACTTTGCTGAGTTAGTTTTCCCGTAAGGGGAGAAAACTATGCCCAATAGAGCTCCTCTGAACCTCTCCTTATAGTAAAGAGTGTTCTACTATTTCTGAATGAATAAAACAATGAATGGGAGGCTCTATTTATAGTTTTCGTAATGGGCCTCAGCAAGGCATCGCAGCACGATAAGGCCATCGTACTGCGATGTGAAGATTAAGTTCAAAATTATAACTGATCATGTGCATTTCATCAGCTTGGGCGCCAAGTAACATCATCGTACTGCGTTGTAGGGCATCGTACTGCGATGGAAGATTTTCTCAAGATTTATTTCTTCTGATTGCTTGGCGTGCAAGGAGCTTTCATCGTGGCACGATAGCACACATCGTGCTGCGATGGAATGCTGTATTTCTTCACTTTTTGGGCTTTTTCTTGTCTTTTTGCATATTGGACTCTGTTTTGATGCTTTTTCTTGCTTTTGTAGGTTTTCCTTTGTATTTGGGCATGTCTTAGTCATTTTACTACTAATAATAATACTAAAAATGACGTAGAAATTCCTGTCATCAGCCGGCCAAGAACTCATCAGGACCAACCCAGTTTTGCTATGCCTCAAAGTCTAGAGGACCACAAGAATGTCCATCAAGGTGATAGAGGACAAGCTAAGGATAATGGAATCATTCTTGCCCAACAATGATTGTTCATCTCATCCTTATTCAGCAGTACCTACTTGCGATCCATACCTCAATCATCAGCATCTAACAGTTGTTCAACCTCAACAATCCCAAGGGTTTCCAAAGCAGGCAATACAGACGTCTTTGAATCATTCCCAGTCAGGACAGTTCGCACAGAACCCAAGACAACAACTGAATCAGCCAAAGGCCACTCGGGAAAAGAAAGTCATTGATCCAATCCCAATGCCATGCAGTTAGCTCTTATCATATTTGGTGTACAATGGAATGTTAACCCCAAGAGCTTTAAAACCAATGATTGCGCCATTCCCCAATTGGTATGATCCAAAAGCGAAATGTGAGTTCCATCTTGGGGCAGAAGGACATACTATTGATAACTGCAAGGCTTTCAAGTACAAGGTTCAAGAGCTTTTTGATCAGAAGTTGTTGATTTTCAAAAAGGAAGAAACTAATTATGTTACTTCCAAGAAGGGGCCGACGGTACCAACTCAAATCTCATACTTTCAGTATCCCTATGTGGCAACAACATCCCAAGGGCAGTATCCTCAACCATTGTCCATGGCACCTCAACAAAATCAACAACAGCAGCATAACGGATATCCGCCAAAGAACCAATACGGGCCCCGAAAGGAAAGGAGAAACGTGCATTATGATTGTATACCCATGCCATACGGGCAAATCCTGCCGCACTTACTCTATAAAGGGTTGGTCCAGCTAAAACCCCTTGACCCCGTGTCACCACCATATCCACCTGGTTTCGATGAGAATGCTAGATGTGACTATCATAATGGGTCACCCGGACACACCATTGAAAACTGCAAGGCCTTCAAACATAAGGTTCAAGAGCTCATTGATTAGAAACTGTTGACCTTCAAAGAGGGAGAGCCCAACCGTGAATATTAATCCATTTCCCGGTCATGCAGACCCATCTGTGGATGCTAGTTGAAGAATTCAAGGATTGAATCAAGCCATGAAACTATCTTTAGGATATCCTGTTTTAATTTCCTTGTTTGTTAAGTTTTATTAGTATTTAAACTTTGTTTGTTTGTAATAGTAATCCTAATGAAATAATAATGCATGTTTTGAATTCATTCTTTCATGTCCATTCACTTTTCTCTCTTCTTCACAAAAGCAAAAGATATATATCAATACTTCTCATTTCATTTCTTTCTTTATCATTTCTGTTTGAACAAAGATTGGAGAGAGGATGATGAAAAACGAAATAACCAAGTTGCTACAGTATGCTTTTGAATAAAACTTTGCTGATGATGTAAGGCATTGTTTCAAATCCCCAAAACACCGGAGAAATAAGGAAGATAATCCGTAGTCACCCTCTTTGAGCCTAGAAGTTGGTGTTTCTTTCTATACGAAAAAACCCGCAATCTTAACCCGGGGCAGAGTAATGTTCAATTAATTCGACCATGCGTTCGAGTTTCAAGAGAAAAGCAAAAAAAAGGTGTTCCTCATCACCCATTACCAAGGCAGTCGCAATTCGCCTAAAAAAAAAAAAGAGCCCGCTAAGTCCAAACCTCAAAATGACTTAGGCAAAAATTAGGGTATCCCGCTAGACTAAAAATGCAAAAGTGTAGTCTAGGCAAAAGTTAGGGATTGAAAAAATGCAAAAAGCGAATGTTACCAAGATTCACGACAAAACAAAATCATGTGACCAAAACAAAAAGGCCAATGTGACTGCCACACAAAAAGGGAAACACATCCTCGGCCTCCGAGCCATCATAACCTCACTATCAAAATTCCAAAAAAAAACTCTTGGGACTTGAATTCGTGAGTTGAGTTAATTGAATGTAGGACTGAAGATCATCACGAAGAATGAGATGGGTTAAAATCAAACTTTGAGCCTTATATCCTTTTATTCAGAAACCATGAACCAGGCCACGTTACAACCCTCAAAAGACCTAATTGAAGCAAGGTTTATTTTGAAAGCATACGGTAGCAAGGTTGCGTTAACCTGACTCCCAAAAATCTTTTGTTAATATCATACTCTCACACCATCTTCCACGATATACATCCATTGTACATAAATACCATCTCAATTTCAATTTCAAAACTTGCATTAAAATTGCATTAGAATTACTATTTCAAGCACACAGGTTTATCTGCAAGTCAACACTTAACAACAAGAAAGTTCCAACTCTGAGCTGTTACCGAGCAATCAAGAAGAACCTTGGACTAATTTGGGGCAATTATCTCAGGACGTCACTTAATCATGGGGCACATCCCTTAGAAAGGTCATTCAGCATGGACAGAGTGCCTTAAGATCACATCATGTAAAGCGGTATCAAAACCCAGATTTCAAGGACCTAACAAATAAGTTCAAGACACTCCTGTTTATGGGCAAATCACCTTGGGAATTTAGCCAATCAAGAACAAACTCTTATGACTAGGGAGCAGATCACCTGAAGATCCTACTGGCCCGGCCAAACATGTTGCAAGATGGGTCAATCAGAGGGCATACCTCTCAGAGAGGGAGAACCAATATCAGTAAGTTAGCCAAAAGTCAAGGGAAAAACTTCAAATGCCCAACAGACTGGGGCAAGACAGGATACACTGGGGCAAATTCTCCCTATATCTTCAAGCTACTCAAGCAAGGTCAGACAGATATCTGCAACCGTTGGGTCCAGAACTGGTGTCGGGGATTAACTTCAAGCCACCGTTCCACAAAAAGCCTTGATACCAGAAACACTCATTACCCACCATATGGGCTTTAACCATCGTCATGCATTAGTCATGTCATTTCATTCATGTAAATAGTCATCATGCATTAATCATGTCACTTCATTTTAGCAAATCATCATCATGCACAAATCACGTCATTTCAGTCCAGCATCCGGTATGCCCCATACCAGAAATTCAATAACCTCATAACCAAATAGCCAAATCAAACATCTGCAATCAAGAACCTAACCTTGCATACACTCCTTCAAAGTCCAATGATAATTGGCACACCTTCAAAGTCCAATGATTATTGGCACACCACTCAAAGTCCAATGATTATTGGCACACCCTCAAAGACCAGTCATTATTGGCACCCACTCAAAATCCAATATTCAATGGAACCCAAATAAAACCTTCATTAACACCCATGTTGAAACTCGACTTCCAATAGCACACAGTCATTTCATGTCATCATATACATTAACTATGCACTTCATTTCATTCACAAATAATCATGGCAAACATGCATTCATAAAGCAGGTTTAAAGGTTACTACTCGCATAATACAGGTTTTGATCAATTAATCACTAGAAAAGCAGTTTGATGATAACACCGAAAAATACACTATTTATTTAATATTATTAGCCTAGTATTTTAATATTTTCTTTGAATTATCATAGTATTAATAAAATAATTATTACTTTTTATGAAAATACAGATGCAGCCGAAATTTAGCAAAATATGAATTTTATGGACCAAAAAAAGCTAAAGGACCGAGCAAAAGCCTAATCCAACAAAGCATGGTGCCTGCCATGACTTGTGTGGCAACTGCCACATTCTATAATGAAGGCACGTGAAGAATGCATGGTGCCTGCCATGATCTATGTGGCGCCCGCCACCCCTTTTTATTAGGAACATGTGCAGCTGTTCAAACGTGGCAACTGCCACAGCTATCGTGACGCTCGCCACAATCCACTTCCAACCGTTTCCTTGTGATCGATATGCTTGAAAAGCGGAATGGAATACGTGAAGAAAATATCGGGAAGGCTGTTAAATTGACGCCTATAAATACATGTATTCTCTCAGTTCGTTTTTTTTTACGCAACTTTAGATATTAAGAGAAATCATTAAAATTCTTGAGCAATTTATTTTCAATCAGTATTCAGTGCAACATACTCTGCAGATTTAATTCTAGTTTCAATTCCAGTTACTTTCAGGTTTATTATTTGTTTCTTTATTTCAATTCCAGTTTCTATTTAATTTTATATTCGTATTGTTTTATTTCTTTACTGTTTCGTTGCTTTTCCTTTTCATGTTGAATTTAATTGTTGATTATTTTATCATGATTGTTTTATTTATAATTATGTCTAGCTAATTTAATAAAACCGAAATGTGAAATAGGAAGCCGATTTGGATTCAATGGTTAATTTGTGAACTCAACTTTTAAACTAGTTTTCTGTTTCAATTTTTAAACTTAAAATCAATAATTTTGCAAGAAAGTGAAAATTAACTAAAGTATGAATTAATAGCGCGACAGTGTGAGATTTATGCTAGATAGTAAAAATTGGACATTAACTTTAAACACCGCGATAGCTCGTTGAAGTTAATTAAACTTTATTAGTATTCAAAAAGTATTTTATAAATAAATGAGTGAGCGACAACAAAGCATTGATTTATATAATATAATATTAGTTCAATAGCGCGACGGTGTGAGAACTATATTTTTAAACTAATACTGTTTTGTGAAAACTAGACTGTTTCTAATTAAATTAAATTGATTTTCAAAAAGTATTTTTATAAGTAAATGTGAGAGCGAGAGTGAAGCATTTATTTTATTTCTATACTAGTCGCCAAACGGCGTGCCCGTTTGTGTGATCGATATTCTCTTTTTTTTATTTGCTGTGATCGAAATTCTCTATTGTGCAAATATAAATAACTACTTAATCTCCTTTTTTATTGGACTTAGTTAATTGATAACTACTTAACATCCTTTTTTGTTGTGCTAGTTATTAAGAAGAAAAAAAAAATTTACTATAAAAAAACTAAAAACATACTTTTATGTGGAAGTTGTGCTTAGTTATTAAGAAAAAAAAATTATTTATTAAAAAAAAACTGATAATCTATTTTTATGTGGAAGTTATTTTTCAACATATACAAATATATTTTTTTTGTTAGTTTTTTTTAAGGGTAAAATAGGTATAATGAAAAAACCATCCCAAAAATTTGTATCCTTTTTATATATAGTATAGATGATATAATTCAACAGCGCGAGAGTGTGAGATGCATATTTTTAAATCAACATTTAATTTGTTAGAAACTAAACTTTTTTCTCTAAACACAAATTAATTGCCGAATCCTTTGAAGCAACTTAAATTCATATTCCGGTTCTTTAAGTCTAATTTTTATAAATTCATATTCCGGTTCTTTAAGTCTAATTTTTATAAAGTCAAGTTATTTAATTAAATTTTCTTTCAAATCAACTTAAAGCCTTAACCTTACAACATATTAAAAACATAAGCGAAGAATTGAAGAAATAGTCCTCGTGGGAACGATAATCTTTTATAACTACACGGTAAATCTGTGCACTTGCAGATATTTCGCATCAAGTTTTTGGCGCCGTTGCCGGGGACTAATTTAGTCAATTTTTGCAACCTTGTTTTTAATCAATAACGATTAAGGCATTCCCTTTTACTCCCTTTACCACCTAGGTTGTATGCCCGATACTCGCTCTTCCGAGGAACCTTTAGAAGAACCAATTTCCGAAGTAGAGCGTTTTATTCATATACAACGCCGAATCCGCGAACTCCAACAACAACTTAACATCGTACCTATGGCCAACCGCGATCGTCCTCTTAAGGACTACGCCGTCCCCTCCGATGATGAACCTCATTCGAGCATTGCACCCCCCACCATTGAAGCTAGGAACTTCGAGCTGAAACCTGCTCTATTGCAAATCGTGCAACAAAACCAGTTTCTGGTTCGCCCACCGAGGATCCGAACCTCCACTTGTCAGTGTTTGTGCAGTACGCAGACACGCTAAAAGCCAATGGTGTCGAACCCGAAGCAATACGACTCCGTCTTTTCCCGTTCTCTTTAAGAGACAGAGCTATAGCTTGGCTCCAAGCTTTACCTACGAACTCCATCACTACATGGAACGAATTGAAGAAGCAATTCTTGGCCAGATATTTCCCGCCGAGTAAGACAGCTATGTTAAGAGCCCAAATCAACGGATTTAGGCAAAAAGATGGAGAATCACTCTTCGAAGCTTGGGAAAGATACAAGGATATGATGAGACTCTGTCCACATCACGGTTTAGAGCAATGGCTTATAATCCATACCTTCTATAATGGACTGCTGTATAACACTAGACTTACGATAGATGCAGCCGCCGGTGGAGCATTAATGGATAAGCCCTTCCTTGAAGCCTATCAACTTATTGAAAATATGGCTCAAAACCACTACCAATGGGGGAGTGAACGCACTCATGTAGAAAGATCCCAACTGAAAGGAGGAATGTATGAAGTTAGCGGCCTCGATCATGTGAATGCAAAGGTTGATGCACTCACTCAAAAGATTGAAAGCTTATGCGTCAGTCCCACAGCTACCGTAGCGGCCATGACTCCAAATTGCAAAATATGTGGAGTCCCTGGACATTTCGCAATCAACTGTCAGTTATTATCAGAAACCACTCCAGATCAAGCAAACTATGCGCAAGGAAACCCATACTCTAACGCGTACAATTCAACATGGAGAAATCACCTGAATCTCCCCTATAAGAATAATAATGCCACGTTTGCATCTAGTACCACTCCACCAGGTTTCCAAAACCAAAGAGGAGCCCCTGCAGCTCCCACTGCCCCTATGAATATTTGGAGTCTGTGATTGAGTCTAAGTTATAATAAATGATATTTAGTAATTATGTTTGTTATTTACTTTCGTGCACTTTAATAACGTATTCTCGTAATCTGGCCGGATAAGCGGGAGCGCCCATAGAATTGATATCAGGTTTTGACTTGTTATTAGTCCGGAACTCGTAGTAAATAATGCTAGGTGTATAGAGACGGTAACACCCTGAACTAGTCGTGAACTGAGCGGTTAGAGGAGGAATCATGCACTAGGTGTGATCTGAGCACTTAGAAGATGAATAGCCCGATACTAGGACCTAGAGGTTAATTGGTGAAGGTTCTAATGCATGATTATAAACAACTCACTTAGTAATTAGGGTATGTGACACATCGAGGTTAGGCTCTCGTAGGTACCTTAGTTGTTAATGTAGGGAAACTTTAATAGACATAGTGTAATAGTAAGGTATTACTACAACAAGGAGAATTCACCGCCGAACATAATCTAAGTAACTATGTTATACACCGGTCATGCCAAATATGAAGAAGGGAGGGAGTCCAACGACCATACCTAGCCTCTATATTTCTTGAATCTATTATTTATACATTTTGCAATTAATATTTCTGCAAAGCATTACGCTATTTTTATAAAAACCTTTTCAAAAACCAAAGCGAATGCAAACTATCACAAACTTAAATAACGCTAGTAAAGCTGCGGCACGATCCCTGTGGATACGAACTCATTCTAGACACCTAGAGTGTGAATTATTACTCGACGACAGACTGGTGCACTTGCTAGACCGTAGTCAAGTTTTTGGCGCCGTTGCCGGGGATTGTGTTTACAAAGCCTTACTAGATTTATTTAAGCTTGTCAAAAAAAATTTCAAAAATACAAAAAAATTTAAAAATAAAAAAAAATCTTGTTGATGATTATGGATTTTGATCTGTGAAAGTTCTGGCTAAGGATAAGTCTTGGTATTTAAGCGATCCGTTGTGATCCACCTCACTTACCTGGGAATTTTCATAGTGACAAAGACACATGAGACAAACCAAAAATAGTTTTACCATTATCTTTTACAGTGCTACTGAGGTGTTTGTTCAGTGCATGTAGACAGGTACCCTTAAGCACAAAGGATTAGAGAGGCTGGCAACAGTCAACTAAAGACAGCATTCTCACAGGAAAACTCCCAAGGAAGATGACGGGAGATGGAATAAATTGTCAAAGAGAAAGCTGCAACAGCCGGTCAATGGTTAGGAGGATCATTTGACTAGAAACTTTCGGAGAGGCGTTAATCAAAGAATATCACAGGAAGTAAAATAAGGAAGGGCTGCTAACAGAAATGGTTCGGAGACACGGGAACCATTGAAAAGATGACAAGAGAAAAGAAAAGCCATCAAGAGTGAACAACTGCGATCAGGCGAATCAATCTGCAAAATCATCTCAGAAGAACAAATTCTTCCCCAGGAGGAAAAGCGCAAAACAGAAAGACATGCACGAGTATAAGTTTGGGGTGAAATTACTGTGTTTTATGAAACTGCACCGGTAAATAAGTCGCCAACCGGATAGTTGAAAATATGGTGAAACAGACCTGGTCCTACCAAAGATTGTAAGAATTTACGGAAGATGGCCAAGTGCTTCAAGCTGGAACAAGGAAGCACAGAAGAGAGAGACATGCGAACCTATCCCCTGTAATGGAGGAAATGCCTCAAGCTAATGAGAGGCTAAACAAGCGCTGCTTGGGAGGCAACCCAAGGATAAGTATTTTATTTCAGTATTTTAAATCAACATTTAATTTGTTAGAAACTAAACTTTTTTCTCTAAACACAAATTAATTGCCGAATCCTTTGAAGCAACTTAAATTCATATTCCGGTTCTTTAAGTCTAATTTTTATAAAGTCAAGTTATTTAATTAAATTTTCTTTCAAATCAACTTAAAGCCTTAACCTTACAACATATTAAAAACATAAGCGAAGAATTGAAGAAATAGTCCTCGTGGGAACGATAATCTTTTATAACTACACGGTAAATTTGTGCACTTGCAGATATTTCGCATCATTTGACCTTTTTCCCCAGCAAGTCGGTTGGTAAACTGTCTCCCCAGCAGATTAGTTGAAAAGCTATATCCAATCTCCTCCCCAGTGAATTGCAAATTTTCTGGAAAAATTCTTCTACAAGATAATGACAACAGCTTATATAAGCACATCATCACAACAACTTTTGATTGAGTTCGGTGCGAGTGGCTAGATAAGGTTTACTCAACTCCACTAATGACAACGAGTATCTTCAACTTTGTCTGGTTCCCCAATACGAATGACAATAGTAAATCCTGAAATAAGGATATTCAGGAGAATCCGAAGGCCCGTGGGTGGTGATTCTTCTTCAAGAGGCAACATTGAGGTGTTACATCTATCTTTCTCAAGGACATACAACTCCTGGTTTAGGCGTTAGCTCCTCCAGAAACAGCATTTCCTGAAATAAGGAAAAATCCTGAAATAAGGATATTCAGCAGAATCCGAAGGCCTGCGGGTGGTGATTCTTCTTCAAGATGCAGCATTGAGGTGTTACATCTATCTTTCTCAAGGACATACAACTCCTGGTTTAGGCGTTAGCTCCTCCAGAAACAGCATTTCCTGAAATAAGGATATTCAGCAGAATCCGAAGGCCTGCGGGTGATGATTCTTCTTCAAGATGCAGCATTGAGGTGTTACATCTATCTTTCTCAAGAACATACAACTTCTGGTTTAGGCGTTAGCTCCTCCAGAAACAGCATTTCCTGAAATAAGGTAAAATCCTGAAATAAGGATATTCAGCAGAATCTGAAGGCCTGCGGGTGGTGATTCCTCTTCAAGATGCAGCATTGAGGTGTTACATCTATCTTTCTCAAGGACATACAACTCCTGGTTTAGGCGTTAGCTCCTCCAGAAACAGCATTTCCTGAAATAAGGAAAAATCCTGAAATAAGAATATTCAGCATAATCCGAAGGCCTGCGGGTGGTGATTCTTCTTCAAGATGCAACATTGAGGTGTTACATCTATCTTTCTCAAGGACATACAACTCTTGATTTAGGCGTTAGCTCCTCCAGAAACCGCATTTCCTGAAATAAGGATACCCAAAGATACCAGACAGGTATACTCGTTCCTTTTATCTCAATCATACTCGTGCAAAATCAGGGCATTATATATTTAATTATCTTTCACCAAAAGAATACGGATACCGAGGTCATTCGCATTCTTAAGGTTCAAGCTAATTAAATAGGGGCAGCTGTCATACCCTAATTTTGCCCCACTTTATTTTCACATTTTTTCCATTCTTGCCATTATTTTGCATTTTTTTAGAAAAGTCAACATTTTGCAAAATGTCAATAAAATCTTTCTTTTTATAATTTACATTTTTTTTTCTCATAATCATTGTGTTTTATTTTTCATTCTTAATTCAAAACTCAAAAAATGTTACATTTAAATTTTTATTTATTTATGAGCCAAAACCCCCAAAATTACAAAACCAAGAAATCACTAAAATTTCTACTCACTTCCACCTCACCCCATCACTAGAATGTTCTACTACTCTACACCTCATCATGCCAAAAAAGAGCTCATATGCCAACAAAAATCTCACAAAATATCATAAATTACATTCTCAAAATTACCCTTTTCTTGGCCAACAATCTCAACCCATTCTTACCCTAATCTCTCCCTATAAATAAACATCACAAATTCAGTGGTGAGAGGTTCCAATTTTTTACTCACAAAACACTATTCCCGTACACTATTCATCATCACCTCCAAAACCCAAATCTCAAATTACCATCCAAAACTCCAAAATTCTTAAGCCAGTACCTTCTATTAGCTTCCAGAAACTTGAATCAACACTAAAAACCTTAAAAACACGACCCAAAGCTCTGAATCAGCTCCACCGTGGCTAAGAGGAGAGTTGGAAATCCTAGACCAAATTCAAGCTCTAAAAACGTAAATTCCTGTACAATCTTAAACATTAATGTGTTCTGAAGCTTTTTAGCAAATCAATTTTCACTAATTCGTGTTAGATTTGATTTTCATTTTTTCGAGTTCAAACTTTTCTCTATCGTTTTATAATTTCTAAGAACTTTTTGAGAAAACCAAGCCCGGATTCAAACTCAGCGTGAGATTTCGAGTAGGAAGGGCTCTTTTGTTTCGTGTTTCAGTGACTTGTAATTTCTCCGGTCACCGGACAGTCGCGTCGGAGTTGTCCAGGCTCGCCAGAGAAGATGAAGTCCATGATGGACTCTGTCTTGGCCAGTTTAAATTACAACCGTTGATCTTTCCTTTCGTTCTGGAGCGTTGATCGTGGGTTTAAAACGGAACTGTTAGATCGCATTTAAATGAGATCTGACGGTGATGATGTTGTTGGCAACTGTACTCGTTGTTTACAGCCCCACACCTGATCATTTTTGTTTGACTCTTCGCTTTTTTTTTGTTGACTTACACATGGGATGGGTTTCTGGACCAGACTTGCTATTCGCACCACCCAGTCTTTACTTTCTGCACCCTCTCTGCTTAAATTAATTTTAATTGATTCTTAGCTTATTTCCAAAAGCACTTAAGTGGTTAATAGCTTATTTAAGCTATTTTAATCACTTTGTTATGCTTAAATTTAGTCTTTCATTATTTTAGCAATATATTTGCTTTTTAGTCTATTTTCTAGCGTTTTAGCTTATTTAATCACTTTCTAGCTTATTTTCATAAGCACTTATTTGGATTCAAAGCTTATTATAGCTTATGGAACCATTTTGTTATGCTTAGATCTTGATTATTCTCTGACTTCGTTATTTTGACATTTATTTTGCTTTTTAGATTTTTCTTTTAGCTTTTTAGTTTAGTTAATCACTTTTTAGCTTATTTTTATATGCACTTATTTGGTACTTGAGCTTTTTAGCTTACTGGACCATTTTGCTTTGCTTACATCTTGGTAATTTCCAGATTTGATTATTTCTTCTTTTTGCTTGTTCATTTAATCACTTTTAGCTCTTTAGCTTATTAGTTTAATTGCTTAATTGAGATTAACTTGCTTCTTTAAGTTTCTTTAATCATTTTGCTTATGCTAATAGCTCATGAATAGTACCTTTAATATTTCTAACTCCTTTTATCTTGCATTGATTTAATTTAGCATGTTTATGTTATTTAATTCATTGTACGCTACTTTATCTTATGCATTTTCATTCAATTATGCATCATATCTACTCATGCTTGTTGCATTCATGCATTATTTAATTGTCTCATATTTATTCATGCATTTCCTTTACTTGATCGCATCCATACACATTTACTCATTATTAATGCATCATCACTTATGTTGTCGCGTTCGTTCTTCTCATATCCCTTTACTCTTCTCTCCTTTTGGTGACTGTTTGGTTTAAATTCGAGACTCGCTTTTATAACAAACATAGTGAAAAATGGTTGATCTGACGTATGGCTTTTCACACCCGGATAATCCCTATCCCTGACGTATGGCTCGTGATCTTGGGATTATCCTCACTATTGGCTTAATTAATATTTTCACAATAAAAAAAAGGATGAAAAGGGGTTGATCTGACGTATGGCTTTTCACACCCCGGATGGTTCCTATCCCTGACGTATGGCTCGCGATCTTGGGACCATCCTCATCCTAGAGCGCTAAAATTAACTCAACACACTTAAACTTTTTTTCAGAAAACATGGTTATACGCTTTATCCATTCCTCTGACACATACACGCTTAAGCCTCTCTTAAGAGCATACAAGCACTGTTGTGTCAGCGGAATGCGAAATAAGCAACATCCGTTAATCAACTTTTTTTACAATGGATACACGTTTTATCTATTCCTCTGACACATACACAGCTTAAGCTTCTTTTTAGAACATACAAGCAATGTTGTGTCAGCGGAATACGAAATAAACATTACCCGTTAAAATCAACCAACCAAATAAACATTTTTTAGCAGAACTACGTGAGCTTTGAATTTCCCATTGCACCCTTGGGAATACGTAGGAGCGGGCTCCTACAACCGTCAAGCTCGTTAATAAAAAACCTTTTTTTGTTTTATTTGGAAACAAAGTAGAAGCTAGCCAACGATTGAGCAATTTAATTCGAAACCGCGCAGACAAACCTAAACCACCTAAATGGTTCCCATCGAGTACGATGGATGCGCTAACACCTTCCTTTCGCATAACCAACTCCCAAACCCGCCATGGTTCTTTAACCATGTCAACCTCAAGGTTTTTTTTCGATATTTTCCTTTCCCTCTCTTTGGGATAAATAAAAATCGGTGGCGACTTCATTGTGTATAATGGAATTTTCCAGCCCGCTACAATTATGTATGGAGCGGTGCTAGATGGAACGACAAGTTCCTTGCACGATATCTGCACGACAACACATTAAACACATCAGTAGATCCGTTAGATCAATCTTGCGCACCAGATCTTGCCATGTGTCAAATTTTGTATCTCTTTGAAAAATTCTTTAATGCATACTATGATTATCAGTTAACAAAACCGCAACTCACTCTACCCATATATTTCCCTGCCCAGACAGCCGCATTGAAACGAGTTGTGCACCTCCGTTCCGCCGTGCACCGCCGTATTGCAATCGTCACCGTACGTCGGCCGCCTCTCAACCTCCATGACTTTTGATATGAAACAATGATGCAATAACAAACATAAACAGAGAAATAAAAAAACTGAAAAATTCCATTTGTGTTGCTTGCTTCTTCCACATCAAATGTTTGACTGGACAATGGTAAGAATGGAAGATTTTCAAATTCAACCATATAACAACCTGCTTTTCAATTAAGTTTTGAAAGGATTTCGATTTCCCATGAAAGTAATGGAATCCAAATCTTCAGAGCCATTAAAAGAGGGAAAAACAACAAATCTCTCCTCCGGTGTTGTTGTTTCCACCAATTTCTCAATGAGAGATGACACATCCACCACAGTTGGGGGCGGAGATGCATGCGGCTAGAAATTACAGCGCTTACAAATCGTTTTAGTTAAGAAGATAAGGGTTAAAATGGGAATTTTGGTAAAATAGAATTTAATATTGGATCCACGTGTCTGTCGTCGGATTGCACGAGAGCACTGTGTCGTGCAGCTTAGCATTTTCCTTATGTATGACCCTATTATATTATAGATTTTATGATATGAGGCGTTATAAAACTGCAAGTTATTTATAATTATAGAGGTATTCTATTTTTTATATATTAAAAATAAAAATTAAAAAACTAATCATTTTGTGAAAGGAAATAATTTTTGAAATAGTTTGTGCAATATTCAATAGTTGTAGTCTAGGATGGGGCTAAAAGGGGGGCCCAGTAGAGGACACAATCCTTCTAATTTTTTTATTCTAATATATCATTATATTATTGGTTTAATTTCACTTTTGATCCTCCTAGTTTTATTAAACTTACAAAAAATGTTCCTCCTTTAATTCAACTTTTTGAACTTTATTTACATTTTGTAAATTTGATCTCAATAGATGTTCTCCTCTCTGAAAATGGATTTTTTTTTTGTACCAAAAAAGATTATTTATCGTCACAATAATTTGACGACAAAATAACTTTTGTAATACTAAAATTCACTATTATTTATGCAAAAAGATAACAATTTTTATGACAAAATGCATGAGTTGAGACCAATATTACAACAAATATGAAAATAAAGGGGCCAAAAAATTTGACTTAAAAAGAGAGATCCATAAAATGCAGAATCACAATATTAACTTTAGATTTATCGTATGATTTCTTTTATGCGTTATATTTTTAAAATTTAGTTTTGTCTTTACTAATTTATTCTTTTAAATCCCCCCCTCCCCTCCTAAATTTAATTCTTGAGTCTGTCCCTGGTTATAGTGGTCATTTATTGAGACTATTATTTGTTTGTGTTGGTTGTTGTGGGTTCTATACCCTCCCATTCCATTTATTTAATTTTTATGTTTTTAAAATAAAAAATTATACAACTGTCAAAAGTGAGAGCCAAACACGCAAGGGACAAAAAAAACTAATTAAAATTAAATTAAACTAGATTAAAATATTTAGAATTAACGTGGAAGCGACATATATATGATAAAAAAAACCTTACTTTATATATATAATATAATGGAAAAATATTTTTTTTTGACAAGAAATAAAGAAAGGATGGAAACCCAAATAATATATTATTAAATTAAAATTAGATAAATTAAATTTTAAATATTTGATAAATAACAAACCGTTAATATATATCTCTTCATTTTCATGTATTAAATATGATTTTTGGAGTCAGACACATAAATCAACAAAAAAATCACTAACCAACTACATGTATATCAATCACCAAAAGCACTCAACCGACTACATACATAAATTTTGAATTCATTCTTCATGTATTAAATATAAATTTCAGAGTCATACATGTCATATGAGATTGAATATTATATATATTGGTTAAAAATACAAAGTAATTGTAAATTGTAACTCTCACCAAATTTACATATTAATAGTTTTTTTATAAATAATTGCATAAAAATTTGTAACACTTTTGACAAATTATAATTCTTACAGTTGCTACTTTAAAATAAATCATTTTTTATATTTTAATTTTCTTCATCTATTCTTTTATATTTTCATCTCTAATAATTTTTTTTTTGAACGGCAAAATATATTATTAACCAGGTCTCTGCACAAGACGAACAGAGACAGGTAAAAAAGAAATACATAACATAGGTGCCGTATATATGCGAAACACCCAAAGGAAAAAACCCCTAAACAAACACCACCTAATCAAGATTCATCTCTTAATCCCAAATCAGAAAGGCACCCCTCAGATTCCAGACTACTAGAGCAGTCACCAACTCAGCCCAAAAAGTTGCCACAACTAGACGCTAACTCCCGAACTCGAAGCAAAAGTGCTCGGCCCATCAGAATCCAGAACCAGCTCCATCAGGCGAACCGCTGACCAGACAAAGGTAGAAAGAGAACCCAGATAGACAAGTCTCGGCAACGACAGAGGCACCACCATGAGGCCGGTAGTGGCGAAATAAACACCAAACAAACAAAACACCACCCGAGGATAAAACAGTCGACGCCGGCGCGGAAGAGATCAACCAAGATACATAGAGACCTGCAAATCTCAACAGATTTGAAAACCTTCAGCGGCTCAAAAAGAGTCCTGCAAATCTCAACAAATTTGAAAAGAGGTCAGAGAATCTAGAATCAAAGAAAAACCAATCACGCGACATCAACCGCAACCTCATCACCACCAACCACCACCACCACCTCACCACAGTACCAACAATCATCACCGAAACCATACCCCGGCGACGCCAAATCCGAACACCGCCATCACCACCTCAACTCCTCACCACCGCAAAAAACAAACAAACGAAAAAACCAGATCTACAACAAAATAAAGCAACAGATCCATCACCAACACACCAACTCCGACGACACCAAACCGGAGCACCAACACAACAGATCCGTCACTAGATCCGTCGCCATTCAGCTCGTACCACCACCACCTCTCCATTCAGCTTGCACCACCACCAAACCGCACAAAATGCCAGATCCACGCCATCACACCACTACCGCCGGAAAAAACACAGCGTCGCCAACACAACCACCACCGAAACCAACGGAGCTGGTGTTGTAGTGGTGAAACAGACGGAGAAGAAGAAGACACAAACCCCTCGAAATGGAAAACGAACTCCGAACCATAATAAACAAACCCCGAAAAGGACTCTCAGAAAACAACACCAAAACTCCATCACCAGTGCTGCAACGGCCGCCGGACTCCATCAGAAAACCAGAATCGCGAAAGAGAAAAATAGATCTGCGAAAAGCATCCCATACAAGGAAACTAGATCCGCGAAAACCACATGATGCGGAGGACAAAACCAACCTCATCGCACCACCACCCACAGGCTCTACATGGCTGAGAAGAGGTTTGGATATTTTGGGGAAGAAGGTGGCGCGTGGGATGGGGGTTTTAGTCAGAAGGCAGAGTAAAGAAAACTTATTGTACAGTACGGTTGTTTTTTTTCATCTCTAATAATAAAACAAACACTTGAAACATCTCTAGCTAACTATTTATATATATCAGCGCCCCTCTAAATATATATAATATAGGTAAATATATACACACACTATACATAATACTAAATAATTATCGGTGCTCATTAAGCTTTGGGCCAACCATGTTGGATCATATATGTGAATAATTATGTATTGTGGACTATCACTTAAGTTAAGTCTAATTATAAGTGATTTACTAAGGTTTGATTAAAGTGAATTTATGAGTATCTAATAGGATGTGTGTCTTTAATGTGTAGAGACCAATGAATAATTCTATTTTTGTGATGGGTTAAAATAGAAATACCAATAGTTAACCCTAATTGGGTTCTATAAATAAGGAGGTTATAGTCCCTGGGTCGCACACAGTTTCTAGAGATCTTTGTTCACATCTCATTATCACACAAGATACAGAGAGAATATCTAAAGGTTTCTCTCATAAAAAGTGTGTTAATCTGGAAGACCAAACCACAACACTAATCAGTACTTTATGAACTCAGCTACGCTTCCGCTTATGTTTACAGTATTTCTTAATGATTAACATGATCGATTATAGGGTTTACGAAATTAGTTTGATTCTAACAAGTGGTATCAGAGCTGATCATGTTTGATCATTAAAAAAGAACAAATTTTTTTTTGAAGTATTTGGTTTTCTCGGCTTTAATCAATTTCTAGAAAATTCCTTTTCGGTTTTGATTGTTTAAATGCAATCTAAATTTTGTGTATTGACATCATTTGTTGTAAATTTTTTTTTTTTGAACTACAATCATTTGTTGTAATTGATAGCTTATGTTTCCGGGCATTCTGTTTTCATTCAATTTGACTTTTATTTAATTTTTATGGGTTTGTCTCTTTCCCTTAATCTTGCTTTCTCTTTTGCTTAAAAAAAAAAAAAATATAGTACTAGAGTACATATGCTGTATCAGTATGCATCAGTTTTGGTTGCAAATAGTTTTTTCTATTTTTTTATTAATGTGATATATTGAATGATATTGGCAAACTCAGTAATATGTGTACGTATTGTGCATCCATAATTTCGGTTTAACATTGCTATAGATGTTTGGGTTTACGTGCTTTATGTCTGATTTATGGACAATTTCAGTTTGGTCTCAAATTTAAGATATGATGATTTAAACTTTGATAAATTTTTGGTTCTATAGCTTTATAGTTTTAATTAATTAATTTTCATAAAGGTTTATGAATTCTGTTTTGTAGAATGAAACAAATTGATTTTCAGTTAAGTTAAAGCATTCTTTTGTTTTGTTTCATATTGTTAGCCCATATCTTTAACTAAGTTAAAATATGTTCTAAATGCATGAACAAAAATAATAAAAATGATTTCATTTAATTATATGATTATTTTAATAGTCATTAAATGTGTTTGGTTTTCAGAGCCAATGAATTTAATGATCAATCATGCATGAACGTATAATAAATGTTCTAGTTAGAGCATCATTTCTTAACTTTATGATTCTTCAGGTTTCCTTTCGATTTGGTCGAAGCATCAGTAGGGTCGAAGCGTCCCTTGTGCAGAAGAGAAGCGTGGGCTTGGCAAATTATTCAAGGAAAGCATTGCTAGTTCGACTTCGATGGATACAACGGCTAAATCAGAGGATAAGAAGGAGTTCAAATTCAAAATACGTGTCAAAGACACGCGTCCTCTCTGTGATTATTTAGGCGTTATTAGCAGTTAGGAATTAGTGTTTATAAATAGTTTAGTTATGTGATCGAGAAAAGGGTCACAATCATTTATACAAAATCCTTACAAAACTCAAAGTACCCATGCTAACGAGAGAAACGAGTTCGAAAGGAAAAATGTATGTTATGTGCACCATTACTTTTTCTGTAATCATTTACATTTGAATGCAAATTTACAGTCTTTTCACTTCTATCCAAGTCAATCTTTATTTCGACTTTTTCTTCCATTCTGTTTGTTCATTAGAATAAACATTCTTTCTTGCATATCAAGTAACATAAAAAACATAGAAAACAACATTAAATACATAAGAACAATAATGAACACTAATTACTTTGGAAATATGAACAAAAGCACTATGTCCCGAGATTTACTAGTTGATCTCTCTTGTAATAATCAAACTAGCGTTGTTTACTAAATTTCACAGTAAACAAATTGGCACGCCCAGTGGGACCGTGTGCTTTGTGTTTAAATTTTCTCAAATTTTAGTATTTTTATTTTTGTTCTTTGTGTAATTTTGTTTCCAAAGTTTTGTGTATAGTGTATGCTTCTGAGAAACGGGAAATCACTCCCTGAAATGGTTAGACCACCACCCAGAATTAACCCTAGACAAAACATGGAAAATCCTAATGGAAACAATCCTAACAGCGGTTCGAATCCATCAACCGCTACAAGTGCTTCAGAATCCATAATCTCTCCTGTAATCAGTGAGGTTATGCCTAATGTGACAGGGACAACAGTTTCTGCCCCAACATCTTCTGTAGTAACTGCAACCATGGCAATGCCGATATCTACTACAATGCCTTCGACCACTACAGAACCCATTTTGACTTTGTCTCATGCTATGGAGGGAAATTTTTCCCCAAATAGGTCAAATACTAATGGGGGTGGCGCTAGTTCGTCCACATTTTCATTACCTTTTTCCCAATACATGGGTCAGGGCACTAGTAGGAATTACCCTTATGGCATGCCTACCAGCATGATGCAAGGTTTGCAGACTAGTGCATCATTGTTCACAGAGGCAGCACCAGGCGTGTTTGTTCCTAACAATCAAATAGTTTCTGGTTCTGCTACTCGAAATGCCTTTCCTTCATTAACTAACACTGCCTTGAATTCCTTGAGGCAACAAATGGATGAGAGTAATCATGATATGGTCAATATGTTAACACAACAAATTGGTACAGTGTTTAATCCATTGATACAAAATACTAATCAAAGTTACCAATTATTGGCCAATCAAATGGGTAGAATTGCTGATTTCTTTGGGGCTCCTCAAGTCCCTAATCAACAAGTTCCCCAAATCCAAAATGTTGTGCCTTTGCAAATTGCACAAGCATCAAATAATGCCATTGTTCCTGCACAAAACAATGTGGCAAATCCCATAAACCAAGTCCAACAACCTGTACCAGTGGTCGAACCACAAGTACAATTGCAGGCTCAGCCACAGGTTTTGCCTCAGATTGAACAAAATCTTGGAATTGTCTTGGTAAACAGGAACCAAAATGCTGATGATGTAGTTAGAAATGTCCAGAACAATAATTTTGCTGGGCAAAATAACATAGCAAATTTGGTCGAAACAATTTTGGCACAAAATGGTTTAAACATAGGCATGCATAGGCCTCATTTTGTCTCTGCCTTGTCAGAATATGTGCTTCAAACTGAATTACCTAGGGGATGGAAGATCCCAAAATTCACTAAGTTTGCTGGGGATACCAGTGAATCAACAGTCGAACACGTAGCAAGATATCTAACTGAGGCAGGGGATTTAGCAAACAATGAGAATTTAATGATGAAATATTTCCCTAATTCTCTAACGAAAAATGCCTTCACTTGGTTTACTACTCTCCCTCCACATTCAATCTTTAATTGGAATCAATTGGAGAGGGTTTTCCATGAAAAATTATATATGGGACAATCTAAAATAAGTCTCAAAGAATTGGCAAGCGTTAGGCGCAAAACCCCTGAGTCTGTGGATGATTATTTGAATAGATTCCGTTTACTCAAAGCTAGATGCTTTACTCAGGTGCCTGAACATGAATTGGTTGAAATGGCTGCTGGTGGCCTTGATTATTCGATCAGAAAGAAATTAGACACTCAACATCTAAGGGATATGGCCCAATTGGCTGATAGGGTTCGACAGGTCGAACGCTTGAAAGCAGAAAAGGCCAGAAATTCTAAATATCATAAGAAGGAAAAGGTTGCTTATGTGGAAACACAGGATAGTGACCAAGAGTATGAAATATCTTATGAAGATGTTGAGCAAGGGGAGATAGACCTAGCAGAATTGAAACCTGGTCCCCCTTATACTTGTAAACTTCTGAAACCAGCTAATGGAAAAAACCCTGTTGAACCAAAGAATGATAGATTTGTGTCAAAAACTTACACTTTTGATATAACAAAATGTGATGAGATTTTTGATTTATTGGTTACTGATGGCCAAATTGTGGTTCCAAAAGGTGTTAAAATACCTCCATTAGACATGAGAAAGAAAAGAGGTTATTGTAAATATCATAATTTCCTTGGACATAGAACCTCACAATGTGTACTTTTCAGGGATTTAGTCCAGAAGGCGTTGAATGAGGGAAGACTCAAGTTTGGTGAAAAACCCAAAGCCATGCAGATTGATGCTGAGCCTCTGCAAAGTGCTGATACTCTATATGCTGAACCACAAGAAATCATGATGGTCGAAGCCATGGAGGTTACAGAGGGCCAGACTGAGAAGATCTCTGAAGAAGAATACATGGAGAAAATGAAAGTGGTTTACCCTCGTGCTGAAGAGGATTTAATTGACTTTCTGAACAGGTGCAAGCTAGAAAATAAAAAAGTAATGCTTTGTGCCCGTTGTAGTGATGTATGCGACAAAGAGGCTACTGCAGGCCTCATGAAGTTTCAACCTGTGGCAAATAGGCTGGGGGCAAACCCAAAGCCTCACCAAGAAAAAGGAAAATGTATCCTGACTCGACCAAACAATCCTGCTCAATACAATCGAAGGCCTACCTTTCGACCATCTGGTTCGATCCCAATAGAGCGCTGGGTGCACAAAGGAACAATGAGGTTCAATAAAGGTGCAATGGAAGTTGGTGGCTCCAGTGGTACCAAACTGAGTTATGCAGAGGATGTTAACAAATACTCTTACAAAAACAACTATAAGGGTAAACATCCAATGACTAGGACTCAATGGCATAGGTTTCAACGCCAAAAGAAACTGACTGCAGAAAATTCTCAAGCAAGCCAATATAAAGAAGTGGCTAGAAGACCAGCAAAAGAGAGAATCCTTCCACCAATAGATGAGTACAAAATGGAGGACGATGATTTGCTGGATTCTGAACCAGACTTTGATGTAATATGTGTTGTTTCCATATTACCATCAGAGTATGATATTCAATCAGAAGTAACTGAGCTCGAAACTGACTTCGACCAATTAGACATGGCTGATCCAAAGCCAAAATGTTACTATGTTTTGAATAATGGCTGCATCGAAGAGCAACAGGCTACATTCGAAAGGCCAGATTTAGGCATGAAAAACCACCTCAAACCACTCTTCATCAGGGCAAAAGTTGAAGGGGTTGGAATTAATAAAGTGCTGATAGATGGAGGTGCTGCTGTTAACCTAATGCCCTTATCCATGCTGCCAAAGATTGGCAAATATGACTGTGATTTGTCAGCCCACAATATTGTTTTGTCGAACTATGAAGGCAAGACAGGATATTCTAGGGGGGCAATTCAAGTGGATGTTGCAGTAGGTAGCATAGTTCGACCCACTTTGTTCTTGGTAGTGGAATCCAAGGCAAACTTCAATTTGCTTCTAGGAAGGGAGTGGATTCATGGAGTGGGAGCTGTTCCTTCTACCCTTCACCAAAAGTTGATACTTTGGAGGGAAGATGGTTGTGTAGAAAATATAGAGGCTGATCAGAGTTTCTATATGTCAGAGGTAGATACTATAAATCAACAAACCTTTGACAAAAATTTGGCGAACATTGCGCCATGTTATGATAGAGAAAATGCATTCACACCTTCTGACAATGTGATTCATTCCGTCAAACTCCACCCAACCCAAGGTTTTATATGGGAAAGAGAGGAAATAGATGCTGCATCCTCAGAAGATGGAGTCATACGCCCATCTGGGTGGAATATCTACGAAGATTACTATGACTGAGTCCAATGCATGGGCCAGAATAACGGCTTATATGGCCGAAAGTAGATTAAATACGGCTTTGGAAGCTGAGGTTCAACAAAATTTGGCTGTTGAAGCCAAGGTCGAAAAAGATGGTACCCATATGTCACCAAGTCAAAGGCTTGACTGCTTTTATGATGACGAACCCCTGGGGTTCGAAAGAGATCCTATAAATGAAACTCCTAAGATGCAGGCTCAAGATCCTTTGGAGGAAATCGACATTGGAAATGGCTCAGTGAAAAGGCCAACTTACATTAGTGCCAACATTAGTCCTGATTTGAAAGGAAAATTGGTGCAGCTTCTCAAGGAATTCAGTGATTGTTTTGCTTGGGATTATAATGAAATGCCTGGGCTCAGTAGAGAAATGGTCGAACTAAAACTACCAATCAAGGCAGGTAAGAAACCAGTGAAACAATTACCAAGAAGGTTTGCACCAGAAATTATGTCCAAGATCAAGGAAGAGATCGAAAGGCTGCTGAAGAGTAAATTCATCAGAACTGCCAGGTATGTCGAATGGTTAGCAAATATAGTTCCTGTCATTAAAAAGAATGGTACACTTAGAGTATGCATAGATTTTAGGGATTTAAATAATGCTACGCCTAAAGATGAGTATGCCATGCCTGTGGCAAAAATGTTAGTGGATTCAGCAGCAGGTTTCGAGTTTTTAAGCATGTTAGATGGTTATTCTGGGTATAACCAAATATTTATTGCTGAAGAGGATGTATCTAAAACAGCATTTAGATGCCCTGGTGCTTTAGGCACTTATGAATGGGTTGTTATGCCTTTTGGTCTAAAAAATGCTGGTGCCACTTATCAAAGGGCCATGAATTCTATGTTTCATGATTTTATAGATACCTTCATGCAAGTTTATATTGATGATATCATCATTAAATCCTCTTCTGAAAATAGCCATTTGCTATATCTCATGCAATCTTTTGAAAGAATGAGAAAACATGGATTAAAAATGAATCCATTAAAATGTGCTTTTTGTGTGCATGCAGGAGATTTCCTTGGTTTTGTGGTGCATAAAAAAGGCATTGAAATAAACCAAAACAAGACAAAAGCTATCTTAGAGACAAAACCTCCTTCGACCAAAAAGCAACTTCAATCTCTGTTAGGTAAGATCAACTTTTTGAGGAGATTCATTTCGAATCTAAGTGGAAAAGCTCAAGCATTCTCTCCACTACTTCGACTCAAGAAAGATGATCCATTCAAATGGAATGAGGAGCATCAAAAGGCTTTTGACGATATTAAAGATTACTTGATAAAGCCTCCAGTCTTAATGCCTCCTAGCAGAAACAAAGCTATGAAGTTGTATATTGCTGCGTCTGAAAAGACAATAGGAAGCATGTTGGCTCAAGAAGATGATAATGGCATAGAAAATGCAGTTTATTACCTTAGTAGGGTTTTAAATGATGCAGAAACTAGATACACTGCCATAGAAAAACTTTGTCTTTGTTTATATTTCTCTTGTACTAAACTTAAGCATTATATAAAGCATGTTGATGTTTATGTCTATTCTCACTTTGATGTCATTAAGCATATGTTAACTAAACCAATACTCCACAGTAGAATTGGAAAATGGGCTTTAGCTTTAACTGAGTATTCACTCACGTACAAACCTTTGAAAGCTGTCAAAGGTCAAATTGTGGCTGATTTCATAGTAGATCATTCTTTAGTCGAAATGCCACAAGAGTACGTGGATATCCAGCCATGGCTCCTTTATTTTGATGGATCCAAACATAAACATGGAACTGGGATTGGGATCCTAATTATTTCACCAACTAAAATTCCAACTAAGTTTAAATATAAGATCAATGGACTTTGCTCGAATAATGAAGCTGAGTATGAAGCTTTAATCACAGGTTTAGAAATATTAAAAGACTTGGGGGCAAAGAACATTAAGATAAGAGGTAATTCTGAATTAGTATTGAAACAATTAACTCAAGAATATAAATGTGTTAAAGAACATTTAGCAAAATACTTTGTGATAGCTAGTTCTTTATTGAATTGTTTCGATCATATAGTTGTTGAACATGTACCTCGATTAGAAAATCAAGAAGCAAATGACTTAGCTCAAATTGCTTCGGGATACAAAGTGTCAAAGGAAAAGTTGGCACAATTAATCGAGATCAAAGAAAAAATGGTTTTACAAGAACCAATTTCTGAGCAATCGTCAATGCCAAAACTTGTGGGGGCAAATATCATACCCCAGGAAAATTTTGAAATTTTTGCCATTGACAATCTGTCAGATAATGATTGGAGAAAGCTTATTGTGGAATATCTTAGGAATCCAACAGGAAATGTGGATCGAAAGATAAAATATAGAGCCTTAAGCTATATAATTTTTGAAAATGATCTTTTCAAAAAGACTTCTGAAGGAATTTTGTTAAAATGTCTAAATGAAACAAAAGCATATATAGCAATCTCTGATGTTCATAGTGGTACCTGTGGTTCCCATCAAGCAGGACACAAAATGAAATGGCTTTTGTTTCGACAAGGCTTGTATTGGCCTTCTATGCTAAAGGACTGCATAGAATATGCCAAAGGTTGCCAAGAATGCCAAAGGCATTCAGGAATTCAACATGTGCCTGCAAGCGAACTACATTCAATAGTGAAACCATGGCCCTTCAGGGGTTGGGCTCTAGACCTTATCGGTGAAATTAAGCCTGCTTCATCAAAAAATCAACGTTATATTTTAGTGGGAATAGATTATTTCACAAAATGGATAGAAGCCATTCCTTTGCCAAATGTTGATCAAGAGGCAGTAATTAGTTTCATACAAAATCATATAATTTATAGATTTGGAATTCCTGAAACAATTACAACTGATCAAGGTTCAGTTTTTACTGGACGAAAGATGCAGGAATTTGCCCAAGAAATTGGCTTTAGACTTCTAACTTCAACACCATATTATGCACAAGCAAATGGACAAGTCGAAGCAGCCAATAAAATTATTATAAATTTAATAAAGAAACACATAGCCCAAAAACCAAGGAATTGGCATAAAGCTTTGGATCAAGTGTTATGGGCTTGTAGAAATTCTCCCAGGGAATCAACTAACACCACCCCTTTTCGACTAACTTATGGGCATGATGCTGTGTTACCAGTCGAAATACACTTGCAATCAGCAAGGGTTCAAAGACAAATGGAAATACCTTTAGACCATTACTACCAAATGATGTCAGATGAATTAGTTGATTTGGATGAAGAAAGACTTAGTGCTTTAGAAATTTTAGCAAGACAAAAAGAAAAAGTTGCTAGAGCATATAATAAAAAGGTTAAGTCCAAGTCTTTCAACCTAGGAGATTTGGTTTGGAAAGTAATTTTGCCTATGGACAAGAAAGATAGAGTCTTAGGCAAATGGTCCCCAAATTGGGAAGGACCATTTAAAGTTGTTCAGGTATATTCTAATGGTGCTTATGAAATCGAGGAATTAACTCCTGAAAAACGTACTTTGGGTATTAATGGAAAATATTTGAAAAGATATAAGCCTACTTTACTCGAAGTAAAAATAAAGGCAGAATAATACTTGAACATTAAAGCAAAATGGCAATAAGAAATTATAAGTTGCCACAAAATATGGACTTTGTTCAAAAGATACAAATCAAATCCAAACTTATAACAAAAAACATCAAATTGTTCGAAAGGACAATAAACTAAGAAAATTACAAGTTTCTAGTGCACTCAACATAAATTTTCTTCAAAGTGGTCAACTCCTTCTCAACCACAAGTTTCGAACTTTCAAGAGCCTTGATTTCTTCAGCAATAACCTCTGCTGAACTGAAGGCTTGAATTCCTTCCCTGCCATATGCATCAATCTGCTCTTGAGTGGTAGCCTTGGCTTCCTGTTCGAGTCGAGCTTTCTCAGTCTCTTCCTCAATGATTTTGCGCCTATAACTCACAATTTGCTCCTCCAGGACTTTGATTTGTTGCTTATAATGAGCAATATTCTTATCACAGCTTTCGATCCCTGGGTTACCTTCTTTCAATTGTGAGGAAAGCCTGTCGACCTCAGCTTGCGCTTTTTGAGCTCTCTCAAAAAACATGGCCTGAGCTTGTTGTTGAGTACTTAGCCTTGTTTCACTGTCCAACTTCTTCTGCACAACTTTAGCATACTGGTCGATGATCGAGCTAAGCTGGATAACCTTTCCTAAAGTTTCTTCATCAGTCACAGGATTATGCAGTTTCTTTAAAAATGCCAAATGGCTGTAAGCACAAGCTGGGTTAACCTCGATCTGCGTCAAAACGTTCTTATGAACAAAAGTGGTTGTGAGCTTCAGCATCAAGGAATCCTGGCGCACCCTGAGGTCGATCTCAGAATTGGAAGGAGCAGAATCAGTGGTTGTGCGCTCACTCGAAGAGGTTGCGTGAGTTTGTTTCTTTGAGAGCAACAACCTAAGAGTACCAGCTGGGTCAGACTTCTGCATGGTAGTGAACTCCTCCTCTTGTCCGCCAAGACTAGCAGAAAGTCTAGAGGTCGAAGAAACAGAGGCTATTCCTGGTCCTTCTGCTCCAGCTTCAGAAATCTCATCAGATCCATGGATAGACTCCTGGGTCGAACTAGCTTGCCCTGAAGCAGTTGAAGTACTGGGAGCGGTGTACTTGATGCTTGACTCATTTTGTTGAGTATCATCATTAGCATTGGCAGTTTCAGTCTTCTCCCCCTCTCTAGACCCCCCACTAGTTTTCTCTTGGGCAACCTTTTCATCATTTTGTTTGTTATCATTCAAGGGATCTTGTTTGTCATCATTTTGGTCTTGGTTTGGTCCCTCGTCAGATTTTGGTTGCCCATCTCCCTCAGGAGTTTCCTCTTTCGAGTTATTCTGCAAACAAGAAGAGAAGTCGATTAACACAGTAAAGAATTGAAGAAAAATGGAGATAGGAAAATAAATGAAGTTGTACCTTTTTTCCCTCGACTCCAGGGTCATCAAGAGTATCGTCCCTTTCCTCAGCATTGGAGGCATCAGACGTGAGGATGGCGCCATCATCTTGCGCCCCGTCTTGCTCCCTTTGGTTGATTGCCGTTGGGTCTTCGACCACTGGTTCTGGTTGGGGAGTGTCCTTGGGTTTAGGGCTTTCTTCACTATCGCTGGGAGTGTGAATTTTAAGTACACGAGGCACTTTGGCCTTTTTGATCACTGTCTTCCCCCTCAAACTCGCTTCAATCTCTTTCTTTTCTTTCTTCTTTTTCTTTCTCCCTTCATCACCCTGAACTTTAGTTGGGGTTTGTTGAGCCTTAGGCTCTTCGATTTTCTTCTTCTTCTTGGCTTCTTTAGCCTGGTGATCAGGCATTTCCTCATCACCCTTTTGGGAAGTAGAAGGATTTTTCCTTTTCTTAACAAGAGGAACCTCTTCCTCTTCATCATCATCGTTCTGAAATAACAACATTGTGAATAATGAAAGATGTTAGAATTTTGCTAACATATGAAAGAGCCAAAAGTGATTGATGTAAAAATAGCTGGCTTACCTCTACATCCACAATGATGTTATCTTTTGACCTTTTCGAACTGGTCGACACAGTTTCGTTGCTGGTTTTCCTTTTTCCACTCTGAGAAAATCATAACAAGCTAAGTACAATTGTTCAGAGGTAAGAATCGAGAAGGATTTCAAATTAAAAGTCTAAGCTACCTTTGGCTTGGAAGGTTCGACCTCAGCCTGTATCTTCACCCTTGTGGGCTTTCTCACTTCAGTCGAAGCTTTTGAAGACCCATCATCTTTTTTCACAGCTGTGCCTGAAGAAATATTACATGAATTATTATATAAGACATAGAACATAGGTGTTATAAAAGAAAACGGAAAGTAAAGTTTTTACTTTGACCTGAGACAGAAATTTTCTTTCCTAGAGTAGGCACAACGAAGCCACTCTCCACCATGCCTAGCATATGCTCTTTGTTGCCCACGGAGGAGGTCGAATAATAATCTTGCCACCATTTACTAAACCCATCAGTACAGTGAAAAGATGGATCGAACTCGAATGGCTTCAAGGTGTATTCGTAGTTCTCTATCATTCTCAAATATTTCTTGTAGGTCTTCTCAGTGATCCCAGTCCCAAGCACTATTCGATCTACATTCTCAAAGAAACCTCTTGGCCTGATTTGAGACATACCAAACTGTCTAGCAACACAATTGGGATGATAACTAACTAAACCAAATTGGTTCGAATTACCCCCAATCCTGCAGGACAAAACAGTTTGTTCTAGGTAAGCTCTCCATACTTCGTTTACCTTTTCTTCATTGTCAGGATTGGATGCAGGAAATTCTTCTGTGAACCATCCAGCTCCATACCTACGCTCAACGAAGGGAGCGTGGCGTGGTAAAAATTGTGTAAAATCTAAAAACATCTGCATATGCTTCAAGAAAAGTCTTCTGCTATCCTGATCCAGAGATCTAGGAGTTAGTCGAACCAATCTTTGTCCTTCGACCTCTCTTTCTTCCACCTCTTGGCGATAGTTAGAAGGGACTATCAATCCCAATTCAGTTTCAAATGTGGCGTTTAACCACAGTTGTAGAAGCCACATGGGTCCAGCAACAGAAAACTTCGACCCATCCTTTGAAGCTTTGATTGCATCACTCGCCGTGCCCATCGCTTCATACAAAGTTGCTAACAGTAGACGCCCTAAGCTGAAAATCCTGCCTTCATGTATCTGCTGGGCCATGGGGATAAACATCCTCGCTACTTGCAACGACTTCGAACAGAAAACGAAGTGAGATAGCCACAAAGTCAAGAAGGCCACATGCTCCTCATGTGATACTTCCTCTCCTTCTTTGCCCATGTTCTCAGCTATATATTTGGAGAAGGTATTTTCTTTGTAGTTGAGTGCAATTTTATCACCAGTTTTGGTGGGGTTGAAATGGTCTCCAGTGGGCCTAAGACCTGTGATTGCAGCTACATCCAAGAGGGTGGGAGTTAACATTCCGCACCTAAATTGGAAAGTGTTTGTGGATTTTTCATAGAAATGAAGGGCAGCTATGAGTAATTCAGGTTTATATTTTGGGCCGGTTCGACTAAATTGGATCAATTGGTAGATGCCATAGTTCACCCAATATCCCTTATATTCCTTTTCTACCCTATTTAACCAAGGGATATAGTCCTTATGGGCAACGTAATGGGCAGTTCGAAATAACTTAATAGAGTTTTTATGGTATTCGAAATTGTATGGACTTGCATCGAATATCCTAGGCTCACAGGTTACGTATTTGGGGAAAATAGCGTTTACCTCTTTCGATATAACTTCTGAATGTGTTGGATAGGGACCACAGAAGGCATAATTCTTCTTCTTCAAGGAAAAAGGAATCATGAGCTGAGCTGCCCAAGTCTTCCTCTCAGCTTCGCTACCAGCTGGCTCAGGCACTACTTCCTCGCCATCTTCGAGCAGCAGCAAATCTTTCCATTTTCCAGCAGTAGGAATTTCAAAATCCTGATTCGAAGCCATTTGATGAACAACGTTTGAAGGTTCAAGAAAAGAAAGGGTTTTTGCTGAAATCTGTGAAAAAATGGTTTGTTTCAGGCTGAATCAGTGACGAATCAACGCGGAATTCAATGGAGATTTGTTTGAACGGTTTGGAATCACGAAGAAATGGAGATTTAGAGCTTGATTTCTGTTAAAAAAAAAAAATTAAAGATGAACAGTAGTTTCTTCAAGAAAGCTCTGAAATGGAAGTTGGTAAAAAGTGCTTCTTTGTTCCTTTGTTACTATTTATAGGGAAACGTGTTTGGGTTACTTAAATAAAAAAGAAATTCAGCACATTTTCCTTTCAACTTCTCCACTACGCCACGTCATCCACTGCGCCTAGAATCTAGGAGCAATGATGGATTGTGGGGATCAAGGTGACAGTTACTTCTGAACGTGACATAAGCGCCGTCATTGGTAACAGTGTCAAACACGTGGGTTCAAAATGCCTATTCCTTTCTCGTTCGACCAACTCGATCGAAACAGGCATTTGGGGGCAATTTGTTAGCCCATATCTTTAACTAAGTTAAAATATGTTCTAAATGCATGAACAAAAATAATAAAAATGATTTCATTTAATTATATGATTATTTTAATAGTCATTAAATGTGTTTGGTTTTCAATGCCAATGAATTTAATGATCAATCATGCATGAACGTATAATAAATGTTCTAGTTAGAGCATCATTTCTTAACTTTATGATTCTTCAGGTTTCCTTTCGATTTGGTCGAAGCATCAGTAGGGTCGAAGCGTCCCTTGTGCAGAAGAGAAGCGTGGACTTGGCAAATTATTCAAGGAAAGCATTGTTAGTTCGACTTCGATGGATACAACGGCTAAATCAGAGGATAAGAAGGAGTTCAAATTCAAAATACGTGTCAAAGACACGCGTCCTCTCTGTGATTATTTAGGCGTTATTAGCAGTTAGGAATTAGTGTTTATAAATAGTTTAGTTACGTGATCGAGAAAAGGGTCACAATCATTTATACAAAATCCTTACAAAACTCAAAGTACCCATGCTAACGAGAGAAACGAGTTCGAAAGGAAAAATGTATGTTATGTGCACTGTAAGACCCAAAATCTCACTGTACAGTTTTGTGTAAGGAACGTTGGTGTTGGCTAAGAGTTTTAGGGTTTTTATTAAGTATTTCGCAAGCATCGTTGTAATAACAGCATATTTGCTGAGTTGAAGCTGGTTTTGGATTTGTGTACTATTAAAGCCAGGCTTTTGGTTCTTAATCCTCTTTTATATATGAGAACGTTCCTGTGTCTTCAGAATTTCGAAATTTGACTTTCCCCGTTTTTCTGAAAAACGAGTAGAAAACTGTACCCGCTGCTTAAAATTTTACGGTTTCTGTTTTCCGTCGAATTGTAATTGGAGACTTTATATATCGGCGCGAGTTGGAATCTAGTTTCAGAGTATTTTTGAGAGCTAAGGAAATAAATTTCAGTCGGAGAATAAAGTTTAGCGATAATTTTTAGAAATGGTTTACGATGAACTTTTATCTCGTAGATTTTCTATTTTTCGCGAGTTAGACCGTTAGCGAAGTACGACTCGCCGAGAGCGAACGCGAGAGCTGAGTAGCGTAAAGTGGATATTTGTTCAAAAAGCAATCATGAGTTTATTTTGATCCAAAGGCTAGGGTTTAGTCTTGCAAATTTTGCTTTGATCCAAAGGCTTAGATTGATCAAGAGGGAATTAAATAGTAAGGAGGTTTAAGCTTTTGGACTTAGAAGCAAAAATCACAAAAACTCTCCCTCCTCTCTTCTCTCACTCGGCCGAACTCCCCCCCTCACTCACTCATCCATTCCAAAGTTCCATTTCTCATTTTTCTCAAGCTTGGATCATTAACTTGCCAAGGAATCTTCTTCACTTAAGGTAACTAACCTCTTCTCTACCTTATCTAGCCATGAACTTCCTAGATTTTAGGATTTTGAGGATTATGTTCTTGAGAGAAAAATTCTAGAATTTAGTATTAATTAGTTTTTGGTTCCATAGAAGTGTTCTTGAGAGTTTATTAGTACACTTGAGTGAAACATGAGAAGATTCCCATGGTTGATTTATGTTTTCACAAAATTTAAGTTAGGGTTTTGAAGAAAAATTTTGAAAAGATCATAAACTTGAATTTTGTTTTAAGATTTTGTTTTTGATGTTAGTTTTAAGCTTTGTGGCAAAATGGATGTTTGAATATAAACTTTGTTTTGAAAAATAAGAAAAAAATTTATTTGGTGTTCTTGAGCGATTCGATGAACATATTTTAAGAAATTTCGTTTCGATTCGCAAAGTAGTTGATTGAGCAATTAGATGCCTTTGCAAACTAATAGATAATTGTTAGGATTTTGAAATGGAAAAATTTTAGGTGTTGGCCTTGTTTTGTTGGTTTGGCCGTGGCACCCCTTTGCTAGGGAGGAAGAGTTTTCAAATTTTGTTAAGTCATTTAGGAGGACTTAATCATGGTTTTAAAGAAATGATTGTGATATGGTTTGTTGGAGAAGAAAATGTGTTGTTTTTGTCTTAAGGAAAATCCATTCAAAATTGTCAAAAAGTGTAGTTTGATTTAAAATGATTTGGATTGTTCGGATAAATGATTTTAGGGTATTATAGGATATTACCATGCCTTTGGAAGTGGAAAATTTTGAGTGTTGATGCCATTTTCATTTTCTTGGCCGTGGCCTATGTGTAGTAAGGGACCATGAGCTTTCAAAATTTTCTAAGTCCACTTTGATAAGAAAATGATCATGATATTGGTGAATGATCATAGTTTTTTTTAAAGAATGATTATAGAGTTTTAGTTGGAAAGAAAACTTTTATTTTTTTTCTTCGGAAAAATTTTGAAGAGTTTCTAGTTTGTTCGCAAATGGTTAGGTTTGTGTGAAAATGTTTTCTTGAGGTTGAAAGTACTAGTAATGGTTGATATGCTTTGAAAACAAAATGAATTTCGTGTGACTAAAATAATGTCTTTAATTTCGTAAATTTTTATCGGATTGGGAAGAACTCGGAATCACAAAGTGAGAGTGTTAGAAAGTGCCTTAAACCCCTCTAGATTTTTGAGAGCAAGTTTCGTTTCGATAGGATATACGAGGAGTATTTTATTGATTGTACGCTGCTTAACTTTTAGGTAGCGCGTATTGTAGAGTTGTACGGGAAAAGTTAGTGGAAGCTTGCCGAGGTAAGGGCATCACTTTATTTCTGTCTTTTCACTGAGTTATAACATGTTTGTTGGTTATTTTCGATGATACGTGTTTGTGTGTTTGGCATGTATGTGTTATGTATTCTCGTGATGAGAAAGTGTTTACAATACGTGCGTTGCTTTACATATGATTTGCGAATATATGTATTGGTATATGGGGATGATTACATATGTGTATGTATATTGATTGTTGCATGAGCATGTATGGAACGTGTATGTCAGTGGAGACTACACGGGTGTGTGTCTGTGTGACTTCACCAGGGATTTGTCTGTGTGATTGCCCTATATATGCTGAAATATAAAATATGCTCATGTATTTCATAGTTGCGTGTACGGGTGTTAGAGTCTGTGTGGCTTCACCTAAGCACCGGGTGTTAGAGTCTGTGTGGCTTCACCTAATCCTACGGGATTTTATTGAGTTGGTGTTAGAGTCTGTGTGGCTTCACCTTGGTGTTATAGTCCGTGTGGCTTCACCTGCCCTACGGGGTTTAGTAGGGGTTGGACCTACAACTCTCTGCGGAGAGGTTAAATTCCGGAATTCATGCATGTGGCAGCCAGGGATTGGTGTCACGCTCATTGTAGAGTCTGCATTGATAGGCTTGCGTGCATTCGAATTATAATGCCTGTTGAGAAGGAAATGCTAAACGTTTATTTGCTTTCCGTATTTGGTATGTGTATATTTTGTGTGAATTATCTGTATGTATACGTGTGGTGACCCTTACTTTGAAACATGAACGGGTTACCCCCACCTAGACGATGGTTTCCCATCTGAGACTGTGGGTCGTGAGGACGACGGTGGCTTCCTGGGCCCTCAGTGATCGAGTGGCATGATGGACCTAGTTAGGTTGTGCGCCGGTGTGCCTTGTACACCGTGCTTTTGGTTAGAGTAGAATTCCGACTCTTTGGGATGACTGTATTTGAATACTTATGCTTATGTTTTAGACTGCGATATTTTGGGGATGTAATTATTCAGGATACACTTTGCTTCTTTAAGAAGCACTATGATGCATATAGTACTATTTCTGTTATCTCATGTGAAAGTACTGTTGTATGCATTAGTTCCGTTGTATGTTATAACGTCGGGCTTACCACTCGCTCCACGCGTACTCTGTTTGTTTTAAAAATAAAAAATAAAAAAAATAATGCCCCTTTTTAGTCTTTGAAAATCGGGGTGTAACATGCACCATTACTTTTTCTGTAATCATTTACATTTGAATGCAAATTTACAGTCTTTTCACTTCTATCCAAGTCAATCTTTATTTCGACTTTTTCTTTCATTCTGTTTGTTCATTAGAATAAACATTCTTTCTTGCATATCAAGTAACATAAAAAACATAAAAAACAACATTAAATACATAAGAACAATAATGAACACTAATTACTTTGGAAATATGAACAAAAGCACTATGTCCCGAGATTTACTAGTTGATCTCTCTTGTAATAATCAAACTAGCGTTGTTTACTAAATTTCACAGTAAACACATATATGCTGCAATTTTCTTTTGCTTCAAATTGATCCCATATATCATGTCATTTGGTTTCAATTCGGTAAGAATGGACTTCGGATTTATGTAACTTTTTTGGGTTTTAATTTTTCTTTTAGTGACATATATAAATCTTGTTCTGTTTTTTCTTATTAAGATATAAAGAAATTCACTACTACAAAAATGAGTTTTAATAGCGCCTATTTAATAGCGCTTATTTAAAAAGCGCTATTAAATGATAGAAACAGAGCCTTATAATAGCGGTTTTTGTAGAAGCGCTATTAAAACCATCAACCTAGGAAAACTACAATAGCATTTTTGAGAAAAGCGCTATTAAAGCCATAAACACGGAACCCTATAATAGCACTTTTGAAAAACGATATTAATGCTGATACCCTATAATAGCGCGTTTTTGCATAAGCGCTATAGTAAAGAGAATTAATAAATTAAAAACTGTTGTGGGTGGGTGTCGAACCTTTGACCCCATGGTTGATGAATAAAAATAATATTAACAACCCTTATATCTCAGCATTTTCTCTACTTTTCCTATATCATGAACACGATTCTTTTCCAACCCTGTACCTATACAAGGTGAGTACATTTATTTGACTTATATTGTAATATCTAATGATTGTATTGTTATTGTGAATTTTCAATTTGACCAGTATTTACAAAAATTGCAGAGCCAGTCATGAACTCCATAAATTAATTTGATTTCGGCGAAGTCACCGACCCGCTACGAAGAAGCTTCTTTATGATAATCACATTAAACAATTGAAAACACTCTTAATTTCAATTTCAAGCTTCGACTAGTGCAAGGTGAATGCCAACTGTTTTGATTGGATTTATCTTTTATTTTAATTTGATTGATTCATATTATAAGGTGAAACATATATTTTTCCTGTGTTATGAATTCTGCTGTCAAATTATAACTTGAATACATACTTATTGCAGTTCCCTTTGCTCTCTAGAAGTGGATTTTTTAAATTATCAATTGCTTGCCAAAGCTTATGAATCAGACAAAGAATGTGTCATGTACACTACAAAAAAATGTTAAATTGCGACAGAACATTTGCGGCTGTCTATGTAAACCGTCGCCGCTATTTTATCTAGTAGGATTTGCGGCCGTTTCTATTGAACCGTCTTGTTCTGTAAAGCAAATTTTACTCATTTTCCTTCTTCTAGTAGGATTTGCCGCTATTTTATCTAGTAGGATTTGCGGCCGTTTCTATTGAATCGATTCTATCTACTACGATTGACAATAATCTGATCCATGTGTTCATTTCCATTTTGTTCATTTCCATTTGAAGCTGGCATATCTCATATAAAGTGGTATGGAGTCGAGGGTGACTACAATGTTATGGCTATTGACCTTCTTGGACCGAGTCTTGAAGACTTGTTTAACTATTGCAGTAGAAAATTTTATAATGGGTTTAGGTCGCATGGCAAATTAGGTATAATCTAATCTATCACTTTCCTGCATTTATTGTGATTCAGATATATCTGCTAAGGGAATTTAAGAACGACTTGCGTCTCTCACTGCCTTTCTTTAAGTTCTAAGAATCTGATCACATTGGGGAAATCAGTTTTTTGAGACGTGAATGCTGTAAAATCGAAATGAGCTGCAATGTATGTCAACAATATAAGATATGTGTTTTAACTATTGTAAAGGGGTGTCAATTACAAGAATATTCTTTTTACTTTGTTTTATGTTTTCAAAGTTTCGTATAGGGAACAATGAAAGCAACTTGTTTCCTAAATAAAACTGAAAACAAGAAATGGTAGTAGAAGATAGAATCAGATACCAAATAGTCCTTCTTTTTGTCCTCGTCATTCTACTTTCTAATTTGGTAAAGCAAAATTTTTGCAGTCTTCCATGGTAAGGCTTGAAAGCTGACACTAAAAAGCAGAAATATGACAAGATAAGTGAAAATAAGATGCTTACTCCAATAGAGGTACCAGTATTTACTTGCAAGAAGCTTTTATGAAAATAATACTCTACTTTGGTGATTTGGATTATTGCTCATGTCAGGACGATATCTTGTTTTCTAAGTTAGTTTCATTTCATGAGTTTTACCTGTAATTCTTTGCATCGTGCATAAATATTTATTTTTAACTTGATTGTATTCTTGAATTGAATTATTTGAGAAAACAAACAAATCAATTAATTCTTTTCCAAATTTCATAGGTTGTAATTTGCAAAGAATTTAGTGTGGATTTCTGGAACAGGTCTTGTGCAAGTCACATCCAACATAATTCACATCATATTTCCACTATTGCTAGTTACTATCCTTGTTAGTTACTTTATAATAGATGAACCTCAACTTTGTTTTTTGTGTAGTATAGAACAATATCTTACAATCTAGTTACATGCTCACCTACTCAGGGACTGTGGAAGTATTGTCTTATCCATCTCGTCGACCACTTGATACCGTCATGGCTCATACACACTACTACAATTTTGCCTTCCAATACACAAAGGGTTGCCGACACTTGAAGCACTGACCACTGTATTACATCGTGCAGAACAGTTGCTTAGTGGTCAAGCTGTTTCTGCACTATCTGTAATCCCATTTATATATGAACATTTTTTCACTATCTGCAATTATTGAGTATTCGTTTTTGTAGTATAAATTTTCCTGGAAACTGGCAAGAAGTCTTGCTCAGTATTTTCATCCTTTATTTTTATCTGATTCTGTTTTACTTTTAATTTGTGACTCTAGCACATTGCAGGGCGCATGGAGCGAGAGGGAACTTCTGCTGATCTAGGTATAAGAGATCAAATACTGTCAGAGTCAGCACAGATAGGAATTGCTATGCAGCATTTGGGTGCACTTCTACTTGAACTGGGCCGAACTATGTTAACATTTGCGAATGGGACGGTCTTCTGTATGTTTTCATTATTTTCATCTTTGATTTTGTTAGCTTTATTTTGTCAAAATACCATTCATAATATTGATCATATTTTAAATTTCAGGCAGAATCAGTTTATATTTCTCCATCAGGGCTGAATCCTATAATGGTGCAGGTTTGTCATTTTTTATATACTGCTGGTGATTCACTTAAGTTGATAAAGACATGCAATAAACTGACAAACCTGGTCATTTTTTATATACTCCTAATATATTAAGTTGTGGTCATTTTTTTTTAATCACTGAAAGTGGCATCAGTTTATCCTTGTAGTCTTATAAATAAAATCAATTCATTCTCTAAATTAAGAGTCCCCTTTTTGTCATGGTGTGCATGTAGAAGGATGATTTTGATGTAACTTTTCTATGATTGAGTGGGTTAAATTAATGGCAACTGGTTTTTGGGTTCCTGCTTGATATTTGTACTTTCGGAAACTAAAATGACTGTTTACTCCCATGAATTATATAATAGTTTAATTAAGCAAACTCTAACCTAACATATGAACACTCCAAATCTTTCTTGCATTATTGTCATGTGCTTTAGGCGAGACATAAGTTGGTGTTTTGTTTTTTAGTGTTTAATTGGTGGTGGTTTAAGCGTGAGTTACGTGTTGTGGTCTTGGTTAACTTTTTCTTGCATCTAGATTTGCATTTGATATGATGTTATAATCATTTTCTATTTATTATTAATTTGAAACAAAATTTGGATCAATCTCTCATGAACACCAGATATTGACTATATTGAGTGTATTGTTTATTTTTCAGTGACTTCTTGAAAACATGAGAGGTGTTGGCTTGGTTGGAAAATGGCAGAGGAATGCTTAGGTTAATTTTAATTTGATTTGGTGTTTTGACCTCATCAACCGGCTGCAGGGCTTATTGTTCAGGTTGTAGTAAACCAATTTTGTTGTCTTGTACGTGTTGGTTGTTATAATTTGATTAAGGTTGAGGATGATAAGACCTTTGTATTAGCATAATTAATGAAGTTTGTTTTGGTGGTAGGAATAATGTACTCTGGTTCATGAGATCATATATAAGACCTTTGTATTAGCATAAGTTTGTTTCGGTGGTGAGAGATGTACTTAACTTGATTATTTTTTTATATTGAAAAAGTACTTTTTATTCTCTATAAAGTACTTGATAATATTTATTAGTTTTTAAATTTGAAATTAAGCTTTAGATTTCATATATTAAAAAATAAAAACTCCAGGTTGAATTAAAAAATGTGCTCCAGGATGATTTTTAGAAACAAAAACGTAAGACTTACAATAGCGCTTTTTGAAGAACTGCTATAAAATGCTTGGAAAGACCATATATACAATAGGGCTTTGTTCACAGGCGCTATTAAAACTATATCTTTTAAAAGCACTTTTCTTTAAAACCGCTATTAAATCTTGTTGCCAGAACTAATTTCAAACGTGAAATTAGAACATTCTATAGCGCTTTTAAACTTGCAATAGCGTTTTTCAAAAGTGCTATAATAGGCACCCTACCTTTAAAAGCCTAAAAAAAGCGCTATAAAAGCCCTTTTTTGTAGTAGTGATTGTAACAAAATTGCAAGTTACATTTGCAAATTTGGTTACAACTTTGGTTAAGTAATTTTTAAATTTAAATATTTGTCGGTTTATATATTTTGAGATGAGTTAATTGAAGTATTATGTTGCCAAAGTAACCTCTTTTGTGGAGATTAATTTATTTTGAAATATAAAAGGTTGTGTGCTTGTAACTTTTGTGAATATTACCCGGCCTAAAGGAATGTGACTATTTTACAAAATTACAAGTGCACATGTGTTGATAAACGCGTGATAATTATTCGGTTTTACGTGTGAATAGTAAATTGGCCTAAAGGAAAATTTATTATTCGACATGTTCTTATTATCAGTGTTTGATTAGTACGTTAAGGTATCACTGAAAAGTTAATATTTTGTCCAAAGATAGAATGTTAATGGATTCCCGATATCTTGCAATGGGATTAACCTTTATTTGAATTTAAAATTACTTTTATATTGAGGCTTATTTGAGCATGTTTTGCTTGATTTTTGTTCTCTTTTCGGTTATGAATGACATGTTGAAGTATGGATCTCGACGTTATGTTAAGGATTGATTTTCCCTCACTTCTTATGGAATTTGAAAGGTGGGAGAGGTCAAATTGCATATGTTTGATGATCATAAGGAAAACCATTCTGGAAACATTCTAGGGCAAACTATCTGAAAAGATAAATACGGTAACAGATTTCATTAAGGAAATTGAAAATAGGTTTCTCAAGAAGGAAAAGTGTGATATACCTACACTTTTGGGAAACCTTTCAATAAAGTATAAGGATAAGCTGTAGATACGGTGCCTCAAAAGGAACAACAACATAAATAATTTAAATCAGGTAACAATAGTGGTTTCTTTTGTGGATCTAAAGGGTAAAGAAACATTACTTTAACTGTTAAACATGGCATGTTAAGGTAGTATATAGTTCTTAATTTGGTTTGTTTTGAGGTAAAAATAACTTACTCAGACACACGTGTTGGATATATTTTGGTGCTACAACTCACAACAGTGTGCCTATGCAAGATTTTATGAATTGTTGTAAACTAATTGATGGTGAAAGATACATCTATATGGCCGACCATAAAACAGTTCAAGTTGAGGCAATTGAAAAATTTAGATTATTGATAAAGACTAAATTTTATTTGGATTTTGATGAAACTATTTTTGTATTTTTTTTCGGTCGAAATGAAATTTAATTTCTATTTATGTTTTGAACCTATTTGGTTTTTCTTGATTATTTGGGAATAGAAATTTAAATTGTTTCAAAATTCAAAATTAGTTGATTCAAGTTTTTTTTAGGGTCAGGTTACAATAATCTTTATTCATTCAGACACAATTGCTTCATTTAATTAACCATGAGAATTCAGATACATTTGACACAAGAGATTGAGTGACATCTCCAAACGGAGAATAGAGAGACTTGGGTCAAATGAAATATCAGACTCATATTTTACAAAAAAGGGAAAACAAACCAATAAAAGTGATATGAGGCCAATAAAACTTCAGTTGTCCTTGAGCTTATAAATATTGATATTTGTGTGCCATTCTTTCCGGCTGTTTGGAATGGTAAACAATATTTATAATGTTCATAGACGATTTTCTACATGGCACCATTTATCTCATTCATGATATAAGGAAGTCGTTGGACGTGTTCAATTTTTATTCAGGCTGGAGTTGTGAATCAACTCGACTAAAGAATCAAAAGAGCTAAGTTTAACCATGGTGGTAAATACTATGGTAGATTTAACAATTCATGTGCACAACATCCAATAATTTTTATTTATATTTTCAATTAAAACTGCAGCATATGTCCTTAATATGGTTCCAATTATAGCAACTACAAAACTTCCTGACTATTTTATGGGATACTCTAAAAGGATCTAGGGGTGCAAGTTTTATGATCCCACAATTAAGTTTGGTTTTTGAATCAGGAAATGCCGGTTCTTTGAGGATGTCGAGTTTGCAGGGGGAGTTATGGTTATGGACTTTGTTTTGAAGAGGAATATATTGATATTCCCACATGAGTTTAACTCCCCATACAAGAAATTGTCCCATAAGAACAAACTCTTACACCTCAAGAACATATGTCATTCAGGAGATCCACGAGAGAAAAGAGAAATACAATACCAGATGACTATATTGTATCTCTTCAAGGACATGAGGTTAACATTGGAAAGATGGATGATGATCTGATCAGATTTCATCAAGCAATGGAAAGTTCTAACTCTCAAAGGTGGATCGATGCCATGAATAAAGTGATGAAATCAATAAAGGACATTGATATTTGGTATCTTTTCCCATTGCCATAAGGTGTGAAATGATTCGAAAGGCAATGAGAAGAGGTAAAAGGTTCGTCTTGTCACAAAAGGATTTACATAGAAAGAAGGCATTGATTATAAAGAGACTTTTTTTCCGGTTTCTTTGAAAGACTCTTTTAGGACCATAATGGCATTAGTGACACATTTAGAACTTGAGTTACATCGGATGGATCTAAAGACATTATTTCTAAATGGTAACATTGATGAAACAATGTATATGGTGCAACCAGAAAACTTTGTTTCAAAAGATTCAAAGTTTATGTTATGCAAATTTAAGAAATCCATCTATGAACCCAAGTAAGCATCTCAACTATGGTATTTCAAAATTCATCAAGTGATCATCTCGTTTAGTTTTGAGGTTATTTTGGTTGATGATTGTATATACCATGAGTTCTATGAGAGCAAGTATACTTTCTTGGTTTTATATGTCGATGACAAGGCAATAAACCATGTGATACACCTATGGCTAAGGGAAAGTTTAGTCTCAATCAGTGCCCTATGAGTAACTTTAAGAAAAAGTAAATACAGAAGATTCCTTATGCATAAGTAGTGGGGAGTCTAATGTATGTCCAGTTTTTGTACGCGTTTGGCTATTGCGTACAATTTTTGGGATGTTGGGCAGGTATTTAAGAAATGTAAGATTAGACCATTGGAAAGCAGCCAAATGGGTCATATGGTATTTAAAGAGAACAAAATATTACATGCTCAAATATTGGAGGTCAGATCATCTTGAGATCATTTGGTATACTGACTCTGATTTTGTTGGATGCAAAGATAACATATCATGCGGCATTCGATCATAGAACTTTGTCACAAGGCTGCGCATAGTGGATAAGGAATTGAAAAACCACTAAAGTTATTTTGTGACAATAAATTAGTAGTTCTATTTTCAATAACAACAGGAACTCGGCGAAGTCAAACATATAAAAATCAAATTCTTGTTGCTAAAGGTTAAGTTCAGAGTGAACGGTTATTTATAGAGCATATCATTACAAACTCTATATTTTCAGATCCGCTTACTAAAGTTTTCCACCCATAAGGCTTCATGAGCATATTGCTCGTATGGGTGTTAAGTCATTAAGTGATATTCAGTTCAAGTGAGAGTTTGTTATTTTTAATGCTTTTATGATATAGACATACTTCAGTTCAAGTAAGGCTTAAGAATATTTTCTGCATAAATAAAGTTTTGGTATTTTACACTCTGACTTTGGTTAAGGTTTTGTAAGACCCAAGATTTTACTGTACAATTTTCCTAAGGAACTTTATTGTGGGCTAAGTTTTTAGGGTTTTTAGTAGAAGCGGATTTGTGAGTATCGTCGCATTAATGGAATTTTTGCTGTAATTGAGCCTATTTGGTGCTCGTGCGCTGTAAAGGCACAGACTTTTGTCTTGTAATCATCTTTTGTGAATAAGAAGGTTGATGTGGATTCAGAATAACGAGTTTTGGATTATTCTTGTTTTTGGAAAAACGAGTAGGATTTTACCCGTCATTGTAAAATCTTACTGCGTCTGTTTTAAGTGAGGTTTCGGATGGAAGTTTTATATATCTGCGTGAGTTAGGATATGTCCTGAGATTAATTTTCTAAGGTATGGAAGAAAATTACAGTCGCGGCAAAAGATTCGGCGATAAGTTTTGGAATGGAAAAACGATAGACGTTCTTTCTGTAGGTTTTCTGTTTTTGCGAGTTTCGTTCGTCGCGATGCGCGAGAACTGAGCGTGCGTTTCGTTGTAAGAGGTTGTGGGAAATATCTTGTGAGGATAGACTTGGATTGATCCAAGGGCTAGGGATTAGTCTTGGAAGCTTTTACTATTTGATCCAATGGCCTAAATCTAGCAAGACTTTTATAAGTGGTGGACTTAGAAATTATCACAAGTTCACTTATTCTTTCTCTTTGGCCGTGGCCTTCTTCTCCACCTTTCCATCTTGAGAAATTTTGCATTCCTTCACCAAATCATCCCATTTCAAGCTTGTTAGATCAAAGGAGTATTGCAAGGAATCATCTCCTAAGGTAACTAAACCTACTCCTTGCTCTTATTTGGCTAAACTCTTAGAGTTTTATGAATTTTTAGTTTATGTTCTTGGGAGAAATTTCATAAGAATTGGTTGTGAATGGTTTTTGTTCCATGAAAGTTGTTCATGAGGGTTTAGTAAGCATGTGTAGGCCTTGTTATTTCAATTTTCCATGAGTTTGTCAGAATCTCATGAGAAAAGTTAGGGTTTTGAAAGTTTAGTGTATTGATCAATTACATGAGGTTATGTTGTAAGGTTTTGAAAAGAAACGTTGTCTTTGAACCTTTGGGCGAAAGGGAAATGCGTTGTATGGTTTTGTTTTAGAAAATCCGATGAAAAATATTTTGTGGTTTATGAAAATATTCCTAAGTGTTTTGTGTAGTGTTTTTGGGGTCCAAGTGGTTTAAAACTCTTGGGACATGTGGTGTTACTTTTCACTTTGAAAACATGTTTGAAAATGATTACCGGACGGTTAAGGCCCGTAATAAAACTTGTGCTTGGATTTGGTTTTGATTTTGGAAATGAAAATCAAATAACTTGCACTCGAAGCAACCAACAAGCTTTCGGAAATGAATTGCTTGCTTATGAAAATGGTTTGCTTTTGTGCCTTGAAAAAGTGTTGGGAACTAATAGAATCAAACTAGGCTTGGGTGGAAAAAGGTGGTGTGAGTTGCTGTCTTTTGCTGTCATAACAGGTGCAACTCGCTGAGCGAGTGTTTACTCGCCAGGGCGAGTGTCACAGGTCATGACAACACGCCAGGGCGAGCTCCAGAGCGAGCTAGACCTGTCCTCACTGCCTTCACTCGCCACCAACTCGCCAGGGCGAGCTCTGGGAGTTGAAATTTTGGATTCTGATTTCTAAACTTGGTTTTTAACTTTCTAATCCCTTTTTATTAATTTATGGAAGTGGTTGGGATTGGAAACGAGTTTTTCGGGTACTCGGAAAGTACGTAGCTTATAACGCAAGAAAACGGCCATTTTGCATTTCAAATTATTTAAGACTTTGGCCTATTGTTTTGAGTCCTAAAAATAGTGCAAATAACTCATGGGGGTTGATCAGTACGATAGTTTTTGGTATGGTATCCGAAAGAGGGATTTTTCCTTAGGAACCTTTAGGTTTTTGGGGTTTAGGTGTAGTTTCGATACTATTGGTTAGAGAACAATGTATTGATTGTTGCGCTGCTTGTTTTAGGAAGCGCGTTGTGTTGTTTGAGCGAGTTTTGTTGACGGAAGCTTGTCGAGGTAAGGGCATCACTTTATTTCTGTCTTTTCACTGAGTTATAACATGTTTGTTGGTTATTTTCGGTGATGCGTGTTTGTGTGTTTGGCATGTATGTGTTATGTATTCTCGTGATGAGAAAGTGTTTACAATACGTGCGTTGTTTTACATATGATTGGAGATGTATGTATGAACATGTGGGTGAATACATATGATTGGAAATGTATGTATGTTTGTTGTGGTTTGTTACATATGATTGGATATGTATGTATGTTGTTGGGATGGTTTACATATGCTAGGGAGGTATGTATTTGTTGCATTAGTATACATGGGGAATCGTATGCTCATGCATTGTTAGTGCGTAGTGGCGGGAGTGGACTACGAGGTGTGGTTGCGGGAGTGGACCCACCTGATTCTTATAGGGTTTTATTGAGTTCGATACATGGTTGCGGGAGTGGACCATGGGGTGTGATTGCGGGAGTGGATCCACCTTAATCCTTTGTGATTTTGTTGAGTTCGATACATGGTTGCGGGAGTGGACCATGGGGTGTGATTGCGGGAGTGGATCCACCTTAATCCTTTGTGATTTTGTTGAGTTCGATACATGGTTGCGGGAGTGGACCATGGGGTGTGATTGCGGGAGTGGATCCACCTTAACCTTGTGATTTCGTTGGTGTTTTAGTAGGGGTTGGACCTACAGTTCTGGAACTCATGCATCGTGGTAGCTAGGGTTAGTACCACGCATTGTAGAAGTCTGCATTAGGCTTGGTGTGCATTATATATATATACCCGTTGGTGGGAATTGCTTGGTGGTTAAGAGCTTTCTCTTGTGTTTGTGGAATTATTGTTATATATATACATACCTATATTTTGTGGTGACCCTTTCTTTCATTTGCGGGCTCATCCCACCCAGATGATGGGTTAGGTCGTGGTGACGACGGTGGCTGTTCCAGGCCCCAGTGAGAGGTTGGAGTTTTAGCTTAGTTAGACTATGCGCCGGTGTGGGTTGTACACCGTGCTTTTTGGGTTTAGGCATAGGATTCTAACTTGTTTTGTTGTAAGTATTTGAATACTTAGACTTGGGTTGTAATTATTCAGGAATACACTTTGCTTGTTGAAGCACCTTATGGTAATGAGTTCTTTTGTATATTTGAATGCCGGCTCATTTAAAATATTCTATGCGCACTCTGAGTGTTAGTTGAAAAAGGAAAAAAATAATAATAATAATGTCTTGTCTGGCCTTTGAAAAACGGGTTGTTACAGGTTTGATCTAACTAAGCATTAAGGAGGACCAGTTGGAATTAGGCATGTTAAGATCACATGACATGAAAATTCCATGCTACACATCCACATCATGATCCATGTCATTCTTTTGTGTCCACATATGTGACCATTGATAGGTTTAGTTACGATAATTGTAACGAAAACTACTTTGATCTTATGTTGGCATGACTGATGGACCGGATTGGTTACAGATACATTCAGTATTGACAGTCATTTGAGCTCATTTAGAAAAATTCTTGCAATGCATATTTATGAGGTTACACATATAGTCAAAGTGGGAGATTGTTGGATCATTTATCCAACATTGGACTTATATGTGAATAATTATGTATAGTGGACCGTCACTTAAGTTAAGCCTAATTATAAGTGATCTACTAAGGTTTGACTAAAGTGGGCTTATGAGTATCTAATAGGGTGTGAACCTTTAATGTGTAGAGACCAATGAGTAATTCTAATTTTGTGATGGGTTAAAATAGAAATACCAATAGTCAACCCTAATTAGGTTCTATAAATAAGGAGGTTATGGTCCCCGGGTCGCACACGGTTTCTAGAGATCTTTGTTGACATCCCATTATCACAAGATATAGAGAGAATATCTAAAGGTTTCTCTCATAGAGAGTGTGTTTGATCTGGAAGACCAAACCACAACACTAATCAATACTTTATGAACTCAGGTACGCTTTCGCTTATGTTTACAGTATGTTTTAATGATTAACATGATCGATTCTAGGGTTTACAAATCTAGTCTAGTTTGATTCTAACAAACCATGCTCAGGGTCACACCGCAACAATGGACAGGTGCAAGGCAATGGTTTGTGGTGAGAGAGAAGAAAAGGATTTCCGGATTTAAATTTAAAAAAATAATTAATTTTTGAAATGGTTATCTTTAAAATTTATACTTTTTTTTGACAAAAATAAAAAATTTATATTTTAATTCTTTAAAATTTATACTTAATATTATAATTGTTTGAGTTTTTTTTTACACACAAAATTAAAATGTTGTATGATATGGGTTAATCTATTTTACACAAATCACTTCATCACGTGCCTTTTTAAATTTTCTTCTAAAATATGTCAATAAATATCTATTTGGAATAATTTGATCAAGTGTTTAAAAATTTGAATAAATCATCACTCTCTTATCAATTTAATCTATCAATTACAAAAAATTCTAGCACTCACTTTTTAATTGGATTTTTTGGGTACAATATTGGTTAAAATCAATGTAGCTATATCTCACTTTAAAAATAAATGCCATATAAAAATAGGGAGATTCATATGAGTTTAACCTAATTAAAAAAGTATTTAAAATAGAGTTTACATGAACATAAAGAGCTTGTACTTTTTGAAGCAATAAGACCATCTCCAATGATGTAGTACCTATTAGGTACTCATGGTACTTATTAGGTACTACCATTGGAGTACCACCCATTTGAGTACCTAATAGGTACTACTTCTAAAATAAGAACTCTCTCTTTCCTCTTGGACCCACCTTTATTTTCCATTAAAATATTATTTTCCTTTAACTCTATCTTTTCTGCACAATTTTTCACTAAAAAAATTTAATGCAAACCATATAAACGTTGTGCTGCTCTGTTTTTTCTTTTACCGTTGGAGAAAATATGATATAAATGAATGTGCTCTGTTTGAAGGATTGTACTCATTCTTTCACAATTATCATATAATTTATTTTAACAATGGATCCAAACCAAAATGGAGGATTCTATAATTTCATGTCAAATTCTCAATCTCCTACTAATCCAAATTTTCAAAATCCACCCTTTATTTCAAACTCACAAAATAACTTTGGCAATTTTCCATTTTGTAGACCTCCATATCCATATCAATTTCCTATGTCCCAACCACCACCTGCTAACCCCATGTTGGATCAACCTCCAACTACTAACCCCATATTGGATCAAGGAACTTCAATGAGTATTGGTATAGAACAAGAAACAACAGCTGACTTAGATCCAGAAAATCAAACTCCATCATTCTCCACTCAAGTTGTGTTAGATAATATTGTTCTTGATGATGAAGAAGAACATACAACTCAAAGAAAATCGAGAGAAAGGTGGTCCTCGGAGGAAGATAAAATTGTCATCCAATCATGGCTAAGTATCTCTAATGATGCAATTATGGGGGTAAATCAAAAAGCAAGTTCTTTTTGGAATAGAATTAAAGATAATTATAATGAGTTTCGTGGTAAGTTGAAAGAGAGGGAGGTAGCACAAATAAAATGTAGATGGTCAAAGTTAAGTGGCATGGTTCAAAAATTTGGGGGTTGCTACAAACAAGCCTATTTAAGAAAGAAAAGTGGTAGCTCTGAAGAAGACATAATGGAAGATGCAATGGCAATGTATCAACAAGCTGAGGGTAAACCAATCTGATGTATTTGCAAGTGTTTTGGAGGGACAATCCCCTACGGTGCAATATTCAGTAAATAGAACCCAATATAATATGGGGTATTATTTAGCCGATGGTATTTATCCACAATGGGCTACACTTGTCAAGACAATTCCAATGCCACAAGGAGATAAAAGAAAATTGTTTGCCCAACATCAAGAAGCATCAAGAAAGGACGTGGAGCGTGCATTTGGAGTGCTTCAATCTCGATTCGCAATTGTACGTGGCCCGGTGCGTAATTGGCATATGGATACAATTAAACATATATTATATGCGTGCATTATATTGCATAACATGATTGTGGAAGACGAACGACACACGTACGCTGGTCATTTTAATTATTCTTATGATCAACCCCCCAACAATGATGTTTCAACAAGTGACACACATAATGGTCCTCATCCAAATCTCGCACCATACCTTCAAAGAAGAGCACAAATTCAAGATAGGCGAACTCATCTTCAACATGATCTTGTCGAGCATATTTGGCAACGTTTTGGGCATGATGATCAACAAAATTAATTGTTTTTAAAATTATGTAATGTTATTTTAAATTATTTTTTAATTATGTCATTCTTAAAATTTGGCAATATTATTTTAAATTAAATTTCGTATTTTAATTATTTTTTCGAATTATAAAAAAAATAGTACATACTAATTTTATAATTTTATCATTCAATCAATTTATATTATAAAATAGATAATTAAATATTAAGTTATTTTAATAATGTGGAGTTATTGATGGGATCCATTTTAAAACTTTTTAAGAAGTGCTCCATTGGAGGAGTTGAGTATCTATTAGGTACTATTATTAGAAAATAATAAATTAGTGATGTGTCCATGTAGGCCCATTTAAGTACTCAAAGTTTGAGTTCTCCATTGTGGATGCTCTAATAATTCATAATCATTTTCTTTTGAAAATTTATTTTCTCTCTCCCATCAAAATAATGGATCCTTGTGAAATAGTGCCTACTAATCGTATTTCGGAGGTAGATTTTGACAGTGAGCCATATAAAAATTCAGAAAGATACAAATAATATTTGTGTATTCATTGTGTATTCAGATATTAATATTTGAGAAAGATTCAATTGGAGATTCAACTCAAAAAGAAGATCGAAAACTTGCAGCCGCACACACAACCGCTTGTTAATAATCCTCTTGGAAAGTTAGTAATCACCGCCGCTCTCTGATCTCTCTAGGTCATCTTTCCAAATCAGCCCCTTTCATCCAAATCGTTCCTTTCCGATGTAGTCCAGCTTGGTGGTGGTGCGATGAGCGGCTGTTCCCTCCGCACCACCTCAATCCAGATCGGCGCAGGAGTTCTCGTGGTGGTTTTGGTGATTTGATCTTCGATCTGTTTCTGCCTTCACCGGTCTCTCCTTCTCGCGGTGGTTTGGTACTCTCAGCCACGCTGTAAGCTCAAAGGATCGTGTTTCACCCTTTCTGGCGAGTTCGGTTGGTTTTCTGTTTTTTTCGTCCTACTTTGTGGTGGTCGTCGGCGACGGGTCAAGCTTTTGCTGGTGATTTTTGGTGGTTATTGCAGCTCTGTACAGCTTTGGTTTCTTGTCATCAATTTCCGTTAGCTCGTTTGTTCACCGTCGGTGTGTTCGTGTTGTTCTGTGCTCGTCGTCGTGCTGTTCGTCGGATGGTTTGGTTTGTTTTCGTTTTGTTATGTTTTTGTTTTGTTCTGTTAGTTTTTGTCGATGTTTCTGGTTCAGAGATTGGGTGGTATTGCGGTTTTTTAACCCGAAAGGGTCGTTCTAACGTGTTGGACTCATCCCACGATCTGGGTTCAAGCGCGTCGTTCTTGTGAAACTGGCTGTGTTGGTGTTCCTGCGCTTTTCGTTTCTCTGATGTTCCAGGTCTGTTGAGATCTGCAGGTCTCAAGGCGTCAGGAGTGCCTCTATTCCGGTACCGGCTTCTTATCCGTCTATGTTCATGTGACTGTTCTCGGATTGTTTAGTTCGAAAGAACTTTAATGCCTGCTGCTTGTTCAGGGGGTTGTTGGCACGTGGTTCTTGTTCCGTGTTGGCGGTTGTACCATTCGCTAAGATTTGAACCCTTTTTTTACATATCACACAAACAAAGGCATTCATTTAATTCACGTTTTCTTCTTTTTTTTGTACATATCACGTAAGCAAAGCCATATAATTCACGTTTTTTTTTGTACGAATCACACCGAGAAGGCAAATAATACACTCTTTTTTTTCGGTACAAATCACACCACATAAGTAAAGACAATATACAAAAAAAAAATTCAAGCAAATCTCCGGCATTAAATATTTTTCAAGTGAAAATAATTCATAAAATTGGCTTTGAAATGAATCACAAAAATTACTGCATAATTTTATCAAAAAAATGTGTGTCAAAAAACAAATTTTATCAAAAAAATACAGCTAGCCAAGTTGACTTTCTAACATTCAATAATCAATAGAATATTCCTTAAGTTTATGCTTTATTATTTCCTTTTATTTCAGTATTTTACATCTATAAATAGTCTATCTAATGTTATTTTTTATTCATCACATCCAAAATAAACAAACACTTTTATTCACATATTACAAATTATAATTCTAATGGCTCTTATTTCGTGCATGAAATATTTAAATAAAAATTTATGTTCTATTTCATATTTTGAGATGAAAAAAGGAGTATTATATAATTTTGGTTGCAATGTCTATCTAAAAATTGTATAAAACTCTTCTTTTCTCAACTATATGTAAATAATTAGCATTAATTGACTAATATAAAATAAATATGGAATAGAATCAATTATCGCTTTTTATTTTGACAAAAAGAATCAATTATCACTTAAATTATTATTTTTGTTTTCACCACTAGTTGAATCTAGTTCGGGGGTCAGTTTTGGCAACAAGTGATTCTAGCCCTCTCCTGACTGCAGTTGCGGGGATCGAACCGTGGTCCTCCCTACAAAGTTCAGCGTCAATCACCACTGAACCAACTAATGATTGGTCACATAAACCTTTTTAAAGGTGGCTATTCTCTCAACACAACATTAGTACCATAAATAGCACTATCAATTGTCAAATTTTATGCACAAACACTTTTCTGGTGAATCATCTTAATTTTCAATTTCGAATCTTTTTTCCAATATCATTTCAATGTAATTATTTTATATATTGTATGTGTTATGTATTAACCATTAATATTATATTTGGGTTTTATTTTTCAGGGACTAAGATGTATTTTTAGATTTATATGATATAGATTTTTTATTGGTAATTAATTTCATCAAATATTATTTATAACTATATATAAGAACTCACCAAAAAAAACTATATATAAGAACTAATTATTTTTTCATAATATTTGCAGGTATGATGGAGATGATCATGACGTGCAAAAGGAACACAAAAATAATGTTGTTAAAATCAATATGGTTGCCATTAAACTATATCATCTTGGTCATCTTGATAGTCAATTACATTTAACTTTTTATTATTATGATATCGATTTATATATTACTGCTACCGTTATTAAAAATTGTGACATAATTTCAGAACAATTGTAATCTCATTTGTTTTGATACATTTGTTAATTTTGCAGCAATTTGAGTATCAGTTCTTAAACTTATTGGAAGGGACTAGGGTATTACGCTTATAGTATTTTAAGTTTTACAGGAGGACCAAAAGTTTCGAAGGTGTTCATGATCTTCTTAAGAATGACGCAACGAAAAACTTTTTTTTTAGATATTAGTTTCTATTATTAGTTTTTTTTAGTCTTTAAACCTTCTCCGGTGTAAATTAACAATAATTTTTGTAACATTATATTTTTTATATGGGGCCTTTTTTATGACATTTATACGGAATACTGTATTTTTACTCATATATATATATATATATATATATATATATATATATAAACTATTTTTTATAAATTATACAGGAGACTCATTGTCTTAGGTTTATGTACCCCAGTTTTTGTATATAGTTTATTTTTAATTTTTTAATATAATAAAGAGCTATATGCAAAGGATGGAAGCGAAGTCTTCTTTGTCTCCTGATGTCTAGATGTCATTCACCTTATCAAAAAAAAATTCATATATCGGTATGGAGACATATTTTTACTTATTTTGAAATTTATATGGCACTTTTTTATTTATAATTTATACGGGACTTATGTATTTATTCATATATTAATATGAAAACTATAATTTTTTTGTATATTAATATAGGAATTTTTTTATATAATTTATAGGAGGTTCATATTTATTTATTTTTTGAAGGAAATTATCTGAGCTTGTATATTTATTTTATTTGAGGGTATTAATGTGAAAATTAAATAATAAATGATACTACATATTGGAATAATTTCTTTGGGTTTTTCTATTTCGTAATTGTTTTCTTTAGATATATTGTTTATGTTTTTAATCATTTATTATTTTTGTTTGTTTGGGGACTTTTTATAAAATTTATACGAGAGTCTTTATTTTTAATCATATATTATTATGGGGTCATTGTTTTTTTATAAATTATTATAATAGATATCTATCTTATTTTTTTTGTATATTTATACTGGGGAAACTCTCTTTTTTTAAAAAAAAAAATTACCCAAAGAATATAATTATATTCGTACTAATATGGGATGCTATTTTTATTTGTACTGAGTTTATATTCACATTTATATATTAATATGGAGCAATATTTTTTGTAATTTATATGAAAGCATATATTTTGACATATATATTAATACGAGGCTTATATTTTTAATGATATAGTAATACAACAACATATCTTTTTGTAATTTATACAGGAGCCTACTATTTAGTAATATTTTTTATGTTATTGCCATCCTTTTAAATTATGAACTTAAATCAAGTTATAATTTATCACATTTATTTATATATATCTTTAGTTCTATTTTATTATAGGATTTTTTATTACTTTGTTTGTTGCAGCGGAAACCTATTATTTTGGTTATCAATATTTTAAGGCTTCATTAATTTTTATCAAATAGTATCATTTTAATTATTTAATTATATAAGATCGTAAATATTTGTTTCGTTATATAAATCATTTTCCATAAGCAATAAAAATTTACGTTATAATTTTAATAAGTCAATAAATCTACAAACGCAATTTTACCCGTGTCAAGTCTGGAAACTAGTTAATAAAATTATTTCTTTCAATCTTCAAAAGGTTTTGATTGGCTATTTTGTAAGCATTAAATTTTTAGTGGCGATAACACTTAAGAATTTCTCCTTCAAACATATTTTCCTTAAATAAAGGGGGAAAACTCTAACAAATCTAAACATATACATAAAAAATCACAAAAAATCTAATTAACAAGACCACATAAAAATATGAATCATTGAACACTAATATCAAGTACTTGGGAATAACTAGTAGCCTTAGGAATAGTTATGTAAAGAACACCATCCTTAACCTCTGCCTTAATACTCTCAAACTGCACATTCTCAGGCAAAGCAATTCTGCTACTATATCTTCCATAGCTCTTAGAAGACCATTCTTCATCTTCTTCTTCTCCGTTTTGAGGCAGAGTACTCTGTTTCTTCTTCGGTTCCTTCTCAGCTTTTACCACCAACATCTTTTCTTCCACCCAAACATTCACATCCTCTGTGTTCATACCAGGCATATCAAACCTCATCTTGTATTCACTTTCTCCTACTTTAATCTCCCATGGTGTTCTTCCTCTCCTTCGATACCCACCAGCTCCTTCACTCGGAAGTGGTGATGATGGCCACTCAATTGTGCTCATTGCAAATGGATCTTCCATCATTCTTTCCATTGTTTCCATCATCTCATGCACTGTCTTTGCTGTTGGAAATCTATCCCATAGCCCTGTTATTTTACATATATGCAATGTTAATTATATATAGTATACACTATAGTTATCATTAATTGATTAAGCATAAATTAATTACCTATGGGTGGGGAAGGAACAAGTCTCTTTTGGAATCTTTCTCTTGCATCCCCTGTCACGGCTCTGATTCTGAGTGTTTTCAAATAGGTTGGTGTTCTTGAAGGACTAGATGAAGTCTTGGAAATTATGGCAAGGTTAAGAGCTAGATTTGAGGATAAAGAATGTGCCATTTTCTTTGTATACAAACAAATATCACAAATATATACAAGTTTGGGAATGAATGATGGACTGCTACCAGTTGGTGGGGATAGGTGTAGCATTCCACTAATCCAGAATTTTCCAGAACCAGACATATATATTATTATAGAGGATCAGTTCAAGTCATAGGAATATAATAGGATAGTTACAATATGATATGATGATGAATGTGAGATAAACCTTAACCTGTTAAATGAGAGGTTAGACTTGCATGTACCACAACTTAATTTTGTGGTTAATTTCAGCTTGTATTTGGATTGATGATGGATTAATATGTTTCCCACTCCCCACATTTCTTGATTATATGGTTCATAGAAAAGTTAGCTGACGTTGGTTGAATATATATGTCATATTTTGTCTTCTACTGATATTTTTTGTTGTTAATTAAAGTTAACATGTGATTTTTAAAAATCTTAAAAGAGGGAGAGGCCGAGAATATTAAGAACCATACTTGCAGTTTCCCCACCATAAATCATTCCCTATTCAGACATTCTAAAACAAAAAATATACACAAATTTAGTATATTTTAGAGCATTGGCAATCACATGCATATCCATTCTTATGGGTTTCAAGTTGAGTGATTAAATCTCACATCAATTATTAATGGAAAAAATGTTGAATTTATAGGAGAAGTGGCCCATTAACCTAATGTTTTAAGGTTTGGTATAAATGTGGTGTCTCCCTTTCTTATGGTCTTGAAGCATTTCTCCCGAGCTTTTCCGAACTCCCCAACACATTCAAGATAAGATAATTTAGACAAGTAATCGACGATAAGATGTTTGATTTAAACAAGTAACCAAATAATTTTATATATAGTGGTGGAGCCAGAAGATTTATAAAGTTTGGGCAAAATTTCAATTTTAAATAAAAATCTCAGTTTTGCACTGAAAAATCACAGTTTTGAACAAAATATCTCGGTTTTGCCCTAAATTAATCCTTAAAAATTTTAGGTTTACCCTAAATTAACCCCTAAAATACCAAAAATTCTGGGCCGAGTCTGGGCAAGTGCCCAGGCTGGCAGAACCTTGTCTCTTCCCCTGTTTATATAAATTATAGATCATATATTAGTTATTGAACGAGCCTAAAAAGTGAGTTTTTACTTATATATGAGATTGGAGGGAGTAGAGCACAAGCATCTTCATTGATAATTAGCTCTAATAAACTTTGGCTTGGGAGTAGAGCACAATCATCTTTATTGATAATTAGCTCTAATAGGCTGTTATAGGGATTTATATTTTCTGTAATGGATGATGACTTTGATGTAGTGGTTCATCATAGAGGGGATTTTGTCAGCCTAGAAAACCTGTACTACTAATTGTTCGCAATGTTTCAGTTAAACCAGCTTGAAACCACGTTGGACTGGTTCAGATTTAACTGAAACATTGCGAATTTTTAACCAAACCTAAACCAATGGATTTTGATTGGATCGGATAATAAATTTGACCAAATCCAACTCAACCCATGAACACCCCTAGAAAGGTAATCTAGAAAGGACTAGCTTGCGTTAAGTTGACAGACATTGATTTAAGGGGAAAATACATTTTTTAGCTTTAAGAGACCAAATTGAATCTCAAAATTAAGTTAAGGGACAAAAAAGTGTTTAAGCCTAAAACTCATAATCAACAAAATGAGTTCCTTTGAAATAAAATGCATGAATGTAAATATTACAACCAGTAATTTGTACAGCAGATCCATAAATCTCTTGAAGTAAAAAGTAAAAATGATGCCATTACATGATCATCCCACAAGCTATCCGTACCGATGCATTATGAATCAAAACATAAATGAGTAACCAGCACCATTAAGGTGGTATTCACTCACCAGAACATAAAATTATGTGTTGGATGAAGGTATAAAGAACAAAACAAGAGTAGCATTTGTTGTGCAAAGAAAGCAGACATTAACCAATCTACAAACAGCATGAAGCTTGCTTTCTAAAGCTCATGTGGTTCCATGCAGCACATAACAATTCAAGCAAATTGTTTCCTGATATAGTTTCATCTTTTAACCCTGGCATTAGCACAAAAATAATTTAAAATGTTAGAAATTTCCCTTGAGCTGCTTAAAATCAGAGATACCTCCATCAAATATGTGGCATCAAGAGATTTTGAAAAGAAAAATATGGATGAAAATTTCCTTTGACAATCACATTTGAGAGTTGTTGTTTAGGCAATAAGACGTAAAACTCACTTAGTTTTTTCTTTTGCGTCTTTTCTTTGAATCATCCGTATTGTCAAACGATGTTATATCGCGAAAGGTTCCCTTTACATCTTGGAAAAAGTCCTTCACTTTATCAACTACGGTTTTTAGTTTATCTGGTGTAGGAAGCTGCAAATTGGATATAAATAAACACAACAATATATCAATGGGACTAGGAATGCATCCAAAAATATTGCTTCTAAACATTTGGTAAAAGAAACCTTACAATTAAGTAGGAAGCTAATGAATTTTTTATAATGCAGACAATGACAAACCAACAAGCTAGTTATACTAATACTTTCCATATTTTAGTGCAAATTTATTAAAATGAAAAGTTGCACGAACAACTAGGGTTCTTCGTTAATGCAGTATAAGGTTTGAAAATCGTTAAAAACTTCAGAAAAATTTCTCTTAGCAATATTATTGTTATGACGGTGATAAAGAAGAAGTCAAGAATATCACCTCAATAATATTACTGGTAGAAAGTGCAGCTCTTACATTACCATTCTCCTGCAAATCATCGTCAGAAAAAGTTTATCAACAAAAGAAAAGTCTCCTGGAATTCATCTTCAATTGGTTTAAAGATATATCTAGAGAAATATAGGAACATTACAACAAGTTTGTAGCCATATCTGAATCTAGTAGCTGACTGTAGCACACGATATTGTTTGAATGCAGATTGTTGTATCTCCTTCTCATCCTGTTTAAATTGAAACAAGCAGTGATAAACAAATACGAAGGATCGTGCATGACCAAGAAATCACAAAACCAAAATGATGAATACATAGGAATTCAATAAAGGCTAATAAGAGCTCAACACTCATCAATTTTCTAGCACCAACACTTATGATCGAAGGCGTGTCTGGTGTCCAACACATATCATTCGGTCAAATAGTTACCGGTATCAATATACCAGTCTCGTGTTCGGTGTTTGTGTCAGAGCTCATAAAAAATTATACCTACAATGATTGGGCATACCATTGCTATCCACAACGGTAAAGAGCATTTACTAATTTATTTTACGGATCATATGGTAGGCCATAAATTAGGACAATTGTCATCTACTCAAAACTTCATGAGGCATACAAAAAATGACACTAGATCTCGTCGTTGACCTTAGTTTTTCTAAGGTGAATTTTATAGTAAAATAGGGTATAAAACATGACATTCAATCTCTTCCTTGGGCGTTGAGCTAAGGGTTAAGAAGCTGGTGGTTCAGGGTTCACGTCCTCACAAGGAGAAAAAAAACTAACATAACAATTAACACACTAACATTTGTTATTTTTTTTTTAAAAAATGCAATCAAGTATTCACACACATCACCTAGATTTTACTACCATTTTTCAAGCCAAGTCTTGTACCATCTAATTACAACTCACACAATGTATTTTCATAACATATTTTACTCTGGTTTTGCCACGTCATATAAATGTGAATCAAAAGTCTAATATACTATAGTACTATACAATATACTACTCCTATACTATATCATGAGTCAAAAAAATACTATACTATATCAAAAGTCAAACCAAACTATTATTCATTTACAAACGACACAATTCATTTCACATGAAAGGGCATTTGGTCTAGTGGTATGATTCTCGCTTAGGGTGCGAGAGGTCCCGAGTTCAATTCTCGGAATGCCCCAAATTATTAGTGTTTTCATTTTTTGCATAAAAAAAATCAGTAAAAAAAAAAAGAATTAAGGGGAAAAAGGAAAACATACTCTGTAGATAACAGCAGCAAGATTTCTATCAAGTGTATCCTTGTAAATATATTTACCAAGAAAATTATCTTTAGCAGCAACCATAATTTTAGCAGTAGTACCACCAGAAACAATACTAAGAGGATACCAAATATAAATCTCAGCCATACGAATGAAAATGACAAATTTGGGATTACCATCATCTTCAATTTTGGGTAAAGGAGGAGGTGGAGGAGGACGTTGAAATTTACCAGACATCATTCCTCTTTTACCCTTTGCTTCAACCACCAAAACATGTCGTTGTTGTTGTTGTTGTTGAGTTCTTCTGGTGGTTTGTAATCTTGGAATGGAAAAGAGAGAGTGGTTAAGTGATGAATCGTTGAGGAATCTGGAACTGGAACTTGAGAGATGAGGAAGAACGAGGGCGTTCAACGACATTCCTGCTTCCATGCGTTTGGATTCTGTTGTCTGAATTTGCGATGGTAACTCACTCAAGTAACTGGATAGGGTAGTGAGAGATAGAGAGGATTATCAAATTATTATCCGTAATCTTTTTTTATTTTTGTTTCATTTTTTTTATTTAAATTAGTTCAAAATAATAATAATAATAATAATAATAATATCTAGTGTGAGGGGTTTGAGTAGTATCCATGAGGTTATATGTTCGATTTTTTTTTTTTTTGAAAGAAATACTTTGATTAATTCAAAAAAACCATAAGTACAAGGCGATCGCTAGGATCCAGCCCAAACAGTCGAAAACGGACAAAAAAAACACAACCAAAGAAAAACTAGCTTAATACATCATAAGCTTTGCTAGGTGTGTTCTTAACTTCCTATTGGTCCAACCTCTATAAACTATTGTATCAATTATATCCCCCTCGATATGCTTGTTATGTACATTATTACCAAAGCTAATGTCATTCCTATATCTCCAAATATCATAGACACTTTCAGTAAATGTCAGTTTTAGAATTTTTGCACAACATCCCTTTCCTTTAGTATACTGCAAAATCCAATCCAATTCTTGACGCCAGCCCACATGATTATGATCAACCTGTATCCAATCCAAAACTTTCCTCCAAATACTTTTTGTTGCATTACAAATAAACATAAGATGTTGCTGCGTTTCATCGGCATTGCAAAAGCAGCAGCTAGTTGCATCAATAATACCAAATTTATGCAATCTATCTCGAGTAGCCAACCTCTCATTACAAGCAAGCCAGAGGTTAACAAGAGCCCTTGGACGGGCCAAGTTACCATAGAACAAAGTCCTCCACGCAACAGTTTGAGACCGGTCATGAATAGCCAAATACATCTTTTTCATACAAAACTTAGGGGCATTAATCATCTCATTCCACATCTGAATCTGTTGGATACCATCGCGCTGTTTCATTATAGCCTTCATAATCCAGGAGGCATTATCCGGTACACAAGCCTCCATAATGTTCTGGTTTTTTATATAGTATGCATGGACCCATTTCTCCCAAAGGCTATCTGATTTACCACTTAAGTTCCAAAGCAGCTTCAACAAAGTAACACGATTCCAAATCTCAAGATCAATGAGATTTAGACCACCATTACGCTTAGGCTGACAAACTGTTTTCCAGGCAACAGGGGCTTTACGGCTCTTCTCAATGCTATCGGTCCAAAAGAAAGTCCGACAAATGGAATTAATTTTGTGAATAACTTCCTTGGGGAAGGGCAGACACTGTAACCAATAATTTGCCATGGAAAAAATCACACTTTTAAGCAGTTGGATTCTCCCTGCATAGCTTAGAAGTCTAGAGCTCCAATGAGTGATTCTTCCAACAATTCTATTAATCAAATCCATGTAGTTGTGCATAGCTAGTTTCTTAGTTGTCATTGGAATCCCAAGGTATCTGAAAGGGAGTTTACCTTCTTCAAAGGAAGTGAGTCTTTTAATGTCATCTTTAGTGCTTTGGTCTACTCCACCAAAGAAGATGCAACATTTGGCCGGGTTTACTTTAAGGCCAGTCGACTTGGAGAACTTATCAAAGGTATCCATCATAATAGCTACAAAACCTTTATCACCTCTGGCAAACAATAAAAGATCATCAGCAAAACAAAGATTAGTAAGGCCCAGATTCTCACACTTGGCATGGAAATTAAAATTGTGGTTCTTTTGCAACATTTGGAAGCATCGGTTCAAATATTCCATCATGATGACAAATAAAAGGGGGGAGATAGGGTCCCCTTGACGAAGGCCGCGATTAGCTTTCATAATGTTGGAGTAGCTACCATTGATGTTAAACCTGTAAGAAACAGAAGTCACAGCTAACATGATCCAGTTAGTAAATTGCTTAGGGAAACCAGACTCATTAAGAACACACTCCATAGCTTTCCAATCAACAGTGTCATAAGCTTTCTGAATGTCAAGTTGCATCATACACCTAGGGGTGCCCCCTTTTCTATTGTACCCTTTAATCAGCTCATAAGTCAACAGAATATGATTATGAATAAGCTGACCTGGCACAAATGCAGCTTGGTTCTGGCCAATAATGCTAGTCATCACCTTCCCCATTCTCTCGGTGATAATCTTAGAGATAATTTTGTAGATAGTGCTGCAACAAGATATTGGCCTGTATTGCTTGATACTCTTTGCCTCTTTACTCTTAGGGGTTAATGTGACTAAGGTGCAATTTGCAGCCTTGTATAGTCTGCTATTGTCAAAAAAATCATGAACAGCTGCCAAAACATCATGTTTTACTATTTGCCAAGCTTTCTTAAAGAAATAAGCTCCATAGCCATCAATTCCAGGAGACTTTAGATCACCAATACTCTGTAGAGCATATTCAACTTCTTTGTCTGTGATAGGGGCAGTCAGATTGTGTCTTTGCTCATGAGTGAGTTGGGGACCTTCTCTCATTACCGTGATGTCAATGCCATTTAAATCATTATCAGCGGTGCCCATGAGCTTATTGTAGAAACTCATAACCTCATCTTCAATATCTTCTTGACTTGTGAGAAGGGTGTCATTCTCCTTAGTCAACACATTAATACTCTTTAAGGTTCGTCTGATTTTGATTGAGGCATAGAAATATCTATTATTACCATCCCCAGTTTTAACCAATCCACTTTAGTTTTTTGCTGCAAAATTTTTTCCTCAACTTCCTGCCAATTGAGAAGCTCATCGCTGCACTGTTTAACCATATCAATTTTATCTACATTCAGTCTATCCAGCACAAGATCCTTTTGAGCCTTTAGAAGATCCTCTCTAGCCTTAGAGATTTTCAATTTGACATCAGATATGGGCTTGCTGAAGGCTTTCAGAATAGGCTGCAACCTTTGAAGCTTCTTCCAAAGAACATACATGGGTCTGCCATTGATTTCCTTGCACCAACTATTAGCCACTACATGCAAGAAACCCTCCAAATCAGCAGTACTGTTAATGAATTTAAAATGGGATTTTCTATTTCTGTTTGTACCTGCAGCACTGTCTAAACATAATAGAGCATGGTCAGAGACACTAGGGTGCATGACAGTTAGAGTGTAATCCTTCTGATGCCAATCTATATTGCCAATCACTCTATCAATTCTAGGGTAAATAGCATAGTCTCTTTGTTTATTAGACCAAGTATAATGATCCCCTCTACTATCCATCTCATACAGGCTAGTAGAATTCATCATCGTGTTCAAATCACGATATTCAGATTCCGTGACAATTCTGCCCCCAATCCTGTCTTGGCTTTTCAACACATTGTTAAAATTGCCCATCAAGAACCAAGATCCTTGATGTTGACTATGGAGAGTTTCAATGTCTTTCCATAACTTTTTCCTATGCTCTAGATGATTTTGTGCATAGATTGCTGTCATCCAAAACATCCAGTCCCCCTTAGAATCATACACGCCACAATGAATCATCTGATCAGTCACACGAATCATCTTTATGTTCACATTATTATCATTCCAAAAAATCCAGATTCTACCATTTTCATGCTTATTGTAATTATCTAAATAGTTACCTCGAAGTTGTAACCTCTTTCTAATATTCTCAGCTTTGTTCTTCTTTACTCTAGTTTCAATAAGGATTGCAATGTCCGGGTTAAGGTCCAAGAGACGGGAGCTTATCTCTCTAACCTTCCCCATTTTATCTCTCTATGATCATGGAACATCTTCATGAAACACTATGGCATGCACACCAAGTGTTTCAAAACCATTCCCACATGTAACTGCTGCTGCTGATTCGGGCCTCTTACCCCTATCTCGGATTCCTTTGCTCACCGTTGTCCATTCACCATTATCGAGATCATTTTTCCTAGAGGTTCCGGTGCTTGGCTTAGTAGGAGTTATTACCTTTTGGTTTGCAGACTTGTGCTCCTCATTCATTTCCTTTGGTACAGACTTGGTCACCCATGTTTTCACTACATTCTTTTTTGCTCCACATTGGTGTCCAAATTTTTGACATTTATCACAGTAAATCTGCTTCCATTCATATTCCACCGGCTGTTTCATTTTTTCCCCTTCTGAGTCTTTAATGGTGATCTCATGAGGTAATTCTTTAGTAATATCAACCTCCACCAATATCCTCGCATAGGAGATTTGGAATTTGTTTGCAGTGCATTCATCAGTAACAAGAGGATTACCCAAAGCACTCCCTATCTTGCTCAGGCTCTTGGCACCCCAAAGATACAGAGGGAGTTGGGGCAATTTCACCCATATTGAGATAGTTCTCAGCATATCACTTTTCAAGTTGAAATTGGGTTTCCACTCTCTCAGCAACATAGGCATATTCCTAATTGTATATGGTCCATTCATGAACACCTTATCTCTATCAGCATAGGAGTGAAACCTCATAATAAAATAGCCTTCTTCATTGTAATACATGTATGGTAATTGCACAAAATTCCACATCTTAGTCATGAATTGTTTGACTCCATTCATGCTTAACTCACCACCTAAGACATACATGATAAGAGCTGAATCCCAGAATTTTACCTCATTGATAATGTCAGTTGCATCTATCTCGACTTCGATTTCGCCATTAACAAGCTTCGGAGTGACAAACTCCGTCTTCATGCATTTCCCAGGGTTACGATTCCCATTTAGAACATCAACCTAGAGTTTGCCGTTCTCAGCACCTTCAATCGGAGTTTTAAGGGTTTGTGACTGGGTTTCATCCTCTGCATCCTCATCGTTGCCATCGGGACTTGGGTTGTTCGTGACTGTAGCTGCTTCCAGGTCAGTAGCGCGATGACTGTTTTCCCCTGTCTGCAAGGGATTCGCCGTGGATGGGGGCACCGGTTTCTTTGGCCGCCCACGTCCTTTCGCCATCGCTAATTAGTTTCAAAATATTTGTAGGTTCGATTTTCATTGGCAACATTGTAATCAAAAAGAAAATAATATGTGTATTTAATTTCGTCAGTTTTTTTTAAGAATTTAAAGATTGACAGTCAATGTAAAACAGTTTTACACGATGTGTATTTTTAAGTGAAAAGTCCATCAAAATCCATTACATATAGAAAAATCTATCAAAATCCATAAACTTTTGAATACTAATAGACATTTTAAAAGTAGTAAGAAATCTCAATTGAATACCAATAGATTTTGTTGCCCCGAAAAAAAAAATCTTGATTACCTTAATTGAATACCAAAAGATTTATTTGACTTTTATAAAAATCTTGATTGAATACCACTAAACTTTTTTAACATAAACACCCAATACACCCCTTAATCATTCTTTTGAAGATTGATTTCGGATTTTTTTTTTTTAGGTATTCTTCATTGTTTTGATTATTGAGGACAATATTATTTTCTATGGTTAGAGAGTGGAAGTGACTCCATATGTAGGCATCTTTCTCTCAAAAACCAGCCATTTATTATTTGACACACATCATACGTGTGTGACTTAATTTGTTCTTTTTTAAAAGTTAACCGTTTATAAAAATGATATGTAGAAAAAATTGAGAATAATCTTTTATACACGTTAGCAGAATATAAAATACAGACAGACACAAGATATTTCGTCCGCATTTTTTATTATGCTAGCATGTACTACTACCTCAATTAATAATGCAAGATAGTTTGTTTTGTCATTGTGTAGTTTAATGATGTCTTGATGCTTGATTATGGTTGCATTGCATTCATATATCTTCGATGTTTATGTCATATGTATGTGATCCTATATAGATAGAATATTTTAAGACATTTAGAGTTCGTTTAGTGCATAAGAATATTGAATTTCAATGGACAAAAAATATTGAATTTATTCAGGTCTATTTGAATGATTTTCAAATAATACCTCACAATAGGGAAAATGATCGTCGTTATAAATATATTCTCACAACAACAGGGTAGAAGCTATAAATATATTCTTGTTATATTGAATTATTCTCAATTTTGTTAAGTTTCTTGTATGTGTTTTGGACTATGGTTGAGCGAGAATATAGTGGCTAAGCCAAACATGAAGAGCAAGTTACTTGTAAATGAAGTTATCTTTGGATTCCCTCTTGTAACCACTTTTCCCGCCCAAATTCAATTGTAACCAACTATAGGGTGTAATAGGATAGGATGTGTGTATGTAGAATAGCTTTGGTACACCCTCATCTCTTCTATAAGAAGAAAGATTGAGCTCACTTTCATTTTCATGAAAACAATAATGGATTCATCAATAATATTTGAATGGCACCCTGAAATGAAAGAGTTTTTCCGGCCAAGATGGTAGAAGTAGGGGAAATAGTGGAAAGGGTAAAAGGTGTATCATGAAAATGGTTGTTGGCAAAGAAACCAAGAGCTCCATGTTTATTTTATGAGCGGAGCGTGTACCCTTTTATAGTAACCCTTGTGATTTGGGTACATTGTTGGAATTACGAACTCATTAGCGATTCTCAATGTATATTTTTGGTGTTTTATTTTAGGTAAGTACTAAATGTATTGTTCTTACTATGATGAAATGGGTACTTCTTGTACTTTTTCTACTTTGTTCATATATATAATTCTACTATTTGCTGCTAAGAAAACATAAACAAATATTTGTAATAAAATGGCTAATCAATAATTAATACACCAAACAACTATTTTCAATTTTCTAACGGTGTCTTTGGTAACACAAATAAGTTAGTTTATAGCTTATTATATTAGTTTATAAGCTTGTTTCATGAAATTAGAGGTATTTTATAACGAGCTTTTTTCATTAGCTTGTACCTTTTTTTCCAGATGTTGAGCTTATAGCTTATACTCCCTCCGTTTCTTTCTAATTGTCTTTTTAGAATGATAATATCAAATTAAGGAAGTGTATTTTTGCATGTTATCTTCCTATTATACCCTCGTTTTAATCCACCAATAAATTTCTATTTTTTTGCACACACTTTTTCTTTCCAATAAATTTAATATATTATGTACAAAAAAAACAAAATTTAATATGTTATGTACCAACAAAAAATTTTAAAAAAAAAAAGATTTAGTTTTCCAAATATATAGCATTAATTGGTTTTATGGAATAAGATAAGAGCAATTGACAAAGGGTATAATTGACAAATCATACCCATAAAATACAAAAAGGACAATTAAATAGAAACGCTAAATATGATAATAAAAGACAATTAAAAAGAAACGGAGGGAGTATATTGGAAGAAAATAGGATTTCTTTACATTTTTAACTAATAATTGTTTCTCCTAAAAAATATGTTGAAGTTAAAAAATAAAAATATTCTAATTAAATTAACTCAATTATACTTCCATTTTTTTATAGTTTTTTACCTTTCATTCCAATTTTAACCTTATTATTTTATTTTTTAAAACTACTCACTCACAAAAATAACTGCCCACTCAATAAAATAACAATGTACTTTTATGTCATTTTATATTTACAACAGCTAAATTTATCAAACACTTTAATTTTATTCAACTAATTTTTCAGTTATCAACTAAAAATTACCAAACTTATAACTTATTTTATTCAACTATCAGCTAATTTTTTCAGCTATCAACTAACTTATAACTTAAACTAGTATCTTAGCCTGTGCCATGCACGGGATAATTTTCTTTTTTAATATTATTTATATGTTTATTTTAGTATATTATTTGATTAATTTAGTTTAAAATTTTAAGGTAAAATTGATATAGGTTTTGCATGATATAGATTTAACGATGTTACAGAATAAAGCGAGATTAAGCGTATTACTTCGCTTCCCATTTTACACTATTATGAAATAGATTTTTTATCTCATCTTCATCCCCGAAACTATATAGTGATACTATAAATATAAAATAATTATAAACTTCATTATCAAAGGAAAATATGCATGGATTTTTCATGGCCTTAAGATTTTTTGGGACTGTACCCATAAAATTAAAATATACCATGATTTTTTTATTTTATTTTTCATCTCGAGCCCACTCTTTATAGAAAATTTACATTAGGTTCATTGTCAAACACGGGATAATTTTTATTTTTTTCAATAATATTTATTTTCATATGTTATTTTTTCTTTTGAAGGTTGTCTATGTCTTTTTTTTCATTTTATATTAGAAGGTTATATAAGTTTTTTCAATTGTCTATGAGATTGATTTCTTTTAGTTTATTTGAGTATGAAAATAGGATATATCTTTAACGCAGGACTCTGTAGGACTTCATCAACAAAAAATAATTGTAAATTTTATACTATTTTTTAAATGAATATTAACATACTTTGACCCTGTTTCTATTCTCAATTTTTTTCTTTTCACCGTTCCACAAAGAAGCAATCTTCACGCGTGAGCGTCAAATGGGAAAACATATGTGTGAATCTCTCCACTAACATTAATAAATTAAGGTTCTTAAAAAAGTTCGAACGAAAATTATGGAAAGTTTAAAAAGTTCGAACCAGGGTTATGGAAAGTTTAAAATAGCATTATTATAAAAAATCAAAATTATATTAATTTATTTTAGATTTTCCATAAATTTCATAAGTCATATGTAATCTAATGAAAGTGCGATGGACACATAATATGGAAAAATCTCCTTAGTTGAAATTCAAATTTAAATTATTCAATGTGTATTTTTAATAGTGGGGTGGGAAGTGTTACCTGTTTCCTATTATATACCACTGAGAGATTTTCTCTCTCTCTCTCTTACTCTCTCTCCCGTCTCTGTCGCAGGACTCTATAGGGTCTCCATCAACAATAAAATAGTTGCTAATTCTATATTATTTTTTTAATAAATATCAATAAAATTTCGTGTTAAGTTATCACTATCTTCTACATACACTTTTCATCATGGGAGATCACTTTTTATCGTGCTAAATAAAATGTTGAATAAATGATCCCCGTGATAAAATATTAAATATGAAAATATGGATAACCCCCGCAGTCGGAATTCAAAATTTAATTAGTCAATGTGTATTTTGAATAGTTGGGGTGAAAAGTGCTCCTCGTTTTCTATTCTACACCACTAAGAGATTTTTTTTTCTCTCTCTCTCTCTATTTCTATCTCTCTTCCGTCTCCATTACATGAGTCCATAGAGGCTTCATCAACAAAAAATAGTTGTTAATTCTTTTTTTTAATGAATATCAATTAAATTTTTGTGGTTAGTTCTCATTGTGATCTACATACTCTTTTCATCACGGGGATCACGTTTCTTCGTGCTAGATAAAATTTTGAATAAGTTTTCCTCATGGTAAGATATGAAATATGTAAATAAGGATAATTCTCGCAGTTGGAATTCAAATTTTAATTCGTCAATGTCTATTTTTAATAATGGGGTTGGAAGTACTTGTCATTTCTCATTCTTCAACACCGAGAGTTTTCTCTCTCTCTCTCTCTCTCTCTCTCTCTCTCTCTCAAAATCTTCTATTTTTCGTTTTTTCTCTAATGAATATAATTTTTTCTCTAAAATAAAATAAAATGTTTTTACGTAAAAAAAAAAGTTTACAGATATGTCATAAGCTATTTTTTGGGTTCAAGACTTCAATTCTTCGAGTGATCTTATCCATAAAAAAATAGTGTACTTTCTTATTTTAATTTGTTTCAAAGTAATCTAAATATAAGTGTTCCTTCATTTTACAAAATTAAAATATTAAAAATGCACCAAGATAGTGTCGCACAAGTGGTAGATACTTGGGCCCCTTAACCATTTGGTCTTGAGATCGATCCTGACCGGTGCATATGGAGAATCATTTCTTAGGAGGGGTCAATCCCTTAAATAGATCTCTATTAAATCAAGGGGGTTAATCTCTGCAGTTGCGCACGGATGATACATTTGGTTTACCAAAAAAAATAAAAACTGTGTGTGTGTGTGTGTGTATATATATATATATATATATATATATAATATTTGAGAATTTCTATATAAAAATATAATATTTGTGAGAGTTTCTAAAAAAAAGGATTTCTAAAAAAAAATATAGTATATAATATTTGAGAGTTTTCACAAAAAAATAAAAATTTGAGTTTAAAAAAAATATATATTTGAAAAAGTTTCTACAAAAATATAATATTTGAAAGAGTTTTTACAAAAAAAAAAATATTATAAAAATTCAATTATTGTTGTCAATGGGATTCGAACAACATACCTTTGTCAGTAATTATAAGGTAATTTTCTCTAAAAAAAGAAAGATAGTTTTCCATAAAATATTATAAAAATTCAATTATTGTTGTCAGTGGGATTCGAACAACATACCTTAAGCTAAAAACTCTGAATGACACCTGAGCAAGAGAAGCTCTAATTGAATACCACATAAGCAATTGCTATTCAGAATGCACGAGAAAGCTCCGTGAGAATCTCGTAATGTATATAATAGAGATAGAGATAGAGATTTACCAAATAAAACCTTTCTTTCGGAAGAGTGGAAATTGATGTTACGATTTTGAGTTCATAAACAACATTGGGTTTTAGAATATTTTGGAGAATCAAGTCTATTTTTTCTTGTATGTATTTTAAATTAAAATTAAAATACACATAAATGAATAATCATATGACTCTAATTTCAATAACATTTAAAATATTTATTAGCTTCCTTAATGTCAAAATGAAAAATAAATCCTTCACTCCCGTTCAAATTCCTAAAAGAACCAACTCAAAAGCAATATAGGTCACTGCTTTAGTACCCTTAATATTCATGATGGTGGTGCCAGTACACTTGAGATGATATATTACATATTTAGATTATATGATATATTACATGTTTAGATTATATGACGGATCTGAATTCCTTGTAGTAGGCAATCACGCAGTTTTCACACAGTTTTGCATCTCGGCGATCTCAGCCACACAATTATGATTGGACGGTCCCTAACTGTTACAGCGTCCAACAAGAAATCCGTTTCCATATATAACACATGCAAATCAATAGGTCCTTGCTTTATTCACACATGCAAGTAACTCCATATCAGCTTCAAACTTCATCATATCCTCAACCTTCAAGCTAACATATGCCTCAATACCACCTCCATTCTTACAATCAACAAACACAACCAAATTCTTAAATGTCAAAGCAGGTGAACCAACCCAAATAGGTTTTCCCCAACCAAATTCAGCATCATACAAAGGAAACCTACACAAACTAGTAAAATTAAACACAACCAATTCTTCCTTCACAACCACTCTATCATAACTTTCCTTAAGAAATTCCAAATGATCCTTACCTTTTTGAACCTTCCTCACATAATCATTATCAATCTTCTTTAGTTCATCTCTCACTTGCTTCGCTAACCCGTAACACTCTTCTCCACTATTCAACTTTGGAATCGTCATAGTAAATCGCGAATAGTTTCCAAACGATTCTGAAGGTAATGGTGGTTCCATTTTTGGCCGGAGATTCACCGCATGAATCACGCCATATTTTCTTTGTACACCATCGTTATAAATCACATCAACATAACGACTCCATATAAAAGCTGATAAAGCCTCAACACGTGTAGGGTTAAGATTAAGATTACGATATTTTGATCTAAGATTTTCAACCACGTCAGCATTAAAAACAAACATTTTGCAAATTATATTTTCTTTAGTGATACCACTTCTAGGGTCAAATCCTGAAATATTTTTGGGCGGGAAAAGCTTAGAAGAATCAAACTTAGGTTTTGGAAAATGCGAATTTCTAGTAATATTTCCCCAACTATTGAGAAAATTAAAAAACGATAAACCATCTGCGATTTGATGAGAAAGGCAAGCACCGACCGCAATTCCACCACAATCAAAATAATTGAGTTGAATACCGAATGTGATGTTTGTGATATCATCAAGTTGAAATGGAATCAAACGATTGAGTTCACTCGGGATTGGATTTTGAATAACATCTTTAAGTTTGTAGTTTGTGATTTTTGCTTCGATGAAAGGAATTCCTTCATCATTGCAATGTATGAAAGTGTTGTCATTGTTCATTTGTCCAGCAAGAGGGTAGAAATGGGTTAAGATGTTTGATAGGGATTTTTTTAGGATGTTTGATATGGTGCTTGTGTCAAGTGCGTCATTGTGAGAGTAGAAGAGAACGAGAGGGTTGTAGACCATCGGAGCGATTTGGTCGAGAAAGGAAAGTTGGTAATGACGAAGATGGTTAGGAGTTGGAGAAGAAGGTTTGATTGTTTCTTTGGAAATTATTTCCACTTCTAACTTCATTCTTAAATTTCTCGTGATGTTGTTGAAACAGCTTTATTGTATTGTGTGTTTTACAATTGTACTGTTGTATACTTTGTATTGTCTTGTGTTACTAGCATGCTCCATATGCATATATACTCATATATGTTGCTAATTCCTAGTAAATTTGAAGTTTCTTGTAAACTTTATACAGTATATTTTTTTAGAGAAATCTTGAATTATTGTTTCGTACTAGATTAGACTTGACCAGTTTCATAAGTTTTCTTATTATGGATATGACTGTATACCTTTAATTATGCATAATTTAGATCAAACATAACACAATTTATCAGCAATGAATTAATCCAAGTAGTAAGAATTTGAACTACTTAAGCAGATAGTGGTTCGACTACGGTATATGAAAAAAAGTTTCATTCCCATCAAATTTTCCAACGAAGATTAGTCACCGCTAATAGTGGTGCAAATTAAAACTTTATACCTATAACATGGTAATTAAAAAAGAAAACTAATTAACTTACTACAATAATTAACAATAGGTTAGGTATTTACGTGTTAGGGATGCTTTTATTTGTAAGATATAATATGTTTCTCATACAATGAAGAAAATTGACCACACGTTCTTGCCATTAATTTTAATGTTACGGTTGGCATGCTGGTGGATTTCCTCAATGATTCAACTTGTGGTCACACAAAATATTGGACCCGATTGGCCTAGCTTATTTTTGAGTTTATACAAATAATTTATGTAATATAAATTAATTTTTATACTATTTTATAAGTTCAAACTAGTGAAAATTGAATTTTTGTAAGCTATTTTATCATAAGCTACCTTGAAAAACTTATAATAATACATACAAATTACATAAGCTGTTTGCATAAACTCAAAAATAAGCTAGGCCAAACGGGCACCAAGTATATGATTCGGATTAACGTTACATATTTTTATGTAAGAAAACATTTGTACGTCATTGTTTTATACTACTATTTTTCTGATCATAGATAACTTTTTGTTCACACTTCACACAATTGCAACTTGGTTTCATTTCATTGAAATTTCGCAGTTGAATAAATTTCACACACAATTATAAGCACCTTTGATTTTTTTTCACATATATATTAAAAAAAGTTATTATTGAATTTATGTGTCCATTGTGTATGTTGATTTTCTAAAAACACCCTTTGTATATTAATGTATAACTATAACTTTTCAAATAATAAGACAAATTAAAAGTATTAATAAGGTATATTTGAAAGAAAAATAAAAGGTTAAATATGTTTTTAGTCCCTATAAAAAAAGTGGTACAAATATGTACTTTTTGAATGATTATTTTTCAGATACGTTAGAATCGGTCACTGCCCTCAAGTGTTGAGTATGACTCATATTTGTTGAAAAAGGACAGTCGCTCAAATGTATCTAAGCATTGTATGATAAAAAAAACTACAAGTCACTCGGCTGTTAGAGACACATGCACAATTGACCGAATATTGTGATCAATGACTCGCGTTATTTTGTGTTTATTTATCTGTTTTCTATAGAACCGGATTTGCTGTTGTAACAAAAAGTCAATGAAATGTTCATTGGAAATGCATTAAAAAGAAAAGTTCTCAAATGTGCCGAGTATCAGCTCAGGTTACAAAAGCATAAGCTATATGCAAGTTAAGCTTTGGACGTCGTCGTGAATATGAGATTATCCGCTACTAATAATAATAAATAGCTTTCAATTCCTATAGGAAGTGAATATCAAAGTATTCGAGAAATTGCCTTTCTTGGCCAACCCATCACATGCCAAAAAAATACTATAAAATCCATTCTTAAAAAATGAAGCTATATAACAGATTACATGTTCCATTTCTATCTAACCTGCAGATTTGCGAGGTAGTGCTTTATTAATAAGCACGGCTTCGTTACTTGCAGCTTTCTTTGCGGCAACCTCCTCCAAGCGTTTCCATGTGGCTTCACGTCCTGCTGTCACTTCCTCTTCCTTGGATTTGTCTTGCTCGAACTTTTGTAAGCATTCTTTATACAGATCAGGATCGAGATCGTGAAAAATCTTCTGAACATTTAAAGTCAAGCTATGAACAGCTTGATTCCAATGAGTTTTAGTATTTCTCTCCAATGCAGGAAATATGATTGGCAGTATCACTTTGCAGTTTTGTTTGATTAAGTTCACAATGTGATCATTATTCCACAAGAACAAAGCTCTTTCCGCCACCTGAAGCAAAAACAACAACCATGAAAACAAGAACAATACATAGAAACTGCAGCGTCATTGGTTATGACGGAACTGAGAAATTGACATAAATACACTGCACTATTGTCAAAAATCTGCCATAAAATGTCAAGGTGCCGCCATTTTTTATGACAAATTGGCCATGGCGGTTGTCAAAAAATCCACCACAGCAATCCACCATGGCTGATATTTGACAACAGTGCAGTGTATGTATGCCAACTCTTGCAAATTGTAGGAGACACTCTACAGCAATACAAGATTTAGGCGCATAAGTCAACACGTCAACAAAAAATCAACTCAAAAGCCTGAGAAAAATACTATGATCAGTTGAAAGCTACGATGCAATTCCAAGCCGTGGGCTACGTAGAAGGCTTAAATTTTAATCTTATTTTTGAGACTGCGAAATATGTTACGAAAGAAAAAATGACAGAAGACTGGAAGCTATAAAAACTCCATAAGTTGGATCATAGTTGTCATTATCATAGTTTCAAGCAAAATGACATATTGTATGATAAGGTTTATCTAATCAGAATAATTTCATCGTATTGACATTCCACTATCCACATATAATTCGCACTATGTAAATGATTACAATTCTAAATTTTAAATTTGATTTAGGAAAGCTAAATTAGAGATACCCTATTTACTAGTGGCTTACAACTTAGTCTTGTTACTTTTGTAAATAGGTTAATTCACTACAAGCGCAACTTATAAATATAACCTATTATTCATTGATATCAATTATCCCCCATAGAAACGATTTGGTGAGCCATATTACGCTTACTAGACAAAACTTATGGTTACTTTCACCTCTTCAAATAAAAACATCAACATTCAAAATTTAGCAATAAAGTAATAGACGATTTTCAGGCAAAATGCAGTCTGCCTAATTATTTAAAGTCACAAATAAATTTTCTATGGGAAAAAACTTCGGACAGCTGCACTCACTCTTGTATAGTATGCACAGTCATAATGAACAGAAAGTCAGTAATTGTTTATAATGAAAAGTTAAAAGTAAGAGGTGTTGCTTCACAAGAACGTATAATCAATTTCCTCTAGGGAAAAGATAGTCATGTATTTTCATTTACTTTTACAGAATATAGAACCAACACATGCATTACCTTCAAGACACAGGCTTACATTTTCAGACACCAGAACAGCCTTCCTAAATTATGAATGGCCGTACTATATAACATTGACTAACTTCACAAAGGTCATTCTAGACCCGTCAGACATATCAATATAAATTATTTATAGGTCCTTTGCCTAACAGCCCAAGTTTTTGATATATTTGGCTGCTAAACATTGTTTCAGAAACCAAATGTCTGAGTTCAAGAGCTGACTCCTCACTACCCTTAATCTATGGATTAAACTAATTTCGGCATATGATTTAGGATGGCCTATACTTCTATCATGATTGGCTTTTGGGTGACGACACATTAGATAAATTGAATAAGCTACTCTTGGGCCATCTCCCATTGATATAGTCTTAGTTAGAGAATTGAGAGAAGAGATTTTTGAAAAGTTAGAGATACAGCGCCAAAGCTTGGAATACACAGGTTCTGTCTAAAATCTAAATAGAATAAAACAGAGTATATGCAAGCCAGATTAGCAAAGGACAAACATATTCCAATGCAAAGGATAAAATTGGAGAAAGTAGAGAAAATAGGCACACTGTACCACAAGTCACAAGTTTCATGTACATCAGTTCCTTCATACAAAGTGAAGAAGAAAAAGGGTGATTTTTGTTGGTGTAAGCTCTAGAAGTCAATGTGTTTTCATCTAGACTTGCATTTTTATCTTGATTTTATTAGTAATTTGAGGTATTTTTAATCTACTTAGGGTGTCGCAGTCTCATCTGCGCCCCATTTGCTTAAAAAAAAAAAAAAAAAAAAAAAAAAAAATCTTTTGTTGTTTTACTTGAATATGACAAAGTCTTTGGAATAGTAAACTCAATGCCATAGGACATCAAGTGCATGATTTTAGTCACACAAAAAAAGGTGCATGATTTGATGGTGATTGGTGAGATCATATTGAACGATAGAACATTATTCTTAAATATCCTTCGTCAAGTACTACTGTACGAGTACTAACGAGGACGACAAAGACAGTATCTGATTACACCGATGACCACATTTCACGGGACATGGATATGAGGTATCAAATCTTCACATAGATACGTATATTAGAGTAATATTGTACTAGATTAACAGACCATAAGAACGCTACATAGAATATTATGTCAGTATCATAAGCGTTGAATGAGAGTTGAGTTTTAGTAGTCCTTCAATTTGAAATTACTATGATTCCTAGAATGAGAGTCGTGTGTTTTAATCCTGTCAAACATCACTTGTAACAGGGTGTCACAAATGTAGATATTGGACAAGTAGTAAGTCATGTAGATTTAAATGAGATCCACAAATAGTGATATCTTTAGTCCAGAACTCGAAAATGTGCTCTTTTGGTTTGACCTTGGTAGGAATTTTCAGTTGTAGTTGGTTTTATATATATATTTGTGATCCCCAACAATGGAAACCATAGGATCCAAGCATAATAGATGAAATGAAGGAATGTTTCAAATGCGATATGCAATAGAAAAGTACCTCTCATGCTAAAGGAAAACTTAATCGCACAATTATAAGGCATGCGATGTTATACGCATGTGAATGTTGGGCAGTAAAAAGCCAACAAGAAAGAAAATTTAGTGTCACATAGATAATGTTATGTTGGATGAGTGGTCACAAGGAAGAAATAGAAACAGAAATACAACTATTAGAAAGAAAATTGGGATACCATCATCGATAATATAGAAGATGGTAGGATCTCATCTTATGTGGTTTGAGCATAGATGGAGAACACCTAAAGAACCAACGGTAAGTAATAAGGACAGTAGATCAGACGAAGAATAGCCCAAAGTTAAAGGTAAAAGGAAACCAACAACAACTATATGCCAATCATTAAGAAGAGTGATTTAAGAGGTTTGGTTGTTGTTGCATTCTTGGATGGTGATTACAAGCATGTTTAACAGCTTTCTGTGAAGTGAAGTGACAATCGATATGAAATATAGATTTACTGGAATCTGACTGTAGTCCAAAATTAGTTATGCATACAAGATAATTCTTCATATGACATCTTATGGATTAAGGCAAATAACCGTGAGATTTTTTGTTGCATATAGTTCGAGTAAGTCCCTTAATAATCCAGGAAGGTTTTGTCTGGTTTCTTAAATTGTAAGTGTGTATCTTAAGGAAATCCTTGAGTTAGTTCATCTTATGTAAAGATGATACAAGTATCACCTTTCATTGTTAGCTAATACTGTTTCTCAACTATGAGGAAATGAATCATATTGTATAGTATTTAGTTGTTTCTGAAAATTAATTGTTTAAAAAAACACAAAGTTTATGGTAAAAGAAAATGAGCTTGAGGGAAGCATTGAACATTTAATACCTGAAAATGGGGGCTGTTCAAACAATGAGAAACACGGCGAAACAATAGCACCATACATCGCTGGAATTCTGGAGGTTGAGTTGCTTCCAAAACTTCTTCCAACTCCCCTAGAAACATAACTTCCTTTGAACTATTTGTTATTGGCCAGTACTTCAATAACCCCCTAATGATAGTATCAGCAAGCTTGCAGTCTTTCTCCACAAATTGAGTAATGCAATAAGATAACTGCTGATGATACATTGCCAAGCACTTTGGTTTGTGCAACGGAATCAATATACGAACCAGAAACAATTTATGCTCTTCTTTCAATGGCAATGCAAAACCATTAATGATACTCCCAAGAATTTCCAAGAACTCAGCAATCCCATTATGCTTCTCAGTCTCGAAAACAAAATTCAAAAAGACGTTATTGATTGATTTCCTGATGAAAGGGCGATGCGCCATTAACTTGCCATAGATGCGATGCAAAGACATTTTCAAGTATTCCCTTTCTCTAGGATCTTCAGAGTCAAACAAATCAAGCAGCCTCAAAATGAACGATTGATCAATGAATCTCTTAGCCAACTTTGCATCCAGCTCAGGTGATGCAATAAATCTAAGAAATAGCTCATACACGATTTGCAAATGAGGCCAAGAAGGATCCATCGAAGGCTCCTCCTCCTCCAATTCAACGCCATCAACAAGCTTGTTTTCACGCGGTTGAGGACTTAGTGTTCTGAATATATTTGCAGACACCATCTTCACAACCTCTTGCATTACATTCTCAGTAAATTTAGCATTAACAGAAGAAACATAATCAACAAGTTCCACCAAAGCTTGTCTCTTAATCTCTTTTTCCTTGAGATGCTTGGTGGGGTCAGTGAAGTCAAAAACAACACTACACATCTTAAGCTTTTTTAAAAACAAGCTCGGTTTTTCGGAATTCGTAACATCCTTAAAAAGTGGTAATGCTTCATATGAATTAAAATTTCCATTGGAATTCTCATTGACAGGTAATGAAGATTTGTTACCATGATTCTGATATTGTCCTACATTCAAAGTAGAAGAAGAATTACCAGTTTTGCTACTACCTGGTTGGTTAACAACAACATCACTGTTTTTTGAGGTTGCAACAACACCATGGCTTCTTGAATTTCCACCTTGTTCACGATTCTCTGAACCTTTTGAGGACTTTTTAGGAAGTTTACTAAATACCTTTTTGAACATAATTCATCAAACACACAAAAATAAAAACACCTTTTTTACGAATCTAGAAAACAACAATACCTGATATGAAGATGAAGATGAAGATTATGGTGAAGATAAAAGAAACCCTTTTCTTATCTGGGTAAAAGAAGAAAACCCAGTTGTTTAATTTTCAACATAGTGATGTTGGATTGAACTTTGAAGCATACCCAATTCGATTATTCAGATTTTTTTTTTGTAAAAATTGAAACTTTGAGATCAGAAACAGTGATGGTTGAATAGAGATCAACGTTAATAATCAGAAAAAAATTGGAAATAGGTTTGAAATTAAGAATTCAAATATGAAAAAGGTGTGATTTTCTTCTTCGTGTTTGGTTTGAAAAGAGAGAGAAAAAAGGAAGAATGAATGAAGATGAAGGAGAATGTTCTTCAGATTACCCTTTTTCCTTTTTATTTTTTATTTTTATAAATAAATAGATAAATATCACAAATATTATAATTATGGTGATTATTTTGACCAAATCAAAAATATACGGAGTATTAATTTGAAAAATAGGATAAAAGAAAAGAGAGTTTACCCATTCAGAAATTGAGAAAAGGAAAAGAAAAAGAATTTACCCAATAGAGGTTTGAAAGGATGATATTCCTCTCTGCTGATTTTATTTATAAGTTAGTGATTTTCTTTTTAAGTTGTAAATTTGATTTATAAATTAGTGATTTTCTTTTTTTTTTTTTTGTCAAGGATTAGTGTTTTTCTTTTTAAGTTGTAAATTAGTGATTTTAAGTTTTTCTACTTAGGAGAGCTACAGCCTTGATCTAGTAATTCAATATGCCTCTTTTCTGATTTATAAATTATGACTATTTTAAAAAAAAAATCTAAATCTAATTTAGGATTAAATATATATTTTTCTAATAAAAAATGTAACATGTTCTCGTCCGTTTGTAAAAAAAAAAATTATGCATTCAGTTTTAGTCCTTGTAATTTTTTTAAAAATTTAAAAAAATGTTTAATTATTTTAAAATTTTAAATTTTTGAATAATTTTTCAAATAGTCGCTTCCTTTCTTTTGGTGGTCGTCTGGTTCTGCTTAAGTCTGTCTTGACCTCTCTTTCTGTTTATGCTCTTTCCTTCTTCAAAGTTCCCTCTAGGAAAATCTCTTGGATTACCTGGAAGTCTATTTGCTTGCGAAAGGAGTATGGAGGTTTGGGGGCCAGGCAATTGAGGGAGTTTAATTTGACTCTTTTAGGTAAATAAATGGTGTTGGAGGATGCTAGTGGACAGAGAGGGATTGTGGTTTGAAGTGTTGGTAGCCCGGTACGGGGTGGAGGGACGTAGGCTCCGAGATGGAGGGCGGAAAGGGTCTTCGTGGTGGAGGAAGATAGTGCGCATTAGGGAGGGAGGTGAGCTAGGGGCAGATGGTTTAAGGAGCATGTTTCGAGAAGGGTGGGGGACAGATCAAATACTTTATTCTTGACCGATCCCCGGATGGATGAGATTCCCTTGTGTGAGCGGTTTGGCCGTCTGTTTGATTTAGCGGAGACCAAACGGTGTACATTGGTCGAGATGTTCTCGTTAGGGTGGGAAGCAGATGGGGAGGTCTGGGTGTGGCGGAGGCAGTTGAGGGGTGGGAGAAGGAGGGGTTGAGGGAGTGTCAGTCTTTACTTCTTACCCTTTCATTGGAGGATCAATCTTCAGATAGGTGACAGTGGCAGCCTGACCCTGACAGAGGCTACACTCTCCGGGGAGCATATCAGCTTTTGACTACCCAGGTTTCGTCTTCCATGGATGACGTGGAAAAACTCATTTGACACCCTCAGGTTCCGTTGAAGGTCTCCATCTTTGTGTGGCGTCTATTGCGTGACAGGTTGCCCACAAAAGCCAACTTGGTCACTCGAGGCATTTTATCTACTGCAGCTCATCTTTGTGTTTCTGGTTGTGGAGAGGCGGAGTCAGCTCATCATTTATTTATCTCCTGTGGTACTTTTGGTTCCCTTTGGGCATTAGTGCGTTCGTGGATTGGTATCCCGGTGGTGGAGTACACTTCTTTACGTGATCACTTTATCAAGTTTACATATTCAGCAGGTTGTTCTCAGGCACGTCGTTCCTTTTTGCAGCTCATTTGGCTTGCTTGCGTTTGGGTTGTGTGGACGGAGAGAAATCACATGTTGTTCCGAGACTCAGCAAGCACTACTCATCAGTTGTTGGACAAGATCAAGCTATTTTCTTTAGGGTGGTTAAAGGCGACGAGTGTTACTTTAGCTTATAACTGCCATAGCTAGTGGTCTAGTCATTTGCTCTGCTTGGGCCTTGTATGAACTGTTTTTTGGTTAACTCTCTGTAACATTTTGTGACTCTTTGTAAGTGTTGGTAGTCTACCTTGACACACCTTTTTTTTTTGACGCAATACTTTGACACATCTTGTACTAGGGAGACTGTGTTCTTTAATATATATCTTATTTTGGCTTGTTCAAAAAAATACTATAAGGAGTTTCTTTTACAAAACTTTAAAAAAATGAGAATTAAAAATCAAACATTGAGTTCTATTTTTTGAGAAACTTTTTATAAGTTTTTAAAAATCTGCAAAATAATCATTTAAAAATACACATTAGTTTAACCGTACATAAAATTTAATAATTTTTTAGAAACTAAAAACTTATTTAACCCTCTAATTTATAAATTACTGATTTCATTTTTAAATTGTAAATTAGTGATTTTGACTTTTTTTTAGTTAAGAAGATGATTTTTTATTAGAATAATATTCCTAAATATCTTTTAAATATTTCAAATTTATATTTAAAATAATATATTATTTGTATTTATGATTTATATTTTTGTTTAGAATAGTTTATGATTTATTTCTTATTTAAATATATAGTTTAAAAATAGGTTTTGCATTACAATTTAACTCTAATTAAGAGAGAGCTAATGATGAATGAAAATCACATAGAATAAAGATATGAAGTATTTTTGTATAAAAATATCTCGTTTAACTTTCGCAATACAAAACATATAAAATAATCATTGAGTACATTTTTATGTTTTACACTTTTACACGAATATACGACTTACACAACCTAGTGTTACTAAAAACATAATATCATGTTAAAAAATAGAACAAGAAAAAAAAAATCAACTTGAATCATATATTGGATGCACTAATTAAGATATCTAGTCATGGATGATTATTGAGAATAATATGTATAAATATCTTTTGAATATTTTAGATTTACATATATTTTATATTTATATTTTTAGCTCAATTGGTAGGACAATTGCATTATATATGCAGGGTCCGGAGTTCGAACAACGGTCATCCCACTAATCCATCTTGAGGGTGAAATTTCTAGCCACTAAGTTATTAGACCAAAAAAAAATATATATATCATTGTGAATTTATGATTTATATTTCTATTTAGAATAATTTAAGATTTATTTCTTATTTAAATATATGATTTAAAAATATATTTGTATTATAATTTAGATTTATATATAAAAATATATCTTGAGAAGAGTTTCTTCCATATAAAAATATATTTCACATATCTTCCACAATACAAAACACAATTATTGTGTTGGAAGATAATTTGTTGAATATTTTTTGAAGTCGGGGAAGAAAAAAATTACTGATTAAAGTGTGTATTAATATTCTTTTCTTTTCATCTTAAAATTACAATAGCAAACTCTTATACTAAACTAGCACCCAAGTATTGTTGGAAGTTTAAAATTATTATTTCTAATACAAATATTCTTTTAATTAATGCCCTTAAAACACACGTAAATAAATCTTAGGGTCCGTTTGGCCTGACTTTTTTAGGATTTAGAAGTTATCTGAAAGCTAAAAGTGAAAAAAGGGTTTTTAAAAAAAAAGCTAGAGCTGTTTGGTAATTATTGTTTTTTTTTTTTAACTTCAAAAGTCTTTTATCTAAGTATTTTACTCATAAAAATTAAACAACTTTTTTCTATCTAGAACTTATTGAAAATCTGATTGACCTCTTCTTTTTTTGTGTAAAAATTTTTTAAAATAAACTAGGTCAAATGATATCTTACATAACGCAAAATATTAATCACGTCTATGTATATCGATCAAATTCTTAAAAAGTATAGAGTTCCATAGTATATACTCCCTCCGTCCCAATGGGGAACGTAATCGAAGTCAAACAGATCATTTATTTTGAAGCGGTGGGAGTAATAATTAGAAAATAGAGGGAAAATGGGAAGAACCACATGCAATGCACAGAAAAAATAAAAATATGGGAGAATATTATTTATATTTATTCTAATCTTTTTATAATAAAAGAAGACAATTGGAAATGTTACTGCACCAACACAAAGCAAACACGGTTTTGTTATCTTAGTGGTTGTTGTTTGTTGACCTGGGAATTATGTGTTTTTAATTCTCAGGATTCAATCATTTTTCTTATTCTTCTTCGAGAAGAAGTCAAGTCACTGCAATGTGTGATTTTCGACCAATTTTAAATTAGTAGAAAAATGCTTGGAATGAATTGGCATCCAAAGTTTTAATATATCAAATAATGAATGAATTTCAGCAGACAAGTAGACAACAGCAACAACAGTATTTGACCACCAAAAATGTCACAGTTTTTTTTTTTCATGAGTTTCTCACTTTTCAGTAAAAATTATGTTATGTCAACAAAAACAAATCAAGAGACGAGTCAATCAAATGGCAATTTATATTTTGACGTTTTTGGTTCATTGTTTTGCCAGGCTGTCAATATCTTTTATTGATTACCATCTTTTTCCTAATAATTCACCGTGGTAGACAATATAATAAGCCGTTGAAAATTTACATACATGGAAAATCGGTAAATCGGTGTTCAATTAAATCTCAATCATAGCATTCGGCACTAGCAATTCAATATTTTTACCAATTGAGTTCGAATTTGTCACCATATTTATTTTTGGGGATTATGTCACCATATTTTTTAAAATATGAGGACCAAAACTGCATTAAAGCCTATATTATACATGTATGGGTTGGAGTTCGAACTACGCTCATCTCATTTATCCATTTCAGGGTGAAATTTGTAGACACTGGACTACTTGACTGTCATTTATCAATTGAATTAGAACTTGTAAACAATATTTATTGAACTCATATTATTATTTTGTCTTAAATAAAGTAATAAACACTACTAAAATTCACACACAATCGTAAGATCTTAAATTCAACCAAATATATAAAGCTTTTGTAAAATCACAATAAGTCACCATAATTCCGACATATCCACCGTAATACCAAACACACTTAATTTATCAATTCATAATTTTTAAAACACATTTATTGGTAAATGCTTGTTTACATCGGTTATTGTCTCAAAGTACACCTTGAGAATCTTTGTCCTCATCAACTCCTTTTCCACTCTAACCAACCTCAACCGTAGGAATCTTCTCCGAACTTCGGAGTTCATTCCTTGCCAATCCATCCATTACGTGAAACGAAATTCTTACCAACCAAACACGCGTTATAACGTGTTCAATGGTTCTGGTATAAATATTAATTCAAAAAATATGGTTTTTTTTTTAAGCAAAAAAATATGGTTTCAATACAAATATTATTTTTTAAACATTTACAAATTATTAATTCTTAAACATTTACAAGTAAATTATCTATTACAATTTACAAGTTATTATTAATAATAAAGATATTAGTCTTTCTTTTTAAGCATAATAAAGATATTAGTTAAATTACGAGATTAATTTCTATGCAATGATGTAAAAAAATGTACACATTTTCAATCAAATCACATAACAACGATGTCATTTTTATAATTAGTTTCTAAAATATCTACGCAAATATTTTTAATGTATACAAATACAAATCCAAAATAGATATCTGTATTAGTTAATCGCTTAGCTGAATTATGAGGTAAAAAAAAAGGTGCTTCAGTTTTTTGACAAAAGGTACTTTAGTTAAAGGGTTAGGATCAAATGACACCAAGGTGTCAAACTTAGTAATATGACACCTCCGATAATTCTTTACCAGATAATCGTATTATGAAATCCACCGTTGGAATTTTATAGACATGATCTATATGATAATAGCTTTGAATCCAACGATGGATTTTGTAATACGATTATCCGGTAAAGAATTATCGAAGGTGTCATGTTACTAAGTTTGACACCTTGGTGTCATTTGATCCTAACCCTTAGTTAAATAATAACTATTTGATAATAATTTTATTAATAAAAGTACTCAATTTTACACTGAGCTATTATTATTTTTGGATAACGGATGCTCCAAAAAAACATCGTAAGTTGGCACCCAAGAAATACTGTCAATGAACAAATACTACTTGTAGAAAAAACCTTACAAAGTATACATGGTTTTGTTCTCAACGTAGGCTTTAATTGATGGTTCTCTTCCTAGAAATTCTGACATTACTTCAAAAGAATCCTTCGTTCCGCCTGGGGCCAATACCTGCAAAAAAGATTAACTCGAGCTCACGAATAAATACAACATTTCTAACAACAATCTCTGATATCTGATTCAGGAAACCAATGCATGTGATCTCTACATATTTGAATCCTCGTACGTTTGAATTATTTTTTATCAATCATACTACTGCATTGGAATTCAACACGAGACAATTATATCGATAATCTGACTATTAAAATTCACTTGTATATATGACTTTTAATAGTGAGATCACCAACATAACCCTCTGATGTAACATGAGAGAATACAGATTTGTAAAGGGACAATAATGTAGCTAATATATTTCTGGAGAAAAATTGGAATGCCATTGTAATTAATTACCTTGTTCCTAAATTGCAAGCCCGGAAGCTGGTTTGAAACACCATTGCAAAACATTGAGGCAAATATATCCGCGGCAAAAACCTGAAACATTTCATTATTCAACAATCTTTAGAAAAACTACATGTGTAGGATTATCATGAAATAAGACTACTATTATCATATATAGCAAATTAATACCTCACTCCATATACGACTGTAGCAAGCTGCTTCATAACCAACGACGCTAAAAGGAAAACATGAAGCAGGATTGGTTCCTTCTAATACCGGCAACCCTAACATCACCTGGGATACAAATTATAAAGAACATCTTCTCACACCCTTAATTAAAAGCACTGGACTTTAAATTAGAACTAATATTAAAATCATTTACCTTGGAATGAAGATGCTTGAATAACTCACGAATATCTATGTTATCCGCAGAATGTATGATTTGGTCAAAAAGACCTGAAATAAAGCCGTTCTCAAGGTAAATGAAAAAAATGAAAAGTAACTATTCACAGCATATAATATTCCCTTTCAATACCACATCCCGTTTTCTATCAAAAAGCAATAATATAATTGCCAGCTGACTCTTATAATCAATTGAAAATATCAGAAGGAATTAAAGAGTCCATGATGATCAAAAGTAACTAATGTTGATAACAACAAACATGTTACATTTTTCAATCAATAATTACCTCATCAATTACTTATCTAACCTACAGCATAGGTAAAAGCAAAAGAACAAACTGGGAAATTAAGAAATTCAGTTTCTATAAAATAATGAAAAATAAAAACAGCATACAGTATAGAATCTCTTGCTTCAATTTAAGTGTGGAAGAAGAATATCTCCATCTTTTAATTGATTTGCATAGGTCATCCTTTAAGGGCTTTGTGATATCCTGCAAGCCACAAATTAACAAATTAAAGCCTCAAAGAAGCATTAAGCAGATGTTTTCAGATTGAGGTATACTATAAAAACAATGACCGCTTATATAAAAAAAGAAAAAAGAAAGTTAAGCATGATTCAGAAAATTATGGAGGAAAAAGTTAGAAAAACTCACCTGATGAAATCCAGAAATCAACTTCAGAAAATAGCTTTCATAACAGCTACATTCCCGACAAGTACAAGGAAGAATGAATTTGTGTTTAATAAAAAAACGCATAAATGCTTAGTCAACATCAATATAGCAAAGAATGTGGCTTTTTTACCAGTTTTGTAAAATTTGAGCAGGTATTTCTACGAAGTCGGGATCAACTCGTATTCCAGAAACTCTAGCAAATGAAGCACGGTTGCAAATGTGTTGAACCTAGTATGTTTTTTTAAAAAAAAAAAGACTTCAGAATATAATAAACCATGTAACAATGTGCAAACAAAACTAAATAAACTATGCACTACAATATCTCGCACCCTCTGCAGAAGGATACAGCTCAATTTATGTCACAAAAATATGAACTCTGCCTAGTTATTTGCAGCACCCTCATGCGACCAAATATAAACTAACCTTTATCATATTTCCAACAAAATGCACATTGTCTTTTCTTAAAATAACCAATAAATTTCCAATCCCCTAATTTCTATTCTAGCCTAATTCTTGTGAAGAAACCAAATTTTGATCTTTTCAATCCTACACCTTCCACCATCCTGTACCAGTTTTGGCAGCTACAACGAATAGGAAAAGGAAAAGGATATGTAAATGTAAGTTTTCAGAAAGGGATCTCAATTATACAAATCATACATTTTATTCCCCTCTATACCAAACTCAAACAAGGGAACGATAAATAAGTATAATGCAAATCATGAAAATGAAAATACAACACTGATCAGTAAAGCATGCTTCATGGATACAAAGCAAACATACCACATGGCCAAACTCGCGGAAAAGACTGACCACTTCAGAAAACCGCAATAATCCAGGGCTACAGTCAGAATCCTTTTGACACTGAGATATTAGTAATGCGACTGGTATCTGTGTAAACATTGGAAAAGGAAAAAATAAAAAATAAGAGATAAAAAAAGAGTTGTGTTTTTATCCATACAATTGCATAGACCCTTTCCACGTCGGAACTTGGAACACTGTCAAGATTTAAAAAGGTAAAATTTTGTTGTAGTGAGTTATTTCTCTCCAATTGTGTGTTGCAGGACAAAATGCATGAATTTCAAGGAGATTTTTTTTTTGTAAACGAATTTCAAGGAGATTTAACACCCTTATATATGTATATTTTGATAGGATTGTGATTACAGCCTCTCTTTGGTGCTTATTGAATGGTCTTTCTGTTCATAAATAGGTGTCTCTATCTGATATATGTAGAAAATATTGGACAGCTTTAAGTGCCCGATTAAACCAGATATTAACCATCATAGTTTCTATCTACTATCTATAAAATGAAATTTTATTTTATTCACTTAAAAAGAACCTGTCGTGTCCCACTGATTGTTAATGCACTGTTCTGGAGAGGTACCACACAACTGTGACCGTATTTTCCTTCCCTGTAAAAGTCAATACGATGAAAAATGAACCTAACTTCAACTTTCACTAGCAAACAAGTTATTGAAGAAATTCCAAATAGTTAAGAAGTTCAACCTTGAGAACAAGTCAAGGTAGCAATAACCCAAGAGTTCACTTGAACTTAAGTCAAATACAGAGAATACACGAACATCACAATGCCAAACTTCAGCTCCTGCAATTTCCTCAAACCTTAAACCTGCCCAGAAAGTAACATGAATGACGATCAATGTGTATTCTTCCACATACAATTAAAACACACTGCAAAATTGCAAAATGAATTCTTGATGAAATATTTTAATTCAGGAATAAATAAATACTAAACTAAAGCAGTTAATATTGTCAATAAATGCTTACTCGTGAACCATTTTAATGAACATTGAAAAGTGAAATGGTTCACTATTCCTAAACTGGAACTATTATACCTAGAATCATTTTCCAGTTACTTTTCAATATTAATAATATTGGATGGTCAATGCAATAAAAGATAACTTTCAAACAAATTGCCAGTTAAAAAGTTACCAAAAAGATCCTGGACAATTTTGAAGATTCCAGATAGAACTAAACTAATTGGTAAGTATTGCTTGATCTCGCCAAAGTCCAAATCATAATTCTGCTCTTCAACCCGTTTTACATAATACAGTAGGTCTTCGATTCCGAATGGAAACTCCCCTTCCTCTTTCTTCTGATATCACAAATAAATTTGTAACAAGTGATTTATAAATTAAATCAAACAAAATACACCAAAAATGTCCAAACCTTCAAATCTTTCAAGATATCAAGTTCTCTTATAGCCAAGTCATTTACACGTATGGATATGTCATTCAGAAACTCAAACACCTGGATAAAATTTGGAAGAAAGAAAGAAAAAAAAAAAAAACAGAATAAGATATTAGATTCAGGGAAAAAGTGTAGGAAAAAACACTAAGCGATCAACTAATTAATCTGCTAACACTTACTTTATGGCAAAGCAACAAGACAGCATATTCATTTCTCATTCCAATAGTTACTTAACAAATAAAAAATCATAATTGTACTCGATTTATAATTAGTGGTTACTGGTAATGTTTCATATGCTTCAACTTTATTTGTTGCAAACTAGCAAGGGCTAAACTTGCCGAAACATCAAATGTGGCTTATAATGCTTTAAATACCTCCTAGAAGAGAAAAGATGAGCAAAGAGAGAAAATAAAAGCAAGTGTGTGCTTAGATGTGCTTGATAGCATGACAAACTGTTGAATTTAATTCCTTCTTTTCCCAGACAAATATATAAAAAACAACTTAAAAAATAGAATTTCATATGGAATCCTCTTTTATTGACTAGGAAAACTCAAAAGAGATGCAATTCGTGATATATCTATCTAAATTTCTGGTCTCTGGTGGGAAAAATAGTATTGCAACTCTACAAAAAAAATACAAACCTTTGTTGGTGATTTTGCCATCCTAACATCAACAGCATACTCGGCATAGCACGAATAGCCAAGTAAACGAGCATATTTATGACGCTGTTGCACCTGAATCATGCCAATGGAATATCAACATAAACATATAATGAAATAATTTTGGCAGTGGAGTGCAAACACATCCAGAACCAATGGAAAATCAATAATTATATAAAACTAAATGAAAGATACTCAAACGGACCCCGTAAACGATTCAAATTTTAGGCTATATACTAACCTACAAAAACATTTGTAATTTGTAATAATCATATACAAATTGAAAACTGAATTAATTCATTAAAGTCTAATAAATTCAATTTCCTTATCATTGGTAAGTTGTTTGAAATAATGAAAATATAGAACCGCAAAGTTAAATTGGGACTATTATCTCATTCCTAAACTCTAATTAGTAATTTAAGTCCAATAATAATAGATTGCTACTAGCAGGTCAATGGCCTGTTACAGGGTCCAATTACAAGATAACTTGTATATTTATATCTCAAAAACATATCAGCAATATTTGATGGTAAATAATTGAAATTCTTAAAGAATAATGTCATAGTGAAAATTACCAGACTTTCTAAAATAGAAAGATTGGCTTCTCCACATCGATTTCCATACGCCCGTGATACCATCCTTCTTGTAGTTCCTACCTTCATGTGATCAGTATAGAATTATAGAATTTGTCAGTACAGTTTCCTTAAATAACACACTCGCACAAAGATGCACCAAGAAAAGAAGTGCCTATGGAACAAGTGGTATAAGTACCAGTATGTTATGTATCAAAAATAATATTGCAAAGTAAGAGCCACAATTAATAATTTACTTTTGCAACCTACATGAGAATTAAATTAAATAGTAATAATAATAGTTCATTGTAAACTATTTACAAAATATAAGCAGTCCATTCTGACAAAGAGATGAAGCGGCTCTTCTTGAAAGATTTCTTTTTAATAAAAAATCAGAAAGTGACTTCCAAGTCACATTCCCATGGAAAGTATAGGTCACACACACAGTCATTTCAAAATTTTAAAATGCAAACAAGACAAACAACAATAGCATTTTATTAGAGTACAAGTGGTGCAAGAACCAACTTAATCACATTCGCGAGATGGCACATACTAATAGACAATAATGTATTAGCTAATACTTCATCCACCATACCTTGCAAAATTCAAGTACAGCTGTGACGTGATGGCTTCTCAAGGAGATCTTCAATTGTCCATTATCAGATTTATCTAAACCCTGTGGAAAAAATATTACTTTTAAGTATATAACAACCAGAAAACAAAAACAGAAATGGTTAACTAACAATTGAATGAAATACAAAAGCAGTAATTAGGATACATAGAAAGCCATGCATTAAAGCTTCGAGTCAATCCAGGTATAAATATTACACCTGTCAGGAGTAATAGTCTAATCAATCTGCACAAGACATGGAGAGAAAACCAGTCTATTGTGCACTTAACATGCCCTTAGGTAATCCAATCGGTTAAATATTTTCTTGATATTAATATCTACATTGCCTCATTTATTTTTTCAATTACTCAAAATTATATTCCTTTGTTGAACTCTTCTTTCCATAGTTGCATAAATTCATACTTGAGGCCTATATTGGGATTTTAGATTGGAATGGGAGGAAGTGGTTTTCAATTGAAAGGAGAGGAAAGGTAGTTATCTTCTTGTCAGAATTTTATAGTCAAACAAAATTGAATATACATTGTCTCGTTAGTTTAGAACACAGAATAAAGTGGAAGTGAACGGAGATCAATTTATTGGTTTGCCATTTTCGTGTGAAAGGATGATTTGGAGGAAACATTCAACTCTGATGGAGGAAAATTGAGGGTACTAGGTTATTCAATGCCTCGTCCACTTCTTAAATAGAGGACCCCCAAAACACATGACTCGTGAGTAATATATTATGGATGCCAATTCCCTTCCCATTACTTCCACTATTTTGTCCCAAATCCCAATCACAGATACAGCGGAAAATTTTGTAATGCTTCCACATACCACTTAGGAATTCACAGTCCAAGGAGAAAGCAATCATTCCCAGCCCACTCACAAAAGAGTTTTGTGACTCAACTCAATTGTGCAATTTGTGTCTTGACAAATAGTAGACTACAATGGATTTAGATTTAAAATAATATATGACCCATAAATTTGAAGTTAAAAATGTAGTTTACATGCAAGCATTTAATAGTTGTCTTGGGCCACGATGCAAAAGGGGAAAGAAAACTTTTCAGAAACATGCTACACATTTGAAGTGGATCGATGGGAGAATGATATATCAAACCTTGAGAAATTCTGGAGGTAATCCAGCTAACTCTGCCTCATTGAAGGGAAGAAATGCGCTAGCATCATTGAGATTTTGGATATATATAATGCTTAACTCGTCAATCTGAGCTTTTATACGTAGCAACTCTTCTCTTTTGCTTGCACTGAGGTTCAATCCATTTCGCTCAAAATCTCTCACCTGTCACTGATTAGGAAAGAATCAACATCTGGATTTCATGGTTCTTGTGGATAACTAAATTAGCCTTTTTCTTACTATAAGCAACTAAATTGGCATATGATGCAACTCAACAATCACTTTAGCAATACATATACAATACAGTGTATATACGAGCAGTAACAAATTGAGTCATTAATTTTTTAGAAAAAATTCCAAAAAAAGAAAGAAAAGGACTCATCCAAACAACTATTTAGCTTTTTACCAGAATTTGAACAAAGCTTTTGGTTTCAGCATTTATCCAGTCCCCCCTCACTGCAAATGATTTAACGACAAGATATATGTCTTCACGTTTGCTGTTCCGCTTGCATGGAATAACAAGTTATTTAGTTTCTTAACCCATCAAGTGAAAGACATGTGATCTTCAAAAAACAAATAAACACCACACAATCCAACAAACTTAGAACCCAGTGACAGTAGGCAATAAATAGTCAATGTCAAAACAGTCCTATATTAATCCCTCAGCTTTTAAGACATTTCTGCCACACAAAAAGTGGATAATTACAGAAATCACAAATAGTGTAAGAAATTAAAAATCAATGACAGAGAACCTGCATATGTCAAGATGCGCATCAATTCTTCGCTCCGCTTCTGCACTTGCTTTGCGCACATCCTCCCGGGTAGATACCAACTTAGGTAACAAACAAGATTGAATCAATGGAAACTGCTGCGCTTGAAGTTCTGCTAGAGGCGATATAACATTTGCATATGTAACCTACAGTATTTACCAGCACAAGTAACAAAATCCAAATAAGGAAACAGCACAACAAAAATGAGGAAAAAAATTAAATACAAACAGCAAGAACAAATTTCAAAATAACTACTAAACAACTACGAATCTTCTTCGTCTTCCAATTGAAAAATTTCACCATGAATTTAAGATTTCACCGTTTCAAAAATCATTTTGCAGATAAAAAACTAGCTTATTATGAATCTGTAATTCAGCAAAAATAAACAAGAATAACAAAATCAACGAGGAAATAAAAAAGCAAATCGATAATACCTTATCGAGAGGCACAGATGCAACAGAATTATGAACCTCATTTGACTTGGCAATGATTTGGTTTGCTAACTTAACAATCTCAGATGCAGATAGGTTAACACGAACCTTAGAACCTACAAGATCTACAAATTTCAACCAAATAATTTCAGTGAGATAATCTTAATTCTTAACAGTTTCTGCATTAACGAAACGAGAATGCATAAAGTGAAAGAAATTTGAGGGAGTACCTTTTTTCTTTGCATTTTTTTCCTTCTTGTGTTTAATGGCGGAGATAACGAGGTTAGCGGCGATTGCGAGTACTGCAGCAGTTCCGGTGAAGGCGATGATGCCTCTGGTTTTCTTGGTGTTTTCCATTTTCTCACGCTTTCCTTCTTTTTCCGTCATTTTCCCTTCTGTGTGTTTGTTTTGTCTTTGCTTTCTCTCCCTTGGCGAGCGCGAAGGGAGATTTTGTATTAGGCGGAAAATGAAATGAGGAGATTATGACGTAAATTTTGAAATTCCTCAAATATAGTAAGAAGACACGCAATGATATTTAATGCATTTATTGTTATTTTTTATGTAAATTTTTTTGTACACATTTATTTAAATATTTATCAGTATATTTGTTGTTTGTTGATATTTATAATTGTAATAGATTTACAAATAGTATTTATTAATTTTTTTATATTAAATATTATTTGTGGACTTATTAGAATTGTTCATATTAATAGTGTACTGATACATATCCAAATAAGATGTATACCAGAATTTTCACTTTTAGTTATCAGAGATGTTAAAGAAGCAAATGCATAAATTACTATTTTTAAGACTTTGTGAATTTTAACTATTTTAAATATTAATTTTTTGGCATTATTAATATAAAATTTATATATAAAAATACTTTAACATGTGTCTTCATGTTAACATGATATCATTAAAATTTATACTACTTTATTATTAATTATAGGTTTAATTAGTCTGCAAGTCCCTTAAAGACTTTTTTTGTTTCACTTTGGTCCCTTAAAGAAAATAAGTTCCACTTTGGTCCTTTATTGATATCTTCGGCAGTCAATATGGTCCTTTTCGTCCATTTTTTCTCAGAAACCGTTAACTTCTGTACAGGTGGCAATATAGGTTGTTACGTGGCACCTGTACAGAAGTTAACAATTTTTGAAAATAATGGACGGAAATGACCATATTGATTGGTGGAGATATCAATAAGGATTAAAGTTGAACTTATTTTCTTTAAGGGACCAAACTGAAACCAAAAATGTTTTTAAGGGATCCGCAGACTAATTAAGCCTTAATTATAAGCAAAAGTTTAATTTTCAGATTCATTTAAGAAATAAATTTTTGTTTATAATTAAAAATGGAGAAAGTACACAACTGCAAGATCTTTCATTCGAATGACTTCAGATAAAGTGTTCAACCTAATCAAATTGACATTTTTTTGTATGAGATGGGTTTTATGGACTAATGCATTCATTTAGAGCATCTAATGATGATATCACTTTGGATATCGTACATCACTAAAAAATGGTCTCTACAATATTATGTAATATTTATCAAGTGTTCGATCACTTCACTGGTTCCATGGAATGATGAAGGATGAATGTGGTGGGGGTGGAAGAAGATGGAAGGATATGCAATCTAATGTGGGAGGAGCATGATAAGTTTTAATGAAACTTCAAAATTCAACCGTTGATGTATGTTGTGTATGGTGCACAAGTCTAATATTGTGCATGTTAAGTGCGACAGTGTAATTAATTAAGGATTTTATATGGATAGTAAATTTACACATGAGAAGAAAATTTAATCTCTCACCACTCAAACTCGTTATTTTATTCTCTCATTTTAATTTAAATGATAAAATATCATATTTTAGATTCTTACATGTAATTATTATATTTGAGAGAATTCATTCTTATAAATATCTACGACTTCAGAGCATAATTTAATTGATTTATGTATAAATAAATTTGCAGTGCAAAGAAATTAATTTTTGGTTTCCATGTTATATATAATATAGGTAAGATAATTACAAGTTGCGCCCATATTCATTCTTAAATTAATATCTTTGTTTTTATACACAGTAAGTAAATGTAAAAAAAAAAAATTTAAACGAAAAATTAAATAATATTATTAGTAACTGTAACAAGTGTTCATTGGTCACTTGTTAAAGAAAAATATATAATAAAATCATATGCGGTTAATATTTTGGCTTAAATGCATTTTTGTCCTTCTATTTCTGAAACCAACTTTTTGGACCCTGTTTAAAATGTCAACAAAATTTTTATTTTTTATAATTACAAAACAATAACATTGTAAAAAAATGTAATAAAAAAATGAAAGTAAAAAAAATCATCTATCATTAATATGACATTAGTATAAAAAAGAATTGGAATTAAATTTATCACCCTGAAAACTAAATTCATCACCCATAAAACACATTATCATCTCACACCACCCATTACTTTCTCTTTTTCATATGCGCTTTTGGTCTCCTCTTTCACCAGGACTATGTACTTGAATCACAGGGTACGTGGTTCGATTCTCACGGAAGACAAAAACTCTACTAGAGAGGGGAGTAGAGAAGATCGTGAGGTAAAGTGTCGGGATGATGGGCCCGGGCTGTTAAAAAAAGGCGCATTTTTTTGTAAAAATGAGAATTTTGTCCGCTACTTAGGTACCGGATGTTATAAAAATAATAATTTTGAAAAAAAAACCCTCCTAGCATGAAATTAAGTAGCAGACGGGGGTATTTTGGTAATTTCGTAGAGCGCGCGAGTAAAGGAGTAGGGTGGCAAAAGTAAATCTCTAATATTTTCTACTTATTTTTATTTTAGGATTTCCAAATAATATGTGGCCCAAGCTCTAAGCCCAAAATAAGAAACACATATGTAACCCTAAAATTGTATCATACTCCTCATTCACACAAACATAGCCACCGCTACTATGCTTTTCTCTTTCTCTATGTTATGCATTCTTCTTCCTTCCTTCCTTACTTTTTTTTTGTTTTTTGTTCTTTTCAAATATCCTCCAATTTGTTACCAATTTAAAAGATATAACAGGCTCCCTAAAATTAAAGAAACTTTTACTGATTTTGTTTTCCCTATTTATGTGAGTAGGTGTCTTATTGTGTTTTCATCTCTTCATATCTTTTGCATTCATTTCTTTCTATTGCTAATGGTTTTGCCTATTCAAGATGACTTCTTGTTGTGTTTTGAATGTCGAAATTTGTTTCTCAGTTCCAAAAGAATTCCAATCATATTACTGTCGTTTGTCTTTTTATTTCTTACGCCAAAAAAAATTAATGGAAAAAGCAACAAAAAATCGAAATTTTAATTAATTTAAAAAACATTCCGATTTTTCAAAATCAAGACCGGTTCACCGGTTCACACCAGTTTTACGGTTTTTTACCGGTTCTTCGGACTAGCGGTTCAACATGACAATCCGAATCATTGATTGGTACGATTCCTGATCGAACCGGCCGATCCGGTTCAATTTTTAAAACATTGGGTTACACACAATAGGGTCCACACTCAAAACGGTGTCACGCCCACACGTTGCACCGTTTCACATTGGACCACACTCTAAAATAATCTCTTATAGAGAAACAAAAATTTGTATGAGAAAATGAACATGATTATTAAACAATTCCTTCAAAATACATAAGTAATGTGTATGGTTAGTACATGTGGACCAATAAGAATGAAACACAAAAAAATCTTAAATCTTTTTATTCATATTTGTTTTGTTGAAGTGATCAAAACTTTAATTCAACACTCAGAGAGAACATAACTAAACTGAAAAAAAAAAACACGAGAAAAAAAAACAAAACAACTGTTTTTTCTAGGTTTTTGATGGATTAAGGTTGTTGATTTATTGTTTTGTTTGGTTTTGTGTTTTTTCTTTGAAATTGGGTTCTTGAAAACAATGGGTACGTAAAGTGATGCATTTTCTACATTGATTGGTTTTTTCTAAATTTTCTTGTGTAACTCATCAATGGAGATTGACAGTGGTGATAAGAGTAACGGAAATTGAAAACGGAAAAAAGGGTCGTTGAAAAAAAAGCTTCTTGTTGATGAAAAAGTTGAGGTAATGTAATGCTATATGATTCTGTTTTTTTCTTCATAAAGTTTTTTTTTATGAAGTTTTGGGTTGTTGATTTTGGTTTTGTGATTTGATGTTTTCAGGGTTTTGTGCGAGGGTTATTTTACACAGCTGTTGTAATTCCATTATGTCAAGAATTTGTTTTTTTTTCCATGAGTTTTTTTACAGTACGTGTTTGTGTTTACGATCATTTGATTTTATGTTGCTCATTTATGATTTTGATGTGACTTCTGTAATTCTTATTTTCATAATTGAATTAGCATTCAAATTTGCTTAAATTGTTTGCATTTTCTTATTTTTTAACTATGTTTTAGATTTCATGCAAATGATGAATTGAGAATGGTATACTGTTTATGTTGATATATTGTGGATTAAATGTTATTAACAATTTTGCGATTTTTGTCAAAAATGCATGTTGTGTGAATTGTGATTACCTTCATCTAAAATTTTCACTTCAAGGAATTTTTTTATAAAGGGATTGATTTGTTTGTTTTTTATTTGTTACATTTAAGGAGTTTGGAAGATGGTTTTCTGGGATCATGGCATCCGGGAAAAATTGTTCTATATGTGAGGAAGAAGTCATATGTCAAATATGACAATATTCTCAATGATGAATCAAATTACCTTGTTGAAGTGGTGAATGTTTCTAGTGTTTTGATGATGTGTATCCTCCATCTGGTTCAGAATGTGGCTATCAATGTGTTCTAATTAGACCATTGCCTCCCCCAAACGAGTTACAGATAAAAGATCTTCCATTTTGACTCGGTGTTGATGTGAATTATCAAGATGCTTGGTGGAAATGTATGATATTCGATCACTGTGATGGAACGGAGGAGAGGAGCATATTATTCCCTGATTTGGCTGATGAAATGAAGGTTGAAGTTAAATAATTGAGGATCACTCAAGATTGTGATGAATCAACTACGAATTGGTTACCAAGAGGGAAATGAGTTTTTCTTGAGTTGTTTGAGGAGTGTGAGAGGGTTTCCTATGTTGATTACTCGGTGAAACAAATTTGGCATGATGTTAGGATGATAAATGATTTTGCTGAAACCATTAAAGAATGGACTTGTAATGTGAAGGAGTTGTGGAGAGACATGGTTGTCGAGGTGATTGGCGATTACTATATCCTCACTTTAAACGAAGTTCGGCTCACATTAAATCTTCTGAAGAATTTACTTGAAGGAGGGCCATCTGAACCATCTGATAATGTTCATTGTGATGTTGCTAGTCATGGTAATGCAATTGGTTCTTACATTCGAATAGCTAATAGGCCTAAGGAAAATGGCGACTCCTCAAATATGTTGGATGCTGATCAAAACTGTGGTAGCACTATCCCCATTCCTTTGGTGGATGGGGAAGTTGAGAAGGGTAGTCTTTTACATGAAAATCCTGAATCCCAAAAAGAAACTTCCTACTATGGTGCTAATGTATTAGATTCAGGATAAAAACTGAAGACGCAGACGCTCTACGTCAATATTTTGGAAACCTTCTGTACTGTCTGAAGTTGAATTATATCCTGAAGTTATCAATGAGTATGCAGTTGGATGTAGGAGCAAGACGATTCGAGAACTTTTGAAGACGAAAGTTAGAAAACATCTTGCTTATCTTGGATGGACAATTGAATGGACAAAAAACAATTTTCCGCAAAATAGACATTACCGGTACAAGTCACCTGATATACGTGACCAGAAGTTTTACACTTCAAATTTTCAGGTTACTACATTTTTGTAAGAGGATTCCAACATGAACTCTATGTCGCCCCAAATTGAAAGAAATATTTCTCGTCTGCTCTGTGATCCACCTGAAATGAACCGAGATTCGGATGTTTGTCCTCCAACTAAGGATCCTTCTACAGTTAATATTCAAGTTGAGCCAAAATTGTGTCCTCTAGCCATCGTGAAATACTAGTTTCACTCATTAGAGAGAAACTCGATTGATAAGAAAAAGTGCAAGTTGGAGGCGAAAAAACATCTGTTAGTAGAAGTGTGGATATTTGACTATCCAACTGAAAGAAGGAAGACAACTTTGTATAAGTCTTCACAGGATCAGTGTTTAGGTACACTTCAAGGTGCATGCAGACTATACCTTAAAGAACCATTCAAGATATCTTTTTTCTTCTTTAAGGTATAGTCTGCATGCACCTTGAAGTGTACCTAAAAACTTATTGTGTGGAGACTTGTACAAAATTGTCTTCCTTCTTTCAGTTGGATAGTCAATGATCTACCCTTCTACAAACAAATGTTTTTTCGCCTTGAACTTTCACTTTCTCTTGTCAGCCGAATTTCTCTCTAATGAGTGAAAGTAGTATTTCATGATGGCTAGAGGACACAATTCTGGCTCAGTTTGAATATTAATTGTAGAAGGATCCTTAGTTGAAGGACAAACATCTGTATCTCTGTTCATTTCAAGTGGATCGCAAAGTAGGTTTGAAAGATTTTTGGCAATTTGGGGTGGCATAGAGTTGATATTGGAATCCTCTTACAAAACTTTAGTAACCTGAAAAATTGAAGTGTAAAACTTCTCGTCACGTATATTCGGTGACTTGTACCAGTATCGTCTATTTTGAGGACATTTCTTTTCAGTCCATTCAATTGTCCATCCAAGATAAGCAAGATGTTTTCTAACTTTCGTCTTCAAAAGTTCCCGAACCGTCTTGCTCCTACATCCAACTGCATACTCATTGATAACTTCATGACAAAATTCAACTTCAAACATTACCCAAGGTTTCCAAATTATTGACGTAGAGCGTTCGTGTCTTTCGTTTTTATCTGAATCTAACACATCAACACCATAACAAGAAATTTCTTTTTGTGATTTAGGTTCTTCATGTAAAAGACTTTTCTTCTCAACTTCCCTGTCCACCAAAGGAACGAGGATACTGCTACACAAGTTTTGATCAGCATCCAACATGTTTGAGGAGTCGCCATTTTCCTTAGGTCTATTAGATATTCCAATGTCAGAACCAATTGCATTACCATGACTAGCAACATCACAATAAACATTATCAGGTGGTTCATATTGCCTTCCTTTAAGTAAATTCTTCAAAAGGTTTAATGCGAGGCAAACTTCGTTTAGAGTGAGGGTATAGTAATCACCAATCACCTCGACAGCAACATAGGAAACCCTCTCATCCTAACATCATACCAAATTTGTTTCACCGAGACAGCAACATAGGAAACCCTCTCATATTCCTTAAACAACTCAAGAAAAACCCATTTCCCTCTTGGTAACCAAATTCTCAGTTGATTCGTCCCAATTAGGGCTGGAAATGAGTCGAGTCGAGTCGAACCTGTCTGAACTCGACTCGATAAGAATTGGTTCGGCTCGAAACTCGGCTCGAGTTTGACACGAACTCTTTTTTTAGCTCGAGTTCGGCTCGTTTAAAGTTCACGAGTAGTTCGGTTCGGCTCGTTAGGTTCAGTTCGTTCGCTCAAATTACATAATTTAAGTCAGTCAAATTTTACATATTTGACCTTTTAAATTAATTTTTTTTAACGGAAGAAATTGAAATATAATACAAATTATCCCAATAGTTAAAGGATACATCAAAAAATCAGACCTACATATTTTATAGAAAAATATAAAAAAACAAAACATCATGTAAATTCCAAAATTGAAACAATTCTAAGCAACATACTGAGTCTAGAAAAGAAGCATAATCATTAGAATTCTTCCTACAACAAAACACTTCTCTATTACCAAGTACACACCCATTCACTAAAGGAATACAAGTCCAACAAAAAAAAAACCACCCCTTTACAAATCCAACCATAGACTCAAACCACCCCTCCCCTGAACAAAGAATACATGTGAATAAAGTAAATGGAGCTAAAGGAAACATTGTCAGCGAACAACAGCACCCATGCATCCTGTCAAAAGTAAATAGGAAAAACATGATACAAAAGTATAATACTCCCTCAAACAAAATGCAGAGCTAGACATGATCAAACTCCACTAAAATACTAATAGGACCTAGCTAAACATTCCATAATGTCAAGGTATAATACTCCCCCAAACAAAATCCAGCGTAAGACAATAAATCAGAAAATAATTCAACTATAGAGAGGAAAAAATAAAACTACCATCATTGAGAGATAGACATCAAGAGAGGTAGGCCAACAAACAAAACATAAGACACCACTACAAACTTAAAAAAAACAAGGAAAAAAGAAAGAAAAGAAAAAGACATTGAAACATAATGAAAAAAATTGTAAATAGAGAGACTTTACCTTTGAAGTTGAGTGAGAAAACTACAAAATCAGCAAATGGAGATGAAATAGTGTTGAACTTTAGTTGGAAAAGTGAAGAGATGAAGAGGAAGGGTTGAACTTTACCTTCCGATTTTTCTTTCTTTCTAGCCCTTTGGAGAAAAAGAAGAGGAAAAGTTTTTTTGTCTTGAAACTTGAAAAGAAGAGTAAAAGTTTACTTTATGAGAAAGAGTAGAAAAGAGTAAAGGTTGTACTAAATGAATGCATAAAATAAAATGTATAGGGAAAAGAATTAGGATATATTTTATATAATTGAAAAAAAATTCTATTGGTATCTCACATCAACATAAAATATAAAGGATTCTTTTTGTGTGGAACCTCAAGTTTTTTTTTTTAAATAACAATAAAAAAGTGTAAGGTGTATATATATATATATATATATATATATATATATCGAGCTGGTTCATGAACCAAACGAGTCGAACTTCATACCGTTCATGTTCGGCTCATTTACTTAACGAACTTAATTTTCAGCTCAAGTTCGGCTCAATTGGTTCATGAACCAAGTTCAACGAGCTAATTAACGAATCGAATCTCGAACTTTTTTCGAGTTGGATCGGTTCATTGCGACCCCTAGTCCCAATCATGAGTGATCCTAAATTTTTTAACACCAACCTTCATTTCATCACCCAAATCAGGGAAGAATATGTGATGAGATATTTCGCAAGTGCACGAAGTATCGCAAGTAATAATAAAATCGATCCCACAAGGATTGAGATTATTCAACAATGGCGAATTGACTTAACTAGTAAATGTAAAATTAAAGACATAGGGGAGAGTTTTAGCATTCAAATTTGTGAAAATGAAACTTTGGAATTTTATCAAACGGTTGGCGGGCGATTGGATTTTGTTCCGATTCATTGCATTCCACTATGATACTAGTTGATTGATTCCTAAACATGGTTCATTCAATCACTATGACAATTTAACATAACAATTGCACCCACTCTCATGGTCATACAATTCACTACATCATACTAAAATCCCCTAATCTCTTAGGTCAATTGCATAGCATAACATAAGCAAATTAAGTGTGTTAAATCCTTAGTCTCAACCTTTAATTCTCTATCTCTAGACTAATTACAAGGTTGCATCCATTAATCTAGTTCCAATTCACACAATTAATCTCTTAACAAGCATGAATTAATCATCATCACATACATTCATCAATGGATATGAAGCAATAAACACAAAATTAATGGAATAGTAATTGAATTAACCACAAAGAAATCAACACATAACTAGCATATGATTCATAGTTTAATACAATTATTCATCACAAAATCCAATCTAAAAACTTAGTTCATCATAGCTACAAGAGGTGAAAGAAAATTAGAATTGAAATACATGATAGTTGGAAGAAGAATTGGATGAGGAGAGATATTCAATCTTGTTTCCAAGCCTTCAAATCTTGTTTCTCCATCATGATTCTCTTGATTTCAAGCTCCAAAATGATGCTCCAAGACCCTTTTTCCTTCCAATTTCGTAACCCCCTTCAAATGGGTCAAATGTTTCTTTTATAGTGTCAAAAATGGGTCAAAAACTAGTCACATGCTGCCATTTTCGCCTCCCTGTTCGCTTGGCTTTAGCTTGGGCGAAATTGGAAAAACAGCCCACTAAAAGACGAAAAAACAGCATTTTCAGCATTTCTTCCTTTTCAAACTACCTTTCATTCTATGTCTTTTTCACCTCAAATATGATCAAAATCACTTGAAAACATCTCTAAAACACAATTGAAATGATCTTTAAAATGTAGAAATGACAAGAGTCATCACAACCCCAAACTTATCTCGTTCCTTGTCCTCAAGGAACACGTTTATCAAACGAAAAACCACAAAAATTTGACAACCTTCTTAAATCACTTCAACACACAATTCATTTGATCTTTTCATCAAACACTTCAATTGATCAAGCCTTTCATGCAACATCTTCCTACAATGCCTTCAATTCACACAACCACGGAAGCATTCACAATATTTGATAAACAATGATCACTTCACACCACTCACCTTCACTCATTTATATAGTAGGCTAATCACTCAATCAACACATACCTAACTCTTCTACCATAAGCTTGCAAGCACTCTAAAAATAAATCAAATAGCATATGAAACACACACATTAGAGGACTTTCAAGGTTATAATGGGGCTTAAGGTAAGGTGGATGTTTTTGGGAAGTGAGTTAAAAACTTGGAGTTAAGAACAAACTTTTCACACAATTTTCAACACAAACTTCCATTTTTCAAGGCTATACTAAAAAGCATTTCATTTCCCTAAATATCAACAATCATACAATCACAAACCATTTTTTTTTCAAACTTTTCAAAGATTTTCTTTTCTTTTCACAATCTTTTTGAAGAAGTCAATATTTTTCACATTTTCAATTTTTGGACTTCTTACTATTTCACAACTTTATTTTTTCTTTTTCACTTTCAACCTTTTCTTTTTCATTCTTTTTCATTCTTTTTCAACACTTTTCATAACATATATTGCTCTAGTATACCCACCCCAAACTTAATTTGTTGCTAGTTCCAAAAGCAACCCCAAACTTATGCATTTGCCATAAGAACAAACAAAAACAATCAACTTAACTCCAAGAAAACAATTTTTTTAGAAAAAACAAGGGTTAAGAAGACAATCAACCAAGAAAAATTTATCTTTACGGCTCAAAAGTGGGTTAGCAAAGGATATGTCATGAAAGGTATGCTACAAAGGCTCAAGGTACCAACAAACTTGCCTCGTGTGCTAATCAATGCTACTCGATAAATCTAGAGAATAAAAGCAAGTTCTAGAGTCGAGAGAGGTAGTGGACTCACATATTCAAGCAAATAGAGTGTATAGGCTCAAATCCTCACGGTTTAAAGGTTCGGATCATTAGATCGTCAAATACGTGAATGTCCCATATCTTGTGCTTCAATCCATACATCGCAAAAATCCGTTGCACTTCAAGCATCACAAATCCATGCCTAAGGTCAAAACCAAACAAACCATATATCAAAGGAATTCAAAAATGATATCAAAACTTTGAAATCTTCCAAAAGATAAATGTGTGCCTAAACAACAATTAACAAGACAAATTTAAGAATCATGCAACATTCAAGATCATTCAACTTATTGAAGACAAGAGGGATAAAAATAATAAACCCATGGGTTGCCTCCCATGAAGCGCTTGTTGTTGACGTCTCAAGCTTGACGCATCATCACCATGTTAGGGAGGCATAAATGATAGGAAGAACACATCATCCTTCTTCTTCCTCTTGTTTGGTAAGAATTCCATGAACTTCGCATAGAAAATCAAGTGCCCCCATGCTCCAACAAATAAGCTCATGGAATGAGTACTCTCCAACCTTGAAGAAGGTTGATGTTTCTTTGGCAAATGATCTTTCTCTTCTAGCTCCATTAGTTGAGACTCAAGTGTCACATAGAGATCGTCATGGTTAACTCTTCTAATACCGTTCTTCTTGGGCTTCAAAATTTCTTCTTCTACCCAAATAACATGACGTTTGATCCTCATCTCAACCAATTTCTCACACTCACTTGCCTTTGTAACAAGATTACCACATTCGACTTCAAATCCACCAAATGAACCTTGATGGAGCTTCAAAAATTCATTCAAGAACTTGATGAGTTGAAAGTTGTAATTGATGTTGATCACTTCATGCTCTTCCTCAATGTAAGGCTTCTCACAATAGTTGGTGTGATGACCATATCTCACCTTTAATCGTTGAAGCTCTTCATTTACCCATCTTTGCTCATAAGCTAGTAGACAAAGTTGATAACGAATAATAGCAATTTCTTCGGAATCAACCAATCTATTTTCAATCCAATTCATTGCTACAACACTTTGAGAAAATAGTTAGTAGCACAAGCACAATGAAGAACACATAATGAGAACAATATATTTTTTTTTTGTTTCTAAAAAATAATTGAAGATAACAAATAACAAAGAAAAACCTAAGTAAAAGCTAAAACTACAAATAAAAAACTGCACAAAAAGTAAACAAATAAAATCCTAAGCAAGCCAATTGCCTTGTTGAAATGAATCAACAATCCCCGGCAACGGCGCCAAAAACTTGATGAGATATTTCGCAAGTGCACGAAGTATCGCAAGTAATAATAAAATCGATCCCACAAGGATTGAGATTATTCAACAATGGCGAATTGACTTAACTAGTAAATGTAAAATTAAAGACATAGGGGAGAGTTTTAGCATTCAAATTTGTGAAAATGAAACTTTGGAATTTTATCAAACGGTTGGCGGGCGATTGGATTTTGTTCCGATTCATTGCATTCCACTATGATACTAGTTGATTGATTCCTAAACATGGTTCATTCAATCACTATGACAATTTAACATAACAATTGCACCCACTCTCATGGTCATACAATTCACTACATCATACTAAAATCCCCTAATCTCTTAGGTCAATTGCATAGCATAACATAAGCAAATTAAGTGTGTTAAATCCTTAGTCTCAACCTTTAATTCTCTATCTCTAGACTAATTACAAGGTTGCATCCATTAATCTAGTTCCAATTCACACAATTAATCTCTTAACAAGCATGAATTAATCATCATCACATACATTCATCAATGGATATGAAGCAATAAACACAAAATTAATGGAATAGTAATTGAATTAACCACAAAGAAATCAACACATAACTAGCATATGATTCATAGTTTAATACAATTATTCATCACAAAATCCAATCTAAAAACTTAGTTCATCATAGCTACAAGAGGTGAAAGAAAATTAGAATTGAAATACATGATAGTTGGAAGAAGAATTGGATGAGGAGAGATATTCAATCTTGTTTCCAAGCCTTCAAATCTTGTTTCTCCATCATGATTCTCTTGATTTCAAGCTCCAAAATGATGCTCCAAGACCCTTTTTCCTTCCAATTTCGTAACCCCCTTCAAATGGGTCAAATGTTTCTTTTATAGTGTCAAAAATGGGTCAAAAACTAGTCACATGCTGCCATTTTCGCCTCCCTGTTCGCTTGGCTTTAGCTTGGGTGAAATTGGAAAAACAGCCCACTAAAAGACGAAAAAACAGCATTTTCAGCATTTCTTCCTTTTCAAACTACCTTTCATTCTATGTCTTTTTCACCTCAAATATGATCAAAATCACTTGAAAACATCTCTAAAACACAATTGAAATGATCTTTAAAATGTAGAAATGACAAGAGTCATCAATATGCTCCTTTCCTTCGTTCCATCGTAGTGATCGAATATCACACTTTCCCACCAAGCATCTTGATAATTCAAATCAACACAAAGTTCAAATGGAAGATCCTTTATCTATACGTCTATTACAGGAGGCAATGGTCTAATTAGGTCACGTTCATATCCACAATCTGAAACAATATGGAGGATTAAAACCATAAAAAACACTAGAAACATTGATCACTTCAACAAGTTAATCTGATTCATCATCATTGAGAATATTGTAATATTTAACATATCGCTTCTTTCTCCACAAAGAACAATTTTTTTTCCGGAAGCCATGATCCCAGAAAACTATCTTCCAAACTCATCAACTATATAGCAAATAAAAAAGAAACAAATCAATCTCTTTATCAAAAAAAAAAATCCTTGTAGTGGAAATTTTCGATGAAGGAAATCACAATTCACACAACATGGATGTTTTGTCAAAAACCGCAAAATTGTTAATAACATAAATAACATTGAATCCACATTATATCACCATAAACAATATATCATTCTCAATTCATCACTTGCATGAAATCTAAAACATAGTTAAAAACAAGAAAACAAAAAAAATTTAAGCAAATTTAAATGCTAATTCAATTATGAAAAAATGAATCACATAAAAATCACAAATCAACAACAAAAAATCAAAGGATTATAAATACAAACACGTACGGTAAAAAAAACCATGAAAAAAAAAAACTGATTCTTGACATAACTGAATACAACAAATGTGTAAAATAACCCTCACATAAAACCATAAAAACATCAAATCACAAAACCTAAATCAAAATTAACAACCCATAAATTCATAAAATAAAAACAAAATCTTTGTGAAGAAAAAAATAAATAATCATATAGCATTACATTACCTCAACTTTTTCATGAACAAAAAGTTTTTTTTTTTTCAACGACCCTCTTTTCCGTTTTCGATTTCCTTGACTCTTATTGAGTTATCACCACCATCAACATCCATTGATAAGATACACAAGAAAATTTAGAAAAAACCGATCAATGCAGAAAATGTGGCACTTTACGCACCTTTTGTTTTCAAGAAACAAATTTCAAAGAAATAACACAAAACCAAATAAAACGACAAATCAACAACGATAATCCATTGAAAACTCATAAAAAAAATTGTTCTATTTTTTTTTTCTTCTGTGTTTTCTTTCAGTTTAGTTATGTTCTCTCTAAGTGTTGAATTGAAGTTTTGATCACTTCAACAAAAGAAATACGAATAAAAAGATTTAAGATTTATTTTTGTGTTTTATTCTTATTGGTCCAGGTGTACTAATCATGCACGTTACTTATGAGTTTTGAAAGAACTGTTTAATAATCGTGTTCATTTCCTCATACATTTTTTGTTGCTCTATAAATGATTATTTTTTTAGTGTGGTCCAATGTGAAATGGTGCATTGTGTGGCGCGTGACGCCGTTTTGAGTGTGGATCCTATTGTGTGTGTGTGCGCGTAAACTTTAACATTACTTGTAAAGCAACCTCTGTATTAGCCAAATGATGTAATAACCAAATAAAACGATGAATCTACTCCGACCTTTGAAGCTTCCAAATATGCAATAACATTTGAGTTTAATTCTCAACATTATGAGTTCAATTCCCAACATTACATCTACACAATTCACATGTTATAAAAATCTCATGTACTTGCTTCGGGCTTTAGACCACACACAAGAATGTATACCTTTTTCCAACCTAGGAGGAGTAATTGTCATCATTTTGTCGGCAAAAACCTGAGACAATTATGTCTTCAAATCATCAATGTTCACTCAATATGATCAATGTTAAGCACAAATTCAAACCCTTAATTCACATTTCTCCACTTCCCTCGATATGTGTCATAAGTACAACTCAAATGACAAGAACAACTCAAATAATAAAAAATTGCAAAAAAGATATGTAATGTTGGTGCCGAGTGTAAATTCAAACTCGTAATATTGTGCTTCTTAGCGTTTAGTTGTCCTATTCTATTTTAGAATTATGCTAACAAATACTCTAGAAATAAGCATGCAAAATATATAAGAGAAACATGGTTCAACTGTACACGCAGAGCAGAGAAAATGGTCACATATAAAACCTTCATTTGCTTCAACAACAAAATTATCATCGAACCCATTCAACTTCATTAATTAAGGGAATTTCGAAGTTGAGAGTGTATTAAATCACAAATATTTTAGAAAATCGCAACTTCTTTGTATTTGATTAAATTAATTATACAATATACATATTTTTTATAACTTAATTTTTATTTAATTTGTTAAAATTAACGAATTTTTTTTTTTTTGCAATTTCTCACATGCTATTGAGATTTTTTTATAACTAGGAAATCACATTTGGGTGATATTATCTAACATGGTATCCTCTCAACTAAGTGGCTGTAAGACCCAAGATTTCACTGTACAGTTTTCCTAAGGAACTTTAGTGTCGGCTAAGTTTTTAGGGTTTTTGGTGAAGCGTTTTCATGAGTATTGTCGCGATTATAGGATTTTGCTGTAATTGAGCCTGTTTTGTGCTCGTGCGCTGTAAAGGCACAGACTTTTGTCTTGTAATCCTCTTTTGTGATTAAGAAGGTTGATGTGGATTCAGAATAACGAGATTTGGATTATTCTTGTTTTTGGAAAAACGAGTAGGATTTTACCCGCTGATGGAAAATCTTACTGCATCTGTTTTAAGTGAGGTTTCAGATGGAAGTTTTATATATCTGCGTGAGTTAGGATATGTCCTGAGATTAATTTTCTAAGGTATGGAAGAAAATTACAGTCGCGGAAAAAGATTCGGCGATAAGTTTTGGAATTGTTTAACGATAGACGTTCTTTCCGTAAGTTTTCTGTTTTTGTGAGTTTCGTTCGTCGCGATGCGAGAGAGCTGAAAACGTGACTTTGTGTGGAAGTTTTGATAATATCTTGTGAGGATAGACTTGGTTTTGATCCAAGGGCTAGGGATTAGTCTTGGAAGCTTTTACTATTTGATCCAAGGGTTATAATTAAACAAGACAATTTTGGGAAGCTTTATGTTACTTGAACCATGAGTAGGAAAATCACAAATTCACTTCTTCTTTCTCTCTTTGGCCGTGAGCTTTCTTTCTCTCCTAACCATGGACCAAAATTTCAACTCTTCACCATTTCTCTTGATTAAAAGCTTGTTGGATCATTGGAAATTTGCAAGGATCATCTTCTAAGGTAACTAAACCTATTCTTTTCTTTTAGTTAGCCAAACTCTTAGAGTTTTATGGATTGATAGGTTTATGTTCTTGAGATGAAAATGTTAGAAAATGATTCATAAATGCTTTTGTTCCATAGAAGTTATTCATGAGTGTTAGATTAGCATGTTTAAGCTTAGTATGGTTGATTTCCATGGAGTGATGAGATTTTCATGAGATTTTGGGTTAGGGTTTTGATGAGAAAATTTCTATGTGTCATGAACATGAATTTTTGTTTAGAGTTTGTGTTCATGATGTTGTTTTAAGGCTTTTTATGGAAATGGATGTGTGATAAATGATTTTGTTTTAAGAGACAAGAAAAATAATAATTTCTATGTTCATGAGAGTTTTGGAAAACTCTTAGGGTTTTTGATTGGTGTTGTGAAAAGGTTTTGATTGTTAAGTTTAATGAAATTGGGAGCTAATTGATTTAGACTATAGTTTTGAAAAGGAAAATTTTGGGAGCTAGCTTGATGTTTTGTTGTTTTGGCCGTGGCATATAGATGTATATGGCCATGAGATTTCAAAATTTTCTAAGTCCAAATTGATGAGTAAATGATCATTGCATTGGTGGATGATCTAATCTTTTGAAAGGATTGATTATGGGGTTTATTTTATTTGAAAGGAAAAACTTGTAACTTGTGGTGCAAGTAAACTTTTATATTTGTGAAAATTTTCAAAGAGTTTTGGGTTGTTTTCAAATGGTTTTAGTATGTGAAAATTGATTGCCTTGGAGTTAGGAATCAAAGTGTTTCTTAGTTTGTTTTGAAGCGAAAATATTTTCGCGTAGCGAGAAATAGTGCAATTAACTTCGTGAATTTTTAATCACTATGGGGAGGACTCGAAATCACTATGGGATAGTTTTAGAAAGTACCTTAGACCCCTCTAGAGCTTTGAGAACAAGTTTCGTTTCGATAGGATAAACGAGGAATATCTTATTGATTGTACGCTGCTTAACTTTTAGGAAGCGCGAATTGTAGAATTGTGGAGTTGAGCGAGTTTTAATTGTGGAAGCTTGCCGAGGTAAGGGCATCACTTTATTTCTGTCTTTTCACTGAGTTATAACATGTTTGTTGGTTATTTTCGGTGATGCGTGTTTGTGTGTTTGGCATGTATGTGTTATGTATTCTCGTGATGAGAAAGTGTTTACAATACGTGCGTTGTTTTACATATGATTGGAGATGTATGTATGAACATGTGGGTGAATACATATGATTGAAAATGTATGTATGTTTGTTGTGGTTTGTTACATATGATTGGATATGGATGTATGTTGTTGGGATGGTTTACATATGCTAGGGAGGTATGTATTTGTTGCATTAGTATACATGGGAAATCGTATGCTCATGCATTGTTAGTGCGTAGTGGCGGGAGTGGACTACGAGGTGTGGTTGCGGGAGTGGACCCACCTGATTCTTATAGGGTTTTATTGAGTTCAATACATGGTTGCGGGAGTGGACCATGGGGTGTGATTGCGGGAGAGGATCCACCTTAATCCTTTGTGATTTTGTTGAGTTCGATACATGGTTGCGGGAGTGGACCATGGGGTGTGATTGCGGGAGTGGATCCACCTTAACCTTGTGATTTCGTTGGTGTTTTAGTAGGGGATGGACCTACGATTCCGGAATTAAACTCATGCATTGTGGTAGCTAGGGTTAGTACCACGCATTGTAGAGGTTGCATTATAGGCTATGTGTGCATTGCTTATATGAACCCGTTGGTGGGAATTGCTTTGGTGGTTAAGAGCTTTCTCTTGTGTTTTGTGGAATTATTGTTATGTGTACAATCTTTCGCACCGGTTATATATATATATATACCTTTTATTTTGTGGTGACCCTTTCTTTCATTTGCGGGCTCATCCCACCCAGATGATGGGTTAGGTCGTGGTGACGACGGTGGCTGTTCGAGGCCCCAGTGAGATGTTGGAGCTTTAGTTTAGTTGGACTATGCGCCGGTGTGGGTTGTACACCGTGCTTTTTGGGTTTAGGCTTAGGATTCTAACTTGTTTTGTTGTAAGTATTTGAATACTTAGACTTGGATTGTAATTATTCAGGAATACACTTTGCTTGTCGAAGCACCTTATGGTAATGAGTTCTTTTGTATATTTGAATGCCGGCTCATTGAAAAATATTTTATGCGCACTCTGAGTGTTAGTTGAAAAGAAAAAAAAAATATATTGACTTTTCTGGCCCTGGAAAACGGGTTGTTACAGTGGCAAAGACTAATAAGTACCTGTTTGTTTTGGCGGTGGGAGAATGCAAACGCGAGTCTGACCGACCCAAACGTGATTCTGCCGCTTTTTGGTATGTTTGGGTAAAAACAAACTCAATTATATCTACTGTAATTCTTGAATCAAACATGAATTTTGTTGAAGCTAGAATTCCAAGCTTCCACGGCAGGATAACGTGATTCTCAATTTTTTGATAGCAGATATTTTCTTTAATTATCCATAAATTGTTCAATTTCCTACACAAAAAAAAAAACAACTTTTCTTCTTCCTTTCATTACAACACATCACCTCACCTTCAATGTTTCTTCTGTAAAAGAATTTCTTAACCACTTTTTCAGATTTTGTGAATTCTCCATATCCCTTTTATTTAATTCGACCAACTGTATATAATTCTCATTACTCATGGTAGATTGGTGTTTGTTGGATGAATTTATTGCATATTTTCATGCTATTTATACATGATGTGTGTGAGTAATTTGAGAGAGACAAACTTGGTTTCTACTTGAAGGTCAAAAGGTGAGAGCAAATTTCTATTAATTTTTCTTTGCTTTTATTACTAGCTGCAATACTACTCTTTCTTTTTTCCACTTTCCTCTAATTGTCTCAAATATATTATGTTTTTTCTTCATGTTATATCAATGCATTGTATGTGTTTGATAAAATGTCTCATAAGGAGAAAACAATATCTTTGTGTTTCTTTGTTTAAGTTTCCTTGCTAAATTCTTTGTAAGTTATGTTATTATTGTATATAACTCATGACTTGTTAAAACTTGCTCCATTAATAACTAAATTATGTGTAAGTTATGTTAACTAATTTGCCTTGCTAAATTCTCCGTAAGTTATGTTGTTTTAAGTTATGTTATTTGCTATAAATAAATTAATATTTGCTATAACTTGCTGCATTAATATTTGCTATAACTGAACCAAAGTTAGTTGTATTAATTTGTGTATATAATGGACAAACTCAAGAGAAAAGTTTCCGCGGATCCCTCTTCAATCAATGATGAAGTTCAAAGATCCAAAGCTAGTTGTAGGAATCTTAAAGCCAATGCAAGCTTCATCAAAGCATGTATGAACGCGTTGGTACTAGTTTTACTAAGAAAGGGTGGAAAGGCACTGTATCCCAATTTAATGCCTTAGCTGGAAGGAATTATGACAAGACAAAATTGAAGAATAGGTATGATAGCTTGAGAAAAGAATGGAGAATATGATATAACTTATTTGGAAAAGTTACTGGACTAGGGTGGAATCATGAGAAGAATATTGTTGATGCTACAAATGAGTGGTGGGAGAACAAACAATTGGTATGTGTATCACAAATATATTGTTTAGTAATATTTGCAGTTGTTATTATGTTTTTTTTTATATTATGATGGTTATGAATATGTAGGAAAACCCTCAATATGAAAAATTTAGACACAAGAGACATTCATTTGCTCACCAAACCACACTTTTGAAGGATGTAGTGACTAATTGAGAGTTTGCTTGGGCACCATCAAGTGGCATATTACCACCTAATGGTTATTCCGATAATGATGACGATAATGATGTGTATCGCCGATGCCTAAAGAACCTTGGTTTGGATGTGGAAGAAGGCTTGAGTAATAGTGAAGATGCATGTGTTGGAGCAACAACTGAATTTGCAAAAGTTAACTTGAATGTTTCACAAGGAGCTGTTAGCCAAACTAGTGGACAAAAGAGAAAGAGAACGATTGGTGTTGAAAAGAAAGGCAAGAAAAAAGCAACTCCCTCATTAGCAATAGCTGAGACAGTTAAAGAAATTGCGGAGACTTGTAAGTCACGAAATGAGACCATAAGTAATGCTTCTGTTGGTGAAGTGATGACTGAGATCTCCCTCATGGATGAAGTTACTTGCGATCTAGAATTTCATACATTGTGCTGTCAACTAATGATGTTTAAGTCTTCTAAACGTATGACAATTGAAGAAATGGTTGCAATGTTCCTAGTCATTGTAGGCCATGGGATAGGAAATATAATGATTCTAAAAAGATTTCAACACTCGGGTGAAACGGTAAGTAGACATGTTCATCGAGTTCTTCATGCATGCCTTAAGTTGTCCTACAAATATATCAAACTCGAAGATCCTATGCTTCATGATTGTCATGCCAAAGTAAAAAATGACCAATGCTATTGGCCATTTTTTAAGAATGCTACAAGAGCGATTGATGGTACACATGTGTCATGTGTAGTTAGTGCTAGTGACCAAACAAGGTTTATTGAAAGAAAATGATATTCAACACAAAATGTCATGGTTGTATGTGATTGGAATATGTGTTTCACTTTTGTATTAATTGGTTGGGAAGGTACTGCCCATGATGCTTGTGTTTTTGATCAAGCTCTTACAAATATAAACCTTAATTTTCCGCATCCTCCTCCAGGTTGTTCTTTTATCTTACTAGAAACTAGAAATGATTTGTTATATTAATAAGGCTTAATCATCATTTTCGTCCCTGTAAATTCGCGATTTTTTTGTTTTAGTCCCTGTATATTTTTTTGTTGCAAATTAGTCCCTGTATGTTCAAATTTTTTGGTTTTAGTCCCTTAAAACTAAAATTCGCAGGAAAATTTGCAGGAAACCAGCGAATTTTCCTCCAGATTTTCTTGCAGATTTTAGCTTTAGGGACTAAAATCAAAAAGATTTTCACATGCAGGGACTAATTTGTAACAACAAAAGATACAGGGACTAAAACAAAAAATTTATGAACTTACAGGGACGAAAATGATGTTTAAACCTATTAATAATATTCTTACACAATCTAACAATTACATTGTAATCACTTTTTAATAATTACTTTATTGTTTAGGTAAATATTATTTGGTAGACTCTGGGTATCCAACATCAATAGAATACATTAATTGGTCCCTATAGATGTGAACACTATCATCTTCCTGAGTTTAGGCGTTCAAGTGAATTTGAAAAACATAATAAAGTTGTAACAACCCAACTCTAATTAATAGTAAGTATTAATTAGATACTCCAATTAGAAAATAAAATAAGATTTATCAAGTTAATGGAGGAATTATAACAAAAAGGAAACAATGGTGCATTAGTAACAAGTGGAAGGACAATTTGGATATTAATTCACTTATACAAGGGTAATATAATGAAACTAGATGAATAGAACAATTCAGTTCCTATCCCTTTCTCTTCCTGAACCAGCGATGAACAACCCCCCATAAAAGACAAAACTTCAAATCCTTCCAATTGCTATGGTGTGAAGGTTTGCATGTGAGTTTTCCCCTTAAATTTAAGTTACCCGTTGAATGAACAAACTCAACTCCCTTCTCTTTTTCTCTATTACAACCGAACAGTTCTCAAACCCCAATGCTCAATATCTTCATTCCTTGTTCGTGCATGCTTACAATTCCATTTAATTCTAAGCTCTCAAATGTGGATAATTTAAGGTGAGAAGAAAGATTTCTTTTCCTCATCAATTTTATTGAACTCACTGAACTCTAAAACATATGAGTTAAGGTTTAGTTTTTGTTACTCTCATCTTACAAATTGATGCTGTGTAGTAACAAATTCTAATGTAGAAGAAAATTGAAGAAACCTCTGAATATTTGAGAACCAAAATGAGACGATGAGATTATTAAAAACCATGGACAAAGCTAAATTTTGAGAGTTTGCTAATGAACCTTAAGAACCATAGAATTATGGGTTAAATATTTGGAGTAGATTGAGAGTTTATTCAGAACACGTGTCTGGAAACAGGGCCTCAGTATAACTAATATGCTCTATAAAACTATTTGGCAAATTGGCACAAATCCTTCATTGAAATTTTAACACATATAACTTAAAACACTTTCTTTTTTAATTAATCTCTACCATCTTAGAGATTGCAATTTTGTATAAACTTTTGTGATCAGCAACAACCATGATTGGTATACATTTCACCGTCCATCAAACCTGTGCGAAGCACGGCCAAAAGACTAGTTTAGTACAAAAGAGGGATGTGTTTATTTTTTCTTCCCTATTTAATATTCATGCTTAGGGAAGAGGAATATACAACACCATTTGCAATTTGTTAAAACATAAATCTAAAACGATTGGACCGATCATTAAGAAAAAACTCAAACCAGAAAAGAGGGTCACCAAAGAGAAATGGGAAACAAAATATTGCTTATATTAAGATGATTATCAAAATGAAAAAGCCATCCATCTCTAAAACAAGAGGAGTAAAAACCTAAGCCGTCTATTTAATTCAAAATACAAATAAAATGCAGACACTTTGTGTCTCAGTGAGATCACTCACAACAACACAAAATTTTATTCTAAGTTCAAATTCACACTATGATAATGATAATCTTCGGTGAGACAAAATCTAGAACACTATCAAATGATACCATTCAAGCTCAACCTCATCAAGCAACATTAGCAATGTGGACGATCAAATCAACAACACGGGTACTGCAAAAAAGAAAAATAAAACGTCATTGGCGCGTATAAAAAATGTGTATTCTAGGTCATATGTGGTAGCAGCAAGGTATAGAAATAGTTTACCTGTAACCCCATTCGTTGTCGTACCAAGAAACAAGTTTCACAAAGTTTTCATTCAAAGCAATTCCTGCCTTGGCATCAAATATGCTAGACCTGCACATGAAAGCAAAATCCATCAGTTATACTCTATGAAAAAGTCCTACTGATCATGACAGTTTATCTTCAATGAAGCCTAAAGTTCTCCTTAAAAAAGCAACATTACCTGCTATCACCAACAAAGTCGGTAGATACCACATCATCTTCAGTGTAACCCAAAATACCCTTGAGCTTGCCCTCTGATTCCTCCCTGGTTTTTGACATTTCAACAAAATGGGTTATGTTAGGAGGGAAAATAATTTCAATTGGTCTAATGTAAAGGCTTCAAGTTTTAAACTTTACTTGATAGCAGCTTTGATCTGATCATAGGTTGCTTTCTTCTCAAGCCTTACAGTAAGGTCAACAACTGAAACATCAACAGTAGGGACACGGAAAGACATTCCGGTCAATTTACCGTTCAATACTGGAAGAACCTTTCCTACAGCCTGCATTATCCAAATTCAACATTCATTAACAATGCTATAGAAATTGAAATAAAATGTATACCATCCAACCATGTAACATAATTTGACATATTTATATCATATCATTATAGATTTATAGAGTACCTTGGCAGCTCCAGTGCTGCTGGGAATGATGTTGAAGGAAGCAGCTCTTCCACCTCTCCAGTCCTTGCTTGATGGACCATCAACAGTCTTCTGAGTAGCTGAGATTCACCACAAAAAAAATATCGTAATAAACCGTTAATAAATATCAAATTCATCTCAAATAGAAAAAAATATATCATGTAACAATTCAAAAAATATATAGCCTGTGTAATAGAGGTTAAACTGAATAAATGTGTAAATAAGCAACCTGTGATGGCGTGGACAGTGGTCATAAGACCCTCAACGATTCCAAATCGATCGTTAATAACCTTGGCAAGGGGAGCAAGACAATTGGTAGTGCAACTAGCATTGGAAACAATGTTAAGATCTGATGTGTATTCCTTCTCATTAACACCAACAACAAACATAGGTGCATCTTTGCTTGGAGCAGAAATAACAACCTTCTTAGCACCACCCTAATCACAACAACAATCCAAATTACACACATTTCAAATCATTGAAATCTAATTAATTACTAGATTCATAATACATCATTAGTACTCACTACGAAATCAATCAAAAAGAAAGAAAACATAACATACTAGTTGACCCTATCAGTAAAACAAGTCAACAACAGTTGACACAAACAAAACATATCATAGTTTTTGACTTTTTTGGTATGGTAACCAAAATACACGATCCACATCAAATACATAGTAATAATTAATCAATCAAATAAATAATTAAGAATAATAAGAGATTAATGAAATGAACCTTCAAATGAGCAGCAGCTTTATCCTTGTCAGTGAAAACACCAGTTGACTCAACAACATAATCAGCTCCAACCTCACCCCATGGAATCTCCTCAGGGTTCCTATTATTCAGATGCAATCATATTAATTAATTATCTAATTAATTATTAATTAACAGAGATTCAGATCCAAAACAACAGATCATAGATTAACAACATAATTAATTAACTAATTAAAAAAAACAAACTACCTGGTTCCAAAAACAGCAACGGTCTTCTCACCAAAGAGAAGTGTCTTAGAATCCTTAACCTTAAGATCAAAGTGTTTCCACTGACCATGAACAGTGTCATACTTGAACATGTATGTCTGAAATAAACAAACAAAACACATTGTTAAACCTAAATCAAACTCTAGAACTTGTTTCAGTTGATTTTGTTAATTTCTAATCAGATCAGAGTGAAAAAAATACCATGTAATCAGTTGTGATGAAAGGATCGTTGATTGCAACAAGTTCAACATCGTTTCTTTGTAGAGCAACTCTAGCAACCAATCGACCAATTCTTCCAAATCCTGTTTTAAAAATAGTTTAATTAAGTAAAAAAAATCAAAATAAATAAGTTAAACGCAAAAATGAAAAAAACAAGAGTGAAAATTCAATTACCGTTGATTCCGATCCTAATCTTCTTGTCAGATGCTGATTAACAAATAAGAAAACGAATTAGTTAATGATAGGTAAGAACGAGAAAAAAAAAAGTAGAATGAATAAGCATACCCATGATATTGAGAATGAGAAAAGTAGTTGAATTGAAAGAAAGTTGAGAAATGAGATTAGAGAGTGGTTTGATGGAGAAAACAAGGGAGAGTGAGGTGGTATTTAAAAGGGTTAGTGTGTGAAGAGAAAGGGAGGTGTCTCGTGTGTGTCACGTGACGTTTATGTGCTTGGAAAAGGGGTAACTAGCAACGCTGAATTTTTTTTTTATTTTTAATAAGATGGAAAAGTGGTGAAAACCCGGGGTTGCCCCTGGTTTGTCAAACAAAATGGTTTGGTGAGATGAGAGGCGTTAAGATTTTGGCAATGTGTATATACTATAAAGACCTTATTAGGAGAAGATTATTACTAGACTAGAAGAAGAAGGAACTAGAAGGAATCAGAATTGGAATATCCGGACCCGTTTTTTTGTTTTAGACAATTTGGTGACGATTCGGTGTTTTAGTTTCAACTATTTCTATATTTTTTGTCAAAAAGAGAAAAACAAAAAACTATTTCTATAATTTTTGCTATAATGACTTGTGGCCTAGGAAACCAGTTAAAAGTAAAAAAAATAATTGTCTTGATAAAAACTGTTTTAAAGAAATTGGATATATGAAATCTTAAGTTAAAAAATTATATTCAGTTTTTTAATAGATTTTATCTTGACTCTTTTTATTTAGTAAAATCAAAACGTAAAATCGTCGATTTTACCTCATATTTAATAATATTAATTATATATATATATTTAAAATTTCAACTTAATTTCAAAGCTAAAATATACTCCCTCTGTTCCTTTTTAAGTGTCCAAAACGTCGAATTTAGCGTTTCTATTTAATTGTCCATTTGGTGTTTTAAGGGTACGATTTATCAATTATACCCTTTGTCAATTACTCATATCTTTTTTAATAAAACTAATTAATGCTATATATTTGGAAAACTAAATCTTTTTATTTTTTTTGGTACATAACATATTAAATTTTGTTTTTTTTTGTGTGCATAATATATTAAATTTATTGGAAAGAGAAAGTGTGTGCAAAAAAATAGAATTTTGTTGGTGAATTAGAATTAGGGTATAATAGGAAAATAAGGTGCAAAAATAAACTTTTTTAATTTACTATTACTATTCAAAACGGACATTTAAAAAGGAACGGAGGGAGTACTAAATTACCATAGTAAAACGTAATATTCATAAACTTGGATCAAATTACACAAATCACCCACCGAATTATCAAAGTAACATCCAAAATATCTTTTACTTATAAAAGGAAGCTCTTGAGTAGCTCCTATGCAAGTATTTTGACTATGTGGCACTTCTAAAAAAACTCTATATCCCTATTGAAATTTTACCAACTAATCTAAAAAAATATAAATAATAATGATAATAATTCAACAAAAAAATTAATAATAATAACCATGTATATATTTATGGTAATTAACTTTTTGGATTCTATTAGAATTGTATGAGATATTATAAAATTTACCCACCGTAATTTATATATGATCACCATCATTGTTATCTTTTTCATTACAATAATAATAGTTATTATAGTCTATAATAGTATATTATGTATGTTGTGGTTGTTCATATTCGTAACATATGTAGCTAATGGAATTTATGCTCTAATGAAATAATGCATATTCTATTCATATTCATAACCGTCTATAATACTTTATTGAAATAACTCACCAATTTATGCATGTTCTCCCACACTATATATAAACATCTTTAGCAATACTCTTCCCAAACATCTATCTCCATTTTCATTTTTTTTCTTTTGCAAATTTTTACGAAATTGAAATCAGATTTCTTCAGGTAAATATACAATGTCAACAGTTATAAATATTTGTTCATGTCTCCGATGGAAAAAAGTGTTTATTTTGGCTATCATCAAGAAAAAATATGTTCTACGCACACACATAAGAAAAAGAATATGGAAGATCCATGTTATGTTTTTTCTTTTGTTAGTTGCTACATCTATTCTATGACTTCTCCTATTCCCATTCATTCATATGTAGGTTGGATAAAATTTTCATATTTTGAATCGAATATATTTAATTGAATGTGATTAAAAGGCTTTTTTTTTTTTTTTTTTCAGGTTGAAAGAGATAAATTTTGCCTGAATATATGATGCTAATAGATGAAGGAAATATATTGTTCAACTTCTATATTTCATTGAATGTGATTAAAAGGTTTTTTTTTTCCTTTTCAGGTTGGATAGTATTCTACATTGTTTTATATTGTTCAACTTATATATTTTAAACATTGTTTGTGAGAATATAATTGCAAACATTAATTAAAAATATATATGACTTCTTCATGTTTGTTAAATATATCGGTTCAAAAGCTTTCTTATCATATGCTTTTATATCACATTATTAACATGAATTAATACCAAAATAAGAATTATCTTTTAATAATATGGGAGACCTTAAATTACATAGATGAGTAAATTAAATAGTTACATCATGTAGTGCGTAATTTTCCAAGAAAAACCAAAGGATGAAAAAGAAAAGACCAAAGATGAATCATAAAACATAAATAAATTAAGATTTATTTAAATTTCACCCACTCTTTTATATATCCAATAATCAAGGTTATTTTTGTGTCATTTTTATTATTGTTCAACTTCTACATTTTAAAAATTATTTGTGAGAATATAATTGAAAGCATTAGCAATGTATGACTTATTCATATTTGTTAAATATATCGGTTCAAGAGCTTTCTTATCATATACTTTTATATTATTACTTATAAAAGGAAGCTCTTGAGTAGCTCCTATGCAAGTATTTTGACTATGTGGCACTTCTAAAAAAACTCTATATCCCTATTGAAATTTTACCAACTAATCTAAAAAAATATAAATAATAATGATAATAATTCAACAAAAAAATTAATAATAATAACCATGTATATATTTATGGTAATTAACTTTTTGGATTCTATTAGAATTGTATGAGATATTATAAAATTTACCCACCGTAATTTATATATGATCACCATCATTGTTATCTTTTTCATTACAATAATAATAGTTATTATAGTCTATAATAGTATATTATGTATGTTGTGGTTGTTCATATTCGTAACATATGTAGCTAATGGAATTTATGCTCTAATGAAATAATGCATATTTTATTCATATTCATAACCGTCAATAATACTTTATTGAAATAACTCACCAATTTATGCATGTTCTCCCACACTATATATAAACATCTTTAGCAATACTCTTCCCAAACATCTATCTCCATTTTCATTTTTTTTCTTTTGCAAATTTTTACGAAATTGAAATCAGATTTCTTCAGGTAAATATACAATGTCAACAGTTATAAATATTTGTTCATGTCTCCTATGGAAAAAAGTGTTTATCTTGGCTATCATCAAGAAAAAATATGTTCTACGCACACACATAAGAAAAAGAATATGGAAGATCCATGTTATGTTTTTTCTTTTGTTAGTTGCTACATCTATTCTATGACTTCTCCTATTCCCATTCATTCATATGTAGGTTGGATAAAATTTTCATATTTTGAATCGAATATATTTAATTGAATGTGATTAAAAGGCTTTTTTTTTTTTTTTTCAGGTTGAAAGAGATAAATTTTGCCTGAATATATGATGCTAATAGATGAAGGAAATATATTGTTCAACTTCTATATTTCATTGAATGTGATTAAAAGGTTTTTTTTTTCCTTTTCAGGTTGGATAGTATTCTACATTGTTTTATATTGTTCAACTTATATATTTTAAACATTGTTTGTGAGAATATAATTGCAAACATTAATTAAAAATATATATGACTTCTTCATGTTTGTTAAATATATCGGTTCAAAAGCTTTCTTATCATATGCTTTTATATCACATTATTAACATGAATTAATACCAAAATAAGAATTATCTTTTAATAATATGGGAGACCTTAAATTACATAGATGAGTAAATTAAATAGTTACATCATGTAGTGCGTAATTTTCCAAGAAAAACCAAAGGATGAAAAAGAAAAGACCAAAGATGAATCATAAAACATAAATAAATTAAGATTTATTTAAATTTCACCCACTCTTTTATATATCCAATAATCAAGGTTATTTTTGTGTCATTTTTATTATTGTTCAACTTCTACATTTTAAAAATTATTTGTGAGAATATAATTGAAAGCATTAGCAATGTATGACTTATTCATATTTGTTAAATATATCGGTTCAAGAGCTTTCTTATCATATACTTTTATATTATTACTTATAAAAGGAAGCTCTTGAGTAGCTCCTATGCAAGTATTTTGACTATGTGGCACTTCTAAAGAAATACTAATTAAGTTTTTTTTTTTTTAATTGCAAAGAATTTATTGAGAACACTATTCTATGCCCAATGAGTACATAAGGAATAGAAAAAATTACATTTCTACACTAATGGAGGTACAAAGGCTAAAAGACACATAATCATTAAGACTTTTTCTCAAGTTTAAAAGTTCAATACATTCAATCTATAACTAAATTTAAAAACTCCAATTAAATACTATTAAATAAAAAAGACAAAAAAAAGGGAAAATAAACCTCTCCAAATAAAAAAATAATCACCAAAAAAAGAATTTAGCATAGTAAAAAGAAAAGATAAACCATACCACTGGCTAAAAAAAATCTGATTACCGCACCGCACATTTAAGTATATGTTATCATCTATTGTATATTCAATTGCACTCTTTTATTATTTATCCATTTTATATTTCTTATACTTCATATATGTTTTGATTAATCCATAATTTTTATGGTTGGATATGGACTAAAATTACTCTATTATATATATTGATCGGCCAAATTATCTTGAAAATTGATATAATATTTATATACTTTGTTCTTATTTTCTTTTCTTTTATTGCCTACGAAATTCAATTAAAAGAGTTACTTCTACTATATTGTGGAGTGAAATAAGAAAGAGAGACAAAAATTATTTATATTGATTCAAATATTATTAAAAAAAGAGAGAATAAAACAAACAATAAATCTCAACAAGAAAAAGGAAAATATAAACCAAAAAAAGATGAATTAAGCAAATAAAAAAATGTAAGCCAAACAATGGAATAAAAAAATTTAGACCAATAAAGTCGAGATAAAATTTCACCAAGTGAATATTTGATATGAAACTCCAAAAAAGTCAATATTATAGTATAAGAATTGCACTGTTAAATATATGAGACCTTACTTAGAGGAGAGTAAGAAATTGTGTTATTTAATACCTAATTTTTGAAACAAGATCAATTGATTTTTTTTAACACAACAAGATCAATTGATGAAAAACACAGAACCACCATATATATTAACCACAAATATTTGATATGTAACTCCAAAGAAATCAATATTATAGCATAAGAATTGCACTTTATTTATATGAGACCTTACTTAGAGGAGAGTAAGAAACTGTGTTATTTAATATATAATTTTCGAAACAAGATCGACTGATTTTGTTTTTTAACACAACAAGATCGATTGATGAAAAACACAGAACCACCATATATATTAACCACATTATATAATTAATCAGAGCTTCACTTCAACTAATTTTAGTATAAATGTTCATCTATGTTTCAAAAGAATTTTGCAAGCATGATTGTCTTTGCTCTTATTGAAAAGAATAAAAGATACACCAAAATAAAATAAATTATGATACATATCATCAAACATGTAAAATCTTATATATAAAGTATCCGCTTAGCTTTTATTAATTGTTCTCAAAATAATTATTATTTTGTGTTATAAAAATATTTTAAATATACATTTTAATTAAATCCGTGCAACGCACGGGTTTATTTCTAGTTATCAAAAAAGCAAGAGATTCATATTTCATAAGTTTTTCTAAGTTCAACAAAATAAGTGAGGGAGTAATGGGCCAAATAAAAATTGGGCTTTTTTAAAAAAAATTGTCAAAACTTTTTCTAAAAAAAAAGTAAAATCGTCTCAAAGAGTTACGATTTCAGAGATTTTACTACGATTTAAATCGTTAATATCAGTATTTTACTAGAAAACGATTCTACTAGCGATTTAACTTGAAATTGCTACCTAGAAACGTAAAATCTATGGTTTTTATGTTTTAAATCGCGATTTTAACAATCTTATTGAAATGAAATGGAATGAAAGGGGATGGAGTAAATTAATGTTTCATTTTTTGGATTTTAAAAAAAATTTACTTATAAAAGGAAGCTTATAGCTTATTTTTCAAATGTTATTTCAAGTAGCTTATGAGCTTATAGCTTATCATCTTTTCTTCCAATTTTACCCCTATCATCTTACTTGAAAAAAATTAAATATTAATTAAACATATCTTTTTTATGTTATTTCATACTTATAAGCTAGTTCAACCGCTAATTTTATCAAATACTACGAATTCAATCAGATATCTTATAAGTTCATCCACTATAAGCTAACTTATCAGTTATCTGCTACTTTTTACCAAACAGAGCCTTTGCATATGTGGCATCTCTAAAAAAGCTTCACACTAACAAATAATAATATATATAATAACTTTTTTTTCTCTCTCTAAAAACTTTACTCCTCCTTCTCTCTAAAAACCCTAAGCGCCGCCGCGGTTCCTCCTTCCCCAATATCCAAATCAAGCCGCCGCGATGTAGACCTTGCCCTCGTGGTGGTGCGACGAGCCTGGTGGCTCCGTATCACCAGCCTTCGTCCGTCTCTGCGCCTCCTTCCTCAACTCCGGCCGGTTGTCCCCTCTCTTTTCCTCTGTTCCGTATTGTTTCGCGTTTGGCTTGGTGTTCGCCTTGGGGTTTTGTTTTCTGGTGATTCGTTCTGGCCTTGGTCTGCGCTACTGGCTGCTGTTGCTGTTTGTGTTGTTAGGTGCTGGCTTGCTCCTCGCCGGAGCTATTCTTCTCCGGCGGTGGGGATCGGTTTGGGAGCCTTTGTAGGCTATGGTGTTGGGAGATGGTGGGGTTTCGCTGCTTCTGTGGTTTGGGTGTTGTTCCTCGCCGGAGTTCCTCCTTCTCCGGCGATGGGTTTCGGTGGTATTGGTTTCGGGTGTTTTGTGTGGTTAAGGTGTTTGGAATAGGAGGTGGCTTGGTTGTGATGGTGTTTGTTGGAGGTGGCAGCGGAAGGGGCAGTGTAGTAGTCGAGGCGACTCGGTGTTGTGTTGGGACAAGTGGAGGAGGAAATAAGGGGTTGCTGGTTTTGGTGTGGATGGGTGTGGATGGATGGGGTCTTGTGCAGGGGTGGAGTGGCCGGAGACGATGTGGTTTGTGGTCGAAGGTTGTGGACGGTTCTTTGGGTCTTTGTTTGGTGTTGGTGCCGTTGGTTACGGTGGAGGTTATTTGGAGCTCTCGGGCAGTGGCGTTGGTGGTTGGCGGAGGTCCTTCCTTGGACTGGGTTTTTGTCCTGGCATGCCCGAAAGGGCGAGGTATGTAGACTCTCCGTGTTGACGGACGATGTTGCTTTATCGTACCTCCAAGACGTTTCGGTGATGGAGTGGTGTAGGATGGTTAAGGCCGAATGTGTGTGGATTCTTCTGGATACAAGAGTCTCTGACCATTTTCAAATCTGGTGAGATTTGTAGGACTCTTGGAGTCGCTGAGGGGTGTTCAAGTCTGTTGAGACTTGCAGGTCTCTGGTATCTGGTCGAACTCTCATGCATCAGGCGTTGACCGTTGATTCTCTGACTACTGGGGTCCCCCAACCGCTGACTTCTGGGACTACTTTCTGGAGCTGATGGGCCGAGTAATTTTAATTCGAGTTCGGAAGTTAGAGCCAGTTGGTGTCTTCTAGAGTTAGATAGGGGTTTTCTCTGGGGGTTTTTAGCGAATCATTATTGTTGTATTGGTGTATGGGTGTTGGGGTGTTTGGTTTGGTGTTGGTAATTGTGTTATATCACGTTACCGTTTCTGTATGTTTCTTTGACAATTCCTTTCACTTCTTGTGGAGGAATTGTCTCTTAATAAAATTTAGCCGTTCAAAAAAAATAAAATAATATATATAATAAAATAATATTAATAATATATTATATAACATAAATTAAAATTAATGAATGTTAAATAAGTAAATGTAACCACTAATATCACATGTAAGTCATAAGTCATACGAAAGGTTTTACAACTAATAATTTGATAACAGATAAAGAAAAAAAATGAATAAGTATGGCAATGTAAACAATTAAAAAGAATACACAGGGTCATGAAATGTGAGGCACCAAAGTAGGCATGGCAATGAGGTGGGGCGGGGTCGGATTTTGTCTTTCCTAAATACAAACCCATAAAGTTCGGGTATCCTCATACCCGTCTCAATTCTCAACAGGAACGAAAATAAAAAACTCAAACCCACACCCAGCGGGGTTCGGGTATCCCTGTGGGGCTTAGAGGTTATTGATCTTGGTCTATATCAAGGAAGTTTGTATTTTAGAATGTTCATATCTCAAAGGACATAGTGTAATTGGTTGTGTGTTGATTTCTCACAGAGCGTGGGGACTGGACGTAACCCAAGTTTGTGGTGAACCAGTGTAATTGGTTGTGTGTTGATTTCTCTCTTTCCCTATCTTTTTATTTAGTGCATGCATAACACACACTAACACACATTTTTATTAAATTGTTTTACTAACCCGATCAATCTGAGATCATTCTAACGTGTGTGTTTGAAGTGAAATTTTTATAAAGAAAATTTTAATAGGTTCACAATTAAAACCCCCCTTTTTTGTGAAAAACTTTTCTACTTCAGATCAATATTTTTTCTTATCACTTGCTATAAATTGACTGTATATACTTGCACAGGTCATATTTTGCAACAGTCTGATAGATAATTGTCTACAAGGTTTGGTGCAATAGTATTCATATCCAGGTTATGGTAGATTTGAACCGGTCTCCTATTTTCCTTTCATATTGCCCTCCACAATATAACTCATTTTTAATAGCTAGAATTTTGACATCGCAAGGACTTTGTGACTTAGGAACCCCATCGTTTAAATAAAGTGAAAATATAACCTAACACCAACCCTTCTCCTATAAAAACCCTTATAGATGTTCAGTTACTTTCACTTTGACAATTCTAAAGAACTAGCAGCGTCGTTTCTCCAACTTTTCATATCTCTCTCCTCCCTTGTTATCTTTCAATTGCAGAGAATAAGTAAAATGGTGTTTTATTATATATATATATATATATATATATATATATATATATATACACTTGAATCATTGAATTTATTATAATGATATATTAGGCAAAGGTACATCGATTGAAGCTTCATTGTACTGAAAAGATATATACAAATATAGCAAAACGCATGCCATTCATTTGATTTTATCATTGATTAATTGCATATTTTATGTGTGGCATTATTCTTCAAATAATTTTGTATTTCTTGTCCTATTCTAGATCTACAAGTGATGCAACCAAAATCAACTAAAGGACTATAATATAAACTACCCTAATGGAACCCGACTAAAATCCTATAAAACAGATGGATGGAAGCGGAAATTGACGATTTGGATCATATGAATTGGGTTGTGGGTCAAAAAATTAATTTCCTTATGGGTGTGATTGGTTGGGCCCAATTTAGCTAAACTCAAACCGGTAAGGTTGCCCCCGAGGCCCCAACCAACTTATGAATATACAATATCAAGCACATCTCCAACCTAGGCCCAATCTCTAAATGATCCAATATCAAACCCTAATATATAAATAAACTCTTAAAATTTCACTCAAACTAACCCTAATTTGTTGAGCTCAGCGGCTCTCTCTATATCTCAAAAGAACATGAACTCGGGAAGCTAAAAAACGAACCCACTCACACTTCACCTTTGTCTCTTTAACTTAATCTCGCCGTCTTTTATCTACCTTTCACCTTCATCATTATATCGCATCAACTTTGTTCAATATAAGTTTCGTTCTTCTCTTGTTGAGTATTTCTTTTCTTTTTTCATTCACTCTTGTTGGGTTTTTATTTACTCTTGTTCATCTCATCTCTATAATTTTTTTCTTCTTCACTCTTGTTTCTATTGTTTATGTTGTCAGCACTTGTTCTGATTTTTCTACTGTTTTGAAACCCTATTGCTATGATTGTTGATTTTATATTGATTGTTTATTATAAAAAAATAGGGTTTCAAAAATATTTTTTAATTTCTTTTACAACTCTTAGTTGATTGTTGATTTTATATTGTTTCATTTAAAGTTGATTATTGATTATTGATTTTGATTATTTATATTGATTATTTGTTTCATTTATTAGCTCTGAAATATTAATTAATTTATTTTTAAGTTTAAATATTGAAGGAGTATGAAACTCACTCAAACCCTCCCCGATGAACAACATTGCTTAAGAAATGGAAAACGAAATACCAGAGAATGGTAATATATTTTAACTTTTCTATAAATTCTCTTGTTATTTATGTTTTATAGTACTAGTTGTGTTTGAAGTTATGTGAAGTTGGTCGAATAAGTTTTACAATCTATCCGTCTTTATATATATTTACCTACATGTTGCTTCAATTACTAGCTGCTGTTGAAAGTCTCAGTTTGACATAGAATGATGTACAAAAAATGACGGTGTTTTCTAAAATCATTTTATGCATCAATGCCATAAATTTTTTTAAAATAAGTTATTGAAATCACCAATGTTTAACTTTGTTAAGTTTTCTTTATCTAAGATACATTGATATTTCATTCATTATATTGTATAAATGGGAGTAATAATGTTGCAGTACTTGTAGATATCAAATTGAAATTGTTCTAGAATTATCATTTGTAACAAAATAGGAAAAATAATAAAAGAAATGTTTCATGAACTGGAGATGACAATAATCTGTTGTGTTTTTGATCATATAATTTATTTTAAAGTTATTTCATATTATTAATTAATTAATTATTTGTTAAATATATTTTAATTACTTATATACGGTTACAATTTTCATGAGTAACCTACTCAATCAATCCTTATTATTAGGCATTATGGTTTCATTATGGTTTAGAAACGTTAAAATCACTTTGTTCATATTCATTGTACATATACAAGGATGAAACATAATAATAGAAGCATGCAAGTGGAGAAGATACTTGTAATTAACTATGATCAGGTTTTAACGTATCATTCTTATCTTCTTTGTTTTCATATATGATCAAAACTCCACCTCTAAAATTGAGATTTAAGTGTTTCCCTCACATAAAATTGAGTTTATCTTCCTGAGTTACATTGCCAGCACTTAGTGAATTCAAGTTGTTCTGTCACCTCGAGTATGATTCATACTTGGGAAGGACCTGTTGAATCCTGGAGGATTTGCGCAAATATACCGCGGATAAATCCTTAAGGACAGTGACTTTGTCATGCCTCAGGTTATATAACTAACTGTTCTTGATTTTGCAGGTTAAGTTTGGTTCACTCGTTCGTGTTTGTATCTTGTCACCAAAGCTCTTTTGACAACATAATCATGTCTATTTTAAAATTGCTACATGCAAAAGTTTTGTTCTGTTATATTATTTTTATATTGTAATTTTTTTATTAACCCATTAGTTCACATTTCGGCAATTCATGGAATAGATGGTAGTGGAAGTCAACCACCAATTGCAACTGAAGGCATTCTAGTTCTTGATCCAAAATCTCAAACCTAGAAAATCAAAGAAGAAGAAACCCAATGATAGTGCCCCCCGCGGAAAACATTAACTCCTTGGGAGAGCTACACAAAAATATCCGAGTTTGAATGTTCAGATCCAACAATAGCTTGCAATTACTGAAGAAAGAGGCATTTCTATAATCCTAAATCTCATAGAATGACAAACATGCTTGTATACTCTAAAATATATATAAAAAATCCTCAAATATAAAGTAATGACCCCACTCGAACTATTTTAACTCCGAGTCTTAATTTAGGGGCAACAAGCCATAGGCTTAACGTTGATACTTGTAGAAAGGCTTTTACTAAATTCCTAATCTTAGATGAACATTCTTTTAGGTAGTTAAGGGGGAGGGATTAGGGATCTCAACGTGGCAAGGAATAGTCGGAGGATACTCCTAATATCCCCAACCCGCCCCTAATCTATTCCCTGTCTACTTCACTTTACGACAATTCATGGAATAAATGGTAGTGGAAGCCAAACCTCCAATTGCAACTGAAGGAATTCTAGTTCTTGATCCATACTCTCTTCCGCCTATAACATCGAAGAAGAAGAAGCCCAATGCTAGTGGTCCCCCAGAAAACATTAACTGCTTGGGAGAGCAATACAAAAATATCTGAGTTTGAATGTCTAGATCCACCAACAGCTTGCAATTACTGAAGAAAGAGGTATTTTTGTGATCCTAAATCTCATAGAATCACAAACATGCTTGATACTAAAAAATCTATCCAAAGAAAATCCTCAAATCTTAGGTAATGACCCTACTGAAACTATTTTAAATCTAAGACCTAATATCAGGGACAACAAGCCATAGGTTTAACGTTGATACTTGTAACATTCTTTTGGGGTAATTAAGGGGGAGGGGGAGGACATAAGGATCTCAACGTGGCAGGGAATAGTCGGAGGATGCTCCTTAACCCGCCCCTAATCTATTCCCCGTCTACTTCATTTTTCAGCAATTCATGGAATAGATGGTAGTGGAAGTCGACCTCTTATTGCAACTGAAGACATTAAAGTTCTTGATCCAGACTATCTTCCACATAGAACATCAAAGAAGAAGAAGAAGAAGAAGAAGAATGACCCCTCGGAAAACATTAACTTCTTAGGAGAGCTACACAAAAATATCTGAGTTTGAATGTCCAAATACAACAGCAGCTTGCAATTGTGATCCTAAATGTCATAGAACCACAAACATACTTGTATACTCTTAAATCTATCCAAAAAAATGCTCAAATCATAGGTAATGATCCCACTCGAACTATTTTAACTCCGAGTCCTAATTTAGGGGCAACAAGCCATAGGTTTAACGTTGATACTTGTAGAAAGGCTATTAGTAAACTCATAATCTTATATGAACATTCCTTAAGGGTAGTTAAGGGGGGAGGGCTTAGGGATCTCAACGTGGCAGGGAATAGTCGAAGGATGCTCCTCATATCCCCGACCCACCAATAATCTTTTCTCCGTCTCCATTTCCGTCCCTACCACGGGGATATATTTTTCCTTAACATTTTAGGGAACCAATGTTGTGGTGCAGTGAGAATTGAGCCTGAGTACTTAGATAGCAGTGGTAAGACACTTTGGAAATTAAGAAGATGTAATGACGAATATGCTTTATTGTTACAAGGTAATTCCCGAAACAAATTATTTAGCTTAACTTTTGTGAATGATATTGTTGAGATTCAGACTCTACCAAGTTTACCAATGCATATCATCATAAACATGTGAAGATCCATGATGAAGATGCTGTTAAAGTCGATGAAAAATGGTTTGTTTATGGAGATGAGTAGAAAGATGAGGTCACTAACTACATTTCCTCTAAGAGAGATTGGTTACCAAAGCTTGCTTCAACATGATTTTATTAACCATATCTTAGAGGAAATGTACTTTTTGACCTCATCTTTCTGCAGCTCCATAAACAAACCATTTTTCTTCAACTTTAATAGCATCTTCATCATGGATCTTCATATTTGTATGATGATATGTATTAGTAAACATGCTAGAGCCTGAATCTTAATAGTATCATTCACACAAATTACACTAATTTGTTTTAAGAATTACCTTACAGGAAAGCAGACCCATCATTATAACTTCTTAATTTTCAGAATGTCTTACCATTGCTGTCTAAGTATTCAGTCTCCATTCTCATTGCTTCACAACATTGGTTCCTGACTACGGTCTGGCAAGTGCACCAGTCTGTCGTCGAGTAATAATTCACACTCTAGGTGTCTAGAATGAGTTCGTATCCACAGGGATCGTGCCGAAGCTTCACTAGCGTTATTTAAATTTGGATAGTTTGCATTCGCTTTGGGTTTTGAAAAAAGTTTTTAATAAAAGAGCGTAATGCTTGCATAAGAAAATAAATAAATAATAGATTCAGAAACATAGAGGATATGTATGGTGGTTGGACTCTCTCCCTTCTTCATATATGGCATGACCGATGTATAACATAGTTATTTAGATTAATGTTCGGCGGTGACTTTTCCTTGTTGTAGTAACACCTTACTGTTACACTATGTCTATTAAAGTTTGCCTACTTTCATAACTAAGGTACCTACGAGAGCCTAACCTCGATGTGTCACATACCCTAATTACTAAGTGAGCTGTTTATAAACATGCATTATTATCTTCACCAATTAACCTCTAGATCCTAGTATCGGGTTATTCATCATCTAAGTGCTCAGTTCACACCTAGTTCATGATTCCTCCTCTAACCGCTCATTCACGACTAGTTCAGGACGTTACCGTCTCTATACACCTAGCATTATTTACTACTAGTTCCGGACCATATTAAGTTAGAAACCTAATATCAATTCTATGGGCGCTCCCGTTTATCCGGCCAGATTACGAGAAACGTTATTAAAGTGCATGAAAGTAAATAACAAACACAATACTTAAATATCATTTATTACAACTTAGACTCAGTCACAGACTCCAAACATTCATTGGGGAGTTCATCTTCTCCACCACAACCTAAGGCATCTATTACAAAAGACTACATATTTAAATTACAATAAAGAAATTATAACCTAAACATAAAAGCCTAAAGAAAACATACCTTGTTGAGTTAGTTTTCCCGTAAGGGGAGAAAACTATGCCCAATAGAGCTCCTCTGAACCCCTCCTTATAGTAGAGAGTGTTCTACTATTTCTGAATGAATAAAACAATGAAAGGGAGGCTCTATTTATAGTTTTCGTAATGGGGCTCTGCAAGGCATCGCGCCACAATGAAGCCATCGTACTGCGATGTGAAGATTCAGTTCAATTTTATAACTGATCCTGTGCATTTCATCAGCTTGGGCGCCAAGTTATGTCATCGTGCTGCGATGTGCTATATCGTGCTGCGATGAACAGATTTTCTTCAGATTTATTCTTCTGTTTTCTTGGCGAGCAAGCAGCTTCCATCGTGGCACGATGGAAGTTATCGTGCTGCGATGGAATCCTCAATTTCTTCACTTTTTGGGCTTTTTCTTGTCTTTTGGCATCTTGGACTTTGTCTTGATGCTTTTTCCTGCTTTTGTAGGTTTTCCTTCGTATTTGGGCCTGTCTTGGTCATTTTACTACTAATAATAATACTAAAAATACCATAGAAATTCCTGTCATCACAACCCCAAACTTAAACTGTTGCTTGTCCTCAAGTAACATGCTGTCAGACAAGATCGTTAGAGAAATAAGAGATAAATAAAGATGATAGGAATTTCACAACCTTGCTTGTATTTCAGCAATGGTACCGCCGATTTCTTACCGCAGCGATCATGCTCAGTCCTGCTAGGCTCAGGAGACGTCAATAGTAGCAAATCAGACAAATTCCCGCAAGAGTCTATGTTCAACTTTTTCTCTCTCTCACATTTGTGTTTTTCGCTCATAATTGAAAGGGTTAGCTCTCAATCATCGCACAACCTGCCATTTTACCATAGGCTTGCAAGAACTCTAAGCAACCAGTCAAAATTCAATATTTATGCATTATTGGAGGTCTTTTAAGGGTTATAACGTGGCTTAGGTTAAGGTAGGACATTTTTGGGAATAGTAGGCTAAACATTGGAGTTAAGTTCTACTTTGTTGTTCCTTTTTGTGTACGCAACCTTTGTTCCTTAGGGTGCCTTTTTGTGTTGGTATCAGAGATTAAGAATCAGATGTGTCTTTGTATGGTTCTTTTCTATCACTATCTTTTCCCTTTGGCTCTTTCTTTTGTCCTTTGACTCTTTCTTTTTTATTCAATTTTTTTGAAGAGACTATTTTTTTAGGGAATTTTTTTGATGTTTTCCCGTCTCTTTTTCATTTATTTTTTTCTTTTCTTACTGATAGTTCTCTGTATACCCACCCCAAACTTAAACGTTGCTAGTTCCATGAGCAACCCCAAACTTATTTTGTTGCCAAGACTTGAGAACTATTACCTTAACTCCAAAGAGGGTAATTTATTGTTTTTCTGGTCTATAGGCTTGTATCGTGGTTTGTCACCGAAACAAAAGGGATAATTTATTTTTTTACAGCTCAAAATTGGCTAGCAAAGGATATAATATAATAAAGGGTGGCTTGAAAAGGCTCTGGGTTATAACAAACAATTGCCTCAATGCATATAATATCAAATCAACTAGTCAGCAGAGAATTAGAGCAAGTTCTAGAAAATAAACAAGTGCACGGTACTCTCATAGTAATTCGAAAGAAAGTGGTAATACCGTTTGGAAATATTTGGCTCAAATCCTCACATGGCTTAGGTATTTGAAACTTGAACACTTGTCTCACGGACACCAGCTTCATCACTCGTCTCTCTGTCTCCCGAACTTCGCACTTCGGAGCAGTCACCTTTGGTTTTTTGTATGAAGGCGTGAAATTCGGCTCATCAGAATTTATAACTCACTTCGCTGCAATCTTACATATAACAGTTTATCATGCACTAGATAATAAACAGCAAACAGTTATTTAATTTTTTTGTAAGTTTGAATAAGGGGTAAATAGATGAAAATGATTATACATGAAATTCAAAGTACAATAGTTAAAAATAAAAAGTACATAAATAGTAAAGAGAAAAACTAAAAATAATTGCGGCTCTTAGTGTCCGCCCTCGTCATCACTGGCAAGCTCAGCCTCCAGCTCGGCTGCCAACTCCTCAGCACCTGCCTGATCCCATCTGTCCTGAACCTGCTGCTGATGCTGCAACATGTTCTGGGTCTGCCTGTTGAAGTGCCCTGTCAAATCCGGCTCGGGAAAGGAATCTCGCTCCCAGAGGAATCTCTGGCCCAATGATCTCGTCATCGTCCTCCTCTGGTACCCCAACTAGGGAACAGAGGTGAGAGATGAAAAAGGATGGCCAATGGTGGCATCAGAAGATGTGATCATGCGTTTGATACTCTGCGCAATCACACTGCCAACCTGGATGGGCTCCCCCATCAGAATGCTGTAGATGCCCAAGCACCTAGAAGTGATGATCTCCGTCTGGTTGGAGCATGCCTCAAAGTTGTGGGTCCACCATTTGGCCCACAACTTTGCCAGAGGCAACATCTTCGTAGCCTGTAGTCTCTGCCGCGCCCCCTGTCTCGAGTAACGCCAATCCTTGCCTGGCATAGCCAGGGCTTCCCTGATCTGGTCGTACTCGGCGTCGGTAATGGCTCCCTCTCTCCAGGAAGCACGCCTCATCTGGACCCCGCACTGACCCTCAGGGCGGAATCCGAAAGTAGAATCAATAGTGTCCGGGGAGAAGCTGACATGAACCCCCCGGACATAGGACCTGTAATCTCCAGTGCCAAATGCCATAGCATTGGCATAAAACTCCTCCATGATGGTCTTGTTGCACTCCCCAACATGTTGTTGAAGGGCACCCATCCGTATCCCAAAAGAATCTCCCGAACGCGTGGAAGTGCGTCGAAAGCAGGGATCTCAATACCAACCTCCTGAACCAGCCCCTTCTCCCCAATAATACCATGCTGTCTCTTAGTAATACTACTCAGAAAGCGAGGGGGGGCAGACTGTGAAGCGGACCCTGATGTTCTGGATCTCTTTGGTGCCATGATAATGATAAAGGTTTGATTTTTAAGAAAAAGTTTGGTTTTTTGTTGGGAAATTTGGTTGGTGGAAGGTTTAGAAAGTGTAGAAGAAGAAGAAAAATATGGTTTTTGGAGTTTGTTTTGAGTTTTGGATGAAGGTAAGTTTCTGGGGAAATTTGAACAGAGTAACGACGTGAAATTTTGATGTAAAAAGTGAATTTTCGTGCTTGTATTTATAGGCAACGTTCACTCATCGCAGCACGATGGAATCGTATCGTGCTGCGATGTGAACGGCCAAATTTTCAAATCCAACAACAAACCATCGCAGTACGATGGGATGCATCGTGCTGCGATGGAATACCGTTGTTTTTGAAAAATTGAACGTTGGCCATCGTAGCACGATAGGATGCATCGTGGTGCGATGGACTGCCTGATTTTTGTAAAAATTTGATTTTTCACCTTTTTTTCTCAAAAATTATTTTCCTAAGGTCTTTCTCTAAAAAATGTGGTACTTTTATTTTTCTAAAAATTTAAATTTTAAAAAATTAAAAATGCAGAAAAATAAAGCAATAAATTATACCTTGGGTTGCCTCCCAAGCAGCGCTTGTTTAGTCTCTCATTAGCTTGAGGCATTTCCCCCATTACAGAGGATAGGTTCGCATGTCTCTCTATTGTGCTTCTTTGTTCCAGCTTGAAGCACTGACCATCTTCCTTTTTCATTAATTACTGTCAGGAAGGACCAGGTCTGTTTCACCATATCCTCAACTATCCGGTTGGCGACTAATTTACCGGTGCAGTTTCATAGAACACAATGATTTCACCCCAAACTTATATTCGTGCATGTCTCTCTTTTTTATTCTTTCTTCAAGGAAGAAGTTGTTCTCTGAGGTGACTTTGCAGACTGCTTTTCCTGATTGTAGTAGTTCATCATTGATGGCCTTTCTCTATTCTCTCGTCATCAATGGTTCCCTTGTCTCCGAACCATTCCTGTAACAACCCTTTTCTTCTCTTGCTTCCTGTGGAAGCTTTAGTCAAATGATCCTCCTGACCATTGACTTTTTGTTGCAGCTTCTCTTTCTCAATTTGCTTCATCTCTCATCATTTTGAGAGTTTTCATGTAAGAATGCTGACTTTAATTTTTGCTGTTGCCAGCCCTTGTAATCCTTAGCGCTTGAGTACCTGTCTGCATGCACTTTAAACAAATACCTCAGTAGCACTGGATAAATATTTTTTTGTGGAACTATTTTTGGTTTGTCTCATGTGTCTTTGTCACCATGAAAATTCCTAGGTAAGTGAGGTGGATCATAATGGATCGCTTAAATACCAAGACTTATCCTTAGCCAGAACTTTCACAGATCAAAATCCACAATCATCAACAAGATTTTTTTTATTTTTTTGTATTTTTGAAATTTTTTTTTGACAAACTTAAATAAATCTAGTAATGCTTTGTAAACACAATCCCCGGCAACGGCGCCAAAAACTTGACTACGGTCTGGCAAGTGCACCAGTCTGTCGTCGAGTATTAATTCACACTCTAGGTGTCTAGAATGAGTTCGTATCCACAGGGATCGTGCCGAAGCTTCACTAGCGTTATTTAAGTTTGGATAGTTTGCATTCGCTTTGGGTTTTGAAAAAGGTTTTTAATAAAAGAGCGTAATGCTTGCATAAGTAAATAAATAAATAATAGATTCAGAAACATAGAGGATATGTATAGTGGTTGGACTCTCTCCCTTCTTCATATTTGGCATGACCGGTGTATAACATAGTTATTTAGATTAATGTTCGGCGGTGACTTTTCCTTGTTGTAGTAACACCTTACTGTTACACTATGTCTATTAAAGTTTCCCTACTTTCATAACTAAGGTACCTACGAGAGCCTAACCTCGATGTGTCACATGCCCTAATTACTAAGTGAGTTGTTGATGACAGGAATTTCTATGGTATTTTTAGTATTATTATTAGTAGTAAAATGACCAAGACAGGCCCAAATACGAGGGAAAACCTACAAAAGCAGGAAAAAGCATCAAGACAAAGTCCAAGATGCCAAAAGACAAGAAAAAGCCCAAAAAGTGAAGAAATTGAGCATTCCATCGCAGCACGATAACTTCCATCGTGCCACGATGGAAGCTGCTTGCTCGCCAAGAAAACAGAAGAATAAATCTGAAGAAAATCTGTCCATCGCAACACGATATAGCACATCGCAGCACGATGACATAACTTGGCGTCCAAGCTGATGAAATGCACAGAATCAGTTATAAAATTGAACTGAATCTTCACATCGCAGTACGATGGCTTCATCGTGGTGCGATGCCTTGCTGAGGCCCATTACGAAAACTATAAATAGAGCCACCCTTTCATTGTTTTATTCATTCAGAAATAGTAGAACACTCTCTACTATAAGGAGAGGTTCAGAGGAGCTCTATTGGGCATAGTTTTCTCCCCTTACGGGAAAACTAACTCAGCAAGATATGTTTTCTTTAGGCTTTTATGTTTAGGTTATAATTTCTTTATTGTAATTTAAATATGTAGTCTTTTGTAATAGATGCCTTAGGTTGTGGTGGAGAAGATGAACTCCCCAATGAATATTTGGAGTCTGTGACTGATCGATTAGTAATAACAGCGTACGGTAATTACCCTAATTACGAGTATAGAGAATCTTGATTACTAGACAAGGAACCCGTGTTAGCCACGTTGTCACATTCCTACCCTTGTGATTAGACTCTAAATATGTAGTCAATTAAGCATGGTTTCATTAGTTCTTTTACCCTTAACTTATTAAGCTATCGTCTATTGATCGGGGTAGGCTGCCGGTTTTGAGGCACAATACTAGATCACTAACCCTACAAGTTAGTTGCCGGCCAGTGGTAAACCCTGGCCTTGAGGCACAATACTAGATATCACCAACCCTAGGAGCGTCCCCTAATTGTGTACATCAACCAGGTTACGTAATTAAAATATAGACAATAGAATAAATAAAACTGAATAGACAATTATATAAACTTAGTACCAAATTACATGATTCCAGCATTCTTAAGGGAGTTCATCTCCCCACCTAACCCTTAGAGGGTTTAGCTACTAAAATGCATAATTAAATTATAAGAATATAAAAATGCATAAAAGAAAACCTAACCTTATAGCTCTGACTCCTTTTCCTCTAGAGAATAGTAGTTTTCTCTGTTCTGAATGAATAAAATGAGGAAAAGGGAGCTCTATTTATAGTTTTCGCAATGGGCTTAAATTTGCCATCGTGCTGCGATATGCCCATCGTACTGCGATAGAAAGATTCAGTTCAAAATTATAACTGATCCTGTGCGTTTGATCACCTTGGTCGCCAAGTAACCTCATCATGCTGCGATGTGTGCTATCGTACTGCGATGAAAGATTTTCTTCAGATTTTCTTCTGTCATTTCCTTGGCCAACAAGTCTCTCTCATCGTAGCACGATGAAAACCATCGTGCTGCAATGATCAGCACAATTTTGCTCATTTTGGCTCTTTTTTGATTTTTCTTGAATTTCTTGACTTCTTGTGCAAGTAACTTCATTTCTTTAGGAATTTGCTTTGTAATTGGTCTAAAGTGCTGTAATTTACTAATAAAATTATACTAGAAATGCAGTATGAATTCCTGTCATCAGTAGTCATTTGTAATAGATGCCTTAGGTTGTGGTGGAGAAGATGAACTCCCTAATGAATATTTGGAGTATGTGACTGAGTCGAAGTTATAATAAATGATATTTAAGTATTATGTTTGTTATTTAATTTCATGCACTTAATAACGTTTCTCGTAATCTGGCCGGATAAGCGGGAGCGCCCATAGAATTGATATTAGGTTTCTAACTTAATATGGTCCGGAACTAGTAGTAAATAATGCTAGGTGTATAGAGACGGTAACGTCCTGAACTAGTCGTGAATGAGCGGTTAGAGGAGGAATCATGAACTAGGTGTGAACTGAGCACTTAGATGATGAATAGCCCGATACTAGGATCTAGAGGTTAATTGGTGAAGATAATAATGCATGTTTATAAACAACACACTTAGTAATTAGGGTATGTGACACATCGAGGTTAGGCTCTCGTAGGTACCTTAGTTATGAAAGTAGGGAAACTTTAATAGACATAGTGTAACAGTAAGGTGTTACTACAACAAGGAAAAGTGACCGCCGAACATTAATCTAAATAACTATGTTATACACCGGTCATGCCAAATATGAAGAAGGGAGAGAGTCCAACCACCATACATATCCTCTATGTTTCTGAATCTATTATTTATTTATTTATTTATGCAAGCATTACGCTATTTTTATAAAACCTTTTTCCAAAACCCAAAGTGAATGCAAACTATATGAACTTAAATAACGCTAGTGAAGCTTCGGCACGATCCCTGTGGCTACGAACTCATTCTAGACACCTAGAGTGTGAATTATTACTCGACGACAGACTGGTGCACTTGCCAGTCCGTAGTCAATTTTTTGGCGCTGTTGCCGGGGATTGTGTTTACAAAGCATTACTAGATTTATTTAAGTTTGTCAAATTTTTTTTTTCAAAAATACAAAAAAATTAAAAAATCAAAAAATCTTGTTGATGATTGTGGATTTTGATCTGTGAAAGTTCTGGCTAAGGATAAGTCTTGGTATTTAAGCGATCCGTTGTGATCCACCTCACTTACCTGAGAATTTTCATGGTGACAAAGACACATGAGACAAACCAAAAATAGTTTTACCATTTAATTTTCCAGTGCTACTGAAGGTATTCATTTGTTGTGCTTGATAACAGGTATCCTGGAGTTTGAGTACGACCCTGAACTAGAAAGAACGCTTTGGAAAAGAAGGCAAGCACAAAGGCTTGCAGCATCCAGTAATCTCAAAACAGAAGAAGAGCCTACCACCAAAGCCATGGGGGACGAGCAAAGAGTTACAATGGGAGATTACTGCAAGAGGACTGACACAGATCAAATCTCACTGTGATTCCAACCGGCGAATCCAGCTAACTTTGATATTAAGGGTAATGTTCTTACAGGTTTGCGGGAGAACCAGTTCGATGGACGTGCCAACAATGATCCTTGGGATCATCTCGCAAAGTTTTCAGAGACATGTCAGATCCAGAAGGTGCCGGAAAATGTTACTGATGACCAGAAGAAGCTGCGTTTGTTTGCTTTTTCTCTTACAGGTCCAACTAAAGATTGGCTTCAATGCTTGCCAAGGGGAACGATTGCAACATGGAAGGAGCTTGAAGACAAGTTCCTGGAAAGATTCTTCACACACACACTGTTCCAGAAAAGGAAATCTGATATTCTAAGTTTCAAACAACATGAATCAGAAACGTTGTGCGAGGCTTATGAACGGTTCAAGCTGCTTATGAGAAGGTGTCCTAACCACATCATTAGTGCTATGGAGCAGATGCAACTATTCACTGCTGGTATGAAAATGCAACATATGATGATACTAGATGCCTCAGCTGGTGGGTCCGTCAAAGTAAAGACCTATGCATTGTTTGCCTGGAGGAAGCGAGGAGCAGGTAAGTTACATGGGGAACAACTACAACCCAGGTTGGAGCAAGCACCCAAATTTACGTTGGGACCAGACAGGGAACCAGGCTCAAGCTGCACCTCAACCAAGAAAGCCATCTCCATTGGAAGAGTTACTCAATAAATTTGCTAGCATGAGCAAAACTAACTTTGAAAACATCCAGACTACAGTAGCCAACCAGGGGGCAACGATAAAAAGTCTTGAAACCCAGATTGGTCAACTCTCAAAACTGGTAAGCACTCATGTTTCTAAAGATATTGCAGGTAACACGGTGGACAATCTAAAGGAGGAATGCAAAGTGCTAAAGGATATGAAATCAGAGCACGAACGGAGAGAAGAACAGATTAAAGACTACGAAGAGTGGTACAAGCTGTTCGATATGACATTAGACGAAGCCTATGATGAGTTCATGAGAAAACTGAAAGAGTATAGAGAAAGCCGAGCACGATTGCCAATCAAAAAGACAGATCCTGGAAGCGTCACCATACTCTGTCAGATTGAGGAAGCAGAAGTCCGAGAATTATGTGACGTGGGTTCAAGTGTTAACGTAATGCCATTATCTCTGGCAGACAAGTTAAAACTCACAACAACAACTGCAGGTACAGAACGTGAACTCGTGTTAGCAAATCAGACAACCATTCACTCAACAGGTACAGTAGAAGATGTCTTGGTGAAAGTCGGAGACCTGGTATTTCCAGCAGACTTTATGATCCTGGATATCCTAGAAGATGAAGAACACCCTATTATTCTTGGAAGACCATTCTTAGCAACCAGCAGGGCACTCATTGATGTGGAGTCCGCTGAGTTGACTCTAAGGAGTGGAGAGGAGGAAAGAACTATCAAAACTTCCAAAACAAAGAGGGAAGTGTGCTTCATGCTTGAGTGGAAGGACATAGAAGCTACACCACCGACTCCAACTCAAGAAGTACAGGTAAATATAGAGATAGAGGAGCTGGAGAATGAAATGGCGCAGCTAGAGATAGAGACAGCTCAGGAAGAGGAGGTACCCGAAGAACTAACTAACCAATTGAAGAGGCTAACTATTGAAGTGGACATCCGAGCAACATGGGTCAAAGCATGGGGTAGATACCGAAAAGTGGCAAGAAGATCTAAGTTTGGGGTTAATACGCCACCTCTGAAGAAGTCTGTTGCTGAAAGGAAAGAGGAAAGAAAGAAGAACAATTGGGTCAATGCACCAAAAGAACAAAAGAAGGAACATCCACCAAGAAGCAAGGGGAAGTCCATCATGAAAACAGTACCTTCAGAAGATGATGAACGACTCTGCTTTGCTACCTTCAAAGAAAAACAGAACCTAGAGAAGTATGAAAGAAGCAACAAGAAAGAGGGAGGAGCTAAGGCGAAAGCTCCTACAGAAGAGAGAGACATGCGAACCTATCCTCTGTAATGGAGGAAATGCCTCAAGCTAATGAGAGGCTAAACAAGCGCTGCTTGGGAGGCAACCCAAGGATGAGTAATTTTTAATTTCAGTATTTTCAATTAAGTAATTTCAATTCAGTTTTTCAATTTAATAAAGTATGCCTAGAATTCTGCATGTCATCTTCATCTGTAAACAACCCTTATTTAAACTTACAAAAAATTAAATAACTGTTTGCTGTTTATTATCTAGTGCATGATAAACTGTTATAGGTAAGATTGCGGCGAGGTGAGTTATAAATTCTGATGAGCCGAATTTCACGCCTTCATACAGAAAACCAAAGGTGATTGCTCCGAAGTGCGAAGTTCGGGAGACAGAGAGACGACTGATGAAGCTGGTGTCTGTGAGACAAATGTTCAACTTTCAGATACCTAAGCCATGTGAGGATTTGAGCCAAATATTTACAAACGGTAATACCATTTTCTTTCGAATTACTATGAGAGTACCGTGCACTTGTTTATTTTCTAGAACTTGCTCTAATTCTTTGCTGACTAGTTGATTTGATATTATATGCATTGAGGCAATTGTTTGTTATAACCTAGAGCCTTTTCGAGCCACCCTTTATGATATTATATGCATTGAAGCAACAGTTTAAGTTTGGGGTTGTGATGACAGGAATTTCTATGATATTTTTAGTATTATTATTAGTAGTAAAATGACCAAGACAGACCCAAATACGAAGGAAAACCTACAAAAGCAGGAAAAAGCATCAAGACAAAGTCCAAGATGCCAAAAGACAAGAAAAAGCTCAAAAAGTGAAGAAATTGAGCATTCCATCGCAGCACAATAACTTCCATCGTGCCACGATGGAAGCTGCTTGCTCGCCAAGAAAACAGAAGAATAAATCTGAAGAAAATATGTTCATCGCAGCACGATATAGCACATCGCAGCACGATGACATAACTTTGCGCCCAAGCTGATGAAATGCACAGGATCAATTATAAAATTGAACTGAATCTTCACATCGCAGTACGATGGCTTCATCGTGGTGCGATGCCTTGCTGAGCCCCATTACGAAAACTATAAATAGAGCCTCCCTTTGATTGTTTTATTCATTCAGAAATAGTATAACACTCTCTACTATATGGAGAGGTTCAGAGGAGCTCTATTGGGCATAGTATTCTCCCCTTACGGGAAAACTAACTCAACAAGGTATGTTTTCTTTAGGCTTTTATGTTTAGGTTAAAATTTCTTTATTGTAATTTAAATGTGTAGTTGACTACGGTCTGGCAAGTGCACCAGTCTGTCGTCTAGTAATAATCCGCACCCTAGGTAGGATGGGTTCGTATCCACAGGGACAGCGCCTAGGTTACCAAGCTTATTCTAGGATTTGTTGAGATTGCCTCCGCTTTGATTTTAGGTTTGATTGGTTTTAAGAAATTAATTAAGAAATAAAGTCTGCTTCAGATGAGAAAAAGTTGGTTAAGTGTTTTGAATCCCTCCCTAAGTCCTGCTGGGTAATTGGAGTTATATCGTTGCCTATTCATTCCTATTTCTTGGCGAACTAATATGATTAGTAATAACCGCGTACGGTAATTACCCTAATTACGAGTATAGAGAATCTTGATTACTAGACAAGGAACCCGTGTTAGCCACGTTGTCACATTCCTACCCTTGTGATTAGACTCTAAATATGTAGTCAATTAAGCATGGTTTCATTAGTTCTTTTACCCTTAACTTATTAAGCTATCGTCTATTGATCGGGGTAGGCTGCCGGTTTTGAGGCACAATACTAGATCACTAGCCCTACAAGTTAGTTGCCGGCCAGTGGTAAACCCTGGCCTTGAGGCACAATACTAGATATCACCAACCCTAAGAGCGTCCCCTAATTGTGTACATCAACCAGGTTACGTAATTAAAATATAGACAATAGAATAAATAAAACTGAATAGACAATTATATAAACTTAGTACCAAATTACATGATTCCAGCATTCCTAAGGGAGTTCATCTCCCCACCTAACCCTTAGAGGGTTTAGCTACTAAAATGCATAATTAAATTACAAGAATATAAAAATGCATAAAAGAAAACCTAACCTTAGAGCTCTGACTCCTTTTCCTCTAGAGAATAGTAGTTTTCTCTGTTCTGAATGAATAAAATGAGGAAAAGGGAGCTCTATTTATAGTTTTCACAATGGGCTTAAATTTGCCATCGTGCTGCGATATGCCCATCGTACTGCGATAGAAAGATTCAGTTCAAAATTATAACTGATCCTGTGCGTTTGATCACCTTGGTCGCCAATTAACCTCATCGTGCTGCGATGTGTGCTATCGTACTGCGATGAAAGATTTTCTTCAGATTTTCTTCTGTCATTTCCTTGGCCAACAAGTCGCTCTCATCGTAGCACGATGAAAACCATCGTGCTGCGATGATCAGCACAATTTTGCTCATTTTGGCTCTTTTTTGATTTTTCTTGAATTTCTTGACTTCTTGTGCAAGTAACTTCATTTCTTTAGGAATTTGCTTTGTAATTGGTCTAAAGTGCTGTAATTTACTAATAAAATTATACTAGAAATGCAGTATGAATTCATGTCATCAGTAGTCTTTTGTAATAGATGCCGTAGGTTGTGGTGGAGAAGATGAACTCCCCAATGAATATTTGGAGTCTGTGACTGAGTCGAAGTTATAATAAATGATATTTAAGTATTATGTTTGTTATTTACTTTCATGCACTTAATAATGTTTCTCGTAATCTGGCCGGATCAGCGGGAGCGCCCATAGAATTGATATTAGGTTTCTAAATTAATATGGTCCGGAACTAGTAGTAAATAATGCTAGGTGTATAGAGACGGTAACGTCCTGAACTAGTCGTGAATGAGCGGTTAGAGGAGGAATCATGAACTAGGTGTGAACTGAGCACTTAGATGATGAATCGCCCGATACTAGGATCTAGAGGTTAATTGGTGAAGATAATAATGCATGTTTATAAACAACTCACTTAGTAATTAGGGTATGTGACACATCGAGGTTAGGCTCTCGTAGGCACCTTAGTTATGAAAGTAGAGAAACTTTAATAGACATAGTGTAACAGTAAGGTGTTACTACAGCAAGGAAAAGTCATCGCCGAACATTAATCTAAATAACTATGTTATACACCGGTCATGCCAAATATGAAGAAGGGAGAGAGTCCAACCACCATACCTATCCTCTATGTTTCTGAATCTATTATTTATTTATTTATGCAAGCATTACGCTATTTTTATAAAACCTTTTTCCAAAACCCAAAGCGAATGCAAACTATACGAACTTAAATAACGCTAGTGAAGCTTCGGCACGATCCCTGTGGATACGAACTCATTCTAGACACCTAGAGTGTGAATTATTACTCGACGACAGACTGGTGCACTTGCCAGACCGTAGTCAGTTGTTTATAAACATGCATTATTATCTTCACCAATTAACCTCTAGATCCTAGTATCGGGTTATTCATCATCTAAGTGCTCAGTTCACACCTAGTTCATGATTCCTCCTCTAACCGCTCATTCACGACTAGTTCGGGACGTTACCGTCTCTATACACCTAGTATTATTTACTACTAGTTCCGGACCATATTAAGTTAGAAACCTAATATCAATTCTATGGGCGCTCCCGCTTATTCGGCCAGATTACGAGAAACGTTATTAAAGTGCATGAAAGTAAATAACAAACATAATACTTAAATATCATTTATTATAACTTAGACTCAGTCACAGACTCCAAACATTCATTGGGGAGTTCATCTTCTCCACCACAACCTAAGGCATCTATTACAAAAGACTACATATTTAAATTACAATAAAGAAATTATAACCTAAACATAAAAGCCTAAAGAAAACATACCTTGCTGAGTTAGTTTTCCCGTAAGGGGAGAAAACTATGCCCAATAGAGCTCCTCTGAACCTCTCCTTATAGTAGAGAGTGTTCTACTATTTCTGAATGAATAAAACAATGAAAGGGAGGCTCTATTTATGGTTTTCGTAATGGGCCTCAGCAAGGCATCGCACCACGATGAAGCCATCGTACTGCGATGTGAAGATTCAGTTCAATTTTATAACTGATCCTATGCATTTCATCAGCTTGGGCGCCAAGTTATGTCATTGTGCTGCGATGTGCTATATCGTGCTGCGATGAACATATTTTCTTCAGATTTATTCTTCTGTTTTCTTGGCGAGCAAGCAGCTTCCATCGTGGCACGATGGAAGTTATCGTGCTGCGATGGAATGCTCAATTTCTTCACTTTTTGGGCCTTTTCTTGTCTTTTGGCATCTTGAACTTTGTCGTGATGCTTTTTCCTGCTTTTGTAGGTTTTCCTTCGTATTTGGGCCTGTCTTGGTCATTTTACTACTAATAATAATACTAAAAATACCATAGAAATTCCTGTCATCAGTTCCCTACAATGTTAAAAGGAAATCAAGGTCAACCATTGCAATAGCAGAACATTAAACTCTTACAAAACAAAGAGTAACCATATTCACATATTTCCCTAATTAAGTACTTTTTTTTATTACACACTGCCACCTAAATATCCCAATCAGGTAGAATTCATTTATGCATGAAGTTGACTTAAAGTCCGAGCATATGAAAAACTCACATTAACATCACAACATACGTTTAGGAATTGTGCCCTTTGCCTCAAGAAACTCGGCATGAGCTTTAGCTTCTTCACTTTTAATTTTTGAAACAAGGGCGCATCATATTATGAAATTGAGAGGCTAGTCCCATTTGATATAACAGCTTTTGCCATCTCATCTTGCACATGTTGCTTCAGACTTCTTTCCTGTAGATAACATGTACACAACAATATGAACAACATGCATCAGTTTGAAATTTCACCATTTCAGAAACAAATAAGAAAGCACCTTGTGATATCTCACATTTTCCTTAGCTTCAGTAACCTTACATTTTGCTGTTTTCTTTTCTTCAGCAAATTTTGCATTTTGGTCATCAATATAACTCCTTAGCTTCCTGAGCATATAAAAGCAAGTGTTCAACAACTTTAAACAAGATAAAGACTATTTATTATTGAGAACACAAGCAAATAAGAAAAATAAATAAATAAAGATAAGAAAACAACAAAGTAAAAGGGAAGTTCTAATAATAATTTTTTAAAAAACTTGAAATACTTACATTGTGTTCAGAGCTTCATCATTGATAAAATTCAGAAGGATAAACTTTTTAGATATGTCCAAATCATTTATATTGTGATGAAAATCTGGTCCCGATGTAATTATTTCAAGTGTAAATAAAAAATTATTATTACACCTTTCCTTTTACTTTGTTGTTTGCTTATCTTTATTTATTTATTTATTTATTTATTATTTTCTTATTATTTGCTTGCGTTCCCAATAATTAATAGTCTTTATCTTGTTTAAAGTTGTTAGGTACTTGCTTTTATATGCTCAGGAAGCTAAGGAGTTATATTGATGACCAAGATGCAAAAGATGTTGAAGGAAAGAAAGCAACAAATCAAAGGTTGCTGAAGCTAAGAAAAAGGTGAAATGTTTCAATGTACTTTCTTTTTTGTTTCTGAAATGGTGCAATTCCAAATAGTTGTATGTTGTTCATATTGTTTTGTACATGTTATCTATAAGAAAGAAGTCTTAAGCAACAACTGTAGGATGAGATGACAAAAGTTGTTATGTCAAATAGGACTAGCCTATCAAAAGATGTTAACAAACAAGGTATTTATTTATTTATTTACTATATTTTATTTTAATGTGCAAGCTGGCGCGGTGTCACTGACATTTGATCACATGCTTACAATATATATGACTGTTGATTTCAAGCATTCTTCGTGTGTGAATATTCCTTGATGGCACAAATGCTTTCATTCTTCAGAATTCTTTTGCCAATATAGGGAAGGATCGGCCTAGAGGATAACATAAATTCTTCAACATATGTTCGGATGATGGAGTATGTTGTTGACCTTGACTTTATGATCATCTGTAATGTCCATAGAATGATTAGGCAATATTCAGAGTGTGATGGCACGCTATGTCCAGAGCATGAGTTATTATGTCAAGATGATTGATCAGTGCATTTCTAATGCACTTTCTTCTATCTTATGCTAAGGCAATAATATAATTTCTCCACCCATTTCTAGTGTTTTTAGTGTGTTTCCTAAGTTTAGGATAGTTTTGCTTTTATTTTGTTTTCGTTACTTATTTCATGAATAAACAGCAATTTGACCTCTTCTCACTCCGCAGACCATAACTAGAGCTAGGAGTATTGGATTGAGGCGTGCAAGCATGCGTTGGAAAGCTAAGACAAAGAGCTACAACTTTCATGTTGGAGCGAAATTCAAATTCCGAGTTCTTCATCGTGATACGTTGGATTACATCGTACCACGATGTGCTGGACTTACTTTGGAAATATATCTGCACAGAATCTGCAAATCTTGAGGACCAAGTAGCTGCTCAACACAGTACGATCGATCCAACGCACCACGATGTTGCTTAAATTTTAAGTCGAAAATTTCCTATAAATAGAGCCTCAATTCTCATATTTTATTCATTCGAGTTTTCCACGAAAACTCTTGTATTCTCTAGTTTTTCATGGCTTGCTAAACCACTAAGGTTAATCTGCTGTAAGGGAATTTCTCCAAGACCTTGAGGTTATTTATATTATTCAGTTTTATTTATTTCTTTTCAATTATGTTCTTGTTCTTGTTTGCTTAATTCAAGTTTCATAGAATATGATTGTTAGTTTCGATTGATTTATATTTCTTAAGGTAGACGTGTTTTAACTTAGCTTATTCGTTAATCCACGTGTTTTTAACCGTTTGCTTAATTCGGTATGCCGTTTGCTTAATTCGGTAATCTAACAAAAGGAATATAATTCATATAGAATCAAATACGCTTGTTAATTGTTTCTATGATCGAAAGAGAATTAAATCCGCTTAGGAATAACTGATAATATAATAACCGATGATAAGTCTGAAATTCCCGAACCAGTAGATTAATCTGTTTTTCATAACTGTTTCCAATCAACTATTTTCTTCTTTTCTAAATATTGAAACCCCCATAATTTACGGTTTTTCTTATTGATTATAATATTGCTAAATTGATTGTGAGTCCTTGTGAGACGACCAATGTTAACTACCTTGTACTACATTTTAAAATTAAATTATTTTTGACCGCATACGACAGCGATCAAATTGGCGCCGTTGCCGGGGACTCTTTGTCAATTTTAACCAATATTATTATCATAATTTTCTTTTTTTTTAAAATAATAATTACAAATAAAATAAAAAAGTTTGTGTGTTTTGGTCCTGCGTTCTTGCATTCTTGCACCTAAAGGGATTATGGCTAGGACAAGGCTTGGTATTTAAGCGATTCTCGATCCACCTCCCTTACCTGGGAATCCCTGCAGTGTGTTACTTGCTAAACGTTCGACCCTTACGCGCCCAAAAATAAAAAATTACTATTTTTCAAAAGAATCTTAAATTCCTTGTTTTTCTATTTATTTATTATTGTTTCCATAAATAATTTTTTTTTTAAAAAAATAAAAATATCATATCTTCAAAAAAATAAATAAATATAAAATCCAAATAAAAATTTCCATATTTAGAAAAGAAAAAAAATAGTATTTTCAAAAAAAAAATCTTTATTTTCCTATTTTCTTTTAATTTTTTTTCTTTCTATTTGCATATTTAAAATATATATATATATATTAAAAAAATGGTAGACTCATTGGACCAGTTGGCTTATATCATAAATTGCTTAGATGCAAGGAAACAACAATCATGCTATCAAAATCATATTCCAACTGTGATGTGTAATATTTGTTCTTCGAGCTTTCATATTAGTGATGCATGTCCTATATTGTTAGATACAAATTTTTGTGGTGAGACCCAATTTGTAGGTAATTTTCAAGGACAATACTATCAAGAACAAAATTCATATCTTGCTGAGTAGCCTATTTGGTCACATCCACAGTTTCAGCAAATTGATTCATTGGTGGTTGAGCCACAACTTAGTTTGGAAGAAATGATAAAGCAGATGGATGAAAATCATAAGCAAAGGGATGAACAAATTCAATCCTCTCTTCAAAGTTTAGCAGTCCAAGTTGAGCAAATAGTCTCCACTGCCCATCAACTTCAAGAGAAGAAGATGTTCCATGATGATGTACAACCTGTTGCACTATTAGAGATAATGCAATGTGATACAAGTCTTGATGAAACTCCAGGTGAGCCCATTGAAACAATACTTGTGTCCATTGATGAACACAAAATAAGCAACATAAATTCAAGTGAATGCATGGAAGAGATCACACCACACAATTTCTTGAAATCTCACATAGATGAATTATATACTTCGCTTGAAGTAGATAAGTCTTCTGAAATTTTTTCTTGTAATTGTGGTGTTTGTAATGTTTGTCATGAGATCAATGCAGCCATTGTAGGTGAAGAAATTTTGATGCCGACAACCACTCGTGCAAGAATCCAAAAGAATTCAATTGTTGTTGAATTTGACACTAAAAGTGTGGATGTTAGCCGCATCCAACAACTGTCCATAGTAGAAAAATTGTTGGTGGAACCTTTGATTAAGCCACGCAACATGCAGTTGTCCTTCACCATTTGCGCATCTCTTCCACCTGTTTTGTCTACCTCACAATTTAAATGTGGATTTTCTAATTTTCATACTTTTGTTAGTGCAGGTTTGTCATATGTGTTGGCTATTCCTCCTAAGCCACCAGATCTTTTGCTGATATTCAAGTTCACCTGCTGTTTGTTTTTTCCTGTTTCGTATATTCGCAGTGTGGAAAGGCCTCCACCAAAACCACCAGACATAGAAGCTCCAGCAGCTACACCATAGCTCATCGGGTGTGTTCCTTCCTTTTCTCACTTTATGCTAATTGTTACATTGCGGACAATGTCTGATTTAAGTGTGGGGGGGAACATTTTACATTTAGTTGTTTAGTTTTTCCTTTCAATAAAAAAAATTAATAATAAAAAAAACAAATAAAAACAAAAATAGAATAAAAACAGTCTTGGCATGCATGCAATTGTTATGAGTAGTTACATGTTCTAGGGCGAGAGCAGATAGCTGTAGGATTGGTGAAACTTTTGGAAATTCTTGTTTTCATACTGAATATGATAATCTTTGCACCTTAATGCACAACTGCTGAAAAACTTGCAAACTTAGTAGTGGTTTGATAAGTGTTTAAAATACACAGTCATTAGCCCAAGTTGTCTGAGTATAGAATATGATGAAGAGGTATGAGTAGGACTAAGTTTGGGGGAATTGCTAGATTACTTGATTGTAGGATCATGGCTAGATTAACTAATTGATGGGACACTACGTAACTGAGAAAAAAAATAAAGAAAACAAGAAAGAAGAATAAGTTCCTGTGCCCGAAACTGGAGGAACAATAAGACATATGTAGAGTTCCTGTGCCCGAAACTGGAGGAACAAATGCTGTGTAGGGTGCTCTACTCGGAGTAGCGGGTTGGACTCATTACAAGTGAGATCCCGTCAGGTGAAAAGGTAGAGTAGCACCTAAAGCATAACTAAAATTAACTTAAGTAGTGTCCCTGCGTATAAAAAAATCAAAAAGCATGTGAGAACAAGAAAAGCATAGCTTCCCCTCAAGCTGAAATCTAAACTCAAGCTCTGAGTTGTAGGAAAGAAAAGGAGGCTTAGTATCCTGACTGTGTAGTTTTCGAGAAGGATCATGTCATGACTCTGGTTAACGGTAATAAGCAGTGCACACACACACGCATGATTATTATTGACAGTTGATATACAAGAGTTATGCCAATCTTTGAAATACAATCCGCGGTTTGAAGCTTGAATCCTGGAATGTGTTGATTATTTGTGACGTTGTAGCATGCTTTGTTCTTGAGTTTTGCCCAGGAGAGCAAAAGAATAAGTGTGGGGGAATTTGATCAGTGCATTTCTAATGCACTTTCTTCTATCTTATGCTAAGGCAATAATATAATTTCTCCACCCATTTCTAGTGTTTTTAGTGTGTTTCCTAAGTTTAGGATAGTTTTGCTTTTATTTTGTTTTCGTTACTTATTTCATGAATAAACAGCAATTTGACCTCTTCTCACTCCGCAGACCATAACTAGAGCTACGAGTATCGGATTGAGGCGTGCGAGCATGCGTTGGAAAGCTAAGACAAAGAGATACAACTTTCATGTTGGAGCGAAATTCAAATTCCGAGTTCTTCATCGTGATACGTTGGATTACATCGTACCACGATGTGCTGGACTTACTTTGGAAATATATCTGCACAGAATCTGCAAATCTTGAGGACCAAGTAGCTGCTCAACACAGTACGATCGATCCAACGCACCACGATGTTGCTTAAATTTTAAGTCGAAAATTTCCTATAAATAGAGCCTCAATTCTCATATTTTATTCATTCGAGTTTTCCACGAAAACTCTTGTATTCTCTAGTTTTTCATGGCTTGCTAAACCACTAAGGTTAATCTGCTGTAAGGGAATTTCTCCAAGACCTTGAGGTTATTTATATTATTCAGTTTTATTTATTTCTTTTCAATTATGTTCTTGTTCTTGTTTGCTTAATTCAAGTTTCATAGAATATGATTGTTAGTTTCGATTGATTTATATTTCTTAAGGTAGACGTGTTTTAACTTAGCTTATTCGTTAATCCACGTGTTTTTAACCGTTTGCTTAATTCGGTATGCCGTTTGCTTAATTCGGTAATCTAACAAAAGGAATATAATTCATATAGAATCAAATACGCTTGTTAATTGTTTCTATGATCGAAAGAGAATTAAATCCGCTTAGGAATAACTGATAATATAATAACCGATGATAAGTCTGAAATTCCCGAACCAGTAGATTAATCTGTTTTTCATAACTGTTTCCAATCAACTATTTTCTTCTTTTCTAAATATTGAAACCCCCATAATTTACGGTTTTTCTTATTGATTATAATATTGCTAAATTGATTGTGAGTCCTTGTGAGACGACCAATGTTAACTACCTTGTACTACATTTTAAAATTAAATTATTTTTGACCGCATACGACAGCGATCAATGATCAATAAAAGATACAAAGAGGAACAAAAACATTAAATTATCAAATTGTTCTCACAAATATTGCTTTCGTCAAAACTCAAAAATCTCCCTTTTTCTATGATTACAAATATTCATATTTGATGAACGATTTTATATATAAAATTTGTGCTTAGAATACTAATACTCCCCCGAGATTAAGTTATGGTAATTAAAATTTGGGTAAATAGACATTTATCCCTGCAATGTAGGCGTGTTTTGTTTTACTCTCCTGCAAAAAAAAATTGAAAATGTCTCCTTGCAATGTTGACAAATTTGTTTTGCCCCCATCTGTTGACTATTTTGCTAATGTGGCAGGAAAAAAGTCACTGCCGCGTCAGCAAAGTCACTTTTTTGCTGACTTTGTAGCAAAACCAAAAAAGTCAACATAGGGGGGCAAAACAAATTTGTCAACATTGTAAAATGGTATTCTAAAAAAAATTGCAAAGAGTAAAGCAAAACATGCCTACATTGTCTCTTCTCTCTTTCCCATATACCAAACAAAATTTAAATTTACTCTCCTATTTGTCTCTTCTCACTTTCTCTCAATATCCAAATAGACCATACAACTTACAATAAGTGCTTATAGCTCCATCCCTCTATTCATTTATTTACTTTGATAAATTTTATTTACTTTTAAATTTACAATAATTATATTATGTTAATTTCGATTATCCAGCCATCATAATCACAATATATATATCTTTGGATATAATGTCCTTTTGGTATCTATAAAGTTAACAAATTTGAATTTTGTTAGACTACTTGGCTACCACTTAGAAGGGGGGTTGAATAAGTGGCCCCTTTTAAACAATGTCGATTTTAAAAAATATTTCGTTTAAAAGGAATGCGCGGAAGCACCACCGGATCGGTAGTCTCTTTGCACCCGATTGATCACTGGAAATGTAGTATAGCCTTGGACGTATGAAAAGACTTAGAAATGTTCGTGTGCAAAATACTCAAATTAAACTATTCACTTAAAACAGCCCAAGCAAGTTATTAGGTATATGAATCTAATCCAATCACAATCAAGATGAGTATCATTTGAATTTCGGTGCACACGTACGAACACGAAAATTCAATTGATTAACAATTAAAACAATTATGTAAAGTAAAAGATTAGGAGAGAAAGACACAAGAGATGATTAGGGAGTTCCCCGGCTTTCGTGTCGTCCTCGCGGTCGGCCGGGTACGTCTCCCCCCAAATAACCAAACGGGTTATTTGAGCGTATATTGATTAAAAAAAAAGAACACAAGTGCACAATTTACAATCGACTCTAATAACACTATATTGAATCAAAAGTAAACTATGCGAATAAACCTCAACAACAAACGAAGCTTCGCCCTCTGATTCCAACGATCCTTCCCGTGCGAAGATCCTCGCAACGATCGTCCAGCCGAGTCCTTCGCTTCTTCATTGTTGATCCTTCAAGATATCGCACAATCTTGAACCCTAGAGAGAAACCCAATCCTTCTTCACAAATCAACTCGATCACGTCTCTGATTCACCGCAAGCCGTATCGAACGTTATCGATCAAATGTGCAACTTGATGGAAGATGATGATCTTGTGAAGAATAACTCTTTGATCCAAATTTTTCACCCAATTTGAATCCAAAGTGTTTTTCAAAGCTCTTTCACTTTCTCACAGGTTCTCTCTTGCTTACAATAACAAAGCACATTGCTATTTATAGAGAAAATAGAATTGAGCAAATTTAGGCAAAACTTAACATACGTGTATCGATACAAATGATGGTTTGTATCGATACAAACCCTTTGACCAGCGTTCAAATGTGAAAAATTGACCTATGTATCGATACAAACACGTGTGTGTATTGATACATACATCAGTTTCTTGAAATCTTGACTGATATGTATCGAAGCATGCAAGCATGATTCGATACATCATGCACTCTCTGGTTTTCTGACAGATATAGGTGTGTATCGATACATGCAAGCATGATTCGATACACAGGTGACTCTCTGCCTCTGAGAGACCACTTTTGTATCGATACAAATGATATATGTATCGATACAAATTGCACAAAATCAGTCTGAAGTAATTTCAGGACATTTGTATCGATACACATGATATATGTATCGATACATAATACCTAAAAATCAATTTTTCAAAGTTTAAAAATAGTTTTTCGCTGTCAAGTCATTTGTAATGTTGCCAAAATATGTTCTACTCTATTTTCATGTGTTTTGACAATTATTAAAACATGAGGGTGAACTGGTGCACTTACATTCTCCCCCTTTTTGATAATTGTCAAAACTTTGCATAAGCTAACTAAGCCTATACCTAATATGCAAATAAAATAGCAATATGTATACATACAGACGCAATTACACCAAGGCTAACAATAAGCACGCTCCCCCTGAGTTGATGCCATAATGCGTTTGCTATTTGTTGATAGTATTCAAGAATCTTTAGCTATTCATCCTTAGCTTGTGCAATACAAATCTCTCCCCCTTTGACAATATCAAAAAGAAGAAGAGAGTTCATTAGAAGTATCAAGTTCAAACAATTTTAACCATAGTCATATCGTGCACTTACATTTGTCGAAATGCACTATATGATGAAAGTTCCTAATCAAAATAATTACATACAAAGATATGCCAAAATATATCAATGACGAATACCAAATATCATGATAAACATGGAATGTAGAATAACAAACCAAAACCAACTCATGAATATTGTAACACTTCGACACTTTAATCAAGTAACATATCCAAATATGGGACGAAATAAACAAAGCAATGCAACAAATGCATAATTTCATGTTGCCATATCATATTATAACGATGTTCATGAAGAAATGAAATACTTATAGCATTTATGCAACATGTTATACTATAGACACATTAACAATGTTTCACACATTGCCATTTGATACATATGGACTTCAAGAATTATTACTTATCTTAAAGCAAAATTTTTGGAAATGAGCAAACATATGAATGTATTGAAATGCATTATTATGGTATGTTGATAATTGAAAAGACTACACATAGGCATAAGCTTGTAAGGTTGAAGAAGAGAAGATAGAGATGATACTATTTAACCTTGTACCGTAGGGTGTTGATGCACTTTTCCTTTGTATAAAACTCCAAGGTGCCAAGAAGTATGACATGTATATAAAGTCCATGCTTGATGTATGTTATTCTAGGTTAGAGATATCTAGGATCCCTAATTCCCCGCGAATATAGATAAAGGGATCCGTTGCAAGTGGCTTTGTAAAGATATCCGCAAGTTGGTTTTTCGATTCCACATGCTCAAAAATAACATCCCCTTTTTCTACATGATCGCGAAGAAAGTGATGCAACACGGGGTTCTTTGTGAGGTTTATGGCGCTAGTGTTGTCACACGTGATTGGAACACGTTGTAGTTTTAAATCGTAGTCGAGAAGTTGTTGTTTTAACCAAAGTATTTGAGAACAACAACTTCCGGCCGCAACGTATTCCGCCTCGGTGGTTGATAAAGCAACCGATACTTGCTTTTTGCTATGCCAACTTACCAAGCTATTACAAAATAGGTGACATGTTCCACTAGTACTCTTCCTATCCAACTTGCAACCGGCAAAGTCGGAATCGGAGTAACCTACAAAAGAACAATCATTCCCCTTAGAGTACCATAAGCCAAAGTTTGATGTTCCTTTCAAGTATTTTAAAATCCTTTTTACGGCTTTTAGGTGTGATTCTTTGGGGCATGATTGATACCTTGCACACATGCAAACACTAAACATAATATCCGGCCTAGATGCCGTTAAGTAGAGTAAGGATCCGATTATACCTCTATATTTTGTAATTTCCACATCTTTACCTTCTTCATCTTTGCTTAACGCACATGTTGATGCCATGGGAGTTTCCATATGTTTTGAATCCGTCATCCCAAACTTCTTAAGCAATTCAAGGCAATATTTAGTTTGATATATAAAAGTTCCTTCTTCTAGTTGCTTGATTTGTAATCCCAAGAAGTAGGTTAGTTCACCCATCATGCTCATCTCAAATTCACCTTGCATAAGACTAGAAAAGCTCTTGACAAGAGATGGGTTAGTGGAACCAAAAATGATATCATCAACATAAATTTGAACCAATAAGACGTCTTTGCCCTTACGTTTAATGAAGAGTGTAGTGTCAACTTTTCCCCTTGAATATCCGTTTTAATTAAGAACTTGCTAAGTCTATCATACCAAGCTCTAGGAGCTTGCTTAAGGCCATATAGAGCTCTTTTTAATTTGAAAACATAGTCCGGATGTTCGTGATTTTCAAAACCGGGTGGTTGTTTGACATACACTTCTTCATTTATGTATCCATTTAGGAAGACACTCTTAACGTCCATTTGGTATAACTTGAAGTTCATGTTGCATGCATAAGCTAATAAAAGTCTAATGGCCTCGAGGCGAGCTACCGGAGCATAAGTCTCCTCATAATCAATGCCCACCTCTTGGTTGTAGCCTTGAGCTACCAACCGTGCCTTGTTCCTAACAATAACACCGTTTTCATCGAGTTTATTCCTAAAAACCCAACGTGTCCCAATCACTTGATGACTTGGAGGAGGTGGTACTAAATCCCACACATCATTTCTTTTAAATTGATTTAGTTCTTCTTGCATTGCAAGAATCCAATGTTCATCAAGTAATGCGGTTTTTGAGTTTTTAGGTTCAACTTATGAAACAAATGCATAATGAAAATATAAGTTACTTATTTGAGATCGAGTAGCCACTCCCTTTGAGAGATCGCCTACGACTTTGTCAATGGGATGGTTCTTTAGGGTACGCCATTCCTTTGCAAGACCGGCTCCTCTTTGCATGTGATGATTCTTTGATGAAGAAGATCCTCCATCATCTTTGTCTTCATTGGATGGTGACGGCTTATCGTCCTTTTCTTTCGGAACTTCCGTTGAGGGTTGATCACTTCCAACAACATTGTTATCCTTTAAAATGTCCGTTGTGTCGACACCTACACCCATAGAATCACCTTTCCCGTTTTCTTTCGGAAAAGTCTCATCAAAGTTTACATGAACCGATTCTTCAATAATTTGTAACCTCTTATTGTATACTCTATATGTCTTGCTAGATAATGAATAACCTAAGAAAATGCCTTCATCCGCTTTTGGATCAAATTTGCCAAGATTCTCCTTTCCATTATTTAAAATAAAGCATTTGCATCCGAAAGAGCGCAAATGACTAAGGTTAGATTTTCTACCTTTAAGTATTTCATAGGGAGTTTTGTCCAAAATAGGTCGAATGATTGCCCTATTTAGAACATAACTCGCGGTGCTTATCGCATCCGCCCAAAAATACTTAGGAAGACCACTTAACATAGTCCTAGCTAACTCTTCTAGAGTACGATTTTTCCTCTCCACTACTCCATTTTGTTGTGGTGTACGTGGAGCCGAAAAATTGTGTTCAATGCCATGTTTAGAGCAAAACTTTTCAAATTTATGATTTTCAAATTCGCCTCCATGATCACTCCTAATAGAAATGATCTTAAGGTCTAGCTTATTTTGAATCATCTTAGCAAATTGTTTAAAAGCGGACAAGGTATCGTTTTTACTAGATAAGAATAATGTCCAACAAAATCTTGAGTAATCGTCTACAATCACAAGTCCATAGTAATTACCACCAAAGCTTTTGGTCCTTGATGGTCCAAAAAGATCCATATGGATTAACTCTAAAGGCTTAGTAGTTGAAATAAACTTTTTAGATTTGACCACTGCCATGTGTTCAAAGGATGCTGACTTGGCAAATTATAGAAACGAAAACCAAAATTCGCACAAACTATAGAGACGAAAAAAATTAGCTCAAATTACAGAGACAAAATTTAAAATTCATAAATGTGAAAACACAATCTCCAATTCTTCACTTTTTACCTTGCCACCACCACCAATGAGAGAACTCTTTTCATCTTCTTCAAACTACAAATCCCATAAATTCTTCATTTTTGAAAGGATTCTCTTCTTTTTCTTTGATGTTTTCAACTTTTTTGATCTATCTATTCTCTCAAATTAGATAAAAAGAATTTTTCTAATTTTTTTATTATATTTAGCATCGAGTACTCTACCATTGAGTTAGCAACCCTAATTAAATGAAAAAGAAGGATGTGTATATCCAACCGCAATTAAAAAAATGGAATTATTTCCAAAAATGTTACATATTACATTAAATTACTATAAAATAAAATGATAGCTCACTTCTTTAGTACAGTACTATAGTTATCTGTCTATTACTATAGTTAAAAAAATGATTTGAAACATTATTTTGTTTTACTATTTCTATTTAATTTAACTTTGAAAAAAAACTTCTTGTTTGATACAAACAAAATATGTAACAACCCGTTTTTCAAAGGCCAGAAAAGGCATTAGATTTTTTTCTTTTTCAACTAACACTCAGAGTGCGCATAGAATATTTTTCAATGAGCCGGCATTCAAATATACAAAAGAACTCATTACCATAAGGTACTTCGACAAGCAAAGTGTATTCCTGAATAATTACAATCTAAGTCTAAGTATTCAAATACTTACAACAAAACAAGTTAGAATCCTATGCCTAAACCCAAAAAGCACGGTGTACAACCCACACCGGCGCATAGTCTAACTAAGCTAAAGCTCCAACATCTCACTGGGGCCTGGAACAGCCACCGTCGTCACCACGACCTAACCCATCATCTGGGTGGGATGAGCCCGCAAATGAAAGAAAGGGTCACCACAAAATAAAAGTATATATATATATATAACCGGTGCGAAAGATTGTACACATAACAATAATTCCACAAACACAAGAGAAAGCTCTTAACCACCAATACAACTCCCACCAACGGGTTCATATATGCAATGCACACATAGCCTATAATGCAACCTCTACAATGCGTGGTACTAACCCTAACTACCACAATGCATGAGTTCCGGAATCGTAGGTCCAACCCACTAAAGCCACAAGGGCAGGTGATGCCACACAGACGCTATCACCAGGTGAAAATAGCCACACAGATGCTGTCAGCCACACAGATGCTGTCACCAGGCGAAAATAGCCACACAGATGCTACCAGCCACACAGATGTTGTCGCCAGGAGAAAATAGCCACACAGATGCTACCAGCCACACAGATGCTGTCGCCAGGCGAAAATAGCCACACAGATGCTACCAGCCACACAGATGCTGTCGCCAGACGAAAATAGCCACACAGACGCTACCAGCCACATAGATGCTTTCGCCAGGCGAAAATAGCCACACAGATGCTACCAGCCACACAGATGCTGTCGCCAGGCGAAAATAGCCACACAGATGCTACCAGCCACACAGATGCTGTCGCCCAACCCACTAAAGCCACAAGGGCAGGTGATGCCACACAGATGCTATCACCAGGTGAAAATAGCCACACAGATGCTACCAGCCACACAGATGCTGTCAGCCACACAGATGCTGTCACCAGGCGAAAATAGCCACACAGATGCTACCAGCCACACAGATGCTGTCGCCCAACCCACTAAAGCCACAAGGGCAGGTGATGCCACACAGATGCTATCACCAGGTGAAAATAGCCACACAGATGCTACCAGCCACACAGATGCTGTCAGCCACACAGATGCTGTCACCAGGCGAAAATAGCCACACAGATGCTACCAGCCACACAGATGCTGTCGCCAGGCGAAAATAGCCACACAGACGCTACCAGCCACACAGATGCTGTCGCCAGGCGAAAATAGCCACACAGATGCTACCAGCCACACAGATGCTATCGCCAACTATGAAATGCATGAGCATACTTTCTAATTAAGCATATATAGGGCAGTCACACAGACACAGCCCCGGCGGAGTCACACAGACACATCCACCCGTGTAGTCCCAGCTGACTTACACGTTCCATACATGCTCATGCAACAATTACATATCACACAGATATATGTAAACCAAACACAACGACATACATACATTTCCAATCATATATATTCCAACAACCTGTTCATACATATATTCTCATAATCATATGTAAACAGCGCAAGTATTTTAAACACGTTCTCATCACGAGAATACATAAGTACAAACATGCCAAAGCACACAGCAATTGCATACACAGCAAAACAAAGCATGTCGTAACCATTTCGAAAGACGGAAATAAAGTGGAGCCCTTACCTCAGCAAGCTTCCGTTAACTTTTCTCGCATAATTCTACAACTCGCGCTTCCTTAGAGGAGATGATTTCCTTTTGATCTCTATGATCCAACAAAACAAATATCCAAGCTTTTGGTGAAGAAATGAAGGATTTGGATGAAGAGCACAAGGGTGGGGAGAAGCCACGGCAAAGAGAAGAAGAGTGAAGTGAATTTGTGATTTTTCCAAGTCCACCACTTATAAAAGTCTTGCTAGTTTATGGCCATTGGATCAAATAGGATAAAGTTCTAAGATTCAAATCTAGCCATTGGATCAATCCAAGTCTATCCTCACAAGATATTTCCCATAACCTCATACAATGAAACGCACGCTCAGTTCTCGCGCATCGCGACGAACGAAACTCGCAAAAACAGAAAACCTACAGAAAGAACGTCTATCGTTTTTCCATTCCAAAACTTATCGCCGAATCTTTTTCCGCGACTGTAATTTTCTTCCATACCTTAGAAAATTAATCTCAGGACATATCCTAACTCTCGCAGATATATGAAACTTCCATCCGAAACCTCACTTAAAACAGACGCAGTAAGATTTTCCATCAGCGGGTAAAATCCTACTCGTTTTTCCAAAAACAAGAATAATCCAAATCTCGTCATTCTGACTTCACAGAAATCTCCTCATACTTAAAAGAGGACCACGACCCGAAAGTCTGTGCCTTTCCAGCGCACGAGCACAAAACAGGCTCCGTTTCAGCAAAAATCTCATTAATGCGACGATACTCACAAAACCGCTTCACCAAAAACCCTAAAACTCGTAGCCATTACTAGAGTTCCTTAGAAAAACTGTACAGTGGAATCTTGGGTCTTACATTACTACCCTCCAAAAAGAAGTTTCGTCCTCGAAACTAAAGGTAAGAGTAACAACTCAACTAATTATTACCATCACCAACACAACAAAATCCCTCAGGATTAGGTGCAGCCGCACCATAGCTAACACTAACACAATAAAATCCCACAGGATTAGGTGTAGCCACAAAGATGCTAACACCAGGTGAAGTCACACAGATACTCTCACCAACACGCTGGCACAACCGTGCACCAACCGCAACACTCAACGAGTTCACCACTCAAAAATTAACCTCACAACAGAGGTTCACAACCTCTAGTTCCTCAAAAGTCCAAAGGTCCACACAAATTTTTTTCTTCTCCAAAATCACTTCTTTTGCCTCCGCGACGTAGCCTAAACCACTAGGTTCACGCGAAGCAGTGACTGGCTACCCTCCAAAAAGAAACACCGAAACTTTCTGCGCACCAGCAAAGCCAGCAAAACTAGTCATTTCCAGTCAACACGACTCCGTCTATTATCAACAATAAATTAAGGACGGCCAGTCCCTCAATTTGTCAATAGATAGTCGACAATCATGATGGTGGTTTAGACCATCTTTACCCAACTTAACGATGCTTCATTCCGCTTATGCTCAATGTCCTCCGAGTCACAAGGGTTCCACAAATCTTTCGAGGTTTTTCTTAATGGTTCCCTCGATCTCTTACGAATACAAGGTCGAAGTCGTAAGACACAACACTCAAAACACATCGTTCAAGCTCTCACGATTCCACTCATGAAACATCCGTTGAACATCATTCAACAGTAATACAATGCCACCACGGCAGGTACCACCAAAACCATTACATTCCGAACAAGTTGTCTTCTCTATAGAAGAACTTCATACAGGATCTCTACTCAACTCTTGACTAATACCCTCAAACTGCTAAACCAGTTTACTTCCTATTATGGTTTACTTGCCAAAAGTTAACAATTCTAGCTTACACTGCTACAATTATCTAGACATTTCCATATTAAACACCTCTATTATCACTTATCAGTGATATGCAACTCACTTTCAAAGGTTGAACTCCTCGTTCTTTACCTAAATATCTCTCCACATCCATCTTTATTTAACAATCGATTACCTATCATTGTATCTCACACCGACATCTATACTTACTATCTCCCGAACTATGTATAGATTGTCACTTATCAACGTGATACTTGGTCTCCTACCTTCAATCATCACAAGATTCATCCTTACTAATCTTAGTTTCGAATCTAATTATCTCACACACTTGAATTAAACACTTATGGTACCCATCGTTCGCATAAATGCCGTATAACACCACCAGGTTTCCTCACTCTGGACGTACAACGTCCTTTAATTCCAATTCAAGTTGCCTCAATTATTATCCAATCATTGTAATTAAATCCAACTGACATCTCTGCATGTTCCACCATATCTACAGTGGTTGCATCCTCTTGACAACTGAACGACTTCATCAAGTCTCGTCTGAACTCACCAGACGGACACCCAATATCATCTTCAGAAGGTCGTCCCAATCTGATCCTTACTTAAAATCCTTTATCAATTGGCGTTCACTCGTCCATAACCAGCACCTCTGAGTGGCAACATCTAACGCCACTTCCCATCTATTATATTACTTTCAAGAATCACTTGTAGTTCTTGTTCGCTCAAGTCCGTCATCTTCGGACTGCCGCATCTAAGGAATTTAGAGACACTTGTCGACTAAATTCGACCAAGGCTTGGGGGTTTCACAATTCCACTTACTGAAGCCTCACTCCCTCCATTACCTCAGTAAGACACAAACCAGTGTCTAAGCATATCTCATGCTAGACTCAAAACAACCTACCACATAACCCATAACACAACAAAAACAACCGCTAGAACTAACACAACTCTAGCTATGTTCTAACCGACTCTGGACTAACGACTCAAGTGCACACTTTCCCTTTGAAGATTTAAAGCCGGGCTCTGATACCAATTGTAACAACCCGTTTTTCAAAGGCCAGAAAAGGCATTAGATTTTTTTCTTTTTCAACTAACACTCAGAGTGCGCATAGAATATTTTTCAATGAGCCGGCATTCAAATATACAAAAGAACTCATTACCATAAGGTGCTTCGACAAGCAAAGTGTATTCCTGAATAATTACAATCTAAGTCTAAGTATTCAAATACTTACAACAAAACAAGTTAGAATCCTATGCCTAAACCCAAAAAGCACGGTGTACAACCCACACCGGCGCATAGTCTAACTAAGCTAAAGCTCCAACATCTCACTGGGGCCTGGAACAGCCACCGTCGTCACCACGACCTAACCCATCATCTGGGTGGGATGAGCCCGCAAATGAAAGAAAGGGTCACCACAAAATAAAAGTATATATATATAACCGGTGCGAAAGATTGTACACATAACAATAATTCCACAAACACAAGAGAAAGCTCTTAACCACCAATACAACTCCCACCAACGGGTTCATATAAGCAATGCACACATAGCCTATAATGCAACCTCTACAATGCGTGGTACTAACCCTAGCTACCACAATGCATGAGTTCCGGAATCGTAGGTCCAACCCACTAAAGCCACAAGGGCATGTGATGCCACACAGACGCTATCACCAGGTGAAAATAGCCACACAGATGCTACCAGCCACACAGATGATGTCAGCCACACAGATGCTGTCACCAGGCGAAAATAGCCACACAGATGCTACCAGCCACACAGATGCTGTCGCCAGGTGAAAATAGCCACACAGATGCTACCAGCCACACAGATGCTGTCGCCAGGCGAAAATAGCCACACAGACGCTACCAGCCACACAGATGCTGTCGCCAGGCGAAAATAGCCACACAGATGCTACCAGCCACACAGATGCTGTCGCCAGGCGAAAATAGCCACACAGATGCTACCAGCCACACAGATGCTGTCGCCCAACCCACTAAAGCCACAAGGGCAGGTGATGCCACACAGATGCTATCACCAGGTGAAAATAGCCACACAGATGCTACCAGCCACACAGATGCTGTCACCAGGCGAAAATAGCCACACAGATGCTACCAGCCACACAGATGCTATCGCCCAACTCACTAAAGCCACAAGGGCAGGTGATGCCACACAGATGCTATCACCAGGTGAAAATAGCCACACAGATGCTACCAGCCACACAGATGCTGTCAGCCACACAGATGCTGTCACTAGGCGAAAATAGCCACACAGATGCTACCTGCCACACAGATGCTGTCGCCAGGCAAAAATAGCCAAACAGATGCTACCAGCCACACAGATGCTGTCGCTAGGCGAAAATAGCCACACAGACGCTACCAGCCACACAGATGCTGTCGCCAGGCGAAAATAGCCACACAGATGGTACCAGCCACACAGATGCTGTCGCCAACTATGAAATGCATGAGCATACTTTCTAATTAAGCATATATAGGGCAGTCACACAGACACAGCCCCGGCGGAGTCACACAGACACATCCACCCGTGTAGTCCCAGCTGACTTACACGTTCCATACATGCTCATGCAACAATTACATATCACACAGATATATGTAAACCAAACACAACGACATACATACATTTCCAATCATATATATTCCAACAACCTGTTCATACATATATTCTCATAATCATATGTAAACAGCGCAAGTATTTTAAACACGTTCTCATCACGAGAATACATAAGTACAAACATGCCAAAGCACACAGCAATTGCATACACAGCAAAACAAAGCATGTCGTAACCATTTCGAAAGACGGAAATAAAGTGGAGCCCTTACCTCAGCAAGCTTCCGTTAACTTTTCTCGCATAATTCTACAACTCGCGCTTCCTTAGAGGAGATGATTTCCTTTTGATCTCTATGATCCAACAAAACAAATATCCAAGCTTTTGGTGAAGAAATGAAGGATTTGGATGAAGAGCACAAGGGTGGGGAGAAGCCACGGCAAAGAGAAGAAGAGTGAAGTGAATTTGTGATTTTTCCAAGTCCACCACTTATAAAAGTCTTGCTAGTTTATGGCCATTGGATCAAATAGGATAAAGTTCTAAGATTCAAATCTAGCCATTGGATCAATCCAAGTCTATCCTCACAAGATATTTCCCATAACCTCATACAATGAAACGCACGCTCAGTTCTCGCGCATCGCGACGAACGAAACTCGCAAAAACAGAAAACCTACAGAAAGAACGTCTATCGTTTTTCCATTCCAAAACTTATCGCCGAATCTTTTTCCGCGACTGTAATTTTCTTCCATACCTTAGAAAATTAATCTCAGGACATATCCTAACTCTCGCAGATATATGAAACTTCCATCCGAAACCTCACTTAAAACAGACGCAGTAAGATTTTCCATCAGCGGGTAAAATCCTACTCGTTTTTCCAAAAACAAGAATAATCCAAATCTCGTCATTCTGACTTCACAGAAATCTCCTCATACTTAAAAGAGGACCACGACCCGAAAGTCTGTGCCTTTCCAGCGCACGAGCACAAAACAGGCTCCGTTTCAGCAAAAATCTCATTAATGCGACGATACTCACAAAACCGCTTCACCAAAAACCCTAAAACTCGTAGCCATTACTAGAGTTCCTTAGAAAAACTGTACAGTGGAATCTTGGGTCTTACATTACTACCCTCCAAAAAGAAGTTTCGTCCTCGAAACTAAAGGTAAGAGTAACAACTCAACTAATTATTACCATCACCAACACAACAAAATCCCTCAGGATTAGGTGCAGCCGCACCATAGCTAACACTAACACAATAAAATCCCACAGGATTAGGTGTAGCCACAAAGATGCTAACACCAGGTGAAGTCACACAGATACTCTCACCAACACGCTGGCACAACCGTGCACCAACCGCAACACTCAACGAGTTCACCACTCAAAAATTAACCTCACAACAGAGGTTCACAACCTCTAGTTCCTCAAAAGTCCAAAGGTCCACACAAATTTTTTTCTTCTCCAAAATCACTTCTTTTGCCTCCGCGACGTAGCCTAAACCACTAGGTTCACGCGAAGCAGTGACTGGCTACCCTCCAAAAAGAAACACCGAAACTTTCTGCGCACCAGCAAAGCCAGCAAAACTAGTCATTTCCAGTCAACACGACTCCGTCTATTATCAACAATAAATTAAGGACGGCCAGTCCCTCAATTTGTCAATAGATAGTCGACAATCATGATGGTGGTTTAGACCATCTTTACCCAACTTAACGATGCTTCATTCCGCTTATGCTCAATGTCCTCCGAGTCACAAGGGTTCCACAAATCTTTCGAGGTTTTTCTTAATGGTTCCCTCGATCTCTTACGAATACAAGGTCGAAGTCGTAAGACACAACACTCAAAACACATCGTTCAAGCTCTCACGATTCCACTCATGAAACATCCGTTGAACATCATTCAACAGTAATACAATGCCACCACGGCAGGTACCACCAAAACCATTACATTCCGAACAAGTTGTCTTCTCTATAGAAGAACTTCATACAGGATCTCTACTCAACTCTTGACTAATACCCTCAAACTGCTAAACCAGTTTACTTCCTATTATGGTTTACTTGCCAAAAGTTAACAATTCTAGCTTACACTGCTACAATTATCTAGACATTTCCATATTAAACACCTCTATTATCACTTATCAGTGATATGCAACTCACTTTCAAAGGTTGAACTCCTCGTTCTTTACCTAAATATCTCTCCACATCCATCTTTATTTAACAATCGATTACCTATCATTGTATCTCACACCGACATCTATACTTACTATCTCCCGAACTATGTATAGATTGTCACTTATCAACGTGATACTTGGTCTCCTACCTTCAATCATCACAAGATTCATCCTTACTAATCTTAGTTTCGAATCTAATTATCTCACACACTTGAATTAAACACTTATGGTACCCATCGTTCGCATAAATGCCGTATAACACCACCAGGTTTCCTCACTCTGGACGTACAACGTCCTTTAATTCCAATTCAAGTTGCCTCAATTATTATCCAATCATTGTAATTAAATCCAACTGACATCTCTGCATGTTCCACCATATCTACAGTGGTTGCATCCTCTTGACAACTGAACGACTTCATCAAGTCTCGTCTGAACTCACCAGACGGACACCCAATATCATCTTCAGAAGGTCGTCCCAATCTGATCCTTACTTAAAATCCTTTATCAATTGGCGTTCACTCGTCCATAACCAGCACCTCTGAGTGGCAACATCTAACGCCACTTCCCATCTATTATATTACTTTCAAGAATCACTTGTAGTTCTTGTTCGCTCAAGTCCGTCATCTTCGGACTGCCGCATCTAAGGAATTTAGAGACACTTGTCGACTAAATTCGACCAAGGCTTGGGGGTTTCACAATTCCACTTACTGAAGCCTCACTCCCTCCATTACCTCAGTAAGACACAAACCAGTGTCTAAGCATATCTCATGCTAGACTCAAAACAACCTACCACATAACCCATAACACAACAAAAACAACCGCTAGAACTAACACAACTCTAGCTATGTTCTAACCGACTCTGGACTAACGACTCAAGTGCACACTTTCCCTTTGAAGATTTAAAGTCGGGCTCTGATACCAATTGTAACAACCCGTTTTTCAAAGGCCAGAAAAGGCATTAGATTTTTTTCTTTTTCAACTAACACTCAGAGTGCGCATAGAATATTTTTCAATGAGCCGGCATTCAAATATACAAAAGAACTCATTACCATAAGGTGCTTCGACAAGCAAAGTGTATTCCTGAATAATTACAATCTAAGTCTAAGTATTCAAATACTTACAACAAAACAAGTTAGAATCCTATGCCTAAACCCAAAAAGCACGGTGTACAACCCACACCGGCGCATAGTCTAACTAAGCTAAAGCTCCAACATCTCACTGGGGCCTGGAACAGCCACCGTCGTCACCACGACCTAACCCATCATCTGGGTGGGATGAGCCCGCAAATGAAAGAAAGGGTCACCACAAAATAAAAGTATATATATATATAACCGGTGCGAAAGATTGTACACATAACAATAATTCCACAAACACAAGAGAAAGCTCTTAACCACCAATACAACTCCCACCAACGGGTTCATATAAGCAATGCACACATAGCCTATAATGCAACCTCTACAATGCGTGGTACTAACCCTAGCTACCACAATGCATGAGTTCCGGAATCGTAGGTCCAACCCACTAAAGCCACAAGGGCAGGTGATGCCACACAGACGCTATCACCAGGTGAAAATAGCCACACAGATGCTACCAGCCACACAGATGCTGTCAGCCACACAGATGCTGTCACCAGGCGAAAATGGCCACACAGATGCTACCAGCCACACAGATGCTGTCGCCAGGCGAAAATAGCCACACAGATGCTACCAGCCACACAGATGCTGTCGCCAGGCGAAAATAGCCACACAGACGCTACCAGCCACACAGATGCTGTCGCCAGGCGAAAATAGCCACACAGATGCTACCAGCCACACAGATGCTGTCGCCAGGCGAAAATAGCCACACAGATGCTACCAGCCACACAGATGCTGTCGCCCAACCCACTAAAGCCACAAGGGCAGGTGATGCCACACAGATGCTATCACCAGGTGAAAATAGCCACACAGATGCTACCAGCCACACAGATGCTGTCAGCCACACAGATGCTGTCACCAGGCGAAAATAGCCACACAGATGCTACCAGCCACACAGATGCTGTCGCCCAACCCACTAAAGCCACAAGGGCAGGTGATGCCACACAGATGCTATCACCAGGTGAAAATAGCCACACAGATGCTACCAGCCACACAGATGCTGTCAGCCACACAGATGCTGTCACCAGGCGAAAATAGCCACACAGATGCTACCTGCCACACAGATGCTGTCGCCAGGCAAAAATAGCCAAACAGATGCTACCAGCCACACAGATGCTGTCGCTAGGCGAAAATAGCCACACAGACGCTACCAGCCACACAGATGCTGTCGCCAGGCGAAAATAGCCACACAGATGCTACCAGCCACACAGATGCTGTCGCCAACTATGAAATGCATGAGCATACTTTCTAATTAAGCATATATAGGGCAGTCACACAGACATAGCCCCGGCGGAGTCACACAGACACATCCACCCGTGTAGTCCCAGCTGACTTACACGTTCCATACATGCTCATGCAACAATTACATATCACACAGATATATGTAAACCAAACACAACGACATACATACATTTCCAATCATATATATTCCAACAACCTGTTCATACATATATTCTCATAATCATATGTAAACAGCGCAAGTATTTTAAACACGTTCTCATCACGAGAATACATAAGTACAAACATGCCAAAGCACACAGCAATTGCATACACAGCAAAACAAAGCATGTCGTAACCATTTCGAAAGACGGAAATAAAGTGGAGCCCTTACCTCAGCAAGCTTCCGTTAACTTTTCTCGCATAATTCTACAACTCGCGCTTCCTTAGAGGAGATGATTTCCTTTTGATCTCTATGATCCAACAAAACAAATATCCAAGCTTTTGGTGAAGAAATGAAGGATTTGGATGAAGAGCACAAGGGTGGGGAGAAGCCACGGCAAAGAGAAGAAGAGTGAAGTGAATTTGTGATTTTTCCAAGTCCACCACTTATAAAAGTCTTGCTAGTTTATGGCCATTGGATCAAATAGGATAAAGTTCTAAGATTCAAATCTAGCCATTGGATCAATCCAAGTCTATCCTCACAAGATATTTCCCATAACCTCATACAATGAAACGCACGCTCAGTTCTCGCGCATCGCGACGAACGAAACTCGCAAAAATAGAAAACCTACAGAAAGAACGTCTATCGTTTTTCCATTCCAAAACTTATCGCCGAATCTTTTTCCGCGACTGTAATTTTCTTCCATACCTTAGAAAATTAATCTCAGGACATATCCTAACTCTCGCAGATATATGAAACTTCCATCCGAAACCTCACTTAAAACAGACGCAGTAAGATTTTCCATCAGCGGGTAAAATCCTACTCGTTTTTCCAAAAACAAGAATAATCCAAATCTCGTCATTCTGACTTCACAGAAATCTCCTCATACTTAAAAGAGGACCACGACCCGAAAGTCTGTGCCTTTCCAGCGCACGAGCACAAAACAGGCTCCGTTTCAGCAAAAATCTCATTAATGCGACGATACTCACAAAACCGCTTCACCAAAAACCCTAAAACTCGTAGCCATTACTAGAGTTCCTTAGAAAAACTGTACAGTGGAATCTTGGGTCTTACAAAATACAACAAATCCGCCATTTGATAAAGTAAAAATAAATCGATGTGACATGAGTCAATCGATCCATTTATTCATGATCAGATTATATCTCTATTATATACATTACGAGATACCCACAGAGCTCTCTCGTGAACTCTCAAGAAAAAAATCCTACGTGTCATTATTCTAGAACTTCTACTTATGCGGAGCTTTTAGCAAGAGGTCTGTGGTTCGAATCTCATTGACAACAATAATTCTATTTTTATAATATTAGATGGAATTCTACCTTTTTTTTGTTTTAGAGAAAACTACCTTATTGTTAGTACAAGGTCTGTTGTTCGAATCTCATTGACAACAATAATCTAATTTTTATAATATTTTAATTTTTTGGAAAGCTACTATCCCTTTTTGTAAAAAAAACAACCGTATTTTTTTTTATAATAAAAACTACCTTATTATTACTCCAATCAATCAATCAAAACTTTATATTTTTATCAATCAAAAGATTTTTTTTATGTCAATTTTTTTTGAAGAAGCACTCAATTAGAGTTTCCTTAATATTATATTATTTTTTTGAAGAAACTCTAATATTATATAAATTGATACTATTAAATCTTTCAGTGGTGTAGAATGAGAAATGGAAAACACTTCTCACCACCCATTATTAAAAATACACTTTGACTAATTAAAATTTGAATTCCAACTCTGAAAGTAGTAATATTTTGAGTTCATCATGCTTTCATTATTGTAATTACCTCGAATTGATGAAATCTATGGAAACCCTAAAATAAATTAATATAATTTTTTATTTTATATAATCTATGGAATTCTTTTAATAATTTAAACTTTAAACTTTTTATAAACCTTCGTTCAAAGTGTGTTAATATTCATTTCAAAAATAGTATAAAATTTATAATTATTTTTTGTTGATGGAGAGTCGCTACAAAGTCTTAGGAGACGGGGAGAGAAAGAGAGAAAGAAAATCTCTTAGTATTTTTGAGCGAGAAACATGGAATGAGGGCGTACCTCCCACCTCACTATGTCCCCGTAACATCGTTAAACATATATCATATTTTCATACTCAAGTAAATTAAATAAAATCAATCTCATGAACAATTGAAAGAAAAACATACACAACATTCAAAAAATAGTATAAAATGACATAGACAACCTTCAAAAGAAAAAGAAACATAAACAAATAAATATCATTAAAAAATGAAAATTATTGTGTGGGGGAGATATATATATATATATATATATATATATATATATATATATATAGAGAGAGAGAGAGAGAGAGAGAGAGAGAGAAAGAGAGAGAGAGATAAAATTTATCATTGGTGTAGAATGGAAAATGCATAGCACTTTTCACCCCCACTATTAAAAATGCAGCTTGAATAATTAAATTTGAATTCTGATTGCGGGAGTTATCCATATTTTGCGTGTCAGTCACACTTTCATTAGAATTACCTTTGATTGATGAATCTATTGAAAGCTAAAATAATTTAATATAATTTTAGCACTTTTTATAATTCCAATTTTAAACTTTCCATAAACTTTGGTTCAAGTCTTTTCGGGGATGTTAATTTATCAATGTGAGTTGAGGTTTACACATAGATTTTTTTCCCATTTGACGCTCACGCGTGCAGATTACTTATTTGTGTTACGATGACAAGAAAAGTCTAAGAATAGGATATGGGTCAAAGTATGTTAATATTTATTTGAAAAATAATATATAATCTACAATTATTTTATGTTGATGGAGTCCCTACAAAGTCTTGAGAGATGGAGGGAGAGAGAGAGAGAATCTTCAGCATTGTTGAACGGGAAACAGGGTAAATACTTCACATCCCATTATGCTCATCTAACATTCTGAAACATATATTGTATTTTCATACTAAAGTAAACTAAATAAAATTAATCTCATAGACATTTGCAAAAAAATATAGACAACCTTCTAAATAATATAAAATGAAAAAGGACATAGACAACTTTTAAAAGAAAAAAAGAGTCGGTTGGATATGATTTAGCAAACAATCATCCTTGAAGGAATTTATCGCAATCAAAGAATATATTTATAGAGCCCCTATATAGTCCCGGGAATGAAGATGAGAGAAAAAAATCTCCTAATACTGTAGAACGAGAAGCGAATGAATACTCTTCATCTCGCTCTTTCCTGTAACATCTTTAAACCTATATAATTCAAAAACTATTTCAATTTTATCATAGAATTTTAAACCATATTACTCAAATAATATTTCAAAACAAACACATAAAAAATATTTAAGAAGAAAATTATCTCGTGCACGGCACGGACTAACATACTAGTTTATTTGATACACTATTGTTAATATCAATATTAGTGTTGAAAATAAAAAATTGATAAAACAAATAAAAAAATATACCAATCCGAAAGATACCATAAGATATTTAATTTAAGATCATTATTTTAATTCTGAAATATATTTCATCTTAATTTCTAAATTTCGTCTCGTTTTCTTTACATATTTAGTGTTAAAAAAAATTCTCTCTTTATGTCACTTCTCACCATTTGTTATCAATACAATAATTATATTGTGGTACCCTAATTTCTTACATTATATATCACATGCCCAAACTTTGATTTTCATGATAAAAATGAGAAAGGAAAATCAAATTTATCATAAAACAATTTTTTTTGAAGAGATAGCAAGATTTAAAAAAAAAACGATATTATAGGTTATTTTTATTTCTAAAATTGTCTTTTGAAAATAAGATTTTTACCTTAAAGAATTTATGGGATTTTCAGGTTGAAGAAAGTGAGAAAGGTTCTTAAATGGTTGTGGCATGGTAGAAGATGAAGAATAAGTTTTTCACTTCTAGATTTTAAATTTGGTTCCAGTAATTTGAGTGAATTTTGGTTTTCGTCCCTGTAACTTGTGTGAATTTTAGTTTTTATCCCAATAATTTGTCAAGGTAGCATCTTCTGAATACATGACAGTGGTCCAGTTAGCATATTCTGACCATGTCAACATTTTTGTGTGACTGTTTACAGTGAAATTTGGTAAACAAGCGCTAGTTTAGAATTTATTGCTTGAAGGATCAACTAGTAAATCCTGAGACATGATTTTATGTGTGGATTTCCCGAAAGTATGAACATTCATTGTTCTTATTTGAAGTTTGAAAGTTTGAAAGCATTTAATGAGAAAATACTTGTAAATCAAGAATTGAAGAAAACTTGACAAAAGATAAACTTTGCAGAATTTGTAAAAGAAAGTAAAGGCCATTTCATTCGACAGAATGAAATATAATAAAAACTGGAAGAATGTAAACAAAGTAAATGGACTTGACAGAAATGATAAATTTTGCATTGAATCAGTAAAAGTTTACAAAGAAAAGGTGCACAGAACCATACGTTTTCCTTTCGATACTCAACTTTCTCGACAGCATAAGCATTGTGAGTTTTTTACAAGAATTTCGTATATGAGTTTGTGACCCGTTTTTCATAAGAAAAACTACTATATATAGGCGAACAGAAAATTCAACTGCTGAAAACTTCCTAATGTTAATCTTCAGACACGTGTCCTTCTGCATGTTTTCAAATATTTGAATTTCAAGTCTGGCGAAGTCCGTTGAAGTCGAACCAATGACCCAATGCAGTAATACTTGAAAATATACTAAGTCCACAAAGCATAGGGTCTCTGTGTAACGTATGATCCCTGTATGACAAATAAACCAAATCTCGTTCGACAGGAAAAAACAGGTGTCGAACTCGAAACATATGGTGGAGTGAAATAATTGGTTGGTTCGACAGATACAGGAGATGTGTTGAACCAGACATATGCAATGTGGTGAGGTACAATTTCAAAGCTTGAGACTCTCTTATCCTGAATCTCATTGCATTTAAACCTCATTATATGGCAATAAATCAATTTTCAAGAAAAGTCAACACACTTTTTAAATGTGAGTTAATGCGAGATTCTCGTACATTTAAGCCTGTTGAAAATACAGGCTAACAGTGACATGGTCACATTAGGAACTAAAACCAAAGTAATTTGGAATTATAAAGGCAAAACGAGAGGATATTTTTGTGCAGGACTAAAACTCAAATTTGCTAATTTAAAAGGGACCAAAAATACATTTTACCCCGCATCATTTGATAAAAAAGAAATTAAATGATGTATATTTGTATCTATATTCTATATGTATGTTTATATAAATAAATGATGTGTATATATTGATTTTTGGGTGAAACAATTTCTTGATCAGACTTTACTTACTTCGTGACCTATAACTCTGGATTATTAGGGTCTCCTTTCCCGGGGAACCAAAAGATTAAAAAAGAAATGATGTGCATGTGTATATATTATAATCTAATGGTTAGGCTCTAACGTGATCCTTGACATCAGTCTTCACGTTGTGTTAATTAGTCTATAATTAGTTGCTGCATGATCAAAGCATTACACTAAAATTTAAGTGCCTTTGTTTGGTACAAGTATACGTATATAAGCGTGGAGCATGAAGTATAATGAAGTCGCACTCTTTAGCTTAAGATAAGATTTAAATACTACACAGGGACCATAACACTTATAAGTTCTCTATAATTGCCATAAAATAAAGGGCAAAGTCAATCAAGGACTTTTTTTTGCTCCCAGACGTAGTACATATTTGAAGTCGCCCAATTTATTTCCTTTTCCATGATGTCTTTGTCTATGATTTTCTTCTTGCGCAGCAACATTTCTAAACATCCAGAAGGTCAAATTATCGTCTGAACTTGGAATACAAGTTTCACATAATCTTGATTCCAAAGAAAGAAAAAAAACTTCCCGATAAAGGACAAAAAACAAATTACCACCGTGAAGGAAAGTCAAATTTGAAAATAAAATTATAAAAAAATAACAATTGCCGGGGTATGGTGTCACCCGAACTTGAATGACAAACTTTTGTAGAGCGCACGAGAAAATTTATAGAGTGGTAAAAGTAATTTTCCTCCAAGATAGTAGACCGCTCTAAAATAAGCCCAAACTTATTACTATTATTTTTGAGATTTACTTTTCATACCCCCTGAAATTATCATATTACCCTCTCTTGCTATCTTGGGTGCGAGCACATTTCGCTCCCTAACTGGCGACTGTGTTAATTACATGACCGTTTGAAATGCTTCCACCCCCAGTTTTAAATTTTAAAAATACACGTTCGCTCCCTAGGAAGCGAAAGTTTTGAATTTTAAAAATACACGTTCGCAGGCTAGGGAACGAACGATCGTCCTATATAAGGAAAATATGAATTTCTTCCCCCCATTCCAGCAATTACACAAGAACGAAAAAAAACTCAAAAAATCTCTCAAACCCTATTTTCTTAAATAGTGCACCAAAGTTCTAGGTTTTTGCTCGTTTGGAACCGATATCGTCATACAAGTGAAGATTAACAAAAGGTAAACTTGCATTTCCATTTATTTTTTTGCGTTTGTATGATATTTTTTTTTTGGGACTGGGGTTGCTCGCTCTGTAGGTAGCAAACACCCTGTATGATTTCGCTCTCTAGGTAGCGAACTATACTGATGCAGAATTGTATTTTCCTGTTTTGCTGTAACAATTGACTGAATGAATTGATTGCTTTTTCTTTCTTGTTTAGGTATGGAGGGAGGAGATAAAGCTAAAGAAAAAGGCTGAGCTACGAAGCCCAAGAGTGCCTCTTCCAGGAGGGCAAATGTGAAGGAGAACCCTCACAAGAAGCGGGCACGGAAGAAAGCTCATGGAGTCAGTCTGATGCTGCTCCATCTACTGTTGGACCTGAGCCTCAGCCTCAGCCATAGCATGAGAGTTAGGATGATGTTGCTGCATCAACTACTCTCTCTACTGATGATGTTGAGCCTGCCAGTGATGTCGACCTTGCCGGTGATGCTGACACTGCTCGTGAGCCTGACCCTACGGGTGAGCCTGGTGGTGTTGTGGAAGAGATGGAGTTGGAAGAAGATATGAGGGAAGGTGAGGCTGGTGCTCAGACACGGCGGAATGTTTGGGTAGATCCTTATGACGGTTTGCCTATGCCGGACGTGTTTCCTGGCGGGCCGTCAGACACGTCAGTGTTGACTAGTTATCCACGCTATGTGGCTCGCCATATATATGATTCTCATGTAAGTTGATTCTTTTGTATTTTTTATCTTAATATTATTTTTGGATGATGTCTATTAATTATTTGATGATTTCTATATGATTTAATTTTTTTTATCTTATTTGATGATGTGTATTTAATTAATTGATGATGATTATATTATTTTTTGTTAATTTTGCAGGAGCGTGAGTTGATTACCTCCATAAGCAACTCAGGCAAATCACTTGGCTTCAAGCATGAGGAGTGGAAAGCAGATTGGTGGGAACCAGCACTCAGAGCTGCGGGATTTTGGGGGCTGGCACAGACGAAATTCTCCTTTTTTGATCCTGGTCTGTTGCTACATTTGTGGAGAGGTGGCATGGAGACACTAGCACCTTCCACCTGTCTTGCGGGGAGATGACAATGACGCTGGATTATGTGCGTTATCTGCCCATTCAGGGACGCCTTCTGCATCATATAAGGATCCCCAGCAAGGGCACTGACTACAGTCTGGCAAGTGCACCAGTCTGTCGTTGAGTAATAATTCACACTCTAGGTGTCTAGAATGAGTTCGTATCCACAGGGATCGTGCCGAATCTTCACTAGCGTTATTTAAGTTCGTCTAGTTTGCATTCGCTTTGGGTTTTGAAAAAGGTTTTTAATAAAATAGCGTAATGCGTTGCAGAAATATAAATATAAATATAGATATAGATTCAAGAAATATAGAGGCTAGGTATGGTGGTTGGACTTACTCCCTTCTTCCTATTTGGCATGATCGGTGTATAACATAGTTACTCAGATTATTGTTCGGCGGTGACTTTTCCTTGTTGTAGTAATACATTTACTATTACACTATGTATATTAAAGTTTCCCTACGTTAATAACTAAGGTACCTACGAGAGCCTAACCTCGATGTGTCACATACCCTAATTACTAAGTGAGTTGTTTATTATACATGCATTATTATCTTCACCAATTAACCTCTAGGTCCTAGTATCGGGTTGTTCATCTTCTAAGTGCTCAGTTCACACCTAGTTCATGATTCCTCCTCTAACCGCTCAGTTCACGACTAGTTCAGGACATTACACTACAAGGAAATTGCCATTTACCAACGGGTGATTTTAGTGACATCCGCATATGCCGTAGGTATAGGAGGCCTATACCCACGGAAAAATTCTTAATTGTGGGTATAGATTTACTTTGAAAATTAAAAATTAGAAAGGATTTTTTTTTCCTGAAAGTAAAAATTAGAAAGGGATGGAAAGCACTATTAAGTATTAACCCTTATAGTTTCCTTTTTCTTTTTGCATTCAGTTTCTTCATCAAATCAAACAAAGATCTGCTGTCAACAATCTTCCATTCACAAATAGATTATTTCTCTAAAGATTATCACAAATAATTCCCTTTTGTTCACAATTTTTGATTCACAAATAATTCCATTCCTCTTCGATTCAGTCTTTGATTCACAAAATCAAAATTCTCTTTTGTTCGATTCTAGTTGCCTTCAGCTCTATCAGTTTCAGCGATTCAGCTCTATCTTCAATTCTCTGATTCTAGTTCGTCCGTTCCTTATTGTTCGATTCACTATCAGTTTCTTCAATTCACAAAATCAAACGACCCATTCCCTTTCTTCTTGCCGTTTCATCTATTCTTCCATTCAGTTTCGCCCTTTCATCTCGCCGTCAACGATTTCCTTTCGTCAACACTTCTTCCATTCAGTTCCCGTCACCCTTCAAAAGCTTCAGTTCAGGTCTCTTTGCAGCATTCAGGCCATTCTTCTTTGCTTCAGTCCTGGTATGTTTCTAGAATGTTTCTTTAAATTATTGTTTCCCATTATTAATTTTATCTCTTATTTTTCAGCTTCCCTATTTGCTACCTTTGGTGCTATTAGCCTTTGAGTTCCGCAACATCGTCGTATCGCCGCCGACATCGACACAATCTGGTACAAACAGTTTATTAGTGTATGTTGTTATAGTTATTTGTTGCATTGTTGAAATGTATGTGTTCTGTTATAAATTTGCTACTACGGTTTGTTTCTACCGAATATAAGATCTTAATTATTCATTGAATCATAATAGAAGGACTGTTTGGTACATTAGATGTGTTGTGAGTTTTTATTAGACTTTTGTATGCTATCTACATGTGGGTTTAGGTCCGTATTAATCAAATTGTGATGTGTTCTCATTTACTAGCTTTGTGATATATGTACTGATATGTACTGATATAGCACATTGTCATGCTTTAATATGGCTTTTATGTTTTAGAAAAATGCATATATCGGCAATTTGAATGTGTTTGCAAGCATACCCACGAGAACTTTGAACATGTTAAATTTAATACCTAATCCGAAAATTACATTATTTGTATAAGTTGTTGCTTTTTGGTTATTGTGTTGTTGAAATAGATTTTTGGTTTGGCTCTTCATCTGTTCCTTCAATGTTGTGAGACAGAATGTAGGTTATTTCCTCTCCCTGTCTCTTTTATTAATGGTGTTGGGATCTACGATTTTGCTTTCAACAATAACTTTTAGTGATTCAGGTGAACAGTTTTCGAGGCTCTACTGCTTTGTCTCTCTTTTTCGGGCTGGTCTTATTTCTCTCGGTTTTCCTGCTACAGGTCGGGTGGATGTTAGCTTTGGAGCTGTTTGATTTTAGTTCCTTTATGTTGTTAAGTTGTTTGTCCACTGTGTGGTTTTCCTCTCTATAGGTGTGTTGTACAAGTGTGTGCGTGTTGTTTGTTTTGTACTCCTTCAGATTGTACTTTGTAATCTCAACTAGGCATGGCTTATGCTTTCGGTTGAGTTTGTGGTTGCTATTAATAAAATTTTGCTGTTAAAAAAAATAATGTAGGTTCTTTCAAGGATTCATCATATTTTTCAATGCAACCTCAAACTACTATAAAAAGGAAAGGGCCATCGCAAATTCGGTGGATCAAGAATGAGTTTGCTTTTTTTATTGGTTAGTTTCTTTCTCTCATTCATCATATTTATTTTATCATGTAGATTAACTCTATCTTACTGTTTTGTGAGTTAAGGTTACAATTCCATCGACATCAACAAGTTTACACTCTTCCTAATTTCAAACCGTTTTTCTTTATTTTATTTTATTTTTATTCAATTGTTTATTGTATACTGTCTGATTTGTTGAAGGTCGATTGAAGAAAATGACAACTTCATTTGAGGAAAATACAAGAGATTGAGCGAGTTTAAACTTTCAGTTTTCTCTTTGCACTTTACGATTCCACTTGAAACCGTCTCTGGTAAGTTAATTACCACTTTCTTAAATGCTTTGCATTCATGTTATAGTTTGAGTCTGATCATAGTTCTGATTTTTTATTATGATTTTCAGTGTAATATTTTTGCATTTTTATCCTGGTCTCAAGTAAAATATTGAATATGGTTTGTTTTGAAGCTACTTGAATGAACTAAAATAACCTCAGATGTTTGATTATATATTTTAGGACATTGTAAGTAATTTCATGTTTGAAGTTCTTATATGATGGTTTGTTTAGTTTATTATCAAGATATGATTTACTTAAAATGGCTATCTGAAACTATGCATAAGCAATTTTGTTTTTTGTGGAGTTCCCTCTTGGAGTTGGTTTTCCTTATACCAACATTGCTTTTGATCTCACCATTTTAGAGGATCATTTTGTGGGTGAGTTTTCTTTTCATAAGTAAAATCATCCAATTTTGTTGATTTCGTTAAAGTCTCCATATTTAACAAACTACTTGAATCAGCTGAGGATGCATACAAATTATGGATGAATTGGCTACAAAGGTTCCCACAGTTTAAAGGGATTTTTCATAGCAAGAGAAAGCTATGTTAGTAATGGTAAGTGTTTAATTTAAATTAGGCTGTTTTCGGAATAAATTAGCATGTTTTTCGGAGTTGTTTATGCTCTGTGTAGTATTTAAACTTCAGATTGAAGGCGTCCTGGTACTAATAGGCGACACAACACCTAAACAAGTGGTTACATTGAATCTCTCTTATTTTCCTTATGATTGCTTTGTTGTACATCTAGCCTGTTTAGGACATTGATGCCAAAGACTTTGGATATTCCATGTTATAGATTGTGCTTGTGAAATTTCTTGATAACTAATCTCTGCATACTTATCATAATTATTAGCTAACTTTCTTCTTCTCATGTATAACTTTGGGGAAGAAAAGAGCTCATATTCCTATTTTAATATTATTTTGACCTTTGTTATAGATTAGTGACGTCGCATAGCATATTGTCGTGGCATAACTTTGTATTAGATTTGAGACTTATTGTCTCATCTTAAGAGGTCCAAAGGTATGTGATGGAAAGGTAGACTATTCAAATTTTTCTCTTAAGTAATGTTATGTAAAACTTGTGAAATTTTGCTCTTGGGGGACTTTATTGATTCCTTTGTTCCTTAGCTTTGAGACTTATTTATTGTCTTGTAGGAATGTGTTTTAGATGACTGCTGCTATGTACAACGTTGTTAGGCAATTTGACTTGTTTAGGTTGGATGAGTATTTAAAGAAACTATTCTTGGAAGGTAGATTAATTTTGAGCTTAATTGATTCCTTTGTCTCTGTCAATGTTTTATGTGTGTCCAATTAACTATTTTATTTTTATCTTTGAAGGTAATGAGTGTCTGCCTCTTATATCTGGTGGTGAAATTGCTTCAACCTTTGACAACCCTGAGTCGGTTAAGCTTGGATAAATGTGACCTTATTGCCAAGATTCTAATTGGTGGCTACTATTATCTAGTTTGATTTTGTTGTAATTGTAAGTTGCATCAGTTTATTGCTTGGTAGTTAGGGAGGTCTTGCACATGTATGTTTTGTTGGATGCTATAGTTTTTAGATTTGTAATTTTTGGAGTAGATTAGAAATAATAAGTGATTGTAATATTACAGTTTAAATTTTTGGAAGAGATTTGAGTAGATGAGTTGCTTTAGTAGTAAATAAGTTGATTGTAATATTAACTTGATATGGTACGAAACTAGTAGTAAATAACGCTAGGTGTATAGAGACGGTAACATCCTGAACTAGTCGCGAACTGAGCGGTTAGAGGAGGAATCATGCACTAGATGTGAACTGAGCACTTAGAAGATGAATAGCCCTATACTAGGATCTAGAGGCATTGGATGGGTGAAGGTAATAATGCATGTGTAATAAACAACTCACGTAGTGACTACGGCCTGACAAGTGCACCAGTCTGTCGTCGAGTAATAATTCACACTCTAGGTGTCTAGAATGAGTTCGAATCCACAGGGATCGTGCCGAAGCTTCACTAGCGTTATTTAAGTTTGGATAGTTTGCATTCGCTTTGGGTTTTTGGAAAAAGGTTTTATAAAAAGTAGCGTAATGCTTGCGATAAAATAAATAGCAGAATGTATAAATATAAATTCAAGAAATACAGAGGATAGGTATGGTGGTTGGACTCTCTCCCTTCTTCATATTTGGCATGACCGGTGTATAACATAGTTATTTAGATTAATGTTCGGCGGTGACTTTTTCTTGTTGTAGTAATACCTTACTGTTACACTATGTCTATTAAAGTTCCCCTACGTTCATAACTAAGGTACCTACGAGAGTCTAACCTCGATGTGTCACATACCCTAATTACTAAGTGAGTTGTTTATAAACATGCATTATTATCTTCACCAATTAACCTCTAGATCCTAGTATCGGACTATTCATCATCTAAGTGCTCAGTTCACACCTAGTTCATGATTCCTCCTCTAACCGCTCATTCACGACTAGTTCAGGACGTTATCGTCTCTATACACCTAGCATTATTTACTACTAGTTACGGACCATATTAAGTTAAAAACCTAATATCAATTCTATGGGCGCTCCCGCTTATCCGGCCAGATTACGAGAAACGTTATTAAAGTGCATGAAAGTAAATAACAAACATAATACTTAAATATCATTTATTATAACTTAGACTCAGTCACAGACTCCAAATATTCATTGGGGAGTTCATCTTCTCCACCACAACCTAAGGCATCTATTACAAAAGACTACATATTTAAATTACAATAAAGAAATTATAACCTAAACATAAAAGCCTAAAGAAAACATACCTTGCTGAGTTAGTTTTCCCGTAAGGGGAGAAAACTATGCCCAATAGAGCTCCTCTGAACCTCTCCTTATAGTAGAGAGTGTTCTACTATTTCTGAATGAATAAAAGAATGAAAGGGAGGCTCTATTTATAGTTTTCGTAATGGGCCTCAGCAAGGCATCGCCCCACGATGAAGCCATCGTACTGCGATGTGAAGATTCAGTTCAATTTTATAACTGATCCTGTGCATTTCATCAGCTTGGGCGCCAAGTTAAGTCATCGTGTTGCGATATACTCCATCGTGCTGCGATGAACAGATTTTCTTCAAATTTATTCTTCTGTTTTCTTGGCCAGCAAGCAGCTTCCATCGTGGCACGATGGAAGCCATCGTGCTACGATGAAATGCTCATTTTCTTCACTTTTTGGGTTTTTTCTTGTCTTTTGGCATCTTGGACCTTGTCTTGATTCTTTTTCTTGCTTTTGTAGGTTTTCCTTCGTATTTGGGTCTGTCTTAGTCATTTTACTACTAATAATAATACTAAAAATACCATGGAAATTCCTGTCATCAGGTGGGTATACAGAGAACTATCACTACAAAAAGAAAAAAAAATGAAAAAGAGACGGGAAAACATCAAAAATTCCCTAAAAAAATAGTCTCTTAAAAAAAATGAAAAAGCCAAAAGGCAAAAGAAAGAGCCAAAGGGCAAAAGAAAAGAGCCAAAGGGCAAAAATAGTGATAGAAAAGAACCACACAAAGACACATCCGGTTCTTAATCTCTGACACCAACATAAAAAGGCACCCTAAGGAATAAGGTTGCGTACACAAAAAGGAAACAAAGTAGAAATTAACTCCAATGTTTAGCTTACTTATCCCAAAAATGTCCTACCTTGACCCTAGCCACGTTATAACCCTGAAAAGACCTCCAAAAATGCATGTATATTAAATTTTGACTGGTTGCTTAGAATTGTTGCAAGCCTATGGTAAAATGGCAGGTTGTACGATGATTGAGAGATAACCCTTTCAATTATGAGCGAAAAATACAAATGTGAGAGAGAGAAAAGGTTGAACATGGACTCTTGCAGACATTTGTCTGATTTGCTACTATCAACGTCTCCTGAGCCTAGCAGGACTGGGCATGATCGTGGCGGTAAGAATCAGCGGTACCATTGCTGAAGTGCAAGGTTGTGAAATTCCTATCATCTTTATTTATCTCTTATTTCTCTAACGATCTTGTCTGACAGCATGTTACTTGAGGACAAGCAACAATTTAAGTTTGGGGTTGTGATGACAGGAATTTCTATGGTATTTTTAGTATTAGTTTTAGTAGTAAAATGACCAAGACAGTCCCAAATACGAAGAAAAACCTACATAATCAAGGAAAAGCATCAAGACCAAGTCCAAGATGCAAAAAGACAAGAAAAAGCCCAAAAAGTGAAGAAAATGTGCTGATCATCGTAGCACGATGGCTTCCATCGTGCCACGATGGAAGCTACTTGTTGGCCAAGAAATCAACAGAGAAAATCTGAAGAAAATCTGTTCATCGTGCTACGATGCCCCTCATCGTGGTACGATGACATTACTTGGCGACCAAGCTGATGAAATGCACAGGATCAGTTATAATTTTGAACTGTATCTTCCCATCGTGCTGCGATGGACCTATCGCAGCACGATGAATTGCTGAGGCCCATTACGAAAACTATAAATAGAGCTTCAATTCCTTATTATTTTTCATTCAGAAATAGTAGAACATTCTCTACTATAAAGGAGGTGTTCAGAGGAGCTCTAAGGGCATAGTTTTCTCCCCTTACGGGAAAACTAACTCAGCAAGATATGTTTTCTTTAGGCTTTTATGTTTAGGTTATAATTCTTTTATTGTAATTTAAATATGTAGTCTTTTGCAATAGATGCCTTATGTTGTGGTGGAGAAGATGAACTCCCCTATGAATATTTGGAGTCTGTGATTGAGTCAAAGTTATAATAAATCATTATTTAGTATTATGTTTGTTATTTACTTTCTTGCACTTTAACGACATATCTCGTAATCTGGCCGGATAAGCGGGAGCGCTAATAGAATTGATATTGGGTATTAACTTGATATGGTCCGGAACTAGTAGTAAATAACGCTAGGTGTATAGAGACGGTAACATCCTGAACTAGTCGCGAACTGAGCGGTTAGAGGAGGAATCATGCACTAGGTGTGAACTGAGCACTTAGAAGATGAATAGCCCGATACTAGGATCTAGAGGCATTGGATGGGTGAAGATAATAATGCATGTGTAATAAACAACTCACGTAGTAATTAGGGTATGTGACACATCGAAGTTAGGCTCTCGTAGGTACCTTAGTTATTAACGTAGGGAAACTTTAATATACATAGTGTAACAGTAAGGTGTTACTACAATAAAGGAAAAGTCACCGCCGAACAATAATCTGAGTAACTATGTTATACACCGTTCATGCTAAATATGAAGAAGGGAGAAAGTCCAACCACCATACCTATCCTCTATGTTTCTGAATCTATCTATTTATTTATTTATTTATTTATTTATTTATGCAAGCATTACGCTTATTTTTATAAAACCTTTTTCCAAAACCCAAAGCGAATGCAAAAACCAACAGCTTAAATAACGCTAACGAAACTTTGGCACGATCCCTGTGGATACGAACTCATTCTACTCAGTAGAGTGTGAATTATTACTCGACGACATACTGGTACACTTGCCAGACCGTAGTCAGCTGCCTAGTAAGCGAACCACTACATTACTCGCTACTTAGGATGCGAACTACGGTTCGCCTATTTTTTGCAAATTACTCACTCGCTTCCTAAGTAGCGAGGAGGGTATTTTGGGAAGGTCATGGGGTGAAAGAGTGACACGGGGGATGCAAAAGTAGATCGCTTATGTTTTAAAAAAAAGAAAGGCTCAATCCAAAAAAGAAAAGGAAAATTAATAAGAAGAATTTCTTTTTACGCTCTCTATTCTTCTCGCGCACCCTCTACCTTTTAAATTTTAGCCCCTCGCAAGTTAAGTAACAAATGTGTAAAAATGCAAATTCTAGAAAAACTTAGTTCGCTATTTAAAGTGTATACTCACTTTGCACTTTAACTAATGAACATTATAAGAATATGATTCTTTTGTCGCCCTCACTCTTCCCTCACTCCCATGAAAATATATTGGCCACCGAAGCAGCAGTGACATAACATCGATCAATCACACACGCCCTGAAATTCTATAAATTGTAATGTCTTTTTTTCATTTTTCAATCAATCACTCATACATGAATTCATTCAATATATTTTCATGGGAGAGTGAGGGAAGGGTAAAAGGGACAAAGGATTATATTTTTATAAGGTTCGCTATTTAAAGTGTAAAAAGAGTTCACACTTCTATTTGCACTTTAAGAAGATTGATAGGCTAGGTAAAAGACACATGGGTTGCCTTCTAATCAATACCATCGATTTTAATCTAAAGGTCAATAATTATTCTCATCACCTCATATAATATGTCATATATATATATATATATATATATATATATATATATATATATATATATATATATATATATATATATATATATATATATATATATAACTTCGTATCACCTCAATATTTTTTTGTTACCGTGATATATTTAGATACAAAATTTATACCATCATTTAACGATAATATCTATTTAAGAACTTGTGGAACACAAGATAGATTATGTTCTCTCAACCAATTTTTTTATACATGTGAGTGAAAAATCGAACTTCTAACTATCAGACTTAGACCAATTTATTATTGGTGAACCCCTCGTTCTTTACCACCGAAATTAATTGGTTACTTGAATACTTCCTCAAGTTTTATTATAAAAATCAAATCACTTTTAAAAATTTATGGAATACTTGATATATTCTTATCAGATCTATAGTATAAGAAAAATACATCAATTTTTTTTATAAAAAAATATATCAATTATTCAATAAATATAAAATTATTTTCTAATATTTGTTCTTATTATACATCAATTATTTTCTAATCGAAGGAAGGAGTAATTGAATCAAGAAAAAAAATAAAGAAAAAGGGAAGGACAAATGTTTTTTTACACAAATAAGTTTAATTCATTTCATTCATAATATTAGTTTCATTTCAATATAAGATAAACAATAATTATAAATTCGGTGGCTAACAATAAAATAAGTTGTTGAAGTAATTCATGAGCCACTCAATTTATTTACCTTTTAACATAATTGATCTTGCCGTTTTTGTTCAATGAAATGGAAGGACCAACATTTTAAAACGCGTTTGGTTAGTGATCATAGGAATAGGAAGAGGGTGTTCAAGTTGGGATTGTTCCATCTTGGTTTCCACGCAAATTAAGACAGAACAATATTTGACCTCTCTAGAAACTACTACTACTAAATTTTATTTTTTATTTTTAAAATACTAGTCCAAAAGGAATAATGTCACGTTAGCCAATAGAAAAAGCAGCAATAAATTTTTCCTTTTTTCTTTTAAAAGTAAATAAACACAACTAAACCAAAGAATATTCGAAGAACGAATGGCCCAAATTGAAGACCAAGTAAGTAAGTAAATAGGGACCATTGATTCATTTGACCCAAATTGAACGCAACTTTTAATTGGCGGCGGATCATATCGTACATTGCTGACCTAATATTAAAAGTAATCTTTACATTTAAACACACATGCTTCCCTAATTTTTCGGGTTATTATATTTAAGCCCATGATTTCGGTGTTACGTTACATTATATAAACCCTCTTTTCCCGTATTCAGATATTTTCATCTGCTCCGCTTCCTTCTTTTTCACAAATTTCCCATTAGTTTCTTTGGAGGCGGGGCTTATTCTTAGCGTTTTTATTCTCTCATTCCTGCTCTCTTCTCATCATCATGGCTGCCAACAGATGGATTAGACCTGAGGTACATATTTTCACATTCTTTGCGTAACCGGTAACAGATACCGGTTGCAGAGTCGATTGATCTGATTATATATATTTATTTACATTTTTTTTTTGTCATAGATAATTGAATTGACATTGAATTTGATGAAATCGCATATAATGATCTTGTTCTAAAATTTAGGTCATCTGATTAGGTCGAATTCATGTCAATTTAGATATGCACTTTGATTCATTGGAATTTTTAATAAATTTTAATGGATCATACAATTTTAATTTTATTTTATTTTATGTGCATCTAATAGGTCTGATGGGATGATATCTAAATGAGTTATTTGTTATATCATTTGAATAGGTGTACCCACTCTTTGTGCCCGTTGCATTGGCTGTTGGGATCTGCGGTATGCAACTTGTTAGAAACATAACCACCAATCCTGAAGTCAGGTATAGTTCTTTCATTAATTTTGATTTAAGTATTCATGTTGTTCAAATTCAGTCCTATCTCTATTGAATTGTTATTTTCCATGTATTTGTTCATGCCACTACAAAAATTAATTTATAATTGAATTGACTTTGTTCAACAAATTCTATACATTCATAAAGTTATAAATCTAAGTTTTTAGGTAGAATTTTTTTTTGGTACAAAAATCAATAGGGTGTTTGGTGGCATGCCGGCCAAACATGACTAGTTTGTGGTCAAACCACTCAAATGTCTCATAGGGTGTTTGGCTGTGGAATCAAACATTGGTTATAACTCTTCAAAATTTGCAGAATACTTTTCCAGTTGATCTATTTTTTATATTATTATATATATAAATTTATTTTTTCTGGATCCATTATACTATAAGTCTATAATATTTCTCACCTTTGTATAAAGATTTGTTTGTTTTGAGGTGGTTTTTTGATCTATGATGATTGAATTGTTGAATTTGATTATGGTTTTCAGGGTAACCAAACAGAACAGAGCTGCAGGAGTTCTTGACAATTTTTCAGAGGGTGAGAAATATTCACAACACTTTGTAAGGAGGTTTGTTCGTGACAAGAGCCCTCAGATTATGCCATCCATCAACAACTTTTTCTCTAATCCAGAATAAATGCCAAATTTCTGTTTCTACAAAATTTAACTGGGATTTATATTTTTGGTTTTATGCTATTTCGAATTGAGAAATAGGACAAAGGATTTGATTTTTCTGTTGATGATTGTGTAATTTGTTGTTGGATGACATTCAATTTGTCTTTGAGAATAAAGATTTATACTTAAACATTTGTTGGTGTTCATTAGTTTTATTTGATGTTGTGATAGAAACTATAACATGCATGCTAAGTTTAATATATAGCGAAGGGGAAATGCTAGATAATAGATATCACGAAAATTGCTTCGGTGCGATTTGGATCCTCAACAGCGGCAGCTTATATAAAGGTGTAACAACATTATGCGCTACACCCTTAATTAATTGACAAAATGTTTGTGGCTTCAAAAAGTCAAGTCAATTATATTGGGATGTAAAAATGATGTGTTTGAGTTGAATCTAAATACAATTGAAATTTGAAACATAATGTAGCGGTCCTCCTTTTTATTGATAGGCCTGCATTGTTTGCAAACGAATTTTGACAATAAATGGTTAAACTTGTGACATAATTCCTTGAGTTTGTTAACATAGTTAGTTGCATATTAACTATTGATGCCCAAATTCTTGCATGCAGTCAACAAGATTGGTGGTTGTTCGATAAAAAAGAATAGTCTAAATTTAAAGTTTGAAATTTAGTTTTAATTTTTTTTAAATAAAATCAAAATCTACATTAAAATTTGAACAATTACCAATGCAACATGCCTTAAAAAATGAACAAAAGTCATTGAAAAGTGCAGGTAAATATTATTTTTTTTGGGCAAATTACACTATCCCATGATGAAGTCAACTAAAATTTCACTCACACCGCTCTATTTTTTAACAAGAAACTAAGAGCACAATTATCGGCAGTGGCATTAGTAAAGTTTGGCTCTTTTGTCAGTTTGGATACCACTATTTGAGTAAAAGTTGGTGTCTCTATTCAACCACGGATCCAACTTTGGCACCGGTGCGTACTTAATTTTTTTTTTGTTACAACTACTTTATGACTTAAGGTGTGTTGATATTGTGAGATAGTGGGACCCAATTTAGATTTTTTTATGAGTGGTATTGATATTTAGAGAAAATAGTTGAGTAGTTTAAATAGTTGGAAAGTGTAAAATAATATAAAATATTAGGTGGGGTTCATTTATGCAACCAAATTGAGTGGTATGGATGTGGATGCTCTAACCTTCCCTTTTTAATTTTAACCACAAGACAACACTAACCACCCCTACTTAAACTTCAATATGATAAACATCTGCCTATTTGTTTAAAGGAAAATGTTAACTAGTGCCCAGCACTAGTTAAGAAACCAAATGTGGTAAATTGATCTTGAAACTTGTGTAATCAACTTTTTAGATAGATAAAAAACACTATTTTCAATGCAAAAGTTACTTATTTTGGTATCCTTAACTAGTGCCATAGCATAACCCTTGTTTAAAATTGTTTGCCTTGGTTAAAATAGGCTAAGTTCCCTTCAACTTCCTTTATTAAAAATGTGAAACGGACGACGAATGGATCGATTCTTTCATTCCCTTTCTTTCGACCATTAAAGGCCTGTTTAAATAGTGTTTTCATTCTCAGTTTTCTATTTTTTAATACTAAAAAAGAGAAAAATATGTTTGATAAAAAAAAATCAAAACTCTTTTTGAAAAACTTATTCCTGTTTGGATCAAACTTATGTACAGTGCCTTATACACAGTTCTTACTTTGCTAGTGTTTGCACCGATTTTTGGTAAACAAACGCTAGTTTGAAAATTGCTTGCAGGATCAACTAGTAAATCCTTTTTGAAGGATTCGTTCAAGCCTCGGGATTTACGATATATTTCATGCGTCTTTAAGAACAAAGTCATTGTTCTTCTTAGTGTTAGAATTGCATCCAACAAATTCTAATAACAAGTTGTCTCATGACAACATAATAGAAAAAAATACTCAAGTGAGTATTGAAAAGAAATAAAATTAAAGAAGATGAAAGAAATGCATAATTGCAAATGAAAAAGGAAAATACAGTAAGAAGAATAAATTGCATGGAATGTAAATGGTGGATGAAATCCATCTCTATGCACTCTTCAACCCGTTAGCACATGTGGCGTGGGCATTGCAGAGTTTTTAGAAAATAGGATTCAACCTTTATTACAAAGAAGTTACAAGTTTAGTGAATTTTAATTCGAGTTCGGAAGTTAGTGCCTAGTGGTGTCTCCGAGGGTCGGGTATGGGTTTTCTCTGGTTGGTTTAGTGAATCATTATTGGTGTAAGGGAGGGTTGGGGTGATGATTTGGTTTATTGTTATTTGGTATATGTGTTTTTTCACTTTACCTTTATTTGTATGTTTTTCAACAATTTCTTACACTTCTTGTGGAGGAATTGTTCATTAATAAAATTTTGCTGATTCAAAAAAAAAAAAAAACAAAGAAGTTACAAGTATTTATAGAGAATAAAAGATAACTTCCTACGTCTACGATTTTGACAAGTGTCCTATTTAACTTTATTAATCTAAGATTGACACATGTCCCTAATAACTTCCGATAACTTCCTTGTAAAGAGTTGTTTGTTTGATGTGTTGTTTCCACTTTGTCTTGCATGTTCCTTCACATATGGTCGGTCGAAATAAGTTTTTTCGTTCTTTTCAAATTATAACACCAAGTCGAAATGAATATCATCAATTTTATAATGTTGGTGTCAACAGCTAGATACAAGGAGGTAGTTATTTTTATTTGAAAACAGTTTTTTTTCTATTTTTTAAATAAAAAGAAATAACAAAACTACCTTTTTGTGAGTGGAACATGATAAACTGCATCTAAATCAATGCATATAAGTTTCGTCCTTCCTGTTTTACCATTTTAAAAACTAAAAAAGACAAGGCTTAAATGCAGTTTTGGCTCCCCAAGTTTCACAATTATGCGATTTTGGCCCCCCATGTTTCCATTGCTTGATTTTAACCCCCAAGTTACAATTGCTCGATTTTGCCCCCCCCAAGTTTATCCCCTTTTGCATTTGCTAGCCCCCTATTGACTTTTTTGATTAAAAATTGGTTATGTGATATTTTAAAATTAAATAAATAAATTTTAAAAAATAAGTTATAAATTATTTTTTTTATTATATGTGTTTTATAAAATAATTTTGTTATAAAAAAAGTAAAAAAAATAAATTATGAACTATTTTTAAAAAAATTTGTAAATATTTTTTAAAAAAAAAATATATATTAAACCTTTTATTATTAAAACAATTTTTAGTACATTTTTATAAAAGAAAATATATTTTTATAACATTTTTAAATTTAAAAACATATTTTAATTATTTTTAATATATTTTATTTTTTTAAAATGTCACATAAGAATTTTTAGTCAAAAAAAGTCAACGAGGGTACATGCGTGATACTCGTGTGGTACACATATGGTACACGAATCCAAAAAAAATGTATTTTTTTTTCCTTTTTCTTTTTTTCAATTTTTTTTATTTATAGGAAGATTTATGTTTTTTATTTGTTATTCACTCATTCATTGAAAAGGAATAGGCTCCTTGACAAAAAAAGAAAAGGAATAGGCTCAATCTAATTTTATTCAAACAACTCTTCATCTTCTCTCGAGAAAGAGAAATATCAATACTTATAATGAAGGAGCACAAAAAATATGCGATATTGGTAGAGATAAATGAGATCTGTTTGATGTAGCTGATATTCTTGAAGTTGCAAGTCTTTCTCGCGAAGAACCTGAACTAGATGCCATTTTTTTAATGATGATGGAGAGGGAAACAATTTAATTTTTATTAGTCAATTGCTTTTTAATTTGATATTTTAATGTTTTTGAATAATTTGAATTACTTGTGTGATATTTTTTATGTTTAATTATTTGTTTTAACAATATAATTCTGTTATTTTATTTATATAATTATATTAAAAAAAATTATACAAACGTAACAATACTTTAATTTTTCCAAAAATATCATACTCCGTACCGTACCTGCACCTATGCATCATAGAATAAATCTCTTACCCTAGAATCCACCGTATTATCACGAAAAATAAATAAAATAACCATGTACTAGTAAATTTGTTCAAAGGAAAACCCACACGTGCACTTGCACTCAAGATTAAAAAGCGAATCGCAGCTTATCAAAAAAAAAAAAAAAAAGCGAATCGCAAAAGGTGATTCCGAATCCTAACCGTTAAATAAGCAAATTCAAAAATAATACTAGTAATATACTGTACTCGTTACGCTCTCTTATCTCATGGATCAAAAAGCCCAATAAACCCACCCCCAAGAACTAGCCGTTAAGCCGCTTCCCCTACAAGTTTCAACTGAAATCCCTAATCTGAATCATCACTTTATATTCCTCACTCAAAATTCTCTACCATTTCACAACAATCCTTAAATCGAAACTTCTCAAATGGCCGCAAAAACAGTTACCAAAGACATAATCACTCTTCGTGGTTCTGCAGCAATCGTTAGCGATTTCTTCGGTATCATTCAAATTCTTCTCTTCATTTTTCCCCTAATTTCTTTCATTATCTATCAACTTATGTTATGGCTGACTATTTTTTTTTTTTTTTTTATCAATCATCAGGATATGCTGCAAACAGGTTTGAATTTGATCCTCTTTGTTTAAATTTTGTTTATCATATTTTCTAGTTATGTATGTGATATTGATTAATATGCATTTAATTTTTGCTGGGAAATTGTCCAGTATTCTTTATAAGCGGGCTGTTTATCCGGAAGAAAGCTTCGTGAAGGTTAAGAAATATGGTCTTCCTATGTTGCTTACTGAAGATGAGGGTGTTAAATCTTTTATAGCCAATTTAACTGCCCAGCTTTCTGGTAACTATGAACCCTAATTTTCTTATTTCTATTTTTATTGTGATTTCATTATCATCAACTTAATGCTGTAGAATAATTGAAACAGTTTATTATTATTATTATTGTTATTATTATTATTATTATTATTATTATTGGGTTGTTTGTGATTTATGAACAAGAATTGGGAATTTTAAAGTTCATTTGTGAAAATGATGCTGAATTTGTATAGATGTTATGATTAATTCATATTTATTATTCGTTATGGACTATTGCTGATGATTGAACTGTTTGAATTTTAAATGTTGAAAAGAATGGCTTGAAGCTGGAAAGTTACAGAGGATTGTCCTTGTTATAATGAGCAAGTCTACTGGTGAAGTTCTTGAAAGGTGGAATTTCAGCATTGAGACGGATAATGAGGTTGTTGAGAAGGGGGTGTCGAGGGAAAAGAGTGACAAGGAAATCATGAGAGAGATACAGGCCATTATGAGGCAGATTGCTTCCAGTATCACCTATTTGCCATGCCTCGATGAACCTTGTAAGCTGCTACTCTCCGATTCTTCTTTCTTCGTCATTTAAATTTCGTATTGTTTATTCTCCTAGTTGAGCTTGGCTATTTTGTTTCAGGTGTTTTTGATGTGTTAGCATACACTGATACAGATGTGGCAGTTCCATTCACTTGGACTGAGAGTGATCCAAAGCTGATTGCAAATCCACAAATGGTGAAACTGCATTCCTTTGATACTAAGGTAAAATTTCGACTTACCAAATTTTGTTATTTATATGATTGACATGCTTTTGTAAATTTTGGCTATAATTAATACTTGATTTGGTTATGCAGATTCACAAGGTTGACACACTTGTATCATACAAGAATGACGAATGGGATGAGCAGTAAAGCTGAGCCATCTGTGTATTTTCTTGTCATCTTGTCCTGTTTCTGTGCTTTTTTCAATTCAAGTGAATTGTGTTAATTGTGAATTTTCTATTCACATTGTTAGATATGTGTACTTATATGTGGATGTCAATATGTATTAATCCTCGCTTTTGTATGTTTGCCTTTTGGCAGAAAGAATTGACATGTAAGGGATATAAAAAAAAGTTCCCTAATCTTTTCAGTGTTATGGTTGGGTTGTACTCATTGTTTTATTTATGAAATAGCGAATCATTCGAGTATGTTAATTCAAATCTGGTTGTGGAATGTAGTGAATTATTCTTATGAAATTTCCTAATCCTTTCCTATTTCTGGTTGGATGGACTTATTATCATTTCAGTTTTATGAACTAGTGAATCAGTCTGTGTGAAAGCGTTTAAAGGAGATCATAAAAAGAAAATCCTCAAAATTCAAAAGAGTATTGAAACAAGAGTAAATATTGAATTTGGTCATTAAACTGGCGTATGAAGTACTGAATCAGTCTGTGTGAGGAGTTCATAAAAACAAAATTCTCCAAGACTATGGTGTTGCAATTGAAACAAGAGTACATAATTTGGTCACTAAACTATTAGTCTCTTCTATTTGTTCTTTGAACTATAGAAATATAATAAAGTGTCAATTATTTTCAATCAACCAAGTTAATCCCCAAATTATTAGTCTCTCCAATTTTGAAAATAACTGAGTGACAAATGAATGGAGAAGATTAATTAACTATATTATATTTCTGCAATTCAATGAACAAAATAGTAGAGTGATATCAAATAGAAGATTTTAGTCTTCAAACAATACTACAAAATTAGAAAGATGATTCGAGTTTATAACATTAACACTTAAAAATACATGATATATTTAGTCTTGAGGTTCTGCCACAGCCTCATTCTGGCACTCCTTTGTTCATATCTGGCTGTGGATGCAACCATGTTAGGGTGATCTAAAGAACTTTTCCGAATCCTTTCATTTCATAGTTCTGGTTTGTTGGACTTAACCCTTGTTCTGATGATGTCTCGCTCTACTCCTCTACTGCTTTGAGCCCTCACCGTCAACGCACCACCACTTTGCAGCATCTCTCTCCTATTTTTAGAAAACCTATCATTCATTTTAGAAAACATCTCTTCATTATCTCTTTATTTCTGCTGCAAATGCAGCATGGCAACAGGTGGGTAATCCAAACTCCCTACAGTCTGCTTGTACCACAACTTGCATCCCTTCATATGCAAGTTTAGCGGATTGAATTTCTAGGACAAAATGTACGTCTGATTAAAGTTAACAGTTACGATTTCAGAAGATTCCTGCGCGAGCAGCGTGCCATAAAAAGAGCATGCCACTATCCTAGAGAACTACGTCAGTAGAAGTAACAATAGTTGTTGAAAATTATCATGTAGAATATTTACCTAATACCTTGACAATAATCTTTTGTCAGTTGTCACTGTCAATGCATATTTACCGAGGGCAAAGAGACTCGTTCATTTTCCTATTATAGACTGATTATAAACAGCGTTATGAAACACGCGCGCACACACACACACACACACACACACACACACACACACATATATATACATACAGTTCCCTCCATTTCTCTAGACATTTGATGCAAATAACTGAAGATTGATCATACAATCCACCTGTCCTCAACACACACCTCGGTATATGACACCGGGCCGAAGATCATCCATATTGTCAATATTTCTATTACTGTCATATTCTTGTAGACATATCCAAGACTGGCTTGCCAGAAAATCACGAAAATCATCTTGGGTATAAAATATCTTTTCTTCAGTGATTATGGGGAGGTCCTCAAATTCGTCAAATTGGCATATTTGAATGGCTACTCCTGCAATGATGATATATTGTTATGTTAACAGCGAATGTACACAATACGTTTTGGATGAAAAACAGTTTATCCCTTAAATTTAAGGGATCCACAAACTCGAATCTCAATACATGAACTTTAAATAACAGTAAAGCTCCTAGACATGAAAAGTAAAATAAACAATGAAATTTGCGCAAGTTAGCTAAAATAATAAACTAAGCCTAACCTTGATCGATGTGAAGAGTGTAATTTTCTATAGGCATGCCACAGTCAATACTTCTGATAGTATGTTCTTCATCCTCCAACCAAAACATACATTTAGTTCTCAACCTAAAAGCGGCTCTAATTGCCTCCTTGATGGCTGCCGGAGTTCCATCAATACCTATCTGTCTCGTATATTCACCCCAACTGACTGATATAACTCTTCCACGACGAGACTGACTTCCCTCACCTGCCAAAATGGGAAGAGCCAGTAGCAGAAATAAGAAAGCAATTAAACTAAAGAAAATAATTTATAAACTAGTCCTTTACATAGTTTACCTACCATTTCCAGGAGAGACTCCACTTGCTGCAACATTAGCTGCGCCTGCGGCAATGGTAGGAGGATTTCCACCAAGATCCACACTTTTCCCAAGATTGAGTCTTTGTTTCTTAGAAGCTAAATGGATGAGAAACATGAAGGAACTATTACTTTTGGAAAGAAAGAATGATAAGTGGTAAGAATAAGAGAACTATGAACACTTCCTCCACTAATTGAAGAAATAATTACCAGTATTAGGGGAGCGCATCTTCTCATTGGAGCTTTCTGCGCACTCGAAACTAACTAACTGAAAAGTCAGTTAGTAGAATAGTTAGTTGATACCGTATTAGAAAGGTGAAACTGATCTTGAGAGTATTGAGAGAGATGAATCTTCTCTTCTCAACTTAATTCTTTATATTGATTTTCACTTAATATGGTATCAACTAACTATTCTAACTGACTTTTCAGTTAGTTAGGTAGTTTCCTAGATTTTAGGGGTTAGTTACATGATGAGGGATATAGGATAGGGAGAGTGCACATAAAGCTGTAGTGATAATAAGTTAATAACCAGCCACACATGAACTGAATGAATTCTTGGTAAAATACAATAACCAGAACATTCCTACATACTGTAACATTTGAATTTTCATTTCAATGGGCTCTCAAGAGTAACATTTCAATATTTGTCCCACACTGTTTATCATTATATGAAATGTTTAGCAGAAAAAAGAACACCAGGAAGATAACAAGTCACCTATGGACTATGGTAGTGATTAATTGTGCATCAAGAAATCGAGAAAGGATCAGCCGGTCCTACTGGTTCAACCATAAATTATACTCAAGGCCCTCCGGTCAACCTATTCGATCAAATCTCTGCTAGATTGCAATATGAATATGTTTATTAAACCAGTTTATTGGTTATTTATTTACATTCTTTAAATTTGATAGAGTAAAATATATATTTTAAAAAAACTAAATAATAGGAATATATTCTTGAATTATAATCTGTACTATTAAACTTTGTATAAATTTCTGTTTTGTGAATACATATTATTCCAGTAGTATAGTAGTTCATCTCTTGGGTCCATAGCTCAGTGGTAGAGCATTTGACTGCAGATCAAGAGGTCACCGGTTCGAACCCGGTTGGGCCCTTTTTCATTTTTTTTTACATAAAATTAAAAAAATATATTTACTTATAGTTTAAAATATATTGACTTATATTAAAAAGTTTTTTGTATCTACAAAGTTCAATATACACCATTTTAAGTACGGTGAAACTTGACTTGGTTAGGGTATTGGGTCACTGAATCATTGGTAGTGGTATAATTGTATAAATGTAGTAAATTGGGATTGCCCACCTCTCTCTGTTTTCTAAGAGAGATATGAAAGAGAAATGGCAGTTAAGATGAAAGCGAGTAAAATCGGAGAGATAGAAAGTCACCATAGTAGCATATATTTGAAATAGTCTTAGGACACAACACAATTGAACAAAGCATCAAAATCCTACATGATTCTTGAGCTGCAGAATATGAAATAGTCTTAGGACACAACACAAATGAACAATAAAAAACTGGTTTGAATCTTATATTGTATAGGATATACTCTATGGTACATTGAATGACGAGTAGTTTGGAAATATTTGTGATGGTTGATGTTGAATTTTTTTATGTTATGTTTTGGATTTTGTGGACATTATGTGGTTAAATTCAGATAGTATTGAGGTTTGAGGGGGATAACATTATTCTCCTTTTTCTAAATTATTATAAAATAATTTTGGAATTTTTTCCATATAGTAGGACTAAATTGTTCCTTATAAATTATTGCTAGGGATTAAATTGTCCATTTTAAGGTGAACAAGTCAAAGTATTAGAGTTCGAACCACAATTTTTACATATCGCATGCAATGCAATGACTCTATCAACTAAGTTATTCTAACCAAGACTTGCATGATGTAGTTGTTTCCCTTTTAAATGACATCACATATTGAACATTCACTTGATGAATCAAGGTATAAAAAAACAAACCAAATTCTTTTTATGTCGGTTCACATAGGGATTAATTAGGGAAAATTTCTCTTCCGACTCCCCACGTTTCTTTTATATCCCCCTTAAATCCCATTTTGACCCTCAAAACGGTATACATTTTGCTAAGATTACTTCGGTTTTTACGAACCGAAATAATGGAAATTTCGGTTTCTATAAACCGATCGCTTATTGTTTTGGTTTCTACGAACCGAAATAAGCTTATATGTTAATGAAACTGAGCATCAGCTTATCACTTTTCAAACTTCACCATCACACTACCAAAAGGAGGTCACGATCCAAATCCGTTTTTGACTCATTTGATCGCTTAAAATCAACATTGGAACATCTACTAACACCTGGGAAACGCATTGAAACTCAATCTAAAGGTAATGTTCGGTTTAATTTTTCCTTTTAAGCTGTCATATGGGTCTAGAATAATTAGGTTTTCTGACCCTGTTTCGCTCGGTTTATAGAAACCGAAATATGGCTTCGGTTGACAGATATATGCTTCGGTTTATAGAAACCGAAATATGGCTTCGGTTTATCCTGAGACTTAACATTTTTTGCGCTGCTCACTGACTTTTGATATATGCTGCCTAATTTTTTTTTTATGTCTTGCCTTGCACTAGTTATAATTTACATGTTAGATTAGAATTACTAAAGCAAGTAAACTAGTAGGAATAAGTGTGCTATATGTGGCTAATTATATTTTTTATGTGTTTTTATAATTTGCAGTTATGTCGGACGAAGGCGAACCACATCGACAAATTGTGTTGGGCATTAATGCATCAGGCATTGTTGAGTTTAAACCTTCGGGTTCAATGCCTCCTGTCATTGAGATCGACACAGGATCACTTTTTCAGACTGAGATGGCAACTGAAGACCGTGATGAATTGATTGAATGAGCTCGTAGTATTGCCGTCAAGTTGAAGTTTGGGATCATCATTGGGAAATTTGATTTTGGTAGTGACAAAAGGAAGCCGTATTTCAAATTGGTATGCGAACAAAGCGGGACCTATGTTTCAAAAGGCAAGAAGTTGAAAACGGAAAAAACCGGAACGAGGAAATGCCAAGGTCCCTTTCGACTCAGTGGTTACTTTCATCAAACCGATAGAAAATGGCATATGACCGTTGTCGACGGCACACATAACCACGAGTTGAACAAAGGACTTAAAGGACATTTGGTACACCCTACCAAATATAGCAAAAAAGCCCGTATCGCCCTCTCCCTGAACAACCTAATCTCATGCATTGGCCTTCTGTCAGAAACCGCTTTATCAGCGTAACCCCAGTTGTCAATGAAAATAGATTCCACGAATGAATGCTTCAAATACGGACCGCCAAGCTCACCAAATAGTTTCAACACCAACGAAGGGGTAACTCCTAGAAACGAACTAACCATGTCAGCCCCTTCATCCCTTGTCATCTTCCTATGATTCAGAAACTTTCCCTCGATTGGAATATGCAACAGACATTGGACATCGTCCAATGTGATACCTATCTCGCCTATAGGAAGACGGAAGGTACTCGTCTCCGCATGCCATCTTTCAGCAAAAGCCCAGATAAGTTCATAGTCAAGTACGCTAAAATTGGTCTTGACTAGCGGTGCCAACCCAGTTGCTTCAACTGGACCCCAAAACCACGCCTTATCTTCTTCCAGTTTTTGGATATCTATCACCTTCTTCCCGCTTGCAATGCAACGCAAATTTCTCTTTAAAACCTGAAATAATTCCAACAATATAAATCATTATAAATTTACCATAATTATAATATTGAACATATATAGTAAAAAATAAAACATTCGTAATTTAGATTACCGCATGATTATTAGGTTTTGCTTCCCATATCGGAAGCGCCCTATGCTTGTGGTATTCCGTTAGTAGCGACAAATCATGGGGTCCTCCTCCATAAACTTGCACTTCATTTTGAGGTGGTGCTTGTTGCGGAGGTGGTGGTGGTGGTTGTTGTTGTGCTAAATCTTGGTCTTCAACATAATCAGCATCATCATTAATATATTCGTCTGCATCAAACTCAGGTTGGGCAACAGGCTCCTCAACACGTCGTGCACGTGATCCTGTACGCGAACCACCCGACGCACCCGCTTCAGCATCGTGTGTTCCTTGCACCAAATGTTGTCCTTGCCTACCACATCCTCTTTTCGGTGCAGGAGTTGGACCATTCAAACGGGCAGAAGCATGTGCTTTGCTAGTTTCCCTACCATGTCTACCTCTGCCAATATCTCGATCCATACCTAAACATACAAAAAAAAAGCTCAAATCAATATATCTCCTTTCATTTAGACATTTTGTCAAATACTTAGTATACAACATAATAGCAAACAACATCATAATCAAATTAAACATAATACTCCACATGCAATCATGTAAACATGTAATTAATTTGACAACCAACAAATAATCAACAATTCAAACAACAAAATCAACAATTCAAACCACAAAATCAACAATTCAAATATACAAATTACATTATAGAGAAAAAAAATCATAGAGTAATGCATTTTGATGACAAACACAATGAATGATCAAAAAAGTATGTAACTTATTTGATTAAGTATGTTTTGAAGTTGGAAGTTGATGTTCTCCACAAAATCGCACAAGAGAGGTTGAAGAGAGGCGTTGGTGGTTTTTTTTATCAAAATTTCGTAACTGATGAAATGAAGCCGTTCTGTTTCTATATAAGACTATTTCGGTTTCTGTTAACCGAAATATCTTACATTTCGGTTCGTATAAACCGAGAAACCGTGTTGTTGTTTTTTTAATGAAAATTTCGTAACTGATGAAATGAAGCAGTCCTGTTTCTATATAAGATTATTTCGGTCTCTGTTAACCGGGAAACCGTGCAAGGGCAAAAACGTCCACAAGGGAGGTATAAAAGAAATGTGGGGGGTCGCTAGAGAAATTTTCTTAATTAGGAGGTATTCTTAATTGGATCTTAGCTATGAAGCCCAGATACGCAACACGATACCGATACTGCGACATGAGAAAATTTTCAAAATTTCTAATACGATACGGCCGCGATACGTAATTTAAAAATTAAATTTAAAATTAAATATATAAATCCACAATATATTACATAACTAAAATCAATAATAATAATAATAATAATAATAATAATAATAATAAATTAACGTTCAAATTACTCAAAATACGCAAACAATTGACAATAGGGGCTTCAGAGGTTGTCCAGGTTAGATGTTCTAAAAAATATCTTTTAAAAAAAAATTAAATTGGATCTTTCAGTCCCTTCGGGGACATCTGATAAATTGGATCTTTCAAATTTTCTCAAAGACCAGAATAAATCTTCACTTTAATATTTTAAACATGAAGCAGTCGTTTCAGTTTTATGAATTAACAAATTACTCGAGTATATTAATTCAATTCTGAATTTCTGATTATTAAAAGAGCATCAAAGGAGATCATAAAAAGCAAATCTCTAGGAGATTTGTGGGTTTGGCATTGAACCAATTGTTAGAAAGATATAAGAGCTTATATCTGAACATTTGTAAACACTTTGCAGTAATAACTCATAAAACTTAAATATAAACTTGTGATACTTGTGGATTTGTATTCTTGCGCAACCACTACAGTATCATTTTAACAGCGCCTTGTTCTCACGATGTCTCGGCTTTACTCCTCTACTGCTTTGTGCCACCACTGGCCACTGTCGTTGCACCACCACTCTGCAACATCTACTATTTTTAACGATGGTTTGAAAGATTCCTGCTTAAGCAGTTCGCCAGAAGAAGAAAAAAGAATATACCACGATCCTGGAGAACTACAGTAAAAGTAACAATAGTTGAAAATTATCCTGTAGAATATCTTGACGATAATCTTTTCTCACTGCCCAATGCATATTTACAGAGGGCAAAGCGACTTGTTCATTCTCCTCCTATTATAGACTGATTATAAACAGCATTATCAAACTAAAACAAATACAGTTTCAGGTCAGAGCTGCACATATATAGTACATCATCAAAGATCCTAACAGTTCTCTCCACTTGTCTAGACATTTGATGCAAACAGCTGAAGATTGATTATACCATGCACCCGCTCTCAACTTACACCTCGGTATATGGCACCAGGTCGAAGATCATCCATATTGTCAATATTTCTATAACCGTCAAGATCTCGTAGACATGTCCAAGCCCGGCGTGCCAGAAATTCACGGTAATCATCCTCGGTGTAAAATATTTTCTCTTCAGTATGCACAGGGATACGGTCAGACTCATCATATAGGCATACTTTAATGGCCATTCCTGCAATGATAAAATATTGTTAATAACAGCAATTGTGCACAAACTCAAATCTCAATACATGAAATGAACTTTTAGCATGCGTTTGGTTCTGCAGTGACGAGAATTGAGTTTGATAAAATTGTTTTGATTAAAATTGAGTTCAACATGATTCATATATGCTTGGATGTATTCACGCAAAATTGATCCATATAAGAATTTTCACAAATGCTCCGTATAAGAAATATTTGGCCATAAATAACAGATAAAAAATATAAGCATGGCGTAAGAAAAACAAAACATAAGCATGGTACATATAAAGAAGAACATTATAGATATACAATGATATAATATAAAATAATTGTTCAACAGAAGCTTGTGGCTTACTGGTTGTATTTTGATTTAAAAAAAACGATTTTGTTGACCACAGAAGCTACAGATATGAGCTTCAAACAAAATCAATTTTAGGCTCTAGAATCAATTTGCCTTTATTGAAGCCAAACATAATTTTTAGAGTAGAGATCCTCTCCATTTGTTAAAATAAATGGACACCACAAGTACTATGGTTTTAGTGTATAAATACTCAATTTATATCATTTATTTATTTTAAAACTATAATAATGGACATCTTTTTTTATAGGAAATGGAGAGGATCTCTACTCTAATTTTTATGATCAAATCACATTTCATAACCACAGACGTGTGCATGGGTGCACCCAACGTGCAACCAAACCGGTACTAAGTAACAGTAATGGTCCAAGACATTAAAAGTAAAACCATTAAATTTGCACAGGTTAGCTAAAAGAATAAACTGAGCCTGACCTTCATCAAGGTGAAGAGTGTAGTTTCCTATAGGCATGTCACGGTCAATGCTTCTGATAATTTGTTCCTCATCCTCCAACCAAAATGCACGTTTAGTTCTCAACCTAAAAGCAGCCCTAATGGCCTCCTTGATGGCTTCCGGAGTGCCATCAATACCTATTCGTCTTGTATAATCGCCCCATTTGACTGATATAACCCTTCCACAACAAGACTGAGTTTCCCCGCCTGCCAAAATAGGAAGAGCAAGTAGCAGAAATAAGAAAAGTTAACCTAAAGGGAAAAAACAATTATGCATTAATCATTTACAAAGTTTACCATTTCCGGGTGTTTCTCTCCAATTCCAAGGAGGGACTCCACTTGCTGCAACTTCAGCTGCGGCAATGGCAAGAGGATGTCCATCATGATCCAAACTTCTTTCAAGATTGAGTGTTGGTCTTCCAGAAGCTAATTGCCAAGTATTCGAGAATGATGAGAAACATGAACAATACTTTGGATAGAAAGAATGCTTAAACATCAAAATGATATCACATATATATCTAAATCCTTTAAATACATACCCCCTTTCCTAAATTGGTGAATTCATTTTCCGTTTCCACAATGATAAAAAAAAATGACAATTATTGATGAATACTTAAATAATGATTTTGGCCATTAAATGTGTTGAAGATTGCCTTTGAAATTGCATGAAACAAAGCGCAGAAAATGGTGGAGTAGCAGTGGTTGGCGCCAGGCGCCCAGAGCAGGCTCGTTTGGCCTGTGGCGTCTGGTGGCCTGGCGCGGGGCGCCGGTAGGTGGCGCGCGGCGCGGCCGCGATTATATATATCCTGTTTCAGTTTTCTGCAAACGAGAGAGAGGAAAAATGTAGGGTTTTGAAAGGGGGTTTCACCAATATGGAGGCTAGGGTTCAAGGGGGTTTCTCTTGGGTTAATCCTAGGGTTGGGTACTCTTTCTAACACCTTGTAATTACTATCAATTGAAATCTCTTGGTCACGGGAAGAGATTTGGGAAAATGGTAGAATTTAGGAAAACTCTAAATTCTTGCAACTCTTGTAAATCTCATTGTAATCAAGTATGAGGAAGCTTTGATAGTGGAACGGAGATCTCTCTCCCCCAGATTAGGTTCATTAACACCGAACTGGGTAAACAATTTCGATTGTGTTCTTTATTGCTTTCATTAGTTTTAGCTTTGATTGATTATTATTGCTTGGTTATCCATTGTTGTTGTTGGTTGCTTTAATTGTTTTGCCCCACACACTAGTTAAAGGATTATTGGTGTGTTTTTGGTTCGAATTCACAACAAAATGCTGCAACGAAAAGAAATTTGAATATAGAAAAACTTATAATTGGTAAGAAAAAAGGAGTATCAACTATGCATACTTCATCCGACTATATGAATCATACATACCTGGTCATGCATAAACCTGATTTTTTTCAATGGATGCACAAACCTGATGAGTTACTACTACTAAAAATCTTAATTGAGACAAACTGATGAATGATTGCAACAAGCAGGAACATTACTTTTTTCCACTATTTGAAGAAATAATTACCAGACACACATGAGCTGAATGAATAAATGGCAAAACACAATAACCAGAACATTCAACAGAGTACACTGGTACAGCATTTGAATTTTCATTTCAATAGGCTCTTAAAAGTAACATTTCAATATTTGTCCCACTCTTTTTATCGTAAAATGAAAGGTTTACAAGAAAAATGAACACCAAAAAGGTAATAGGTCGACTACGGTAGCGGCTAAATTCCCATGCAATGCATGTGCATCTAGAAAACAAGACAGGACCAGCTGGTCCAACTGGTTCAACCATAAACAGGACTCAAGTCCTGTCTGGTCAACCTATTAGATCAAATCTCTGCTAGATTGCTATATACATGTTCTTTAAATCACTGCATTGCTTATTTTACATACAATTCAAAACTATATTTAGTTATAGCTTTAAAAATATTGACCAGTATTGATAATATTTTGTGATTTTTTTACAAAACTCTAGTTTTTTTGCATAAAATTTGCAAAGTTCAATATACACGTGAGATTTTAAATTTGTCAAACATGAACCAGTAATTCAACTTGGCTATGTTATTTTCCAGTACAACAATCTATGACTAGAACCAAATCAAATTGTCACATGGTTCATGAACTGCAAAATATGAAATAAACTTAGGACACAACACAATGAACAGTAATAGAGTGTAAAATAAAAAGCTGACTTCAAAGACATACCTTCAACAGGCCCAAAAGAAATGTTGGCATCATCAATACCTGTACAGTAACATAACGAGTCAAACAACTGTTATTGAAGACAAAATGAGAGAAATTATAATGAACAGACATCCAAATGCCACGACTCGGAATGACAACCAGGGAAAAACTACCAAGGATTCACTTGGGTTGTGTGTGATGATTAAATAGGATAGGTCCCCTTAAGAACTTTGAAATTACAGTGATTTATACTCTCCTATATCAAAAATCATAAGCATAGGGAAAAATAGCGCAGTTATCCAGCCTAATATCAATTGATATGGGATGGTGATCACTGTTTATGTGTAGATTATTAACAAAGATATAAATTTGACTTCCAAAGGGCAACCAAATGCTGCTTCTTTACTCCGTCAGATTTCAGTTTTGCAAAGGAGGGAAATATGCGCATGTCAAAATCAGTAATTTTAACCAGGATCTACACCTTTCCGGACTGTATTGGCCATAATGTTTGAGAAAGATACCAAATCAGCCCTTCTTTTTTAAGCAAATTTGTTGGAATTGGTAGACTACCAACTATTCCGTTTTGACTAATGCTAGCTACACAATTTCTTTTACACAAACTGCATATGCATCTGTGCCAGAAGTCAAGTGTTGTCAAAAACCTATTGGGTTTAAGTTTGACGCCTAACACGTTCACTAAATATGCATTGCGCAAAAACAGTTTGAATCAATGATGTGAATTGCGGATCGCGGAAAAAATAACGGTATGTTCAAATTTTCCTAGGCAACAATCATATAGTACTGCTATAGCCACTGCAAAATATTTTGTACTAAATAGCATATTGTGGAACAATGACGATTTGTTAAAATTCCGCTATCTGCAGCGCCGCTGCGCCGCTATAGCCGTTATTCAAAAACACCGGTTTGAATCTGTTGGAAATTCCGCCTTCATTGCGGTCCGGCCCTAGCCGTCTAATTGCAGCATTTGGGTTGCCTTCATTGCAGCCTCCAACACCTTCATTGTGTTGGGTGTGAATGGATGGATTTAGTCCCACATTGCTTAGAGATATGGCATATGTGTCGCGTTTATAAAGTTTGGGCAACCGACCTTACGAACCGGTTTTGTAGGGTTGAGTTAGGCCCAACCCAAAAATTCTAAGAGAATCCTATCATTATTACCTCAAAAGTCATATTCTTTAAGAGTAAACCAATAATCCGTCAGTACAAAATTTAGAGAAGTGACGTACCCTAAAAACCCTTTTGGCCATAATAGTCCTTAATGGGTCCAACATTAAGCACTAGTATTACCGACATTCATAGATTTTACGGACTAGATTACATTTTTACATTCAAAAAGATTCACTTCTAGCCTGTTTGTTTTAGCTTTTGAGAACTCACAAAATAGATTTTACGGGAAGCAAGAAAAACTTTCTTTGATAAAAAGTGTATCGGCAAGCAATTTTTTCGCACGCTTCCACCTATAATTTATATCAAACAGGGTCTCATGTTCGAGACACGGAAATGATGCCACGCCACATGTTTGAAAGCCTAAGGCCAGCAACTTTTTCGCACGCTTCCAACTATAATTTATATCAAACATGCTCTTGTGTTCACGACACGGAAACGATGGCACGCCACATGTTTGAAAACCTAAGGCCAGCAACTTTTCCGCACGCTTCTAACTATAATTAATATCAAACATGCTCTCGCGTTCGCAACACGGAAACGATGCCACGCACACATGTTTGAAAACCTAAGGTCAGCAACTTTTTCGCACGCTTCCAACTATAATTAATATCAAACATGGTCTCGTGTTTGCAACACGGAAATGATGCCACGCCACATGTTTGGAAGCCTAAATAAACACATGGACCCAAATTGTCTGTTGTTGAAATAACACGCTGTTTCACATCTCAGCCGTTAATTAGAGATCAGACAGTTGAGATTACTCACGAGCAAAATTAAGTTCAAATGATCTCAACTCTCAATCCCAAACCGAACGGCTAAGACCAATAACTGCGTGCCAACTGCGCGCCAAATCCATAAACACACTTGTCTGCCACCACCGAGTACTGATGCACAAACAACATAACATTGACTGACAGAATGTTGAATAAAAAAGATTGAGCAACAGTATAGAAAATCTTTATAAAACAGTGCATCAAAATTAAACCAAATAAATTCATACTACTCAAATAAGCACGACTGCATATATATATAAATCATATAGAATGATAATAAAAATAAAAATAAAAACATTGAATTAACCTTTATCAGCAAAGTGCATGTAAGAAGATTCAACTTTAGAAGAAGGAGTAAGAGTCTTATACTGAGCACACTTACTCCTCTCTCTTAAGATCTCATCAATCTCTTTGTAACAACTCATTTTACCAGAACCACTTCCACCTCTATCTTCATGATGTTTGGCTTTCTTAAACTCTTTCAAAAGATTCCTCCATTTATCAGTACACATAGTCGGTGACCGATCGAAACCCTTTTCTCTCATCTTAGCAGAAATTTGTTCCCAAAGATGTTTATTCGACTTCGAAGTGTTGAAAAGTGAATCCATCTCTCTTCGAAAACCAATCAGACTTCGTGTCTCATCTTGTACCCAAGTTTCAGCTCGTTTCTTAGGAGCTTTGATCTCCATCTCAGGGTCTTCGCCGCTGCTCTCTGCAGCGAGAATCATTTGCGGCGGTGGTGGTGGTGGTTGGAGTTGTTGTTGTTGGTGTTGCGGTGGTGGTGGTGGTGGAAGATCGGCGTTGGTAACAACTTCCATCATCATGTCTCTTGCTTCTTCTTTGTAGAAATCGATTGGACGAGGCTTTTCTGATGATAGATACATTGTTGGTGAGAAATTTGATGAATTTTGGAATGAATGAATTGAATTGAAGAAGGGAAAGAGAAAAAACAATAGTTTGTGTTTTGTTGTAGTAAAAAGGTTGAATTGAAGTAGTAAAGAAAAGAAAAGAAGGGATTTTGTGTGTGTATGAATAATATTGTCAGCGTTAAGTAAAAGTTTTTCGTTTGATGTGTAAAGGAGGATGAGATGAGGTTGAGATGGACATGTCTGTCTCTTTATATTCAACAAAATTAATTTTAATATTTTTTATTATTTTTTTAGGATAATACCAATAATATTTATTATTTTTTGTATATTAGAGTGATAAATTAGTTTTAATTAAGGAACAAACAATATTCAAAATAAGTTCTTCATCCAGATAATTCGGTTAAACAACAAATAGTATATAAAATTACTACTGATACAATATGGATATCCAAAAAAAGAACAACAACAAATCAACAAACAAGAAAAAATTTATTCAAAAAAAGAAACCAACAAATTACATCCAAAAACCCACAAAATTTCTAATCGAAAAAAAAGGGACTATAACCGTTAAATCATGCATATCACGGGAGTGGTTATGGTGTATAAAGTTTTTTCTTATGCACCGTGCATAAATAATGAAAATTACTTAATGCACCTCTCAGATTGCTTAGCGCACTCCCAGATTACTTAGCGCACTCCCCAATTTTCTAATGCACCCCTTGAAATCTGGGGGTGCACTAAGTAATTTCGGGGTGCACTAGAAATCTGGGGGGTGCGCTAAGCAATTTTGGATATTTATGCACGGTGCATAAACATGGCTTATGCACCATAACTTGTGCCGCATATCACTATTGTTTGATGCTTCACAATATCCTACCTTGGACCAAAATATATAGAATCCAAAATTATACTATAGTATAACTTATTAATTTTTATTCCAATTTTACCTGTATTATCTTACTTAAACAAAATATTAATTAAACATAATTTCCAAGTGATTTTTATTACAATAAACAAACATGTTAAAGATTATTTTATTAAAAAAAGTGGTTTTTATTACAATAAACAAACACAAAGTAAATTCTACTTTTCTATAAAATCTCTAAAAACTAATCTCTAAATTATTTAATATCATAATCACTAATTTTTTAATATGTAACAAATGGACCCTCAATTCTACCAGAATCAATTCTTTTCGCCGCAGAACCAAACACACAAAAAGTCAAAGTTGATTATTATAAAACTAAAATATATAACTTAAAATAATATTTACGTATAATGAAAGACTTTAAATCATAAATAATATACTATGAATTAATATTTGTGTTAATACTTAAACTAATATTGTACGAGAGACTTACAATCATCAATAATAAACTCTAAACTAATATATATTTACATTAATATTTGTATGAATATATATACAAAATGACTTGAAATTATTTATAAAATATTTATTTATTTTTTAAAACAAAAAATTTGGGCTGGGCTAGTGTGGCTATAGCCACATCAAGCCTTGAAGGGGTCTGCCCATGAGATTATTCCATGTTAAATGATGGAGAAAGTTTTTTGTAGTTACCGACACAACAAATGAGTTTTAGCCGCATCTAATAATAATCTACACCTAATTTAAACAATAAAAAAAACTACTCCCTTCAATCCTATATATAAGAAAAACTTTACTTTTTAAATACATAATTTCTACAATGAAACTAAAAAGTAAATTTTTTCTTATATATAAAACTAGAGGGAATATAAAATTTGGGAAAACGAAACACCTCTTCTGCATCTCCCCAAACAACTATTTTTTAAACTACTCTTTGTTCACTCTTCTCTCTAGTATCTACCATGAATGTTGCAACATTTAAACCTCCTCAATCCAGAGTAAATGAAAATGTTGGAGTAGGCGTCATCCTGGTAAGAGGGAGCGAAATAGTTGCTCGAAGGAAAAATATCTCTAATATCCAAGTCATCAGTTGGTCGAGATAGTACGATACATCGATGTAAAAGATGGAGTGGGATATGTGAGGTTGGTTATAGTAAGGCCTGACCGGAAAGTCTTCTTGCCTCTATCATTGAAGGAAAGATTGGTCAACAATTTGGAGAGTTTGCTTTTCTTTCATCTTTCTAAGAGCAGTCTGTTTGATCAAATCAGGAATGAGCACGTTGTGATTACAAAGTTAGCAATGGTATACATGTTGTACACCTTTACTTCCTTCTGAAAAATATAAATAAGTGTCACGTGTATAATATTTTATAAATCTACAAATGTTACATATTAAACGTGTTACCAAAATTCTGTTAAAATTAGGAAATAGAAACTGTTCATAATCATATAGTCATGTGCTTCCCGTATAGGGATAAAGATTGAGAGGAGAGTGTTTCCTCGCTCCATTTTCCACTGTCTAAAATGATCTTCATCCCCATCCATGTTCCCCATTTTAGCGAGTATTTCTTTCCTCATCTCCATTCACATGGATAAGTACCCACAGTTCCCTTGACACATTAACATTAAAAAAAATCAAATTTTTATTATTTTCAATTAAATTAGTTGTAAAAAAATTTATAGTTTAATCATAAAATATATATAAAAAATTAGCATTATTGTTAGTCATATATCATAACAATAAACATCACATAAAATAAAATTTATACACAAAAAATAAAAGTAAAAATAATAATATAAAGTATTTGGATATACATATATATAAATGTTATTTTAATAAAATATTCGAGGGCGGATTCTTCACGGGGCGGGGAATAAAATCATGCTCCCATCCCCAAACATTCATCGGGGGGACTTTCTGCCACATAAACCCCATTCAACTGGTCAGACCGACCGGTTCAGTCCCATTTTACTACCTTGATATATGAAATTCATTTAATCGTTTTGTTTTGACAAATTTAATAAATATTAGGTTTATTTATATCATTATATTGTTGTTATTATTATTATTATTATCATTTTAAATTTCATAAATATTCTTAGAAGTGAAAAATTTATTGTTTGAATTTTTTTCGTGAGCAGTCAACTTTTGCTCGTAGAAAGAGAAATATATATATATATATATAGGGGATGAATCAAATTACACTGAAACTTTTCTCAACTTGCAGCTAGCTTTTCTCCTACTATACTTGATGGAATTTAACAATTCTGGTGACTATGATGTAGTAAATTTTGTCTTCTTTACAGTGGATCAAAAATCATTATCATACGACTTATATTCAGAGATTTATGCTAAATTTACTGCAGGTATGTCTACACGAATTTTCACATAATTCTTTCTTCTTCCATATGAACTTGCAACCCAAACATATACACTCCATTTTAACTTATAAATCCATTTTTTCCATCATCTAAGGTCTTAGGATATGGTACAAAAGATAAAGAATAGAGAGAGAAGGTTTGATTCATCTTACCTTAGTCATCCATGTCCAAGGCTCAATCTTCAATTGCATGCAAGAGAAACTTAATTAGAGGAATGGGGTTGATAGGTTGTGAAAGAGAAAAGAATTAAACAATTGAGTTTTCTTCACCCAATGATTAGCTTGAAATTAAGGGAAAATCCACATGCAATATATCCATTTCATAGAAATTGCAAATTGTAACAAGTGGATAAAGGGTGTGGTATTGTGGGACAGAGAAGGAATGAGATTGAATTTCTAAACTTGTTTACCTTGATTTTCGTATGAAATTGTGAGACTATTAATTAGTTTGTATGAGGGATTCAATTTGTGAATGGTGTAGTTTTCTAACTTGAGTAATGAAAGTTGAGTTGTGGTGATATTGTGTTGTTGTAGTGACTATAGGCGTGAGAGAGAAGAAGAAGAAATGAGTGTATTCTGATTTTGCAGATTGGGAAACCTAAAAGGAGGTGTGTGTGGGAAAAATATTCTCTAACTTTGCATGTATACGAAATAATAAATACAATTGAAATTTATATATACTATGTCCTATATAATATGTATCTTATCATGTCAATATCAAATATGCACCAAACACATGATAAGATAAACATATATCATATTCCTATCATATCCTTATCCAGCTTCTTATCATATCCTATCTATATACTATCATCCGCACCAAACGAGCCCTTAGTGACTTTAGGCAAAACATGAAAAAGGAAATATAAAAATACGAATAAATTTTGGAGGGATAAAATTAAAGAGAGGATATAAGAAGAGAGAGAGATAGAGACAAAGTTAAAGAAAATTAGTCTAACTTTCCATTCCAAAAGTTAGAGAATAATGGTTGGTGTCTCTATGAGAGAGAGACTTGGTGTTTCATTTAAGTGGGTGTGGGTCCCACCACTAAAGAAGTGGAAAATCTCATGGTTCTAGTTTACTCATTGTTTAGCTCAACTCTTTATTTTAAGTGTTTTAAGTATTATATTCACTAATACTCAAAGTGGGTTATTCCAGTGTATATAGTCAAATTGTCTAAAATATCATGATCAAAATCAAAAGTGAGTTTAATTTTATCAGTATATTTAAACATAAATACAATTACTTATTTAAATATGTCTCTATGAAATATGCTTTTAAACAAATTAACATGTCATTAGACTTTCAAAATGTCAGACTCAAGCCTAAAAAATAAACATATGACGGATTACATGTCAGATTCAGACCTTCGAAATTTTGACATACCAGACTTAGACTTGACAAGACCTAGTTCGGCATAAGCCTATTTCCACCCTTACTCACTAGTCAAAATTTATGGTCAAATAACTACGGTGGCTTTTTTAGATAATGTGATGTTAATATGTATCCTAAGAGCATATGTTAAAGTATTCAAACATGAAAAATTTACATTTAATAATATAAAAAATTAATGTTTTTTTTCTAATCAGTCAATGTTAGTAGTTAATAATTAGTATTGTTAGTTTTTGCCGAGGGTTGGAATCAAACCCTTGACCTCCACATCTTTACTCCCTGACACATTTACCCTTGGCCACCAAATCATCCTTATAAAATTGGTTAAAAATTAATGTTCAAAAAGTTGAATAAATTGCTTTAAAAAAGTTGAATAACAAATTAAGTTTGCTTTCACCATCAGTTTAATCTGGTTTGGAGATCAATTCTGGCATCAAGTAGTTTCAGCCTCCTCCCGATCGCAGTTGTGGGGGATCGAACCGTGGTTCTCCATACAAAATTCAGCGTCAATCACCACTGAACCAAATAACGATTGATAATTTACGTTCATTTTAAAAACACATTTTTGCATTTTTCTTTAGATAGTCAGCTCAGCCAAACACTTCCTAATTGGGAGTCAGGAAAAAGGGATCATATGAGCAAAAATGAGGTGTACTATTGGAAATTCGACTAATCAAAATGACCAAAACTTTAGGATTAGGAGCTAATAAAAGTGGCAGAAGATTTACTAATTTAGATACATGATGTCTGCCTTTAATTAGTGAGAATAACTTTTTTCCAAAAATATTCTTTGGTTCACATGAAAGAAAAGATTAACCTCATCCTAGCTAACAGCCAGCTATAATAAGTAAATGATGTACATGAAATATTTCTTATAGTTTGTCATTTAAATTTTTCTCTAATCCAAAATAACACAAAATATCAAAATATGGATTCAGGCATGTCATGGGCTGATCAATGGGATACCCACCCAGACCCTCCAATATCAGAGAAAGACAAGAAAAAAAACAAGGATGAATCAAAGGTAAGCAAAATTGGAAAGTCTATGATGAGCCTCAAATGGGTGAAAGAACTACGCAAGAAAACTCAAAAATGATAAAAATATTGTGATTGCATTTATTATTCATGAAGCCACCCTTGTCCATTTGGAATTTAATTTGTGTGAGAAAAAAGGGCTTGTTGAAGCAAATAAAATTCTACCCTTCATTTTCTTTGTTTTGTTTCCAGAATTTATCAATTATTATTTATAATCTTATGCAACTATGCCTTGACTATTGTTAATTACATGATTAATTTTGTTCAACACACAAGGAGATGATAACTAGTGAATTATTTTGTTAATATTAATTGTGTTTTTTTTTAATGTTCCTTGGGTGATACATCACGGGGATGATAGTTTGAGTAATTTTTTAAAAAAATTTATGTAACGTTATAGTTCCTTCATTCATTCATTTCTCCTTCTAACAACAAATCGAGCAATTCATCAATATCAATTCGCATATACATGACTATGCTCGACGATGGTGATCTTGTGTGGAAGGGTGCAATTTAAGTGAATTAATCAACCTACATAATTTGTAATTAATTGAAATAATGTCAATTGAATGAAATCTCTTTACTTGCTAGTATACTAGAATGGAATTTGGATGAGAGGTACATGTGTAGATTCTAGGAAACGGTTCATCATAGTCAGCTTTTGTTTGTTTAGCTGTGTCGTTGGTTTTTTTGGGTGGATGACCCAATTAATTGGTTTTGGGTGGATGACTAAATCTAGCGACTAAATCTGCTATTTTTTTTTTAATATTTTAATATTAGTTAGGAAAAAAAGTGCAGACCGGTGAACTGGTTGGGTTACCGGTTCAGACCTGGTTTTTGCGGTTTTTTTCTGGTTTGCTGGCGGTATGGTTTTCAGCACTAACCGGATCGAATCTAGGTCCAGTTCTCGGTTCGACCGGTCCGACAGGTCGATCCAATTTTGACAACCTTGATTTATAGGGTCCTTATATAGTTTTGGGATGAAGACGGGAGAAATGGGCTTAAATATCATTTTCGTCCCTGTAAGTTCGCGTTTTTTTGGTTTTAGTCCCTGTATGTTCAAATCTTTTGGTTTTAGTCACTCAAAACTAAAATCCGTAGGAAACCATCGAATTTTCCTGCAGATTTTTCTGCGAATTTTAGCTTTAGGGACTAAAATCAAAATGATTTGCACATGCAAGGACTAATTTGCAACAAAAAAGATACAAGGAGTAAAATAAAAAAATTATGAACTTACAGTGACAAAAATGATGTTTAAGCCGGAGAAATAATCTCCTAATAGTGTAGAACGGAAAGGTAATGAATATTCTCATTCTCGCTCTACCCTACAACAATTTTAAACTCATATCATGCAAAAATCATCTAAATTTCTTCATATAATTTTAAATCAAATTACTCAAATAAATAATATTAAAAGAAAATAATTCTGTGCACGTCACAGACTAACATACTAGTATATATTATCTTTAATGATGGGGGAGATCCATATAGGCATATACTATTGTAGATTCTCATTTTAGCCATATTTTTTGAGAATGGATTCTCTCCATTTGAAAAAAAATTGAGGAAATATGTTTGAATTTAGACCATTGGATCAAAAGCATGTGATGATATTTTAATTAGAAAAAATGAAAAGAAAGTTGGTGAATGGTTAAGATGTAAGAATTGAGGAAAATAAAAAAAGAGGATCCTATCTCATATTTCTTTGGCCATTTCATGACTATTGTTTGGAAGACAGGTAAATGACCTAGCTAGGGATACTTTTGTTGCATGAACCAACACATTCTACAAGAGGAGACAATAAGTACCTGAGCCAAATGCTAAGCATAAAGCTTAAGGCTACATATGAAACCTATCCTGTTAGGAAGAAGTATAGAGATATAATTTACTTTATGCTAGACTAGACATACGATACTCTTTTAAGGGTAAATTAAGAGGTGCATTTTTCCTAACTACGTAATTATGTGACTGCAATCTCTAATCAGCATGTATGTATGTTTCTTGATTAATTTTTTTTGTCAAATTTCTCGATTAAGTTTTGATCTTCTAATAAATAAAATACGGGGAGCATTCTAGAAGGGTCATTTTACTTATGATATAGTTGTATTATGTCAATAAATATTTGTCCACCTTTATTATTAAAACTATATTTGGATTGATGGAACATAGAGAGAGAGAGGGAGAGAGGGAGAGAGAGAAGATAGAGTGAGATAGAGATATGATGTTATGTAACTTATGAAAAAACACAGGGAGCATATATGAAGAGTCATTTTACTTATGATATAGTTGTATTATGTCAATTAATATTTGTCCAACTTTGTTATTAAACTATGTTTTGATTGATGGAACATAGAGATAGAGAGAGAGAGAGAGAGAAAGACTTAGAGAAAGATGATGTTATGTAACTTAAGAAAAAACACGGGGGGCATTCTAGAAGGGTCATTGTACTTATGAGATAGTTGTATTATGCCAATTAATATTTGGCCCAATTTTGCTATTAAAACTATATTTGGATTGATGGAACATACAGAGAGAGAGAGATGAGAGAGAGAATGAGAATCAGAGAGATGAGAGAGATGATGTTATGTAACTTAAGAAAAAACACGGGGAACACACCGGAAGGGCCATTTTACTTATGATATAGTTGTATTATGTCAATTAATATTTTTTAAACTTTGTTATTAAAACTATGTTTCGATTGATGGAACATAGAGAGAGAGAGAAAGAGAAAGATGAGAGAGAGAATGACAATTAGAGAGATGATGTTACGTAACTTAAGAAAAAACACGGGGAACACACCGGAAGGGTCATTTTACTTATGATATAGTTGTATTATGTCAATTAATATTTTTCAAACTTTGTTATTAAAACTATGTTTCGATTGATGGAACATAGAGAGAGAGAGAAAGAGAGAATGAGAATCAGAGAGATGATGTTATGTAACTTAAGAAAAAACACGGGGAACACACCGGAAGAGTCATTTTCTTATGATATAGTTGTATTATGTCAATTAATATTTTTCAAACTTTGTTATTAAAACTATGTTTCGATTGATGGAACATAGAGAGAGAGAGAGAATGGGAATTAGAGAGATGAGAGAGATATGATGTTATGTAACTTAAGTATTATTGTTAATGTAGAGTACTCTAATATTTGTCACCCTAAGTATTGATATTCAAATTTTATATTTTGTATAATGTATGATATTATGGTATCATCTCAATTTAATTATTGATCGTATTCAAAGTATTGTCTCCGTATATTGTCGCGAGGTCGTCTTATTTTTTATTTAATATATGATCGGTCGTTTTAAAATGTGAAATCTAAAATCCAATCATATAAAAAAATTGTTCCCCGTGCAACTCAGATATAGTACTATAACAACTAAGGAATAAATATTTGTGATTATACTTAAAACGTCAAGACACAAGTGTTGATCACTAATTTTGTCTAAAAAAAAAGTGTTGATCACTACTACATAAAAAATTAACAAATAGTTTTTTTTAAACAAGACAATTAGTTCTTATTGATAAATAAAAAAAACACGCATGCAAATATTGTTCACTCATACATAAAAAATTGGATAAATATTTATCATTGATAATTACTATAATTTACTAGCCGCCAAACGTGCACGTTCCGTGCCCGTTTGTGTGATCGATATTCTCTTTTTTTATTTGCTATGATCGAAATTCTCTATTGTGCAAATATAAATAACTACTTAATCTCCTTTTTTATTGGACTTAGGTAATTGATAACTACTTAATCTCTCTTTTAACAAATTTCTATAAAACTACAAAATTTAGATTTTAAAAATATTTTATAACATATTTCTAAATATTTTATTTTAAATAAATTTTATATTTTAGTATAATATCAATCTTAAATATAAAAAAAAAATTAACACGAGCTTTCACAAATAGTTTTTTTTTAATAAAAGTTTAATCATGGGACAATTTCTTTGATAAAAAAAATTCCTACACGAGACAATTGTTTTAATAAAAAAAAGGAATTGAATAAATAATTCATACATTGGACGGTTGCTTTAATAAAAAAAATTTAATTATACATAGGACAATTGTTTTAATAAAAAAAGAAATTGAATAATAAATACTTGTTATTATTAATTATAATTTAATATACAAAAATCATACACGGGACAATTACTTTAATAAAAAAAAAGCTAAATTGCACAATTGGTCCTTTAACTTATTTATTGGTTTTATATTGGTCCCTTAACTAATTAACATTACAAATTGGTCCCTTAACTTATTAATAACGTCACAAATTGATCCCTTAACTTTATTATGTTTGTCACATTGGTCCTTTTTAACAGGTTGATAGATAGTGTATTTATCTTGCGTCTAAGAAAGATGTCTGAATTTATAATCATATTCATTAACAATATTACTCATAAATAAATTATTTATGTGTTTATATAACGAATTATAGAAAGTAAAATTAATGTTTTTTCATAAAAACTAATGAAAATGATCAATATGACAACAAAATTAAAGTTAATGGACCAATTTGTAACTTTAATTAATTAAGGGACCAATATGAAACCAATAAATAAGTTAAGAGATCAATTGTCTAATTTAATCTAAAAAAATTATTAATTTAATTAATAAATTTTGCAAAAAAAACCCCAATAACATCACTTATATTTTAACGATATATTCGCACATGTCTCAAAACTAGTTGCTTACTATGGTGAGAAATTACCTTAAGGGCCATTCACTAATCCTAATTGAATAGAGAGAAAAGGGGTATATGTTGCAGAACGGCACCTCACTATCTCCATCTCTCTCTCTCTCTCTCTCTCTCTCGTTCCAGATCTCTCCCTCACTCTTACGGTTTGTTCTCTCTCGTTCCATGTTCTTTTTCTTTTTAAGATGTTTGTTTTATTTTTTGTTTCTCTGTTGATCTATTTTTGTTTCTCTCTCGTTCCATGTTTGTTCCTTCCAGCATAAAAAGAATAAACCTTTGGTCAAGATTGAGAAAAGTACTCATCAGCATCAACATCATAGCTATACCGTTCAAGTAAGATTTTTTTTTTTCTCTTCACTCGCCAACCAATTTCCTGATTCTGCAAATAATTGAAAAAACACAAAATTCCCATCATTATAAACCACAAAAATTGATTAAAATTTTTTGTTTTAGAATGTGTTGGAGGGTAAAGAACATACATTGTTGTAGGGTAAAGAACAGACATTGTTGTAGAATGATAGGTGTTTTTTTGGTTTTGGTTTTATGAGTTTGAGTGTGAAATTTTGGTTGGATCAGAAAGAGAAAAAATTGAGATTGTTGAAGTTAGTGGAATTGAACAGCAAGATGTAGAGGAATAGGAACACGACAGTCCTGAGAAAACAGTTTAGATATGTTTTTATATCAATTTAGATAAATTTCCGGGGTCGGGGATTATGAGCAAGAACAATTGTCTATGACCTTGATGTTGACTTGGTACTAGATTTGTTCAAAAAATGTGAGTTCAATAATAAGAGTTTGATTTTGTAATTTCAAGTGACAAAGTTTAAATTACATCTAAGAGAGTTTGTAAAATGTTTGTTAGTGTAAACTATCATCTAGAAGGGAACATATCACAATATAGGCCTTGATGATCATGTCCGAAATCACAACCTATAGCTTTAATTTAGTTATTGGGTTGGTATTATATAATATTTAATTAAACTTAAATCATTTTCTTTTTATGTATACGAAATAATAAATACTATTGAAATTTATACATACTATGATCTTAGATTTTAATCTGAAATGAAACGTCGAAATCAAATAACATCGACATTATTAGATGAGCGAATACTTATTGACTAAGCTCTCTCTCTCTCTCTCTCTCTCATTCCAATTCCTTTATTTTCTTGTTTCTGTTGATCTTTTTCTGTTCCGTGTTCACTGTTTTAATTCAACTTTATTTATATATACTATTGTCAAAACAAAGTAAAAAGAGTAATTCCACTTTGTAAATTCTACTGGAATATTAGACTTTAAAAATATATAAATGCAAAATGTTGAATATAAAACTAGTTTACACCGAATATCCCCTGAACTATGCAAATTGTTGAGCTTTCTTAAACATTAAAGATTTCTGTTTTACAAGGATTATTTTCTGTTTTACACTCAACTTGTATATTAGAGAATCCAAATATACCACTATCTAACCAAGTTGTCAAAATCTACTTATAAAAAATTCATTATATCAAACAATTGAAGCTGATGCAATAATATTTAAAACAAAAACAAACAAAATTCATTCCTATCACACATGCTTAACATGCTTTGAATGAAAACATAGTCATAGTGACCAAATAAGATTCACAAGAGAAAATAAAATACATTCGGGTGGGCTTAGGGTTCGTATATTTAGATCGAGATCGAGAGCGAGAGGGAGATTGCTTTGGCTTAGGGTTCATGAGAGTGAGAGGGAGGAGATCTTGCTTCGTGAGATTGAAGAGAAAAGTGAGAGAGTGAGAGATAAAAATTAAACGTTTCAAACGATCTAACAGCTATAATTGATTAATAGTATATAAATTCTTTACGCTAAATGTATATGTAATAAAAATTCATGAATTAAGTTTGGGCTTAGTCCTTCATTGTAATAAAATAAAATTCATAATGAAATATAGCTTTCATATTTATGATAATAATTGGTCTCATTTTTGAAATCTGGTTGTTTAATGACAACGAAGACTTGAGTTAGAAGCGTTGCAGGGTCCGAACCCAACCTAACATGGGATCAAACAAGTATAAAAATACCAAATTACCCTATTCTCTTTTCTGTTTTATATTTTATTTTATTTTATTTACATTACATAAGGATAAGAATCATCGTTGTTGTTTCTGCTTTGCGTGTTTTTCCGATTTGTTTATCTCACTCTCTGTGTTCTTTGCCACAACACAGACACAACAACATTAGCAGAGAAAACGGTAATGGCAGACACTAACTTGGAAGATGTTCCTTCTGTCAATCTCATGACTGAACTACTTCGTCGTCTCAAGTGTTCCTCCAAACCTGACAAGCGTCTTATTCTAGTTGGTAATTCATTCTTTTTTCCTCTTTTTTTGTCGTTTTATCATTCTATTGAGATTTTTGTTTTTATTCATGTTCATTGTTCAGATCTGATAATTCGAAATAAAAGCTGTGTTTAAAAGTTCGATGTTGTTACCAAAACATAATGTTTGTTGCTTAGGATTGTTGTAGCTGTTTTTAGGGTTTTCTCTGTTACTACATAATGTTCTCAATTGTTTGAGGATATTTAGTTATAACAATTTGGTGCAATAGTTTTATTTAGAACTATTTAAGAAGAGAATTAAGTAGATTTGTCTTTGTTGTTATTGTTCTGTTTTTTAGGGTTTTTTTTCTTTCGGTTTTCTTTGGATGGTGTTTTTTATTTTTTGTTTTAGCATTTACTAATTTTTGGAGTATCAGTTTGAGATTTGGCTCATTTTAAATAGTTCAGAGGGTAAAATAAGTAATCTCTAAACCATTATTGAATAAAATTAATGGTTGATATTAAATATGTATGCATAATGAATGTGTTAGAATGTAATCGATTGATTTATTCATCAATGATTGACATTACTTTATCCTCTAAAGTGAATTGTTTGTCGTGTAGTGTTTTGAAAACGTCGATTGTATCACGTTAGAATGGACAAAACATCATTCGTTTTTGAAAAAAATTGTTTTGATTGCGCGAAGGCAAAAATTTGGTTTGATGGGTTAAATTTATTTATTTTTTAATGTTTGAAAAATGATATATTTTTTTGGAGAAATGACGATTATTCTTTCAAGTGTTCACCTTCCATTTGTATGGTAAATAGATGGTCTTGTTCTGTTTTGTCCATAAACGTTATCTAAATAATGAGTAGCTCTTAGGTTTGTATTATTCCTTTGAATTCATTTATTAATACATATTTGAAATGGATTCAGAAATCCAAGTAGAATTTAACTTAAAAATCTTAATGCAGGCCCACCTGGATCTGGAAAAGGCACCCAGTCGCCAATCATAAAGGATGAGTACTGCTTATGCCACTTAGCTACTGGTGATATGTTGAGAGCAGCTGTATCAGCAAAAACACCTCTCGGTATTAAGGCGAAAGAAGCTATGGAAAAGGTAAGGTATTTTTGGTATACAATCTTCTGCTTCTATTGTTTCACTCAACATGCTTCGATAAAATTATTAATCTTACGTTATACTATATTTTTTCAGGGAGAACTTGTTTCTGATGACTTGGTTGTTGGCATTATCGATGAAGCAATGAAGAAACCATCATGTCAGAAAGGTTTCATTCTTGATGGTTTTCCAAGAACCGTGGACCAAGCACAGAAGGTATTGCATTGTTTGACATCTTAGCTACTCATAGAGTTTCTTTTGTTTGAAATATCGGGACTGGTGTGTGTATAAAACTAGAATGATTTGAATGACTTGTTCTTCTACTTACTATCAACCTGTTTTTTTTTCTTCCATTCTTTGCAGCTTGATGAGATGTTGGATAAACAGGGTGCTAAAATTGACAAAGTGCTCAATTTTGCGATTGATGACGCAATCCTTGAGGAGCGAATTACTGGACGCTGGATACACCCATCCAGTGGCAGAACCTACCATACAAAGTTTTCTCCTCCCAAGGTTCCCGGGGTCGATGATGTAAGACTGCATCTTTATTTAAGCCCTGCAAAATGTTAATTGCCTTAGATCGAGTTTTGCTAACTTGTTCAAAAAGAACTCTTAGAAATAGAGAAGTTGAAATAATCTTACAATGACTGGGTATTTTAAATATCTTTCTATGTTACTAAAAAAAGCTTTTGGACTTTGACTTTATCATACCTACCGTATCCAACTTCTTGAGCACCATCTAATATCTATGGACTTTTTTGTCAAAAAAAAAATGGTTATGGCATACTACAAGTGTCTTTGTTTTAAGTTAAGCACCTGCGACTACTTTCATAGTCAAATTTGTCTTTTCAGGTTTCTGGTGAACCCCTTATCCAGCGCAAGGATGACACTGCAACTGTTCTTAAGTCAAGACTGGAGGCATTTCACAAGCAAACTGAACCGGTATGATTCTGAACCCACTTTCAACGAAAGTAAAATTTGAACTTCTGATATACAATAGCTTTCAGCAACTGTTATACCCATAATGGGTGGCGTAATTGCGTAAATACCTGTACTATGGTTATGGGTCTAGGTATTTACTCTGCAATTTTGAATTGGTACCCCCACAAACACAAGCTGGCGTGCACGCACATGCACTCACACATCTTTGGTCAATAACTTTTTATCGATACATATTTTTCAAACTGATTGTTGGATTGAATGTTTATACAATGGCACTGAGATGCATGAAGATTAACTTCTTAGACGCTTTAAATGACATTATCCTCAATGAGTCTTAATGACAAATCAAATAATTTCATATTTATGTAAAAATTGACAGATAATCTATTATATAAATTTTTAATCCAATGGCTAGTTTTGTAGAATATGTATCAGATAGAGTTATTGAGCGATGAAACACTAACTTTGTACTACACTTAGTGTAAAAATTCAAAATCAATTACAGCCTTAATTTATTTTTTGATACTAATGATTTTGGATTAAAAGCATTTGTTTTGCATTATTATGTCAAGTTAGAGTTATGAGTAGGTTTGAAAGATCTTTGGATAGTTTTTTTAATTGAGTTCTGATGTACCTTTTGTTATTTATTGATTATTCATAGTTAAAGAGTTGGTAATAGATAAGTGTACTTGGATACCGAGAGGGTATGGATCGGGGTTTGGCACAAGTATTGTAGCACCGTTATCAGTAGGATATACTCACTGCCGTCCCTAGTTTATGTATTTTTTCGGTTATGCTTGATTGGAAATTCTTTTTAATTCTTTACTCACCATTTGGGCCAATTTATAGCCATATTTGAATTTCACAATTCACACACACACACACACGCCGCACAACTTTCGAAATATTTTTGCTTTCTTTTTGAATTTTCCTTCTAACTGGTTTTCATTGTCTTAAATGTGTGCATTGAACTTGCAGGTTATCGATTACTATTCAAAGAAGGGGATTGTTGCTAGTCTCCATGCTGAAAAACCTCCCAAAGAGGTGACATCAGAGGTTGTTAAAGTGCTGTCTCAATAGTGTTCCCTTGTACCATTGGACTCGAACTGCTGTTGAATTTTTTACGAAACTTAGTTTGCCAATTTCTATTTTGGTACATTTTGAAATCTTCATACCCTTTCAAATTCGCTGCGGATACCGGTTTTTCTCAAACTAAGATTTGGAGAGTTAATTTGATGAAAATAAAAAGTAAATTTAATGTAGTATGCTTACTTCCAAATTAATTGTGTCTTGACCATTGCACTAAATGTTTTCAAGTGTTTAATCATGAATGTTAGTTGAGTGAACACAATATTCCATATATAATATGGAGTTCAAATTCATCATACCGAACTTGTAATATGTGATTGTGTCTTGATATGTCGCCTTCCATGTATGCATGGATCGATTTGATAGTAAAAAAATTTAGGGACCAATTTGATAGTGAATTCTAAAATCATAAAAACTTCAAAAAAATTCATCAAAAAACTATGAACTTCATCACCAATCCAAAAAATCCATTTTCCCCCTTTTCTCTTTAATCAATCAACTTATCTATAAACTTCAACATCAAATTCTCAAAAACAAACTCAAATCTTCATCATCCTAGAAAAACACATTCAACAACCGAGTGAGAAGAAGCTCAAAACTAAATAAATTATTCTTCTCCCTCCCAATATCATTTATCCCTATTATTTTTGAATTTCAATCTTCACAGTACAAAAGGGAATCAAACCACTTTTCTTGTTTAAGTTTACCTCCATCAAATCACACTATACACCACCATAGGTCCACAACAAAACAATACAAAACACACAAAAGAAGAAATAAAAAAACACGTGTGTACGACATCTATCCTGTCAGAGAACAGAATTTCAATTGACATCAGTGCAGGCACCCTAACCTGCTGGGTGAGCTCCAGGGAGATAAATTTTATTCAGTATGGACAAAGATGGAGGATCAATCAATAGCCACCAGTTTTGGATGGATCTAATTATGACTATTGGAAAGCAAGAATGATCGCCTTTCTCAAATCCATGGACAATAAAGCATGGAAGGAAGTCATCAAAGGATGGACTCATCCAATACTCACAACAGTAGATGGCTCTACAAGCCTAAAGGCAGAAGCAGATTGGAGTGATGCAGAAGATACAGAAGCTCTTGGCAATTCCAAAGCACTCAATGTTATATTCAATGGTGTTGATAAAAATATGTTCAAATTAATCAACACATATACCAATGCCAAGCAAGCCTGGGAAATTCTCCAGACTGCACATGAAGGAACTTCTAAGGTTCGTATGTCAAAGCTACAACTTCTTACCACAAAGTTTGAAAATCTAAAGATGGATGAAGATGAAACTATATCAAAATTCAACACTAGACTTCGTGATATAGGTAATTCATCATTTGCCCTAGGTGAGAAGATGCCAGAAGAGAAGTTAGCAAGAAAAATCCTTAGATCACTACCAAAAAGATTCAACATGAAGGTGACTGCTATTAAGGAATCACAAGACTTGAGCACGATGAAAGTTGATGAACTTATTGGTTCATTACAAACTTTTGAGATGTCTCTTGATGATAGACCTGAGAAGAAGCTCAAGAACTTGACTTTTACATATGGAGAAAGCCCTACTGAAGATAATCTATCAGAAGCCCTCATTAGCAAAAAGTTCAATAAATCTTTGAACAAGATTCAAGCAAGATGGAGGACAAATGTCCCGGACAAGATGTCCAACATCAAGCAACAGAACAAGTCAAAAGAGGACATCAGTTCAGAGCAAGATAAAGGAATAAAGTGTTTTGAATGTGAAGGATTTGGGCACATCAGACCTGAATGCCCAAATTTTCTCAATAAACAGAAAGAGAAAGTCACCTTGTTAGAATCAAAACTCACAAACATGACAAAATATGTGAGAATGTGAAACAAGGGAACTGATATGTTGGAAGAAGTCCTTGAGATAGGAAGGAGGCCAACTGACAAAAAGGGATTAGGGTTTGACAAAGAAAATTCTAAGGCTGCTCCTATGAAGATAATTCCCCCAAAGAAGAAATCTCAAGAACATATGTCAAACCAGATGCCCCAACATCCTGTTTAGAAGAAGCACCAGAAGTCAGGTAACGTGCCTCAACGCTCTGTACTATAGAAGAAGCAGATGCCAAAACATATGTCCAAACATCTTGTTCAACATAAGCAGAAAAAGGCAGGTCATACACTTCAACGCCATGTCCAACAGAAGAACCAGATGTCAGACCACACCATTCTGCTGAACATGTGCCCCCTCAATACAAAAAGTACAAGGGACCACTAAAAAGATGTGATTATTGTGGAAAATCTGGACATCTAATGACTCAGTGCTATAAGAGACTTGGCTATCCTCAGAAGCTCAAATTACCAAGGAAGGAGATCCAAACTCAGAAGGTAAAACACAAGAAAGTGTGGAAGCCTAAATCTACAAATAAAAATCTAATGGCTCATACTCCTCTCAGGCTATCTTCATATGAAGATTGATACTTTGATAGTGGATGCTCCAAACACATGACTGGTGAAGAGAAATATCTTAAGGAATTGAAAACTCATCCAGAAGGTCATGTTATATTCGGTGATGGAGTTAAGGGAAGAATCAAAGGCATGTGAAAGCTAGCTGATCCAAGCTCCCCATGTCTAGATAATGTGCTATTAGTTAAAGGTCTCACTGCAAACTTGATAAGCATAAGCCAATTATGTGAACAAGGCTTGAATGTGCACTTCAACAACTCAGAATGCACTATCCTCGAAGGTCAAGAAGTGGTAATGAAGGGGACAAAGTCAAAAGACAAGTGCTATCAGTGGACTCCTCAGCATTACAGTCCAAAAATAGTTTGCTTGTCAACCAAGGAAGAAGATGGCAATATGTCCCACAAAATGTTCCAACATATGTACAAATGACATGAAGCTGAATCAATTATGGTTGGAGATGTTAAAGTGACCTTGGGGATTCACATGCCCAAAAGCGTGTAAAAGGCACTAAAGAGGTATCATGCAGATTGAATTAACACCAATCATCATTATATCTGCACGGGACTCTAGAAAGTCTTACTCATTCAAATACTCATCTATAAAAGGCTATAGTACCTCTCTTTGACATTAAAAACGCTTCAACATCTTGTCAAACATCTCCACAAAAATTTAGAAACAATCTCTCTCAAAAATTCCTACAACCATGTCTCAAGAATCACCAAAGAGCATCATCATTGAGAACAAAAACACAACCGATCAGCAAGATCAAATGCCGATCATCAAGAAATCACCAGTGTAAGTTTAAGAGTGCAACCTAAGAGGGGGGTGAATTAGGTTCTATAATTTTTTCGGTTATTAAAGAGATGTTATGGTAATTATTATTTTTCTTGAAGGTTTATGATGAAGGTATGAACAAAGTACAAGAAAAATAAAGAGTGCAGGGAAGAGAAGAGAGACACAAAGGTTTATACTGGTTCCCCTTCTAACCTAAGGGTACATCCAGTCCCTTCACTCCTTGAAGGATTTCACTATGACCTTTACAAAGTGAAACAAGAGAACAATCCTCTTTTTTTCACTCTCTTGTTTCCAACAATCCTGGACAACAAGGTGATTCCCTACAAAGTGAAACAAGAGAACAATCCTCTCTTTTTCACTCTCTTGCTTCCAACAATCCTGGACAGCAAGGTGTTCAAAGACACTTGTTTCCACAAACTAGGAAAACAAGCAATAATACAGAGTTACAGATAATTGATGATAAGTTTGAATACAACAGAATTTTGATAGAATAAAATTCTAACAATTTGTTTTCTCTTTCAATATAACAATTCAAAATAATAAACTCTAAGTGCTCATGAAACTTTTTGTTTGATATGAAATTATGCAGGAAAGTTTCAAAGAGTTTTATGAAAGATTGTGCAGAGAATTGTTATTTGAAAGTTTATGAAAGTGATTCAATATTGTTTGAAGAAATTCTGAGGTATATTTATATAGAGAATATGATACCTCTTGAAGTATAAAATTGCAATGATTTGGAAGAGGTATAATAATGAAAAGGTGCAAAAAGAATCAGAACTTTCAATTTCAAGCAGAGGTAAATCGATTTCCATTAATAGGTAAATCAATTTCCCTTTCCCTTTTTAACGTTACAAAATTTGCAAAATTTCGCAGGGTAAATCGATTTACCTGTCAAGTAAATCGATTTACCTGTTAAAATTTCAGAAACAGACTGCTTGTAAATCGATTTACCTGTGGAGGTAAATCTGTTTACCTGCTTGAAAAACAGCATTTCAGAAACGTTAAAAGCTTGAAAAAAATAAGTTAAAAACCTTTTTGGAAGGGAATCATGCAACATTATTATAGTAACTTTAGAAAGATTTAGATTAAAGTTTATGAGCACCTAAAGCTTATAATAATGAATTGCATATTGTACCTATGATTAAACCCCATAACTTGATCAACATCTTCATGAGATATAATTGAAATTCTTTCAACTTGAACACTTGATCATAACCAATCTTTTTCTTCTTTTCACATATTTGTCTTCATCAAAATAACTTCAATTTAGAAGCCTGTCTTCACAATCATAAATGATGTACCAATCAAAATGGTTCCACCAAGTGAAGGTTCAACGAAGAAGAAGAACAAAAGAACAACCTCAAAGAAAAAGAAAAATACAAAGAAGGTTTGTTCTTCGGCCAAAACTTCAGTGCCAAACACAGAAGATGATAAAGTTGAACCAAGAAATCCTGATCAAGAACCCAAAGATTATGAATCAAAACCCTCTAAGAACTCTGGACCACACGTCAAACCATCTCTCATAACATCTCCACCATAAACCACCAACATCCCCCCAGGGTCTCAAGAAAAGGAGCTTGACCTAGATCAAACTCAGCGTTCAGAAGAAGCATTAAGAGATGATGTCGAACAACATGCTTCAACATTCGGTTCAAGTCCAACCCTTGAAGAAGGAAGAATTGAAGAACCAGAAAAAGAGGGTCAGTATGATGAAGATGAGGTTCCTCTCACCAAAATTCTTGAAGATATGAAAAAGGGAAGTCAGCCTCAACAAGACATAGTAGAGGAAGACACAAACAGTGAAGAAGGAGTACATTTTAGCCTCCGGTGGAGACACCAGTCAATAGCAAAGCTAAAACATACAAATCTAAACAGGTGGAGACACCAGTCACTGTGAAGAAAGAGGAAGGCAGAAAAAATAGCCTATGGTGAAACGAGCTCAAAGAAGAATTCAGGAAAGTCTACGTCAGAGGTAAATGTATCAAGTTCTCTCCTACTACAATCAAGGAATACCTAGGGAGGAATATTGAAACAAAAACAGAGGAGGTTGATCTCATCAACAAAGTCACTGAGGAAATTACTGGAGGATGTAGCGGCTGGAAAATTTCATACACAATGAAGTCGCCATTGACGTTTATTTATCCCAAAAAGGGAAATGGAAATATCACGAAAACCTTTTATTAACGTGGTTAAAGAACCACGGCGGGTTCGGGAGTTGGTTATGTGAGAGGAAGGTATTAGCACCCCTCGCATCCATCGTACTCGATGGGAACCATTTAGATGGTTTAGGTTTGTCTGCGCAAGTCCGGATTAAATTACTCTATTATTGGCTAGTTTTTACTTCGTTTCCAAGAAAAGATTTTTTTATTATTATCGCGATTGATGGTTGTAGGAGCCCGCTCCTACGTATTCTTAAGTGTGCAATGAGAAATTCAAAGCCCACGTAGTTCTGCTAAAAAAAGTTTGTTTGGTTGGTTGTTTTTAGTGAATAACGTTTATTTCGTATTCCGCTGATACAACGACGCTTGTATGCTCTAACCAGAGGCTTAAGCTGTGTGTGTGTCAGAGGAGTAGATAAAACGTATATCCATTGTAAAAAGTGTTGATTAACGGATGTTGCTTATTTCGCATTCCGCTGATACAACGATGCTTGTATGCTCTAAAGAGAGGCTTAAGCTCATATGTGTCAGAGGAATGTACAAAGCGTATATCCATGTTTGACTGAAAAAATGATTTAAGTGAGTTGGATTGATTTTAATGCTTGCTTTGATTTAGAATGAGAATTAACTCACGAGCACTAGTCAAACGACCGGCGACCAAGTTAATTCGGGAAGGAAAGAAGTTAAAATAAGTAATTAACTCAAAATGACTTAAGAAATAAGCTAAAACTAAAAATAAAGCTCATCATTAACAATCAAAATTTTAGCATAACAAAAATGGCCCAATAAGCTTAAATAAGCTACTGGTCAAATAAGTGCTTTTGAAATAAGCTGAAAAAATTAATTAAAAATTAAGTCAGGGAGGGGTGCAGAAAGTAAGACAGAGAGGGTGCAAATATCAATTATGGGCCAAAAAGCCCAAGTCAACGGAAAAAATCAGAAGTCAAACAAAAATAATTCAGTACGGGAAGACGTAAAAAGAAAACGGACGCCATCAGCTCAGATCCGTTGGATCTGTTGACCTTGATGGTTAAACAGATCCAACGCGTGTGAATCAATCTGGATCCAACGCGTCAGATCCTTCCTCGCTAATGAAACGAATCCAACGGCCCAGGATTAATCAGAATAAAAGAAAATAAATAAATCCAAACAGATGATCAGGTACGAGTGCCATACGCAAGCGTTTCGTGATTGCGCTAATCTCAGCCATTGGATTGATCTGACACGTGTGCTTTAAAAATTGAAACGCGATCTGAAGCGTTCAATCACACGCCCTGGATCCAACGGCCCAAATTTAAACTCAACGGAGAAGATGAACCTTCATCTTCTTCGTTGGCTCCAGCGAGTTCTGAGAACTCCGACACGGTGGTTACACCACCGGAGCACTTGCAGGTCACAGATTCAACTCAAACAAAAGCCTATCCCGCTCGAATTTTCACGTAGAATCCAAATCCAACCTTAGTTTTCGCTAAAACGGCTTAGAAAATTATAAACGATAGTGAATAGTGTGAAACCCAAAAATACGAAAATGAAAATTAGCATGAAATCAAGCAAATTAAAATGCAGAAAAGCAAAAGAACAAGTCCAGAAGTGAGATTCCAAAGTTTATTACGTTTTTTAAGGTGTGATTTGGTTTGTTTGATCCAACTTTCTTCTTAGCCACCGTGGTGTTGTTCCTGATCTAGGGGTTGTAGTTTTTGATGATTTTGATGTTGATTCAAGTTTCTGGAAGTATTTAGAAGGTGTTTGATGAATTAGATTTTGATTTGGGGCTTTGTTTTGAGTTTTGGAATTTTTGAGTGAAAATGATGGAATACGGGTTTGAGGCTTTGGTGACCAAAAGTGTGAACCTCTAACCATTGAATTGTGATCTTTATTTATAGGAAAATATTAGGGTAAGAATGAGTTGGGATTGTTGATCAAGAAAAGGGTAATTTGGAGAATGTGGTTTATGATATTTTGTGATCTTTTTGTTGCTCATGTGCTCTATTTTTTTTTTTTTTGTGATGAGGTGGTACTTGAATGGAACATTCTAGTGTACTTGTTTTTAAAGCTAACACGGATTATGTGAAATATAAAATTTTAATCAACAACAATTGATTCCCCGTATCATTTAAATTTTTCATCAGCAACAACTATTCCTTATATATAATAGTTAATTAAACTTTTTAATAACAATAACTTGTTTCTTGTGTGTAATAGTTTATCAAACTTTTCATCAAAAAATTTATCAGTGAAAACTTGTCCCGTGCATAATAGATATCACATATATAAATGTCACGTATTTTAAAACATTGTCAAAATATTTTATTATTATTAAATATCTTTAATAAAAAAAAAAGGAAAGTGAAATGTGTGGTTGTGGTGTGTCCTACCGATTCACTCCTTTTTTCCGATTTTTTCTCTCTTCACCATAATTATATGTCACCGTTCTTTTATTTTATGGAGGTTTCTCTTTCTCACACATTCTCATATTAATTGAAAAATTAATTAAATTAAAATTTTGTTTGAAGTCCATAGACTTGGTTGAATATTATTTAGAATATGTTTCAACTCTTCCTTATATTCTTTTTTATTTTATTCTCTCTCATTTCTCTTTCCGTCAAACAAACTTCTCTCTCCTGACAAAATTAGAGAAGCTTCCTCACACAAACCCTAGCCGCCCCTTGTGGCCGCACCCCACCACATTCCGGCCAGAAAAAAATGCACTTTCTTATTCTTTATCTTCTCTTTCTCATATTGATTACTGTCAAGTTTATTTTTAGATCTGAGTTGTTTTTAAATTTCTCAACTTTCACCTTTTTGGCTAGATCTTAACCATCATAGACTGTCTTTTAAAAAACCGTTATCATATAAAGACTCTACTCCTTCTCCTCTACAAAACCCACAAAGAAAAAAATCAAGATTGGAGCATCGTCGCCGGTGACTGCCGCGCTGGAAAATATGTTGTCTCTATTTTGTGGTGTCTTGTTCTCCACTTTTCTCATGCATGCAACAACAACAGCAGCTAAACCGAGTTTGATATTTTTTTGTATTTTCTGTAGATTTTTGTATAAAGAATAGTTTTGATGAAGAATATTTTTTAGACGTGTTCATATATTATGTTTGGATCTGAAGTTTTTGTTTGATTTAGAAAAGATGATGATTTTGGAAAAAAGCCACTTTTTCTATTTGTTATGTGATTTGTCTGATGTTATTATTTTGGATCTGATACTTGTAAATTTGATGAATTGTTTTCAAGATCTGAGCCCCAAATTCACACAATTTTTTTACCAAAATAAGTATGTCTGTATTTTTTTGTTTTTTGGATTTGTTTTTAATCTATTTTTTTTTTATTTGCTGCATTTTTTCAAAATGTTGTTGTTTTAATATATATATATACTAAATTTCATCTTCTCCATAAAACTAATTGAACAATAGATTTGAAACAATTGATAAATTTGTTGAAGTCCTTTGAAGAAGATCATCCAAACCTCTTTTCATCCTACTGCATCTTCCATTTTCCTGTAAAAATAAAAAATAAAAAGACAACAAATAAAGTAGTTTGTTTTGGAATTGATTGTCTTTCTTCTTTCCCTTTTTCTAGATTAGTTTTTTTCCCTATCATTTCTAGATTAGTTTAATTTTATTTTATTTTGAATGGCAAATTGTTAGTTGTTAGCATATTTACAATGTTATGTTAGTTTTTTCTCCTTGCTAGGACTTGAACCCCGAACCTCCAACTCCTTTAACGCACAGCTCAACTAGCTTAACCAATTGAGCTACCCATCCCACCCGATTAGTTTAATTTTTAATTTGCACATTTGAAAAAATTAGTGGATAAACTCTAGGTTTGTTTCTATTTCTAGATCTAAAGTTTTTTTTTTTTTACCAAAATCAAACTCTAGTTTTGTTTTCTCATCATATAGTTGGAGAGATATGAACATTAATGTACCTGAAAAAAAAAACATTTCCATTTGTTATTAAAAAAAAAAAGATAATGGTTATGTAGCAAAAACGAAATATGCAGAAAACAAAGAGAGATAGTGAGAGAGAAGAGAAAGAAGATATGAATATATAGAGAGAATATAAAATTAAATATAAAGTGAGAAAAAGAGGGTTTGAAATTTGCATCTGCATTGAGGGAAGCAAGAAGTACAAAGGGTGAAAAATGCAACGATGAAAATTGAAGAAAATGGATGTGTCAAGTCGAAAATGAAAGAGGTAGTTTAGTCATAACCACTGCCCCTCAGCATTTCATAAGAATTGTCTTAATTTGGAAGTACATTATTAACTAGTTTCCTTTTCAATTGTGCCATATTAAGTTCTATCTTGTTGATATATTTCTTTTCCAATTGTGTCAATGTAACTGCTCCAATTCGGTACTTTAATGTCATATTAACTAGTTTCATTCTACATGTGTAGGACATCCTTTATGGTGATTGGTTTTGTCCATCATGTCGTTGCGGGATTTGCGGCCTAACAAAATTGAAAAGACTGAGGATGGACATTTTCTTACTTGCATTAAGCATGGACATAAATGTAAGCTGATATTTTGATTTGCTTTCATATTTCATCAATTTCTTTGTGAATGTCATTTTGTTTGTGTGCATAATAACTACATATGTTGTGTTGACCAATGAAAAATTTCAATTCTATATAGATCATGTTGAGTGCCTCAGAAATAGAGAAAATGATAATTCAAGACGATATCAAGAAAATTGGTTTTGTGGAGAAGAGTGTGTAGGGGTAAGTTAAAGTCCGCCTCCCTTTTTTCTGGTACTCTAGAAAATTTCTATCTCATTCTCTTATTTGTTCTGATTTTACATTCCTTGAAAACAATACTTTACCGTTTTTTATTTATCAAATCAAAATTAACTATTCCACATTCAATTTATTAGAATTAATAGTTAATACTTTCTATTCCAATAATAAGCTCTTCATTCATATCATGGTAGTATTTATTAATGGAATTCATTTAATAGTTGATTGGCTACTAGTCCGCAATGCATGATTTTCGTGATTGATAAATGTTAAGACATCACAAGCATAATAGATTAAAGTCTGATGCTAGTAGAGCATGTAAGGCTCTGTGTCTTCAATATATGCTGCTAGAATTATGTTTGATGACAATGATTATACACTACATTTACATGTACGCACTTTCACAGGTCTATATGGGGTTCCAAAATCTATTGGGAAAGCCGGTTTCAGTGGATGAGAACAATCTAACTTGGACATTGTTGAAGTATGTCAACTCTGAAAATAGTGGTGTTGACAATGCTGAAAATGACTTAGTAGCAGAGAGTTACACTAAACTCCGTGTTGCACTTTCAGTGATGCATGAATATTTTGAGCCCTTACATAAATCATTTTCAGGATTGCCCTAACTCATAACAGGCAATCGTGCAAATGATTTATGTAAGGGCTCAAAACATTCATGCATCACCGAAAGTGCAACACGGAGTATAGTGTAACTCTCTGCTACTAAGTCATATTCAGCATTGCCAACACCACTATTTTCAGAGTTGACATACTTCAACAATGTCCAAGTTAGATTGTTCTCACCTAGTAAAACCGGTTTTCCCAATAGATTTTGGAGCCCTGTATAGACTTGCGAAAGTGCGTACATGTAAATGTAGTGTATAATCATTGTTATTAAACATAATTCTAGCATCATATGTTGAAGACATAGAGCCTTAAATGTTTCCCTTGCATCAAACTTAAATCTATTATGCTTGTGATGTCTTAACATTTATCAATCACAAAAATCAAGCATTGTGGAATAGTAGCTAATCAACTATTAAATGAAATCCATTAATAAATGCAACCGTGATATGAATGAAGAGCTTATTATTGGACTAGAAAGTATTAAGTATATTAAATTGGATGTGAAATAGTTAACTTTGATTTCATAAAGAAAAAACGGTAAAGTAATGTTTCCATGGAATGTAAAATCAGAACAAATAGGAGAATGAGATAGATATTTTCTAGAGCACAAGAAAATGGGGAGGTGAACTTAACATACCCTTACACACTCTTCTCCACAAAACCAATTTTCCTGATATAGTCTTGAATTATCATTTTCTTTATTTCTGAGGCACTCAACATGATCTACATTGAATTGAAATTTTTCATTGGTCAACACAACATATGTAGTTATTATGAACACAAACAAAAAGACATTCACAGAGAAATGGATGAAATATGAAAGCAAATCTATATACCAGCTTACATGTATGTTCACACTGAATACAAGCAAGACAATGTTCATCCTCGGTCTTTTCAATTTTGTTTTGGCCGCAAATCCCGCAACGACATGATGGAAAAAACCAATCACCATCAAGGATGTCCTACACATCCAGATTGAAACTAGTTAATATGGCATTAAAGTACCGAATTGAAGCAGTTACATCGACACACAATGGAAAAGTAATATATCAACAAGATAGAACTTAATATGGCAAGATCGAAAAGGAAACCAGTTAATATTGTACCTCCATATTAAGAAAATTCTTATGAAATGCTGAGGGGCATTGGCCGCATAAATAAGTTCATTGACATAATTACAAACAGAATAAATGTTGTCATTTTCGCCTTCAAACAGATAACTGCATGGTTTCTCCATGACTTCCCTTGCCCTATGATCTTGCATTACTTCCCTCATGTAGTATAATAATGACCTATCGTCCTTCAAAAAGATACAAGTCGAAGGCCTGCTGTTACTGCTTCCACCGGCATGGTTTGCAAAGCCGCTAAGTCCATATATGTTATGACAATAACTGCATTTGATTCCTTCATGGGTTATCCTCCCCTCAATTGTGGGGGAGTTGCCTTCTCCTTCAGTTTTCGGTAAAAGACCTTGTATTTTGGTAACACAGTGTTGTAATTTATTAACCAAGACAAAATATGTGTAGGCTTTTGATCTGACAAACCCAAAACCTTATGCAACCTTTTGCTTGATCTTAGCACTCGGGTAGGTACTTCATTCTCCACACCCTTTTGTGCGCTAACCTTTGAAGTCCTTGTGCATTTATGGTTTCTCTTTGCAGTTGGTGTTGTACCATCTATAGTATGTAATTCAAGCTCAGTAAATTGGGACACACTCTGCATGCACCTTGAAGTGTACCTAAACACCAATTCTGTGGAGACTTGTACAAAGTTGTCTTCCTTCTTTCAGTTGGATAGTCAAACATCCATCTTTCTACTAACAAATGTTTTTTTGCCTTCAACTTCCACTTTCTCTTATCATCTGAGTTTCTCTCTAATGAGTGAAAGTAGCATTTCACGATGGCTAGAGGACACAATTCTGGCTCAACTTGAATATTAACTGTAAAAGGATCCTTAGTTTGAGGACAAGCATCCGAATCTCGGTTCATTTCTGGTAGATCGGAGAGTAGATGTGAAAGACTTATGTCAATTTGGAGCAACAAAGAGTTCGTGTTGGAATCCTATTGCAAAACTATAGTAACCTGAAAAATTAAAGTGTAAAACTTTTGGTCGCGTATATCCGGTGACTTGTACCGGTAACTTCTACTTTGAGGACAATTGTTTTCAATCCATTCAATTGTCCATCCAAGATAAGCAACATGTTTTCTAACTTTCGTCTTCAAAAGTTCCTGAACCATCTTGCTCCTACATCCAACTGCATACTCATTGATAATAGGGATGGCAAGTAAGCCCAAACCCGCGGGGCCCTCCCGCACCCGAACCCGAGTCAACAGGTGAAAACCCGAGTTGACTAGGTTCGAGTGACACCCGATATTTCGGGTGCGAGTTTGTGATCACTCAAACCCGCACCCGACTAGTTTTATTTAAGTTCATTGATTTGCATTCGCATTGTTTTAGAAAAAGATTTTAGTTGAAAAATAGAGATATGCTAGCTAGACAGAAAATTAAGACAAATGATTCAGATAGATGAGGCTTAGGCTAGGTAGATCGAATCCCTCCCTTCATTCATGCTTGTATAACGGTGTAATAACGATACTAATTCAAACTACAGATCGACTGATTAACTTTTATCTTTTATGGTAATATCCTAATATTACCCTAATTCATTATATGTTCCTCCAAACACTTAACTAATATACCCTACGAGTGCCTACCTCGAGTTGTCACGTACTTAGTCATAATGCGAGTAAACATACATGCAGTCATTACATTCAGTTAATCCTATTGGCCACCAGCCTAGAATGTCCGAGTTACAATATCTATGTGGCTGGCACTATAATTTATGAGTTCCATAAGTAGCGGTCAGATTGGTGTCGAGATACTACCCCTATGATCGTCCTCTCAAGCAGTCGTCCAACTGTTGAGTTCACGTATGTTAAAAGCATAAATATATAGAAAAGATAGTTGAATTGTAAAAAAATATTAACTTATCGAACGATTACATATTTTTACCAAGCATTCATTAGGGGAGTTCATTTTCTCCACCTACGCCTAAAAGTACCTATGCTATTAACTGCATAATTAAATTACAAGAATCTAACAATACATACCAACAACGTAGATGCCTGCTGAGGAAGTTACCTCTCCCTTGATGAGGGAAAGTTCTTCCCGTATAGAGCGTCTCTGCCCTCCTTGCTCCTCCTCACTCTAGAGAGAAGTGTCTCTCTTAGAATTCTAAACTGTCGAATGAGTTTAGATTTTTTGAATGAGAAATAATGAGTGAGGGGAACTCTATTTATAGTTTTTCAGACGGGCTTCAAGACGCCATCGTGGCACGATATGCACCATCGTGGCCACGATGGGAGTGGATTTGCTTCAGTTTTATTGCAGATTTGCTCTTTTTCTTGGGCACTAAGGCGGTTCCCATCGTGGCCACGATGGAGCTGAAGGTTTAGGTATCTGAAGGTTTGACACTTATTTTGCGAGCATTAACTTCGTCACTCTTCTCGTTGTCTCCCGAACTTCCGCACTTCATGGGCAGTCACCTTTGGTGTTCTTTGTATAAAGATGTGAAACTCAGATCATAGAATATCATCATCTCACTTTGTTGCAATCTTACCTATAACAGTTAATCATGAACTAGATAATAAACAAACAGTTATTAAGTTTTTTTATTAAGCATAAAGGGGTTGTTAACAGATGAACGTGACAATAATGGAATTCAAGGGTACATTTATTGTATTGAAATTGCTGAAATTTTAAATTATTGAAATTGAAATAACTACCCTTGAGTTGCCTCCCAAGTAGCGCTTGTTTAGCGTCGCTAGCTTGACGCATTTCCTCTATTTCAGAGGATAGGTTTGCATGTCCTTCTATGGAGTCTTCTCCTTGACTCCTTCGTTCTTCATATTATTTCCATATTTATCTGGGTTATGTTGTTCTTTGAAGGTGGCAAAGCAAAGCTCCCCAATATCTGGTTTACTTTTGCTTAGTGGTGGTTTACCTTCTTTTGCCTTCCTTGGTACACTGACCCAATAGTCTTTCTCCTTGTTGATTCTCTTGAACTTAACCTTAAGTCCATCTGCCCCAGTCTTCTTTAGGGGTGCTGTGTTAACCCCAAACTTAGATTTTGTGGTTGTCTTCCGATATCTACCCCATGCTTTGACCCATGGTGCTTTGATGTCCACTTCTATGGCCAACCTTTGCATCTGATTTGTTAGCTCCTAAGGTTCTTCTTTTACATATGTGTGCTCACTATAAATATATCAAATTAAACAATATCTATTTAGCATTTAAAATTTGGTTGTTTACATCAAATTGACATTTCATCAAACAATATGAGGACAAGCAAGTTATTTTCATTTCAAGTATTAAATCCTAATTACAAATTCATTGCATCAAATATAAATGCTACTAACAAACATTATCATGATTTTCCGTTGTTTAAGCTTATGAGCAATCATATTTACTTGACGCTTTACAAACTTTACCTCAAAGTTGGGATTTAAATTCAACAAGTTCCTAATATTAGAAATAAGAATGCTAAAGCCTGAATCTCCATTGTAATTAGCAGCATGTGTAGCTCCCACAACCAGTTGTGAATCGCTTTCAAAGGTGATATGTTCCAGGTTCATAGTGCATGCTACCTTGATAGGGATACAACCAAGAGAACGGGTCGTGTGTACTCTCTTGACGGTGAGGAAGCTAAATCTAATAATGCCTTAATTACTAATATTTGTTTATTAGGTCAATTATAAGTTTTTTGTCGTTTGATTGTGGAGCTACTAACTCCTTTATTGTTGTGCATTATGTTATGCGGTTGGGATTACCGTCATTTCCCTTAGTTCCTCCAATGATTGTTTTTGTTGTCACTAGCGGCAAGGTTACTTCTAAAAGAGTTTGGGATTACCGTTCTCTCCCTTTTCACCTCCTTTGATGTACTTCTTGAGGTGTCCTCTTTTTATCGCAGTCTTCTATCACATGTCTGTGAATTTGGTGGAATCAGTAGTATTTGCCTTTGTCCAAGCATGGTTTATCGGTCAATTGCTTTGGAAACCGAATTTCTGCCTTTTTAAATTCGGCGTTGGAGCATTTGGACGAGATGCGCTCTCTCGGAGCAGTCAACTGAGTGTATTCAGTTAATTTGCTCGGTGGAGGTTTTGCTTCCCGAATTTTTTCTTCTTTCTTCTTCTTGTTTCCTCAATGAGAAGGTCCAACCTTTATGATATTTTGGCTTCCTGACGTTTTCAACCGTTTGCTTTTCTTCGTATTGAATATATTTTTGTGCTTTCTCTAAGAAAGCATCCAATGTTCGGATCTCCTCGATCCCCACAACCTTCTTGAAGTCGCTTCCTTGACACAACTCGCGATCCAGCAAGTATAGCTTCATCCTGTCGTCGGTCTTGACTTCGGCCACAACCTTATTGAACCTTTCGATGTAATTCCTCAATAGTTCGTCCTCCTTCTGAACTATCGCCTCCAAGGTGGCTTATGTCTTTAGGCGCCTTCGCGAGGCAGTAAAGTATGCCGTGAATTGGCCACACAGTTCTCCCCATGTGTCGATGGAGCCTGCGGGTAGGCTTTTGTACCATGCCATGGCCCCTTTCCGCAGGGTGGTGGGAAAAAACTTATATTTGATGGATCCCCTGACGCTTATATAGTCGAGGACAACCTTGATCTTTTCGATGTGGTCGTCAGGGTCCGTAGATCTGTCGTACATGTCAATTATCGGGGGCTTCTCCATGCCCGGTGGCAGGGGCTCTCTCATTATCCTGCTCGACAATGGACCTCCGGGCATCTGTTCGTCCGTCCGTGGCGAGTGAAGGTGAAATCGTCGAGGCGGGGACAAACGGTTAATGACAGGGTGGTCCCCTGTTTTCACACCTTGAGGAACGTCGAGGTGGTGTCTTGTTTCTCCTCGGGCTGACGGACCTGTCGTTGCTTTGGGAACCTTCACTCCCTCAAGGCCTCCCCTGTTAGTTTTTCCAGTATTTGGAACTTGTAGTGCATATGTGACGGGACTGTAGAGAGTGAAGTTTTGAGGTTGACTTGTGGTCGGGGATAAAGTATAGTGGAACTTCTAGTTGATTTGTGTGTGGTTGTGATCATGTTCAAATTTGGTAAAGGTAGAGATATGTTACAAGTTGAAGGTTGTTTCAAAATATCTCGAAGATGTTATCGATAAACTGTGAGGTTCAAAAAAATGGACATGACTCACGTGAGTTTTAACATAAAAAGAACGAAAAGAAAATAATAAGATGAAAAAGAAAATTAATTATTTATAATTATATTTTAAAATAATTGAAAATTTAAATGATTAGAAATAGTTAAAGTTTCTTATATTAAAAAAAAATAAAAAATAGTTAAAATTTGAATTTGAGTGAAGAATGAAGAAAAGGAGGGAAACGAGATTAAATTGACAAAATAGTCCTCATATTTTGATGAGTTTTCACGTAATTTTGAAAGGTTAGATTTGGTTTTTGCCGAGTTCTGAAATATTCAACCGTTGCATTCATTTCCTTTCATCACACTCTCTTTCTCATTTGAATTTCTCACTTTTTCTCCTCTCTCTCTCAAAAACCACCGGAGACACCACCTCCGTGTCAACCACCACACCAACCACCATGGAAAAACGACCTCTCCAAACCAGCAACGCCACCAACATTCCTTCGAAAACAATCGAAGAAATGTACCAAAAGAAAACACAGCTAGAACACATTCTCCTCCGTCCTGATACCTACGTAGGTTCAATTGAAAAACACACTCAAAATCTCTGGGTTTACGAAAATGAAGAAATGGTTCAACGTTCAATTTCGTATGTTCCTGGACTTTACAAAATCTTCGACGAGATTCTCGTTAATGCTGCCGATAACAAACAGAGAGATCCGTCGATGGATTCACTGAAGGTTACGATCGATCCTGAAGGGAATACAATTTCTGTTTATAATAACGGTGACGGTGTTCCGGTTGAGATTCATCAGGAAGAAAAGGTTTATGTTCCTGAACTGATTTTCGGTCATCTTCTTACTAGTAGTAACTATGATGATAATGTGAAGAAAACTACTGGTGGTCGTAATGGTTATGGTGCTAAGCTCACGAATATTTTTTCGACCGAGTTTGTTATTGAGACGGCTGATGGACATCGTCTGAAGAAGTATAAGCAGGTAGTGATTTCTGGATTTTAACTGAAATTGAATTTGTTGTTTAAGGATTCTGCTAGGGTTTTTAAATGTTTGGTGTAATCAACTGAAATTGAATTTGCTGATATAGGATTCTGCTAGGGTTTTTAATGTTTGGGATTATCAACTGAAGTTTGGATTTATTGATTTAGGATCCTGCTAAGGTTTTAATGCTTGGTGTAATGAATTGAAGTTTTTGTTTATTTGATGATATTTGGTATTTAATTTTAATTTTGAATGAAATGAATCGAAGATTTGGTTTATTTGATAATTTTTATGTAGATTCTACATTTGTGCTTCCATTTTTGTGTTAACATGGTGTTAGTCTCAATTTTTGGTCTATGACTTTTTGTGGTGCACTCGATTTTTGGTCTATATGCTTAGGTTAGTGCTTTCATTTTGGTGCTAACAATGCAGAATCATTAGAATCATAAAGCCAAATTTTTGTTACTTTAAGTCAATCTTCTTTGTTTGAGTTTATGGACCATTGACAAAGCTGTTTGTGGTTATTTATATGGGTATATATTGATGATTGGGTTAAATTGGCTGTGTTATGAAGGTTTTCTCAAACAATATGGGGACGAAGTCTGAGCCAGTGATAACCAAATGCAAAGCTAATGAGAACTGGACAAAGGTGACATTTAAGCCTGACTTGGAGAAGTTCAAAATGACCTATCTTGAAGAGGACGTTGTTGCTCTCATGAAAAAGCGTGTGCTGGACATGGCAGGGTGCCTTGGAAAGACTGTTAAGGTTTCACTGAATGGCACCTTGATTCGTTTTAAGTCGTTCCGTGACTATGCTGACCTCTTTCTGAAATGTGCCGAGAAGTCCAAATCAACTCCTCTGCCAAGGTTCATTTCTATAGATATATAGCTCGAGAACTCAATATGCATGTGTGTGGGTGTGTTTCTCTCGTTGTTGTTATATAACTTGATTTGGTTGTTATTAGGATTCATGCAAAAGTAGGAGAAAGGTGGGAGATTTGCGTGAGTCTAAGTGATGGGCAGTTTCAACAGGTGACTAATGGACATCTGAAGTATATACTAACTGGGAGGTTCATTGATGTTAATTTTTTGTCTTACACACCTTAATTTGTTTTTTCACCAGGTCAGCTTTGTTAACTCCATTGCTACAATCAAAGGTGGGACTCATGTTGATTACATCACCAATCAGATTACTGCCCATGTAATGAATAAAGTAAATAAGAAAAAGAAGGATGCCAATGTGAAAGCTCACACTGTGAAGAATCATTTGTGGGTTTTTGTCAATGCTCTTATTGACAACCCTGCTTTTGATTCTCAAACTAAGGAGACGCTCACGACTAGACAAGCTAGTTTTGGTTCAAAATGTGATGTTCCAGAATCAATGCTGAAGGATGGTTAGTAGTGCTTCATTTTCTGGCTGTAATATGATCAATTAATTGGAAATTGTGCTCTCATTTACACTCAAATGTTTTAAATCTCTGCAGTTGAAAAATCTGGAATAGTGGACACCCTCCTATCATGGGCAGATTTTAAGCAAAGTAAAGATTTGAAGAAAACTGATGGAACCAAGACCCAGAGGATCCGTGGGATTGTAAAGCTTGAGGATGCCAATGATGCCGGTGGAAGAAACTCTGAGAAGTGTACATTGATATTGACAGAGGGAGATTCTGCCAAGGCCCTTGCTGTAAGTTGTTGTCTATTGTGTATATACAAATACTAATAGAAAAAGTATATTTCAAAGAATATAGTCATTTACAAAGAAAAGGTAGAAGGATATAGTCATTTACAAAGAACGAAGAACACTTGACTTAATTTGTCATTTTTTTTTTGTATGAAGATGGCTGGGCTCTCTGTTGTGGGTCGAGACAACTATGGTGTGTTTCCATTGAGAGGCAAATTGCTGAATGTGCGAGAGGCTAGCAGTAAACAGATAATGGAAAATGAAGAAATTCAAAATATAAAGAAGATTCTTGGACTGCAACAAAACAAAGAGTACACAAACGTGAAGTCCTTGAGATATGGTCATTTGATGATTATGGCTGATCAGGTGAGAGTTACTTAAAGAACATAGTTTATTAATGTTCTGACTTTTATGTTCAGTTGCAGTAGTATGATGATTGATGTGGCATGACTATATACTATGTATGGTTTTCTTATTCCCCGGGATTATAAATTTATAATAGCTCAACTTCATGTGTGATGCAGGATCATGATGGCTCCCACATCAAAGGGCTACTGATAAACTTCATTCATTCATTCTGGCCATCACTGCTTAAAGTTCCATCTTTCATGGTTGAGTTTACCACTCCCATAATAAGGGTTAGTATTATTAATTCTGTATATAGTATATTTGATAATGAAAACACTAAGCTGTACATACTGTTGAATATAAGATCCCTTTTGGATATCATATCTAGTATCTACATTAAAAAAAGATTCTCTTTTTCTCTTTTTTTAATGAGACACATTTATCTTTCTCTGCAGGCTTCTCATTCAAACGGGACAAAATTATCATTTTATTCCATGCCAGAATATGAAACGTGGAGAGAAAGATTGGGAAATAATGCAAATGGTTGGAAGATAAAGTACTATAAGGTTTGTTGTTGTAAGCATGAAGAACCTCTATTTTTACGTTTATAATTGTAAATATATCACTATATATGCGTATGTAGTATAAATGATGAAATCTTATTTAATAATTATCAATTAATACAGGAGCATATGTAAGTTTAAAGATATGTTTGTCAACTATATAGGCGCGTACGAATGTTCAAATTCTATGTTTAAAATGTATGTGTGTGTGTGTGTGTATGTGTTACCACACATTTTGTTATAAAATTGCACAATATTGTTCTTACTTTTGGCTGGACAATACATTGAACAAATAAATATTCCAACCTATATATGTGTTTTGCTAAAAAAGGGAAAATACTTTTTGTTTATGTCTTTAATAGGTGTCCTGCACTGCACATACAGTCCAGTGTGTAAATCTACTAAGGAAGGGAGGATTACTTTTAAAATCTTGAAAATCTACCCACAGAGAACCTCCATTACTTTTGTGTTTATACATTATAATTCTTTTTTTCAGCTTATTTTGTTTCTTTTGGTGTTTGTATAGGGGTTGGGTACAAGTACTCCCCAAGAAGGGAGAGAGTACTTTCGAGATCTTGATAAGCACAGAAAAGACTTCATATGGGAAGATGAACTTGATGGAAATGCAATTGAGCTGGCATTCAGTAAGAAAAAAGCTGAAGATAGGAAGACCTGGATTCGTAATTTTGAGGTGTGATGTTTATCTATATGAGAATATGCTAGTACCTGTCTACTCCTCTTGGGTGTTTAGTTAACATGAATTTTACCATTCTCTGTTGTTGCAGCCTGGCACTTGTCGTGATCATAAAGCCAAACTCATTAACTACAAGGACTTTGTTAACAAAGAGCTTATATTGTTCTCAAGGGCAGATCTCCAGAGGTCCATTCCCTCTATGGTTGATGGCCTTAAACCTGGTCAAAGGAAGATTCTTTTCTGCTCATTTAAGAAAAAATTGACGAAAGAAATCAAAGTTGGCCAATTTATTGGTTATGTGTCCGAGCACTCTGCTTACCACCATGGTGAGCAAAGTCTCGCTAGCACAATTATTGGAATGGCACAAGATTTTGTGGGTAGCAACAACATCAATCTTCTCAAACCAAACGGTCAATTTGGTACTCGAAACTTGGTGAGATGAACCTGAATAGCTTTTGTTGCAATATTCCTGAAGTTTCTTTTTAAAATTTATACTGATTGACGAATTCTCTCTCCAGGGTGGTAAAGACCATGCAAGTTCCAGATACATTTACACTGAGCTAAATACTGTTACCCGTTGCCTCTTCCACGAAGATGATGATAAACTTCTTGAATACTTGAATGAGGATGGAAAGTCCATTGAACCAAACTGGTATTTTATTTTCTCATTTTCTTCTAAATTTTTTGCAATTACTGACAACTAAGGAACACCATATACGTAGAACTGATTGAGATTCTGCTTCCACACAGGTACATACCGATTATACCTTTGGTTCTTGTTAATGGCAGTGAAGGAATTGGGACAGGTTGGAGTTCTTACATTCCTAACTATAATCCAAGGGAAATTATTGCAAATGTCAGACGTTTGTTGAATGAAGAGGAAATGGTGCCAATGGATCCATGGTACAGAGGATTTAGAGGAACCATTGAGAAAAGCGCGAAGGAAGGAGGCTATATAGTCAATGGCTTAGTGGTGGAAATAGATGAACAAACTTTCAGAATCACAGAGCTTCCTATACGGAAGTGGACTCAAGATTACAAGCAGTTCCTTGAATCCATAACTGATGGGACGCATAATGTCAAGGATCCTCTCATTGAGGTAACTTGGCCTAAACATTTTCTCACCATATATACAATACTTTAATTTGTGTCTTTTTTTTTCATGTGAAAATTTTCTTTGTTGCAGGATTTCAGGCAAAATGGGGATGATGCAATTATAGACATTGAAGTCAAGATGAAGCCGGAAAAAATAGCTTCAATCATGCAAGAAGGAATATTCAAGAAATTTAAATTGACTAGCACTATTAGCACAAGCAACATGCATCTTTTCGATGCAGAGGGAAAAATTAAGAAATTTGACACTCCAGAACAAAGTAAAACTTTCGCTATGTATAGTTTTGAAGCACAACATTATGTAATGTTTTTTATTCTAAATTTTGCGTTCTTTCTTATGCAGTTCTTGAAGAGTTTTATCCACTACGGATGGAGTATTATGAGAGGAGAAAGGTGAATTATCGTGTCAATGTTATTATGAAAGGTCTTTCTCTATATTTTGTACCTTTTAGTTAATATGAACTGAAATGCAATTTATGCTTGCATGCAGAAATATATACTGGCCAACCTTGAACGCCTTTTGTTAATTTTGGACAACAAAGTCAGGTTTATATTAGGGGTTGTGAATGGAGAAATTATTGTGAGCAACCGGAAAAAAGCTGAATTGTTGATTGAGCTGAAGCAGAAAGGTTTTACTCCCATGCCGAGGAAAGGTAAATCTGCAGAACCACAAGTTGCAGGGGCAAATGATGACAATTCAGATGGGCAGGAAGATGGCGAGCAGGAAACTGTATCTCGGCCTGTCAATGTTGAAGGAGCAACATGGGGTGACTACGAGTATCTTTTATCCTTACCTATTGGAACTTTGACCCTTGAAAGTGTGCAGAAGCTGCTAGATGAAAAGGCTGAAAAGGAAAAGGAGTATGAGATTTTGATGGGAACCCCTACAAAGTCATTGTGGTTGAAGGATTTAGATGATTTTGAAAAGAAACTTGATGTAAGAGACAATTACTTAATTTGTTTTGTTGTATTTCAAATAATGAAGGTCTGTTTATTATCTCTTAATTATTATCATCTTTTGTGTGTATTTCAGGAGCTAGATAGCAAAGAGGCAGAAGATGATCGAAAGAGATCAAGCCAAGCAAGTAAAAAGACAGCCAATGGTTTTGCTGCTAAACCCGCAAAGAAGCCACCACAACCACGAAAGAACACTAAGAAAAACAAAGACGTGGAGACAGAGAATGATAATTCTTCAATGGAAATTGGTAAGCCGGAGTTGTTGTTTTATTCATTTATTAATAATATTATTATGTGTAATTTTTAAATTTTGATATCCTTTAGGGTATGAACCTTCTCGATTTGCATCATCAGAGAATGCTGTTGAAGTTGTAAAACCAAAAGGACGAGCAGGCTCTTTGAATATCCAGAAGGTATGCAAATTACCAAATTTCTGTACTACATTTTTGTCCTTCCAAGTTCCAATCATGTTTAATCGCTTACATTTTCATAATATGCTATCATCAGAAAGCTGGTGACGAAAGTGATATTCTATCTCTGCAAGAACGCCTTGCTGCGTATAACTTTGAATCATCTGGTGAAAAGTCAGGAGGTAAATATTTTTTTGGCTGAAGTAGTTTGATGAACTGAATCTTCAATTCATTAGCCATGCAAATATATAGTACATATGCTTATACATGCTAGTAGTCTAGTACTGAAGTTGGATTTTTCTTCCACAGCCATGGAAAGTGAAGAACCTGTGCCTGCTGGAAAGAAACAGATTAACAAAAGGGGTGGTGCCAAAAAGATGTCAAGTACCATAGTTTTGGAATCAGATAGTGATAATGAAGATGATGACAACTTTGAAGCACAACAGAAGGCTGCCCCAGGTAAGAAGGGAGGGAAAAAGCCTGCTGCTCAAAAGGCCAAGGCACCTGCAAAGGCACCTGCCTTCCCCAAGAAAAGAAATATAGGCACCAAGCAAACATTGGGTAAAACATTATTAACTGGTATGTTGCAGCCAGCTGAAAGTACAACTGAAGATTTGTCTGCGGGTTCTGCTTCTAACTCTCCTATCTCAGAGGATGAGGTGGTTGAGATTGCACCACAGCAAGCAAGGGCAAGGCCTCAGAGGGCTAATCGTACTCAAAAGATATATGTAGTGAGTGAATCCGAGAGTGACAATGATTCTGATGAGGATGCAGAATTATCAGATATGGAAGAAGATGACGACTAGACTATCCCCATAATTGCATTATAATGTAGCTGAAGTTTTATGCTTTAGTGAAACTAGATGAGGGATGCGCCATATTCTGTAAAACATTGATCTGTATCTTACAGATTTTCATTTCTGTTTGGTGACTCTGAACTCGATGTGTTTGCATTAATGAATCAAATTTATAACTCTAGCCTTCTTTCTTCTATTCCTTATGGATTATATAATTGAATTGAAATTGTTCACAAGTTCGATTTTACACATTAGGATTTCTTATTTCTTATAGGGTTAAAATATGTTTTGGATCACTATCAATGGTAATTCAATTTTCACTTTTCTGATTTCATTTTGGTGATTGTTTTGATTTTTTATGTTTACATACTAATCTATTTCTCTTTAGATGATGTGCTATCTACCGAGAGATGTTTTTTTTAAGCAACTTTAGGCTTCATTGAAGAGAAATTCAACATAGTAATAATAATCCAATAGTAATTATTACTATGTTGAATTTCTCTTTCTTTTGCAGGTCTAGCATATCTGATGCCAAGGTTGGAATTGCTCTGAATGAAAACTTAGTAAAACTTGTTTCTTGGTAGAACAATTAACGGGGATCAACTTCTCTTCCACCTTGCTGCATATGACATTGAATACTAGGATGATGAATTTCTATTTCATCCTTTCTGTTACTAATACTACACAACTTTCAATCGTGTCCTCTAAAAAATCCCTACATTTTACTTTCCTTATTGCTCTCACAGCAACTTAAAATCCTACCTTGTCCCTTATTCACATCATGCTTGCTATTGTAGGCCAACACAACACAACTATTCCAATGAGTCTTTCTTTTCGTGTCTATGACTTTCTCGCGCGCCACTTGAATTTCTAAAAATACCCCCTCGCATGATAACCGGCGAGTGTTGAAGGGGGAGCAAATGTGAAATCTTATAAAATCTAATATTTTTGTCTCATGTACCTACCTTCACCCTCATGAGAATATTTTTATAAGCTTCGCTATTTAAGGTATCCTCTGCACGCCAGCTGCAGAGACTAATCTCTCGAGTTTTATGTGACTTAAATAGACGGCAAATTCTCCGTAAAAATTTTAATACTGCTGTATGCTCAAATCAAGGATCGAATCTATGACTTTGGTTAAGTTAAAAGAAATATGCATCAATCATCATCTCATTTAAGCGCTCTTGAGTTTATGTTAATTGATTTAACCAAGTTGTTAATTGATTTAAGCAATGTTTCTTAGTAGGGTTTAAGTCATTTACCTTTTAGATAATTTCATATATCAATAAAAAGAATAAATTTAGTTGTTTTATGGCATTGAGACTCGACCAGTCTTATTTTATGGACAATGTTTTTAATCTCGGTCATCAATTCTAGAACGGACTGTTTAGATTAAAAGTTGAATTTTTTTGGTTAAAACAATCTCGGATGTTAAAGTTAAATTAGACGTTCTTGATATACTATTGTGGCATGCTGTTATAATAGAAAATCTATATCCGTTGTACATGTAGCAAAAAATGCATGCATTATTTTGATACATTTTCTATAATCACCAAGTCAGTTTTTGTCTCACATATTTGTTTTAAGGCTTTTTGCAAAATTGATTTGTTAATTAGTCTCAACTTTTCACTGTGGCACATGTGTGTGTCCCAATTTATCAGTTTGAGAAGACTAGACAGATCAAATAAATACAAATCTCGTGATCCCAAATGTAGATCTAGCTAGCACATGAAATGCAGACTTACAAGGACATAGAGATGGAGTCAAGCCCCACATTGCTCCCTCAGTTGGTTCATTAGAGCCACCTCTCACATATGGAAAGGGCCAAAGATAGGTGGCCTTCTATGAAGCCCCGATACTCAAAAAATGGTGACGAATCGTGTCCGATACGTCCTCGATACCGATACTCTTTCGATACGTCCCGATACTCGTATCGGAAGAGTATCGATTAAATCATTATTTTTAAATAAAAAATAATACCCGATACACGTGTCCGATACGTCCCGATACACGTATCAGAAAAGTATCGGTTATATCATTATTTTTAAATAAATAAATAATATCTGATATGTGTCCGATACAAAGATTATTTTTTGGATAGTATTTGTGATTTTGTTTGGATAGTTTTAATGATGTTCTTTTTTTATAATACACTACAATAAGACGTATAGCTTAAGATGTATCAGTAATCATTATGTTCTGGGGACTAACTTAAGATGTTCTCATGTATTAGATCTTGGGAGTTTCCAATATTGATTGACTTTGGGTTATTATGATGCTTCTGTATCAGATATGCTTGTTTGTATCTTTAGCACTTCTTGTGTTTTTCTTTTGTCAATATAATTTTTTACTTTTCAAAAAAAAAAAAAAAACTATGGTATCCTACTATATACTGTAATAGGTAGTTAAGCGTTTGAACTTGTCCCAAAATTTTAGTATAAGAATAGATGTTTTCTGCTTTTAATTATTAATATTATTGATTTTATGTATGTTTATATATTGTGTATTTATATATTTAATTTTAACTTTAATTTTTAAATAACGTATCGCGCCAGTATCGGATTGGAAATTTTAAAAAATTTCACGTATCGACGTATCAGTATCGTATCGTATCCGTATCGTGTCCCGTATCGGGGCTTCATAGGTGGCCTTTGTCTATATTTGGTTTCATTAGTTTTAGTCAATTTTGATGTTTGTAATCCAAGTTCTCAGGTTCTCAGAAGCTGAGCTCTAGGCTCAGAAGCTCTAACGAGTTAGAAGCTGAGCTCTAGGCTCAGAAGCTCTAACGAGTCAAGAGGTTCAGAAGCTGAGAAGCTCATGTTCTCAGGTTCTGAACATTCAGAGTCTGACCACTCAGGCTCTGATCACGCAGGTTCTGAACATACAGGTTCTGAACGCTGAGACTTAGTTAGTTAGATTTTTGATTTTATCCTAGGTAGTTAGTTACAATTGCTTGGTAGTGAAGCAAGCCTTCTTTTGTATATAAATACCTTTGCCCCTAGTGGATGAATAATAACTTTCATTTTTCTCTAATCTTTTCTATTCAATTCATTTTCGTTCTCTATTCTTAAATTACTCCAACAAATTGGTATAACAGAGCCCGGTTCGTATTCATCGTTTTGATTTGATTCCTTGATCAAGAATCATGACGAACAATAGTACAACCTCCTCGCAATTTCCAGCAAATCTTCCAGTTTTCAAAGGTGATAACTATGATCGTTGGTGTGCACAAATGAAAGTGATTTTCAGATTTCAAGATGTTCTTGAAATTGTAACTGATGGAGTAGAAGAATTGGCTGCAAATGCTGATGATGCAGCAAGAACTCAACACAAAGAATTGAAAAAGAAAGATGTTAAAGGCTTGTTCATCATTCATCAATGCGTGGATTCTAATATCTTTGAGAAGATAATAGAAGAAGAAACCTCAAAGGGAGCTTGGGATACATTGAAGAAAATCTATGGTGGTGATGAGAAATTGAAGGGTATCAAGCTGCAAGCTTTGAGAAGGCAATACGAGATGATGCAGATGAATGAACAAGAAACGATCTCTGAGTATTTGGCGAGAATGTTGGCCTTGACAAATTTGATGAAATCTTGTGGTGAAACCATGACTGATAGGTCAAAGATTGAGAAAATCTTGATGACTTTGACTGAGAAATTCGATCACATAGTGGTTGCTATTGAAGAATCAAAGGATTTGGCAACTATGAAGATTGAAGAGCTGCAAGCATCCTTAGAAGCTCATGAGCTAAGGGTGAAGCAAAGAAGTTCAAACAAGGCAGTGGAACAAGCATTACAGGCCAAGACTCAGAACAAGAAAGGAAAAGATAAGTGGAAGAAGAAGAAAGAGGATTCAGAGAATTCAACCAAGAATTCAAAGAATCAGAATGTAGATTCCACTAAAGATGCAAATCAGAACAAGAAGAGTTCCAAGAAGAAGATTGATAAGAAAGAAATTCAATGCTACAACTGTCAGAAATTTGGGCATTATGCAAGAGAATGTCGTTCTAAGAAGGTGACCTGTAACACCCCGTTTTTCATAAGCCAAAAAGGGGCATTATTTTTTTTTTCTTTTTCAACTAACACTCAGAGTGCGCATAAAATGTTTTAAATGAGCCGGCAATAAACATACAAACGAAACTCATTAGCATAAGGTGCTTCGACAAGCAAAGTGTGTTCCTGAATAATTACAGTCCAAGTCTAAGTATTCAAATACTTACAACAAACAAGTTAGAAACCCTATGCTAACCAAAAAGCACGGTGCACAAAACACACCGGCGCATAGTCTAACTATACTAAGCTTCACCACGTGCTTACTATAGCCTAGAACTGCCACCGTCGTCACCACGACCTAACCCATCACCTGGGTGGGATGAGCCCGCAAATGAAAGAAAGGGTCACCACAAAATATATAGTATGTATATATATAACCGGTGCGAAAGATTGTACACATAACAATAATTCCACAAAACACAAGAGAAAGCTCTTAACCAACAAGCAATTCCCACCAACGGGTTCATATAAGCAATGCACACATAGCCTATAATGCAACCTCTACAATGCGTGGTACTAACCCTAGCTACCACAATGCATGAGTTCCGGAAACGTAGGTCCATCCCCTACTAAAACACCAACGAAATCACAAGGTTAAGGTGGATCCACTCCCGCAATCACACCCCATGGTCCACTCCCGCAACCATGTATCAAACTCAACAAAATCACAAAGGATTAAGGTGGATCCACTCCCGCAATCACACCCCATGGTCCACTCCCGCAACCATGTATCGAACTCAACTAAATCACACAAGATTTAGGTGGATCCACTCCCGCAATCACACCCCATGGTCCACTCCCGCAACCATGTGTTGAACTCAATAAAACCCTATAAGAATCAGGTGGGTCCACTCCCGCAACCACACCTCGTAGTCCACTCCCGCCACTACGCACTAACAATGCATGAGCATACGATTCCCCATGTATACTAATGCAACATATACATACCTCCCTAGCATATGTAAACCATCCCAACAACATACATACATATCCAATCATATGTAACAAACCACAACAAACATACATACATTTCCAATCATATGTATTCACCCACATGTTCATACATACATCTCCAATCATATGTAAAACAACGCACGTATTGTAAACACTTTCTCATCACGAGAATACATAACACATACATGCCAAACACACAAACACGCATCACCGAAAATAACCAACAAACATGTTATAACTCAGTGAAAAGACAGAAATAAAGTGATGCCCTTACCTCGGCAAGCTTCCGTCAACAACACACGCTCAAACAACACAACGCGCTTCCTAAAACAAGCAGCGCAACAATCAATACTTTGTTCTCTAACCAAAAGTATTGAAACTAAACCAAAACCCCAAAAACCTAAAGGTTCCTAAGGAAAATCCCTCTTTCGGATACCATACCAAAAACTACCGTATTGATCGACCACCATGAGTTATCTGTACTATTTTTAGGACCCAAAACAATAATCAAAAGTCTTAAATAATTTGAAATGCAAAATGGCCGTTTTCTTGCGTTATAAGCTACGTACTTTCCGAGTACCCGAAAAACTCGTTTCCAATCCCAACCACTTCCATAAATTAATAAAAAGGGATTAGAAAGCTAAAAACCAAGTTTAGAAATCATATTCCAAAATTTCAACTCCCAGAGCTCGCCCTGGCGAGTTGGTGGCGAGTGAAGGCAGAGAGTACTGGTCTTACTCGCTCTGGAGCTCGCCCTGGCGTGTTCATGACCTGAGACACTCGCCCTGGCGAGTAACAACTCGCTCAGCGAGTTGCACCTGTCATGACAGCACAAGACAGCAACTCACACCACCTTTTCCCCCCCAAGCCTAGTTTGATTCTATTAGTTCCCAACATCTTTTTCAAGGCATAAAAGCAAACCATTTTCATAAGCAAGCAACACATTTCCGAAAGCATGTTGGTTGCTTCGAGTGCAAGTTATTTGATTTTCATTTCCAAAATCAAAACCAAACCCAAGCACAAGTTTTATTACGGGCCTTAACCGTCCGGTAATCATTTTCAATCATGTTTTCAAAGTAAAAAGCGACACCACATGTCACAAGAGTTTTAAACCACTTTGACCCCAAAACACTACCCAAAAACACTTAGGAAATATTTTCATAAACCTCAAAAAATATTTTTCATCGGATTTTCCAAAACAAAACCATACAACGCATTTCCCTTTCGCCCAAAGGTTCAAAGACAACTTTTCTTTTCAAAACCTTACAACATAACCTCATGTAATTGATCAATACATAACCAACTCAAAACCCTAACTTTTCTCATGAGATTCTCACAAACTCATGGAAAAATTGAAATAACAAAGCCTACACATGCTTACTAACTCTCATGAACAACTTTCATGAAGCAAGAATCAACCAACACCAAATTTTATGAAATTTCTCTCAAGAACAAAATCATAAAATTCCACTAAACTACATGAGCTTGGCTAGTAAAGAGAAAGGAATGGATCAAGTTACCTTAGAAAAAGCTTCTCTACAATTTCCCTTAGAGCTTCCAAGCTTGAAATCCAAGGAAGTGGTGAAGAAATGAAATTTGCTCAAGGAAGGGAAGAAGAAGGAAGGCCACGGTTAAGAGAAGAGAGAATGAGAGTCTTGTGATCAATTTCCTTCCTAAGTCAACAAAACATAAACCTCCTTACTATTACCACTTGTCTTGCTTGCCAACCACCATTGGATCAAATAGTAAAAAGTTTTCTAGACTAATCCCTAGCCCTTGGATCAAAAGCAAGTCTATCCTCACGAGATATTTCTCACAACCTCTCACAACAAAACGCACGCTCAGTTCTCGCGCATCGCGACGAACGTAAATCACAAAAACGTAAAACCTACGGAAAGAACGTCTAACGTTTAACATTTTCAAAACTTATCGCCGAATCTTTTTCCGCGACTGTAATTTTCTTCCATACCTCAGAAAATTAATCTCAGAATATATCCTAACTCGCGCAGATATATAAAACTCCCATCCGAAACCTCACTCAAAACAGACGCAGTAAGATTTTCCATCCGCGGGTAAAATCCTACTCGTTTTTCCAAAAACAAGAATAATCCAAAACTCGTTATTCTAAGACCACAGAAATCTCCTCATACTTAAAAGAGGATCACGACCCGAAAGTCTGTGCCTTTCCAGCGCACGAGCACAAAACAGGCTCCGTTTCAGCAAAAATCTCATTAATGTGACGATATTCGCACAACCGCCTCACCAAAACCCTAAAACTCGTAGCCGACACTAGAGTTCCATAGTAAAACTGTACAGTGGAATCTTGGGTCTTACATTACTACCCTCCAAAAAGAAGTTTCGTCCTCGAAACTAAAGATAAGAGTAACAACTCAACTAATTATTACCATCTCCAACACAACAAAATCCCTCAGGATTAGGTGCAGCCACACAGATGCTAACACCGGGTGAAGTCACACAGATACTCTCACCAACACACTGGCGCAACCGTGCACCAACCGCAACTCTCAACGAGTTCACCCCTCAAAATTCCAAAGGTTCACACAAAAATTTTCCAAAATCCATTCTTTTGCCTCCGCGACGTAGCCTAAACCACTAGGTTCACGCGAAGTAGTGACTAGCTACCCTCCAAAAAGAAACACAGCACTCTCTGTGCACCACTAAGGTTAGCAAAACTAGTCAATTCCAAACAACACGACTTATAAACAAGACCCAAACAAACAGCATACATCCAAACATACAAGCGTGGGTTGCCCTCAAACAATAATCAATGCAGTAAAGTGTTACCTGCAACTAGTAATCCTCATGCATGGCACTACCGGTCTGACCGTTCACTCCAGTGCCCATACGGTAAGCACCTCCTCTAGCAGCGGGTCGAACTCCTTGTGCCACATCTGCCGACGTCCCGGCCTTTGGGGCTTTGCAATCCCTAGCAAAATGACCCGGTTTCCGACAGTTGAAACAAATATTCCCCGGACTCGGACATTCGTTTGCATAATGCCCCGCTTGCCCACATCTGAAGCAACCTTGCTTCTCTCCACCCCGACTCCCCTGAGTCTCTTGATTCTCAGAGCGACCCGGTCCTCTATTATTTTGGGAACGGTTACCAGACATATCCCCTTGCTTCCTCTTATTTTGACCCGAACTCGGATTCTGACCACTTGAATTTCTAGGTCCTCCAACACTAAAATCACTCTGGCGGTTCTCCCGCTTCTTCCTCATATCCTCCACCTCTTGGCACTTCTCTACCAAGACTTGAAACTGACGAATACCCAACGGCACCACTGCATCTTGCAGTTCATACCTCAAACCATCCTGGAAGCGACGACACATATAGGTCTCATCTATCCCATCCCTAAAGAAGCGGAAGTAACGGGACAATGATTCAAACTTTTTGGCATAGGCTTCCACTTTCATGCCACCCTGCCGCAGCTGCAGGAACTCCTCTCCGTACCTCTCCCTCGCAGTCTCGGGAAAGTACTTAGCTAAGAACCTCCTCTTGAAGTTCTCCCAATTTACCTCCTCATCAACATTTCCCATAAGGAGCCTGGTGTTCCCCCACCAATATTCAGAACTATCCTGTAACTGATAGGTAGCTAAGACTACCTTCTCCCTATCTGGACAATGAATTGCCCCGAATATTCTCTCCACAGATTGGAGCCACAAGTCAGCAGTTTCCGAACCTCCCTCCCCATTAAACTTTGGAGGAGTCTGCTGATTGAAACTCGTAAGAACCCGAGATGCAGCAGCTATAATCTCCCTCTCACGCTTCTCTGCATCCCTCTGCGCCTTAGCATGAGTTTGCGCAGTCACAGCAGCTGCCATGGTATGCATGGCATAAGCCATCTGATTCACATCAACCTCTGGTACTACAGGAACTGGATTCGCCCTTCTTGGCGTCATGATTCCCTGTACATACCAATCCTTTTGATTAGATCCTTAATCAAACAATTCTGAATCTCAACAGAAAACTCACTCAACGGATTACTAACTCAAGACCCGACACCAAACATACACTAGAACTAACACGACTCTAGTTATGTTCTAACCGACTCTGGACTAACGACTCAAGTATACACTTTCCCTTTGAAGATTTAAAGCCGTGCTCTGATACCAATTGTAACACCCCGTTTTTCATAAGCCAAAAAGGGGCATTATTTTTTTTTTCTTTTTCAACTAACACTCAGAGTGCGCATAAAATGTTTTAAATGAGCCGGCAATAAACATACAAACGAAACTCATTAGCATAAGGTGCTTCGACAAGCAAAGTGTGTTCCTGAATAATTACAGTCCAAGTCTAAGTATTCAAATACTTACAACAAATAAGTTAGAAACCCTATGCTAACCAAAAAGCACGGTGCACAAAACACACCGGCGCATAGTCTAACTATACTAAGCTTCACCACGTGCTTACTATAGCCTAGAACTGCCACCGTCGTCACCACGACCTAACCCATCACCTGGGTGGGATGAGCCCGCAAATGAAAGAAAGGGTCACCACAAAATATATAGTATGTATATATATAACCGGTGCGAAAGATTGTACACATAACAATAATTCCACAAAACACAAGAGAAAGCTCTTAACCAACAAGCAATTCCCACCAACGGGTTCATATAAGCAATGCACACATAGCCTATAATGCAACCTCTATAATGCGTGGTACTAACCCTAGCTACCACAATGCATGAGTTCCGGAAACGTAGGTCCATCCCCTACTAAAACACCAACGAAATCACAAGGTTAAGGTGGATCCACTCCCGCAATCACACCCCATGGTCCACTCCCGCAACCATGTATCAAACTCAACAAAATCACAAAGGATTAAGGTGGATCCACTCCCGCAATCACACCCCATGGTCCACTCCCGCAACCATGTATCGAACTCAACTAAATCACACAAGATTTAGGTGGATCCACTCCCGCAATCACACCCCATGGTCCACTCCCGCAACCATGTGTTGAACTCAATAAAACCCTATAAGAATCAGGTGGGTCCACTCCCGCAACCACACCTCGTAGTCCACTCCCGCCACTACGCACTAACAATGCATGAGCATACGATTCCCCATGTATACTAATGCAACATATACATACCTCCCTAGCATATGTAAACCATCCCAACAACATACATACATATCCAATCATATGTAACAAACCACAACAAACATACATACATTTCCAATCATATGTATTCACCCACATGTTCATACATACATCTCCAATCATATGTAAAACAACGCACGTATTGTAAACACTTTCTCATCACGAGAATACATAACACATACATGCCAAACACACAAACACGCATCACCGAAAATAACCAACAAACATGTTATAACTCAGTGAAAAGACAGAAATAAAGTGATGCCCTTACCTCGGCAAGCTTCCGTCAACAACACACGCTCAAACAACACAACGCGCTTCCTAAAACAAGCAGCGCAACAATCAATACTTTGTTCTCTAACCAAAAGTATTGAAACTAAACCAAAACCCCAAAAACCTAAAGGTTCCTAAGGAAAATCCCTCTTTCGGATACCATACCAAAAACTACCGTATTGATCGACCACCATGAGTTATCTGTACTATTTTTAGGACCCAAAACAATAATCAAAAGTCTTAAATAATTTGAAATGCAAAATGGCCGTTTTCTTGCGTTATAAGCTACGTACTTTCCGAGTACCCGAAAAACTCGTTTCCAATCCCAACCACTTCCATAAATTAATAAAAAGGGATTAGAAAGCTAAAAACCAAGTTTAGAAATCATATTCCAAAATTTCAACTCCCAGAGCTCGCCCTGGCGAGTTGGTGGCGAGTGAAGGCAGAGAGTACTGGTCTTACTCGCTCTGGAGCTCGCCCTGGCGTGTTCATGACCTGAGACACTCGCCCTGGCGAGTAACAACTCGCTCAGCGAGTTGCACCTGTCATGACAGCACAAGACAGCAACTCACACCACCTTTTCCCCCCCAAGCCTAGTTTGATTCTATTAGTTCCCAACATCCTTTTCAAGGCATAAAAGCAAACCATTTTCATAAGCAAGCAACACATTTCCGAAAGCATGTTGGTTGCTTCGAGTGCAAGTTATTTGATTTTCATTTCCAAAATCAAAACCAAACCCAAGCCCAAGTTTTATTACGGGCCTTAACCGTCCGGTAATCATTTTCAATCATGTTTTCAAAGTAAAAAGCGACACCACATGTCACAAGAGTTTTAAACCACTTTGACCCCAAAACACTACCCAAAAACACTTAGGAAATATTTTCATAAACCTCAAAAAATATTTTTCATCGGATTTTCCAAAACAAAACCATACAACGCATTTCCCTTTCGCCCAAAGGTTCAAAGACAACTTTTCTTTTCAAAACCTTACAACATAACCTCATGTAATTGATCAATACATAACCAACTCAAAACCCTAACTTTTCTCATGAGATTCTCACAAACTCATGGAAAAATTGAAATAACAAAGCCTACACATGCTTACTAACTCTCATGAACAACTTTCATGAAGCAAGAATCAACCAACACCAAATTTTATGAAATTTCTCTCAAGAACAAAATCATAAAATTCCACTAAACTACATGAGCTTGGCTAGTAAAGAGAAAGGAATGGATCAAGTTACCTTAGAAAAAGCTTCTCTACAATTTCCCTTAGAGCTTCCAAGCTTGAAATCCAAGGAAATGGTGAAGAAATGAAATTTGCTCAAGGAAGGGAAGAAGAAGGAAGGCCACGGTTAAGAGAAGAGAGAATGAGAGTCTTGTGATCAATTTCCTTCCTAAGTCAACAAAACATAAACCTCCTTACTATTACCACTTGTCTTGCTTGCCAACCACCATTGGATCAAATAGTAAAAAGTTTTCTAGACTAATCCCTAGCCCTTGGATCAAAAGCAAGTCTATCCTCACGAGATATTTCTCACAACCTCTCACAACAAAACGCACGCTCAGTTCTCGCGCATCGCGACGAACGTAAATCACAAAAACGTAAAACCTACGGAAAGAACGTCTAACGTTTAACATTTCCAAAACTTATCGCCGAATCTTTTTCCGCGACTGTAATTTTCTTCCATACCTCAGAAAATTAATCTCAGAATATATCCTAACTCGCGCAGATATATAAAACTCCCATCCGAAACCTCACTCAAAACAGACGCAGTAAGATTTTCCATCCGCGGGTAAAATCCTACTCGTTTTTCCAAAAACAAGAATAATCCAAAACTCGTTATTCTAAGACCACAGAAATCTCCTCATACTTAAAAGAGGATCACGACCCGAAAGTCTGTGCCTTTCCAGCGCACGAGCACAAAACAGGCTCCGTTTCAGCAAAAATCTCATTAATGTGACGATATTCGCACAACCGCCTCACCAAAACCCTAAAACTCGTAGCCGACACTAGAGTTCCATAGTAAAACTGTACAGTGGAATCTTGGGTCTTACATGACCAGAGAAGACAAAGATGAAGGCCAATATGCCAATGGAGGTGGTAGTGATTCTGATGATTCACTTCTGATGGCAATCACAAATTCTGAAGCAGACAAGTCAAATTTGTGGTATCTTGATACAGGGTGTAGCAATCACATGACTGGTAACAAGAAGTGGTTCTTGAAGCTTGATTATTCAGTGAAGAGAAACATCAAGTTTGCAGATAACAGTCAGATTACCAGTGCTGGCTTGAGAACTGTTCTTGTGAAGAGAAAAGATGGTCAAGAATCAACCATCAATGAGGTATTGTATGTTCCTTCTATGACAAGTAACTTGATAAGCTTAGGTCAATTACTTGAGAAAGATTATACTATGAAGCTGGCTAATAGAGAGTTAAGAATTTATGATGCAAAGAGTAGATTGATTTTGAAAGCTCCACTGTCGAACAATAGGACTTTCAAAATTGAAATCAATGTAATTTACCATCACTGCCTTGCCTCAATTACAAACTCAGAAGAAGATTGGATGTGGCATCATAGATTTGGGCATTTGAACTTCAAAAGTTTGAGCTTGTTGAAGTCAAAAGAGATGGTGCATGGCTTGCCTCTGATAAGAACACCAAGTACAGTGTGTGAAGAGTGTTGTGCAGCCAAGCAAACCAGAAATTCATTCAAGAATGAATTGCCCATGAGATCAACTCAGAAGTTAGAAATGGTGTACTCAGATGTGTGTGGACCTTTTGAAGTAAAGTCCATTGGTGGTAATAGCTATTTCTTAACTTTCATAGATGACTATACCAGACATGTGTGGCTCTATCTTATTGAAAAGAAGAGTGAAGTATTCACTAAGTTCAAGAAATTTAAGGCACTAGTTGAGAAGCAAAGTGGCTGCAGTGTCAAGAAATTGAGAACAGATGGAGGAGGTGAATACACTTCACTAGAATTTGCAAAATTCTGTGAAGATGAAGGTATAGTGAAGGTGGAAAAACACAAGAAGGGGGGGGGGGGGGGTTGAATTGTGTTTTGAGAATTAAAAGTTTTTCAAAATAACACTAAGTATGCAGCGGATATAAACACAAAATAAAAAGAGGGTGCTGAGAGAGAGAAAGAGAGACACAGAATTTATCCTGGTTCCCCTCACAAATCGAGAGTACTCCAGTCCCCTTGTTACTAACAAGAGATTTTCACTATAATCTACTTAAGATTACAAATTGCTCAAGCACACTTGCAAGAGACTTCTCAGGTGCTCAAGTTTTACTAAACAAGAGACTTCTCAAATGCTCAAGTTAAACTTAACAAGAGACTTCTCAAATGCTCAAGTTAAACTTAACAAGAGACTTCTCAAACAAACTTAAGAATAAGAATGAATGTTAAGGAACACTTGATATACTATCAGAGGTGTTTACAAAATACAACTCAAATTGGTCTAAGACTTAGAATGACAGATTTAAATTATGATGTCAGAATGCTTCTTAGTCTTTGAACAGTGTTGGTAGAATGGTTGTTCGAACAGTTGTCATTTCTTCCATTTGAGTCTTCTATTTATACTTGGAGGAAGATGATGACCGTTGCAGAGAGAGAGAGGTGCCAGCTGGAATTTATTCGTACAATTGTGATAGCTGTAGTTACCTTCTTTGGTAAAGATATCCAATTCCACTACCTTGCTATTTGAATTATCACTCATCCATTTTGAGTAATAATAGTACAATAGTACGTTTCTCAATTGCGCTCCGCATATGGATAAGGTTAACGTTGTACCAACGAATATTCCTTCCTGTGGACGTGACAGATCCTTGAAGTAGATTGTTCTTCAATCATTGGTTCTGAATATGTCAGCTCTTGAGAGACGCAAATTTCTTTTGCTTCAGATGCTGTTATCAATGCTTCTTGAGGCCCTTTTTGCTTCTGAGTCCGTCAGAGCCTTGTTTTTGTCCTCAGAGGCACTTTCTTCAACATACAAAACTTAAGCTTCTGATGAACAGTGATGTGCTTTCAGAGCTTGTTTTGACTGGCTTCTCTGCTATTATTCATAGTGCTTCTGAATGAATTTTAACTTGTAGTTCTGCACACTAGAATAATCATTAGTAATTCCAATTGTAATTTTAATACTTTGTTATCATCAAAACCACTTAAAACATTAGAGGTTCATGTCAGACCCACTTTGTTCCAACAATCTCCCCCTTTTTGATGATGACAAACCAAAGCATTAAAATTCAATTGTTGTTGATTTAATTTAATTATGATGACTTCAGGTTTCAAAGGTTTGCAATCTCCCCCTGAGTCTGATAATCCATAAGGGTAGGTTTGTAAGCTCCCCCTAAGTTTTATCCATAATTAATTAAAACAGTTTAAGAGTCGATTTATTAACTTAAAATAAATTTTCATATTTAACTCTCAGAAGCATAGTTTTGTAAGCTTTGCTTCTTAGAGTTTGATAATGCTCAGAAGCGGTTTGCAAGCTCTTCTGACATTGTCTATGAATTTTATTTTAGGTTTTTAAATTTTCTCCCCTTTCAATAATCGTTCAGAATGAGAAAGAATCATAAGGGATAAATATTGATTCATGATGCATTTAACATTACAGTTTCAGATTGAGCAGTATATGAATGAATCAACATTAATTTTAACGCTACTCTTACTCCCCCTTTTGGCATCAGTCAAAAAGACACAGAAAATCAAGCAGTCAAAGCACCAAACAAGGTAGTCAAGTCAAAAGGAAGTGCAACCAAACGCATTCAATGAATGGCATTGATTATCCTACTGACAAGATATCTTGAAGGTACTATAAATAAAGGATGATTCCTCTCATTTTACTCATTCAGAGTAATCAAGTCATTTCCAAAAACAAACATATAATGGAAAAGCAGGTTACCAAGGATGCTTCAGGCTCAAAAGAAAAGAGCAAGAAGGGAGCAGAGCCCTGGCGCTGCGAAGAAAACAGGCTTCGCTACGAAAGAAACAAGCAAGAACTGATTTTGACAGAGTCAGAGGAGGAGGAATTGGGCTCTGATCTGGAAGAATTTTTATGGACATACAATGATGATACTCCATACGAAGAGTACGAGGCTGCTGTTCAGAAGAACACTGAAGAACTAGTGCAAAAGGCCACTGCCAAATTGCTTGCTTACATTAAGGAGAAACATAAGAAGCTAGATGCAGAGTCTTCTGAAGTTAAGCCTAGCTCTAAGTAGAGTCTTATCATTCTATGTAATAGAAATTCTTCAATAATATTAATAAAGTAGTTTATGCTATTAATTCCCTTTGTTTTAAGCAAGTTTCTTATGTATATATACCTCATTCCTATTGTCAGAAAACCAGTTACCAGACACGCCTCATTCGGTATTGGTGCCCCGTTGTTAAACAGACTTTAATACTAAGAAGCTATTTCATGAGTAAACAGGAGTACTGATGAGAGAGACTCTTAGGTTTTGAAAATCCTAGGCTTATTAGTTTAAAAACTAAGATGCTCTTCAGCATCTTTCACTAGAGTCAGAATTCTCAAGAGTACCAGACAATACCATGGTATATAGAAAAGTTAAATTTTGAAAAACAAATATAAAACAAACATTTAAGCAAATAACAAACACACAAATATGGATAATATAGATATGAATTTAAAAAAAAATTATCCAAAAATTACACAAGAACTAACAACAAAACAAGTGCTCAAACAATGACTAAGGTTTCTTAACATCTGATATGGCTTTCAGAAGGGTTAACATCATGTCATCCATCCTTTTGTGAACTGATTCCACAGCAGCATTCACATCAGTGCGCACATCCACTCTTAGTTCATCAATTTCATTAGCCATGTTAGTTCTGAGATTATCCAAAGCATCTTGAACCGCAGGAGGTATTGCAGATGAGGTTGAGGCTATGTCAATCTTCATAGGAGAGTGAGAAGGAGTAGGAACAAAAATGGGCTTCTTACCCTTGTCAGAATCTTCATTGATATCCGTATCTTCTCTTATCAGATTCTGATCAAGCATGGCAACATCTTGTTCAGTAGCTTGATTCTCATTGATCTTATTGGTTTCAAATGTAGCAATATGCACAGCCCTATCTACCAATAATTTCAATGCTTCTTGTTCAGCTAGCCTTTTGTGCTCAATTTCAGCTTGCCTCTTCTCTTCTTCTTCAGCAACTATCCTAGCCTGCTCCTTAACATGGTTGTAAGATGTGAGCCTTGGAGCGTTTAGCTTCTCAACAATCTCAAACAGTTCCCGTACAGTGTTTGCTCCTCTACCCTTAATCTTATCCTTCAGATGAGTACTGAGAATCCTTAAAGATTTACCAAATAAGTACTCTAATTCCCTGACATCAGCATCTATATCAGAAGGGAAGATAAGAGCTTCTTCCTCTCTTTGTTTGAACCTCTTAAGTCTAATACCTATAGCATTATGTAGCAGCTCAAGATTTGGTTCAGAATCAGAATTGAAAAAGGGTAAGGATGGGTCAAAAGGAATGGTTGGTTCAGGTTGTTTACGTTTGAGGTTAATGATTTTTATTTTACTGAGATTTGGAGGTATGATATCATCATCAAGATTGATGGAATCCTTGAACATTTGATGTTCAGCCTCAGTGATGTTTTTGAAGATCTCAAGAACCTCTTCTAGTACTAGAGGTTTGTTGAGTGGGTCAGAGACAGGTTGTGGTGAAGGTGAAGGAGATGATTCAGTGGAGTATATTTCTGGTGGAGGTAATGGAGATTGTTCAGTTTCAATGTCATTGATAGGTGATGGATGAGGTGATTTTTGTTGTTCTTCAGAATGAGCAATTGACTCATCCTGAGCAGGTGTGAATGTAGGTGGATTCACTTGTGAGATGTGATCAAGTGAAGGAGGGGGTGTTTGAATGGATTGAACAACAGGTGGTTCTTGGATGGTTTGATCAGTAGTGGTTTTGACAACATGAAAACGAGGTGAGTTGGGATTGGAATGTGTAAAGGCATCTCCAGATAGATGTTGTTGGAGATGTTCAAGAACAGATTCAGTAGTGGTTGGTTGTTCAGGAATGGAGGTGTTAACGACAGTGTTTTGTTCCTCATCAGAAGACAGTTGGATTGGCTTTTTGATGGGTCTCTTGGTGGTCTTTTTAAGATTTGTTTTCTTTGGTCCTTCTCTGATTATCTTAGCAATGAATTCCTCAGAGTCAGTGCTAGTATCAGATGATGATGATGATATAGCTTTTTGATCAGGTAAGACTACACTAATAGGTATAGTGAAGTCTATGGGTTGAGGTTGATTGGTAGATGATGGAGGTTGAGAAATAGAAGGGTTAGCGATGGAGGGTTGGGGTTTAGAACCAATATCCTGAGCTACAGGAATGCTAGAAGTATTAGATTCAGAGATCTTACCTTTTGGTTTAGAAGCTCTGGTCTTTAATCTCTTTGCAGGTTTAGCAGGGTTCTGATCTTCCTCAGAAGCTGAAGGCCTATCATGCCTTTTCTTTGTCTGCTTTCCCTTCTGAACAGCTTCAGTCATCATATTTCCAGCACCTTCCTCAATCTCATCAGCACTAGCATGTCCTTGATCATCAGAGCCTTCATCAATCATTTCTTGCTCAGTAGTTCTTGGCTTTCTTCTGTTCCTTGTAATATCTCTTGGTCCCTTGAAGATATCCCAATTGGGAACACTTACAACCATTTTCCTGGGCACACTAACTCCAGTATCTCTTCTTACTGACTCAAGAAAGTTCTTGATGACCTCATCATTATCATGTTCTGATATGGTGGGAAACTCATCACACCAGAAGTACTTTTCGTACACTTGCTGTAGAGGTGTTTTCACTTGAATGATTTCTTCCTTGGTTTTTCTCTTCATGTTGACCAGAACTGATGCATCATACTTAGCAGTTTGGAAAACTCTAAGTTTTTCTTTGGCACTCACAATATCTGTGAGTTTGGTTTGCCTTATCAGTTCTGAAATTAACCTTGGGTGATGAATGACTGATGGTATTTTAGTTCTACCCTCATTGATGGTAAAGCACATGTGATCAAAAAGAATCTTAGCCAAATTAACTTTCACCCTCTTGTATAAGAACCAGATGAGATGTTTGTGTGGAATGGAGATGGTATCCAATCCACCTTTTCTGGTGAAGATGGTAGACAAACACATTCTGAAGGCAAATTCAAATGTGTGCTTCATGTGCATTACTTTTCCAAAATCCTTTTGTGTGCATCCAGATTTAAAGAGGTCCTGATGAATTGAATCCAAATGCTTGCTTTTCTTATCATACACTTCTATATCTTATCCTTTGTTGTCTAAACCCAGAATCTTAGCAATGTGTGCCTGAGTTATCACAACATTGATTCCCAAAATATTTGACCTAATTTCCCTTTCTCTATAAGGTTTAAGACCAAGTTCCTTTCTTGTTTTCCCTCGTAATTCCTTGTTCTTCTCAACCATATCCTTGTATTCTTTATCAGCACTTGCTCTATCGTACACTTTAGCCTTCTGCCAGAAATACTTCACTATGTCGTAGTATACGAAGCCATTAAGCATTTCAAAATAATTCTGTCATTGTTGGTTGTAGAACAAGTATTGAATGTCAATCCCATTCGCTTTCAAACTTTCAAAATCCACGAACTTCTCAGTGAAGAAATCATAAGAGTCTGGTCCAGCGTCGGTTTGATGATGTTCGTAGACTAGATTATCTTTTGAATTAAGATCGATGATGGGTGGTAACGTAGGGTTAAAGGGTTCTTGAACGATTTCGTTTGATGAACGAGCAGCCATAGTTGCAGAGAATTAAGAAGATGAAGATTGGGAATTTCTGTAAGGTCTAGGGTTGTGTAGGTAGTGATTTTGTGTAAAAAGTTGTGCAAGTGAGTGAAGTGACTTATGAATAGTAACTAGCACACATACACAGAGAAAATAAACATTGGGAGGGAGCGCGAGCAGTTTTAAAAATTAAATAATATACTTAACTGCCATAATCATCATTAACTGTTCTCTGCCCGTCAGGATCTAGACACGTGTTGTAAAAGTTTAATCATAGCTGACGCGTGTATAGACAACTGTTGTACACTTACTCGTACTGAACGTTTCATTTCCAAAGGGTTCAGAGCTTCACTCATTTGTATCTGACACCTCATCAGAACCTGTTACTCTTCAGAGCCTAAATTATTCAGAGCTTCCCAAGGGATACTCTAAATTATAAGAGGTTCTGATAGAGCTTCAGATGCTAATTCTATTCTACTTCTCAGAGCTAATTTTTTTCAGAGATATAGTGCATGTTCAAATTCTTTTTGATAAAATCAAATCTTTCAATAGCTAAAGGTTTAGTAAATATGTCAGCCCATTGATGTTCAGTATCAATGAATTGAATATCTATTGTACCTTTCTGAATATGATCCCTTATAAAATGGTGTTTTATTTCAATATGTTTAGCTCTAGAGTGTAGAATAGGGTTCTTAGACAAATGAATAGCAGCAGTATTGTCACAATATAGTGGAATACTACTTTCAGCTATGTTATAATCTTCCAACTGATATTTCATCCAGAGAAGCTGTGTGCAGCATTTAGCAGCTGAGATGTATTCTGCTTCTGCTGTAGACAAAGCAATAGTTGTTTGTCTCTTACTGGCCCAAGATATGAGATTCTCACCAATGAATTGGCAATTTCCACTAGTGGATTTCCTCTCAATCTTATCACCAGCATAGTCAGCATCACAGAATCCAACTAGCTTACTATCTAGGGATTTTTTATAAAGAAGTCCTAGATTAGTAGTTCCTTTCAGATATCTAAAGATCCTCTTAACAGCAGTTAAGTGAGGTTCTCTAGGATCTGACTGGAATCTTGCACACAAGCATACACTATATAAAATATCAGGTCTAGATGCTGTAAGGTAGAGTAAAGAACCAATCATACCTCGATACAGCTTCTGATCTACTTTGCTTCCTATCTCTTCCTTGCTTAAGCTGCTGGTAGGATGCATGGGTGTAGACATTATCTTGCAGTCATCAAGGTTGAACTTCTTCAGAAGCTCTTTTGTATACTTGCTTTGATGAATGTAAATGCCATCTTTTCCTTGATTAATTTGGATTCCAAGGAAGAACTTCAATTCACCCATCATACTCATCTCGAATTCATCCTGCATCAGCTTTGAAAAACTCTTGCACAAGGAAGCATTAGTAGAACCAAAAATAATATCATCAACGTATATTTGAATGATTAAGATATCTTTCTTAGATGTCTTTCTGAATAATGTATTGTCAATTTGACCTTTTTGAAAACCATTTTCTAAAAGGAAATTACTCAGTCTTTCATACCAAGCTCTTGGAGCTTGTTTGAGACCATAGAGTGATTTCTTAAGTTTATAAACATAATTAGGATTTTTCAAATCCTCAAAACCTGGGGGTTGTTTGACATATACTTCTTCAGAAATAACACCATTAAGAAAGGCGCTCTTAACATCCATTTGGTACAATGTGATTCCATTGTTAACAGCATATGAAAAAAGTAACCTGATTGCTTCCAGTCTTGCTACTGGAGCAAATGTTTCAGTGAAGTCTATACCTTCTTGCTGACTGTAGCCTTGTGCTACCAGTCTAGCTTTATTTCTTACCACTTCACCTTGTTCATTCATCTTGTTTCTAAATACCCACTTAGTTCCAATGATGTTCTTATGTGCTGGTCTTGGCACTAAATCCCATACATCATTTCTTTGAAACTGATTGAGCTCATCTTGCATAGCTACAATCCATCCATCGTCAGTAAGAGCTTCATCAACATTCTTTGGTTCTATCATTGAGATTAGTCCCAGAAGTGAATCAAGTTGTTGATAGTCTGATCTTGTCTTTCTTGGACTTTCTTTGTTTCCAAGAATTAAATTTTCTGGATGTGATGATCTATATTTAAACTTCCTTCTTGGAGCTTCATCAACATCAGCACTTGGTTGAGTGTCTTCTTCTGAAGTGTCATCATATTCTTGTGATGCTTCTAATTGAGATGCTTCTTCAGCATCTTCTTCCAATACAGCTTCTGAAGCTTCAACAGCTTCTGATGCTTTTTCAGGTTCTGAATCGATGTATTGGTATGGAACACCTGCATAACTATTATCTTGCTCTGACATTTTACTGTCAGGCTCTTTATCATCAAATCTAACATGTATAGATTCTTCCACTGTGTTAGTTTCAGAATTATACACTCTGTATGCCTTTGAGCGTTCAGAGTAACCTATAAAGATTCCCTTACAAGCTTTGGCATCAAATTTTCTTTTGTAGGCCTTGTTGTTTAGAATGTAACATGTACATCCAAACTGATGAAAGTAAGAGATGTTGGGCTTTCTTCCTTTGAAGAGTTCATATGTTGTTAGATTCAATAGAGGTCTTATATAGATCCTATTTTGAATATAACAAGCTGTGTTTACAGCTTCTGCCCAGAAGTGCTTAGCAAGTTTTGTCTCATGCATCATGGTTCTTGCCATTTCTTGTAAAGACCTGTTCTTTCTCTCTACAACACCATTTTGTTGTGGTGTTCTAGGAGCAGAGAACTCATGGACAATGTCATGATCTTCACAAAAAGTTGCAAATGGTTCGTTTTCAAATTCACCACCATGATCACTTCTAACCTTTAAGATTTTGAGACCTTTCTCATTTTGCACTTGAGTGCAGAAGATGCTGAACACATCATATGCATCATCTTTCACTCTTAGAAACTTTACCCAAGTCCATCTACTGTAATCATCAACAATGACTAATCCATATTTCTTCCCATTGATTGAGGCAGTACTTACTGGACCAAACAAATCAATGTGAAGTAGTTCTAAGGGTCTTGAGGTAGAGACAATGTTTTTAGGTTTAAAAGAAGTTTTTGAAATTTTGCCAATCTGACAAGGACCACACAGAGCATCTGAATGATATTTAAGATTTGGCAGGCCTTTAACCAACTTTAGTTTGCTAAGCTTAGAGATTAATCTCCAGTTAGCATGACCTAAGCGTTGGTGCCAGACCCACTTTTCATCATTCAGAGATAGAAGACAAACTATCTTCTGCTCAGTGAGTTCTGACAGATTCACCTTATAAACATTACCTCTTCTTAATCCTCTAAACAATATGGACTTGTCAGAATCATTGATTACTGTACATGCCTCTTTATCAAATTTAACAATAAATCCGCTATCACAAAATTGACTAATGCTAAGCAGATTATGTTTGAGGCCATCAACTAACCAAACATTTTTAATTGAAAGAGAAGAGTTACCAACTATACCTGTACCAATGATCTTCCCTTTTTGGTTTCCTCCAAACCCCACAGTACCTCCCTCTTTCAGAGTCAGGGTTTGGAACATATGCCTTTCTCCCGTCATATGTCGTGAGCAGCCACTGTCCAGGTACCAGCATTGCTGCTTTGGCCTTCTTAGTGTGCAAACCTGAAGCAAATATTATTTGAGATTTTGGTACCCATATCTTTATGGGTCCTTTTGTGTTAGTCTTTACAGGTCTAGGTGGTCTTTGTTTGAAAGACCTATCAGAGCCTCTAGAGTTAACCACCCTTGTTGAAAAGTTTTTGGGTTTAGTATAGCTCTTGAGCTTTGTTCTTGAATGTATCAGAGCTTCTTTAGATTTAACATTAGTTTGAGGCTTAAAAATCTTAGGTTCTGAGGTTTTATCCTTCTGAGCCTTTGACTCTTGAGCCTCTGGCTTTGATGTTCTATTAGAGGCTGACTCATTTAGAACTTCTGATTGACTCTTTACAAAGACAACCTTAGGTTTTGATTTATCTATATTAGAGGACTTTGAAGATAATGGATTATCTTTAAAACGTGAGAATCCAAGACCTTCTCCTCTATTTCTACTTACATGATAAATCAAAGAGGCTATTTTACTTCTTTTCATTCCATTGATAAGGAATTCCTGAAGAGCAAATTCATGTTCTGGAGGAACCTTATCATCAAGAACATAATGAGTTTCCATAAATTCATTTCTTGATTTTAGAGACTCATTTTGTTCAATTATTTCATTTGCCTTTTCGGTCAGGTTGTTATAGGCCTTTTTAAGGACCTTACACTCACCCGCCTTTTTGGTTAAAATTTTTAAGGCATCTTTTAAGGAATCTATTAATTCAGAACGAGAAAGTTTAGCAAGTACCTCATCTTCATCTTCTGAATCTGAGTCAGCTTCGTGCTCAGAGTTCTCTTGGTCAGAAGCGGTTGCCATCAAGGCTAGGTTTGCTTCTTCTTCCCCATCAGAATCTGATTCCTGATCCAAATCATCCCAAGTGGCAAGGAACCCCTTCTTGAGCTTACTTTTGTATCTTTCTTTGTTAGAGGTTCTCTTGGATGTTTTACTCAGGTTCTCTGGGCAGTCAGCAATGAAGTGTCCTGGTTTGTTGCACTTAAAGCATTTGTTTTGTTCTTCCTTTTTATCCTTAGAAGTACCAACCTTCTTGGAAGAACCTCCAAACTTACCAGCATACTTCTTGCTTCTCTTAGCCCATTGCGATACTCTTGCAGCCATCAGAACCATTTCTTCTTCTTCATCAGAGTCCATCTCGTGACCTTCTTCAGAAGCTTCTTCATCAGATACTATAACCTTCGCCTTCAGAGCCTTAGAGGAACTTTTGGTGCTCAGGGCTATCCCTTTTAGCTTCTTAGTCGTTTCATCAGTCATGAGTTCCATCTCATGACTCTTTAGAGAACTAACCAAGCTTTCAAGAGACACAGTATCTAAATCCTTAGATTCCTGAAACGCTGTCACTTTTGGTCTCCACTTTGGCGGCAAGCTTCTGAGTACTTTCCTTACATGATCAGCCTCAGTATAGCTCTTATCTAAAACTTGAAGTCCCGAAACAAGAATTTGGAACCTAGAGAACATTGTCTCAATGTCCTCTCCGTCCTTCATTTTAAATAATTCATACTGATGTACTAACAAGTTGGCCTTAGCCTCCTTAACTTGTTTATTTCCTTCATACTTGGATTTAAGAGAATCCCAGATAGACTTAGCCGTTCTCTTATCTCCAATTTTCAAGTACTCATCATGAGAGATGGCATTTGTCATCATCCCTTTTACACTGTGATGCTTCTTATATTCCAACTTTTGAGTAGGTGTAAAAGTCTTTCTGTCTTTAGAGCTAACAACGCCTTCTAAGTCCATATTTTCAAAGTTCACTCCATCTTCTACCAAGTCCCACAGATCACAATCAATCGCCATGATGTGACTGTACATCTTGGTTTTCCAGAATGGATAACCAGTCTCAGTTCCATTGAAAAAGGGAATTTTGTCAGAAGACCTTCTGTCTTTAGAATTAGAATCATAGTCAAAAGGAACTTCATTGAGATTCTTCTCAGCAGACATGTTTTTCCTCCCTGAATCTTAACTGTTTCACTGATAGGTGAGAGTTAGGCAACAGCCCAGCTCCTGATACCAATTGAAGGTGGAAAAACACAAGAAGGGGGGGGTTGAATTGTGTTTTGAGAATTAAAAGTTTTTCAAAATAACACTAAGTATGCAGCGGATATAAACACAAAATAAAAAGAGGGTGCTGAGAGAGAGAAAGAGAGACACAGAATTTATCCTGGTTCCCCTCACAAATCGAGAGTACTTCAGTCCCCTTGTTACTAACAAGAGATTTTCACTATAATCTACTTAAGATTACAAATTGCTCAAGCACACTTGCAAGAGACTTCTCAGGTGCTCAAGTTTTACTAAACAAGAGACTTCTCAAATGCTCAAGTTAAACTTAACAAGAGACTTCTCAAATGCTCAAGTTAAACTTAACAAGAGACTTCTCAAACAAACTTAAGAATAAGAATGAATGTTAAGGAACACTTGATATACTATCAGAGGTGTTTACAAAATACAACTCAAATTGTTCTAAGACTTAGAATGACAGATTTAAATTATGATGTCAGAATGCTTCTTAGTCTTTGAACAGTGTTGGTAGAATGGTTGTTCGAACAGTTGTCATTTCTTCCATTTGAGTCTTCTATTTATACTTGGAGGAAGATGATGACCGTTGCAGAGAGAGAGAGGTGCCAGCTGGAATTTATTCGTACAATTGTGATAGCTGTAGTTACCTTCTTTGGTAAAGATATCCAATTCCACTACCTTGCTATTTGAATTATCACTCATCCATTTTGAGTAATAATAGTACAATAGTACGTTTCTCAATTGCGCTCCACATATGGATAAGGTTAACGTTGTACCAACGAATATTCCTTCCTGTGGACGTGACAGATCCTTGAAGTAGATTGTTCTTCAATCATTGGTTCTGAATATGTCAGCTCTTGAGAGACGCAAATTTCTTTTGCTTCAGATGCTGTTATCAATGCTTCTTGAGGCCCTTTTTGCTTCTGAGTCCGTCAGAGCCTTGTTTTTGTCCTCAGAGGCACTTTCTTCAACATACAAAACTTAAGCTTCTGATGAACAGTGATGTGCTTTCAGAGCTTGTTTTGACTGGCTTCTCTGCTATTATTCATAGTGCTTCTGAATGAATTTTAACTTGTAGTTCTGCACACTAGAATAATCATTAGTAATTCCAATTGTAATTTTAATACTTTGTTATCATCAAAACCACTTAAAACATTAGAGGTTCATGTCAGACCCACTTTGTTCCAACATATAGTGCATGAAGTTACTGCTCCCTACACTCCTCAACACAATGGAGTTGCTGAGAGGAAGAACAGGAGTATAATGAACATGGCCAGAAGCATGTTAAAGGGGAAGAACATGCCTCATAAATTCTGGGGAGAAGCTACCTCAACAGCAGTGCATATAATCAATAGAAGTCCCACCAAGAAGCTGAAGAACAAAACTCCCTATGAAGCTTTGACAGGTCTTAAACCAAGTGTAAGTCATTTCAGAATCTTTGGCTCACTTTGTTTTAGACATGTTCCTGATCAAGTAAGAAGAAAACTTGATGATAGAAGTCAACAAATGATTCTATTGGGATATCACCCCACTGGTGCTTACAAGCTTTATGCTCCAAAAGAGAATAAAGTTGTGATAAGCAGAGACATAAAGTTTGATGAATCAAAGGGTTTGGACTGGATTAGAAGTACTAGTGCTGAGGACACTAGTTCATTGCTCAATAGAAAGCTTGTGCTTGAAGAAATAGATGATCAACCAGAAGATGATGCAGCTGGTAATCACACTCACATTCCCAATGATCAACCTAATCAACAGTTGAGAAGATCAACAAGAGATAGAGTGCAGTCAATTAGGTTGAATTAGTATGATGTGTTCCCTGATCAAGCAATAACAGAAGATGGTGAACTGATCAATGAAGCTATGATAGCTGAGTTGGAGCCAGTTACCTTAGAACAAGCTTTAAAAGACTCTAAATGGAAGGCAGCCATGAAAGAAGAGTTAAAATCTATTGAGAAGAACAACACTTGGGAGTTAATTCACAAAACAGTCAACAAGAGGCCAATTGATGTGAAATGGGTCTTCAAGTTGAAGATGAAACCCATTGGTGAGATTGCTAAGTATAAAGCAAGATTAGTAGCAAAGGGCTTTCTACAGAAGCATGGACTTGACTTTAATGAAGTGTTTGCACCTGTGGCCAGGATAGAGACCATTAGATTAGTTGTTGCAATAGCCACTTACAAGAGTTGGTCTATGCATCAGCTAGATGTGAAATCTGCCTTCTTAAATGGACCTCTAGATGAAGAAGTTTATGTGAAGCAGCCACCAGGTTTTGAGATTATAGGTCAAGAGAACAAAGTGTTCAAACTGAAGAAAGCCCTCTATGGCTTGAAACAAGCTCCAAGAGCTTGGAATAAGAGAATTGATAGCTTCCTAATTGATTTGAAATTCACTAGATGCACAACAGAACATGGAGTATATGTGAAGGGTTCAAATCATGAAGAAATGATAATACTATGTCTGTATGTTGATGATTTGTTGATTACTGGATCAAACAAAGCTGTGTTAGAGAAGTTCAAAACAGACATAATGAAGGAGTTTGAGATGACTGACTTAGGTGAGCTATCATATTTTCTTGGCATGGAGTTTGCTAAGACAAGCAGAGGCTGTTTCTTGCATCAGAAGAAATATGTTGCAGACATATTGAAGAGGTTTCATATGAGCAATTGCAACCCAACAATTACTCCTATGGAAACTGGTGTGAAGCTGAGCAAGAATACAGATGATGAATTAGCCGATTCAACCTTGTACAAGCAGATTATAGGTTCATTGAGGTACTTGTGCAACACTAGGATTGATTTATGTCATAGTGTTGGTCTGTTAAGCAGATTCATGGATCAACCAAGGATGTGTCACTTGACTGCTACAAAAAGAGTGCTCAGATATGTAAAGGGTACTAATGATCATGGCATTTTGATTCCAAACAAAAAGAACAGTAGTAAGAAGTTAGAGGCTTATGGCTACTCAGATTTAGATTGGGGAGGAGATCAAGATGACAGAAAGAGCACTGCAGGTTACTTGTTCATGATTGGCAATGCACCAATTTCTTGGTGTTCTAAGAAACAAGGAATAGTTGCATTATCATCATGTGAAGCTGAGTATGTTGCAGCTTCATTTGCAGCTTGTCAGGCAAACTGGATTGAGATGTTACTTTCAGAACTTAAGGCAGTTGAAGTAACAAAGATGAAGGTGCTTGTGGATAACAAGTCAGCAATCGACTTGGCTAACAATCCTGTGAGTCATGGCAGGAGCAAGCACATTGAAAGAAGGTTTCACTTTTTGAGAGATCAAGTGAACAAGGAGAAGCTTGAGTTGGAATATTGCAACACTGAGATTCAACTTGCAGATATTCTAACTAAACCTATGGCTAAGGCTAGGTTTGATGCTTTGAAGAAACTGATAGGAATGGGATCGTTGGAGAACATGAATTAGGAGGTGTGATGTTTGTAATCCAAGTTCTCAGGTTCTCAGAAGCTGAGCTTCAGAAGCTCAAAAGAGTCAGAAGCTGAGCTCTAGGCTCAGAAGCTCTAACGAGTCAAGAGGTTCAGAAGCTGAGAAGCTCATGTTCTCAGGTTCTGAACATTCAGAGTCTGACCACTCAGGCTCTGATCACGCAGGTTCTGAACATACAGGTTCTGAACGCTGAGACTTAGTTAGTTAGTTAGTTAGTTAGATTTTTGATTTTATCCTAGGTAGTTAGTTACAATTGCTTGGTAGTGAAGCAAGCATTCTTTTGTATATAAATACCTTTGCCCCTAGTGGATGAATAATAACTTTCATTTTTCTCTAATCTTTTCTATTCAATTCATTTTCGTTCTCTATTCTTAAATTACTCCAACAAATTTATCATTAACTATGTACAATTTTGGTTGAAAATGTTTTATATGAACATTTTTTCTTCAAAACCATGATTACTTTAATGAAGTGATACATTAAAGTTTATTATCATTGTTCTTTTGACAAAATTTTCTATTTTAAAGCTTCAAATTGTTAATATGACCATTACCAAAAGGGATAAATTTTTTTCATACAAGTTTGTTAAATTATTTATATTCATTTTTATAAACTTAACTAAGGCAATAAAACTCAACTATGAACTATGAACAAGGTTGAGTTTTTTTGACAAACAAAAACAAAGTTGATTCTAATAATAAAAGAAAGACTCTTTTTTCTTTTGCCTTTTTTCCATTTCTTCCAACTAGACGCGATCTTTTATAGGGGATGTTTTACACCATTATCAAATGCTCAAACTTCTTATCATGTAGTATTTTGTTCGGGTCAAGTTGAATTAAAAACATATTTTTTTCCAGTACATGCGACATTTCTAAATCCAATTGGTACTTCGCTGTAATTGATCGAACATTTAGCTCTATATAACGCTTAGTTTTGTTGCAATTTTCTTTTCTGTATATGATGATTTTAGGATGTCTCTACACCACATTTGATTTTGTTGTAGTTTTTTTTAGGCTTCGACCCCGTTATTTATTATTTATAATAAAAAAAATATTAAGGCATCAAAATGTTCACAATAGAAGAAATGTCCAAGAAATTCGTTGATTTCTATTTTTTGATGTTAGACTGTTGAGGCAAATCGTTTTTCGTACATGATCTTGACTTGCATTATTCGCGCTGCAAAGATCATGAGAGCAAATAACAATATTAATTAATTAATTCTCCTAACTATCCCCTCCTGGCCTCCTCTTAAATGACACAGTCCTTAAAATGATTTTTTCCTAGAATAAACGAATCAACATTTACCTACTAGAGTCACATGATTAATAGTACTCAATTTACACTATTAAAATATCAAAGAGGAAATGGTTTTACGACAACTATTTTATGACACGTTATGAATAACTTTTTTTTTACAAAGTCATTTAAACATTTTTAATAATTATTTGTTGGGTCAATATTCATATTATTATCTTTTACATTTTGATTATTCTATAAGGAGGAATGGCTATGAACCGCAGTCCGATTCAAAACTGACATAACCGTCAATATATGGAAGTGTATTCAGTTTGGTGCGGATCGGGTTTTGAGTTAACATTTGTGAAAAATTAGTCATGAACAATTTTACATGGGCAGATAATTTATTTATCTTTTTTTTTTAAAGAAAATTTTATCTATCTTTTGATCCCAACTTTTTAATCTTGTATACTTTCATATTTTACAGGTGAATGCTAAAGTGAGGGAGCTGATAGGTCCCTCACCGGTGAGGGAGGAAGAAAAGTCATTCTTAACCATTCAGATCAAATTAATGGTTCAGATTAAAAAATGAAATATGTATAATTATCACACATGATCTGATCAAATATTTGTTTTATTTTAATAATAACATTGTTTCATTTTATCTGATACAACAATTATGAGATTGTTTCAACTTCACCCCCCCAATTATATGTGTTCCACACTTCCATGTCTTCAATTCCCAGGTTTCATCCACATGCCCTCTGCAACTTTCTGTTTGATAAAAAAAATTAAGGCATTCCTCCATATGTAATTATGTGGGTTACTCCAATCTCAAACTACTTCCATCAAGTGTCTTTACCCCTATTTTGATTGTCACCGTTCGTCCACCGGTAATGGATAACCTCAACTCTTCTATGATTTTGCTGCGTTTTACTCTAAATTTTGGAGAATCATTGTTGCAATTCTCAGGAACTATAAATAACAAAACTATATGGAATATCAGTGAAAAACTAATATGGATTTAATGTATAATTTAAAATAACTGCTAGAATATTATTAAAACCGGTTGCCACCGACTGTAACTGATATTTGGTTGCCGTCGTCGGAAAAGTAGTAGTTGCCGTCGTCGGAGAAGTGGCAGAAAAACTCAGAAGCAAAGAACAAATCTAACAAAAACACTTCAACAAAATTTGGAAAAATATTCAACCCAACTTCAAAAAATACAAGATCTAAAAACAACAACAATAAAATTGCAGGGATATTTTCAGATCTGCAGAAACAAAACTGACTGTTACTGGTATTTTATCGCTGTCATCGGAAAAGTGGTGGTCGCCGTCACCGGAAAAGTGGTGGTTGCCGTCATCGGAGCAGTTTACCATAGTGGGTGTCATGGTGAGACTATGGTGTGTTGAGATGGCAGTGTTTTGTGAAAATATAATTGTATGTGAAAAGTATACATAGTCTCATTCCAACCAACAATAAATCTAAGCCATTTATCTAATCTAATAGTCCATATTGGTCTGCCTCACCGGTGAGGGACTTATTCACTGCCTCACCTTAGACAGCACCATTACAAGAATATCTCTTACAAAAATTTATAATTTTTTAATATAAGATTAATTATTTATGAATTTTTAACTGTAAAAACTAAAAAATTCATATTTAATTCATCTCTTGTTAAAAAAAATTAAATTTTTGCAAAAAAATTCATATAATATACTAAACATTGCTATTGAAAAAATTTAAAATTTAAAATAATATACATAAATTGACTGAAAAACATGAACCATTAATTATGACAAAAAATATTTGAAGTTCAAGACTTACTAATTTTTTTTATAAAAACAAAAATTGAAATACAACACTAAAAATGTATTTAACAACTTTTTAAAATTTTATTTATTTATTCTCAAAAGAAACAACATTTTGCCGGATTTTATTAACTAAACTATAAAAAAAAAAAAAAAAAAAACTTTTTCTGCAAAAACAAAAGTTAAGAAAAGGTAATACAGACACAGTACCTTTTTGGACTTTATACATACTCAGTCACCGACAAAAGAATCTTCACCTTTCTATGCTTTCATTTTCAACTTTTTTCCCCTTCACCATTACCATAACCACAACCACCCTGAAAATTCAGTTTCACTAACAACAATAACAACAATGCCACAATCAAATTTCACTCTCCGTTGGGAAACAACAGGTCAACAATGGTGGTACGCATCACCAATCGATTTAGCAGCAGCTAACGGCCACTACGATCTCGTTATCGAGCTTCTTCATCTCGACACTAATCTCCTCATTAAACTCACTTCTCTTCAAAGAATTCGCCGTCTCGAAACTCTCTGGAACCATAACCAATCACAGTTCTCCACCGTCGCTAAATGTCGTTCCACCGTCGCTAAAAATCTCATGCTCGAATGCGAAACGGAAAAAAATGGCCGAAAAATTAACTCTCTTATTAAAGCTGGTTATGGTGGATGGCTTCTTTATACTGCTGCTTCTGCTGGTGACGTTGATTTTGTTTGTGAGTTGTTGAGAAGAGAATCTTCTCTTGTTTTTGGTGAAGGTGAGTATGGTGTTACTGATATTTTGTATGCTGCTGCGAGGAGTCAAAATTGTGAGGTTTTTAAGATTCTGTTTGATTCTGCAATTTTGAGTCATCAATTGGATTTGGATGAGGTTTTTAAGATGGATATGGTCAATAGAGGTGTTCATGCTGCTGCTAGAGGTGGTAGTTGGGAGATATTGAAACAGTTTGTTAAAAGCGATTCTGACATTTTAGCTTATACAGATTCTTATGGATGCACTGTTTTGCATACAGCTGCTGCTACAGGACAAGTTGAGGTTTGTCCCTAAACTCTATCATCATCATCTCTCCAATTTAGTCTCTAAACTTTGAATTATATACAAATAATAAGTGCTCCTTAAAGTATATGAAATCTGTCAATTTAATCTGTAAAGTATATGAAAATCCTCCAATTTAGTCATTAATAATATCTTAATACCTTGGACTAAATTGAGGAATTTGTATATAACGAATAACTTATAATGGATAAGCTAGCTGATTTAATTTGTAGTGTTTGGTAAAATTAGCGGTTGAATTAATTTATAAATATAAAATGACATAAAAATATATATATTTAATTAATATTTAATTGTTTTTCAAGTAGATGATCGGGGTCAAATTGGAAGAAAAAATGATAAGCTATAAGCTAATTGAATTAACTTATCAAAATAAGCTAGTAAAAATAAGCTATAAGGTCGTGGGAAAAAAAATGTTACCAAACACGTCTTTTTTCCATATAAGCTCAACATTTGGCATTGAAATACAGAGCCTAAGTCGATGGTTTATTTTGATTAGCTTGTACACAATTTGTTACAAGTCCTGTTGGTTTAATATCAGTGAGGCTTTTATATCATGGTTGATTGTGTAATCACGAATTCACGATCAAATGTTGTTGATGTGAATGATTGTGGTTGCATCAACAATATAAAGCTTAACAATAAATCATGCCGTAGATGCATAAAAAACCTTGATGTCGCAATCACAAATGTGGTTTTCAAAACCATGAATGAATATCAGGCTCAAATTGAACTATATACTAGTATTCTTTGCATTATAAATATAAAGTTTAACAATAAATCATGTTCCGGTAGGAACTTGTGTATTATGAGGTGTATTGTGTATAAGTCTCACATCAAGTAGTATGAGATGTTCCATGGAGTCCTTAAATCCCCAATCAAGATACAAGTAGTGTTAATGTGATGTTCCGCGGAGTATTAAGTGACTTAGTTCTTCTCCCTTGATAGTTGTTTTTTAAGATTAGTCTGAAATATGAGGTATTGATTACATTTTGTTTAGGCAAAACCAAACATATTTTGGCCAATTCCTTCTGCGTGTTGTTTTTTATGTGCTAATGGTTGCTTACAAAATAAATAAAAAACAGACTACAATTAATCAAGATTAACATTAACTTTTAATCCTTTAGAAGTTTAAATCGTTCAAACTTGCATATATGCATCCTACATTTTCATTGTACTATATTTTGACATATATCATACACGGATACAGGTGGTGGGAAAGCTACTTGAATCATTTGATATTATCAACTTAACAGATGCTCAAGGGAACACTGCATTACATGTAGCTTGTTACAGGGGTTACTTACCTGTGGTAGAGGTTCTGATACATGCTTCTCCCTCACTAGCATTGTTAACCAACCACCATGGAGATACTTTTCTTCATTTGGCAGTGGCTGGTTTCAAAAGTCCTGGTTTCTGTAGACTTGACAAGCATACCGAACTCATGAAGCAATTGGTGAGTGAAAATATTGTGAAGACACAAGACATCATCAATGTTAAGAACAACGATGGAAGAACTGCTCTTCATGTATCAGTGATCGATAACATCCAATGTGATGTAGTGGAATTGTTGATGTCTGTGCCATCCATTGATTTGAACGTTTGTGATTCTGATGGGATGACCCCTTTGGATCTTTTGAAGCAAAGATCGCGATCAGCTTCATCCGATATTTTAATCAAACGGTTGATTTCCGCAGGAGGGATAAATTGTAAACTTAGTTCGTATAATTCTGAATCAAGTTGCACGCCACAGAAGATTCAAATCAGTGTAAATGGAGGTAGTCCTGGGACTTCATTTAGAATACCAGATGCAGAGATATTCTTGTACACTGGCATTGAGAATGCATCTAATGCTAATTATGATCAAACAAGTCTTGAATCATATTCATGTTCAAGTGAACTAGGTGATACTAATTCTGATGCCGCCAATTCACCATATAACAACAAATCTAATTCTGTCAACTATGCAGCAAGACGCTTGAAGTATCTTCTTAGGTGGCCTAGGAGAAAAGATACAAAAGCAACTTTCTCAGAATTGGAAGATGATGATTCTCTTGATCCTTTAAGTTCAAGTAGAAACTTGGAAGAGTTTTCAATCCCGTTACGGCAAAGATACTCACAACCATGCTCCCTTAGAGCACAATCTATAAGGAGTTCAATTCCAAGTCCATCCTCTAAAATGACTTTCACTGCAGGCCTCATGCAAGGAGTAATTCAGCTAAATCCACATGTTACTCTTCCTACTCATTCAACTCCTAATCTTTTTCAAGAGTTATCTGTGGTTTCTCTATCTTCGATAAAAAAACAAAGGGATCTTGATATAATGGGACCCTCTTGCTCGTATCGATCTATAAAAGATGATGGCACACTTCAATTGAACTACAAACAGGGTTCTTTCAATAAGAAAACATTGATGAGTCGATATCTTTCTTTTGGAGCAGAAGGACTGACGATGGAAGATACAAATAGATGTGAATCAAATGAGAGTTATAAGCCTTTCAGTTCTTTAGTTGCCTAGTAAGAACATTATAATAATATATTCTTGGCTTGTAATGACAATTTTACAAATGTTTCTTCTGTAATTTATATATGCAGCAGATGCACATAATGATAGTTGAAAAACAAGCAATCTATGTTGTGATTTATAGTAAAAAACACACACAACACAAACACGTATATTAATCTTTGCTGGCTGGTTTTATGAGTTATAAGTGTGTTATGAAACAAATGCTTCATTGGATACATGTTTTTATTGAGTAAGCCACCAAATCGGTTTCGTCTCTGTAACTCTCTCTCAAATTGGTCCTCGACTCTCTGTCTTTGTCAAACGTTTCTTAGTTTGGTCCCTCCGTGAACATTTGTTTCACTTGATGTTAAAGAAGTGCTTGTCTTTATCTGCTTTCTATCAAAATAGTCTATGACATTTTCAATTTACCGTCAAATTAGTCTATCTTTATCAGTTTTTTATCAAGTAGTCAATGTTAAAATTGACTGTTGGCTACGTGACACTTAAATTGTGTGATGTCATTGTCTATGTGACGCCTAACACTCTGCTTCAGCGCACTTAACGGTGTTATAAAATGGATGTTAACAGAGGAACCAAATTGAGAAATGTTTGACGGGGACTAATTTGAGATATTATGGATAAATTTGGTGGTTTATTCCGTTTTTATTTGACTCAAAGAGATTAATTTTGCATCTATTATTTTTAGTACAAAAGGAATCTTCTTTTTTATTTTTATAAAATTAAGTACAACTAACTTTGTTGTTTTTCTGTTTTAAAATACTAGTATGGGAATGAGAGAATAAAGTTTGAAGTTTTTTACCAGGTAAGCACTATGTCTTATTTTAGCATGTACATTCAGCTGAATTTAGAATGTATGATTTACAAAGTCGTTTTCATAATGTCAATTCAAAGTTGAAACAAATCTTTTCTCCTATTGAAACAACTTAAGAGTAACGTGTGTCCCACGTAATAGGATACACATGGGTGATGATCCGTGACAGTTCATCAAAAGAGCAATTTGTGGCTATAACCATGTAAGACACTCTAGTAACAAAACAGAAAAACTGTAACCTTTTTCTAATTATAGCTTCTCTTCATATGTTATATTTAAATGCATGCATGCAAAATGATTATTACGACGATTTGTTTGTGCACTGCTACCTAAGTTGGTCCTCGCTAATCAAAATTATTGTAAGTGCTTCGGAAAGGATTAAGATATGGGTGCCGGTGTCGAAATCGAAATGGGTAACCATGGAGAACAGAGTAATGTTGATGCCAAACAAAAGGCCCTTGATAATTGGCTTCCTGTAACTGCTTCAAGAGAGGGCAAATGGTGGTATTCAGCGTTCCATAATCTTACAGCCATGGTTGGTGCTGGTGTTCTCAGCCTTCCATATGCTATGTCCAATATGGGCTGGTAAATATATATACACTCTAATTAATTATATATTGAATATTTTCGGCTTAACTCATTTTGTCGCGTGTTTAGTTCTACGGTGACTATAATTGATTCCGTAAAATTTATTCTATCTAAAAGTGAGTTTAACAATAAATTTCAGTGTATAAATTAATTCTCGGGATCAAAAACCTACAAATTTCAGGTTGAAGTTAGAATCAATTTTGGAGACAAAATCAAATCTACTCCAAAGCAACCAAACATATTAAAATTAATTTTGACTACTCCAAAATGTGAAACTCAACATACACTTAATCAGTTTCTACTTTCTAATTGATCACTTTTAGAAATCCATTTTTTTTGTCCTTCCTCATAAATTTGGACCCTTGATGATGTGATAAACTTTTTATTGAGGAGAGACATAAAACTTGTATATGATAAATCAATTTTCATCAAATTTTATCACACGTCAAATAAAAAACTTCTAACATCATGGATTTAGATCTTCTCATGTTTGAATCTAACATGTGTTAATGACAAAATTTTGTTTGGACCGCAAGTCCGCTATACCATGTTTCTGAGGTATTGTTTGTTTTAGATTTTTGTGTGAGCTCTCACGATTTATCATTTGTAAAATACATGCACTTTATTGAATTGAAGAGTGTTTGTTGTATATAAACTATCTTTGACCTCAATTCTAAAACAATGTGGGACTTGGAATATAGAACAATAGCCCCCACTCTGGACAAAGGGTCTCTCAACTCGCAATTAAATTTATATTTTATGGGTGTTACGGACATATAATTTTTATAAAAAATTTGACTTATGAGGTTAACTTAATATACCAAGTTAATGTCTGTTTTTATTGTTGTACCAAAAAAATAAGTATGCTTTTATTGTGATTAAGCAAACTAAATATTATTTCAAATCAATAACAACACCAATAAAACATGTTGTAGCATGTCAACTAATGAGGTCTACCATTAGATAGAGGGTGTCATAGTTTATATTCTAATTCATTTTATACAAATTGTGTATGATTTGATTATTAACTCAATATTATAACAGGGGGCCAGGAATTATCATTCTTATCATGTCATGGGTGATCACCTTGTACACACTATGGCAAATGGTTGAGATGCATGAAATGATTCCTGGCAAAAGACTTGATAGGTATCATGAGTTGGGTCAAGCAGCCTTTGGAGAGAAATTGGGTCTATGGATTGTGGTTCCACAACAAGTTGTTGTTGAAGTTGGAACATGTATTGTGTACATGGTCACTGGTGGTAAATCATTGAAGAAAGCTCATGACACTATTTGTCCTGATTGCAAAGATATCAAGACCTCATATTGGATTATTATTTTTGCTTCTGTCAATTTTGTTCTTGCTCAATGCCCCAACTTCAACTCACTTTCTGTTATATCTTTCAGTGCTGCTGTTATGTCTTTGACGTAAGTAATTAAATTTCATCTATATTTTTGTTTAACTTTTTTTTTTTTGGCTTTCACCATTAGTTGAATCTGGTTCGAGGGTCAGTTCTGGCATCAAGTGGTTCCAGCCCCCTCCCGATCGCAGTTGCGGGGGATCGAACCGTGGTCCTCCCTACCAAGTTCAGCGCCAATCACCACTGTTTAACTTTAATTATGTTATTATGTTGAAGCTGAATGTTTTGAATTAATTAACCAGATACTCAACGATAGCATGGGCTGCTTCGATTAAAAAAGGGATTACCCCAGAAGTGAACTATGGACCAAGATCAACTAGTACCTCTGATAATGTATTCAACTTCCTTTCTGCATTGGGAGATGTAGCATTTGCTTATGCAGGACACAATGTGGTTCTTGAAATCCAAGCAACAATGCCATCAACTCCAGAGAATCCTTCCAAGAAACCTATGTGGAAAGGAGTTATTTTAGCATACATAGGAGTTGCATTCTGCTACTTCCCTACTGCAATTATTGGATACTATATGTTTGGAAACTCTGTCGATGATAACATCCTCATCACACTAGAACGCCCTCCTTGGCTCATTGCTGCTGCTAATTTATTTGTTGTTGTCCATGTTATTGGAGGCTATCAGGTAAGTTAATTTAATTTAGTGGTTACTGTGTTATTTTTAATGTTTAAATTCTTATTTTTACTCGCTTATAAAGTTTTTGGTTGCCTTGGCATGAAAATAAATTGATTAAAACTGAATTAAGTCTATATTTCATTTACTAAATATATATCCTTAATGCTTCATATTTTTTTTATTATGATTAACAGTTTGTCTAAACAACAGGTATTTGCAATGCCCGTGTTTGACATGATTGAAACCGTCATGGTTAAGAATTTAGACTTTGCACCTACTTTTGCACTCCGATTGTCAGTTCGCACTCTATTTGTTGGTATGTCATATACTTTACTTGATGACACTGTAGATTAAATCAAGTTCATCCATTTGTTTTTGGCTAACTTTTTATTTTAATCCTCTTATTTTGCAGCGTCAACAATGTTCATCGCCATATGCATCCCATTCTTTGGTGCTCTTCTTGGATTTCTCGGAGGATTTGCCCTTGCCCCAACAACTTATTTCGTAAGTAGAACATCTTTTTTTTTGTACTTATTCAATTTTTAGAGAATGTTTTAAATTAAAGATACTACACAACCAGAGTACTGACTTATCTTGTATTGTTTTATCGATCATTCTTACAGCTACCCTGTATCATATGGCTTAGACTTAAGAAACCTGAGAGATTTGGCTTCTCTTGGACTGTTAATTGGGTATGTTAGTTACTAGCATTTAATAAAGTGTATCATATTCTTTTTTTTACCGCCAGTTTAATCTAGTTCCGGGGTCAGTTCTGACATCAAATGGTTTCAGCCCCCTCTTGAACGCAGTTGCGAAAGTGTATCATATTCGATTAGGCTTCAATTGATTTTGTTCTTTGTCATTTCAATTTCAGATATGCATTTTGATTGGGGTCCTATTAATGACACTATCCCCAATTGGTGCTTTGAGGAATATTATCGTACAAGCCAAGGATTACAAGTTCTTCTCATAAATTATGGAAACAAACATTGATTTCTGTGGCTCACTTCAAAGTTGATGCAATAAAGAAAAAAGAAACTGAGTACTAAGAGGAGCACTCATTGCACATGAGTATTATACTCTCTACACAGAGTTTTATTGTGGGTGTGATTGATATGATATACATGCTGGAGCTAGAACAGTTCAGTTGTAACTTGTAACACGACTTTATGTCATGCATATTGTTGGAAAATCAATGTTGTCTAAGTAAAATAATGCACGTTCTCTGCAAGAGTCTTTGTACCATTTATTTATATATTTTTATTTTTATTTATAGACGAAGTAACTAGTGCTACTGAAACTCTCGCACATATCTGTGAGATTTTGGGTTTGAATCTGAATCAAAGATAGGTCATTCGAACAAACAGTATATTTATGGGGGTGTATTGGATTGAGATTTTATGAAACAATTTTGGCAAAAAAAATCTTGATGATTTTATGAGATTTTGTTAAACTATATTGATTTTGTGAGATTTTAAAGACTTTTTTACAGGACTTTTTTACAATCAAGATTTTTAACACATGATTTGAATGGATTTTGAGGGATTTTTTTTCAAAAGACTTTTTACAATCAAAATTTCATAATACTTTATATATTAGGAAACATTTGTATATTAGGAAAATTTTAATAAAAGAAATTATATTTTTTTGGAATCCAAATATTTTTTTTAAAAAAAAAAACCTTACAATAGAAAACTCCATGTTCCTTTTTTTACGTATATGTTCCTAATCACCAATAAAATGGAAAACAGAAGCAGATGAATGTGAAGAAAAAAAAATGGTTTGCTGTAAAAAAAAAATAAAAAAAAGAAATTGAAGAAACAAAATTTACCTTGTAAAGAAAAAGAATTGTACAAAAGTTTGTAAAAAACATGTAGAATTTGTTAAAAAAAATTACAAAAAAGCATATTTGATAGGTAAAGTAGAAGAATTTTTTTTCCTGGTATAGTGATGATGAAAGTTTGTCTTGGAGAGTTTGAAAAAGTCTCAAGGCTTTTGGTGAGATTGTTTTGAATAAGTGAACAAAGAAAAGAAGAAGAAAAACTCAGGTGCAGTGATGATGAACTGCGAAAGTAATAACCTGATACGGTGATGAAGAAAGTAAAAAGTCTTGGAGAGTTCCAAAAAGTCTCAAGGCTTTTGGTGAGATTGTTGAAAAAATCTATCAAGTGTATTTTTAACTAAAAAGTCTCACAAAATCCATTACATACAAGAATCCACTAAAATCTATGGATTTTTGAATACCAGGAGACATTTTATAAGTCTTGACAAATCTCAATCGAATAACAACGGATTTCATTGCCTTGAAAAAAAAATCATGATTGTCTTAATTGAATACCACTAGATTTATTTAGATTTTATAAAAGTCTTGATTGAATACCACCTGATTCTTTTATTAGAAAAAAGTCTTTTAAAATCCTTTGAAATCCTAATCCAATACACCCCCTTTAGGTGATTGTTCATCCAACCCCCTATACAATGCAGCATATAATTCAAAGCAAACATGTATTTTGACATATTTAACCGTATAAGGAGTGAGATGAACGGTTACTAGATATTAGTTAGACTTTAGATTAGGCCTTAAAAAACTTGATGAATTTCTTTTCGCTCCCCTTATCCTTCTCGCACCCCCTAAGATCTTATAAATGCTATACTCGACTTCTAGGCTCGAACTATACAAATACGTTTTGAGTTCTAGAACTCGAATTGATCTGTTGCATGATGGATGCAGAATACATGAATTTTTCATTAACAACAACATAATACATCAAAATAAAGATCAACAAACATAAACATGAATTGAAAACATTAATTAAACAAAACTATGGAAGATCTAGATTAATTATTTCATCTCAATCGGGTTCAACCATGTACGCTGCGATTTTCTCAATGGTCCTTGGACGAATCAAGCTTGAACCTAGCTACCTCATCAGGGTCACGTTTAACTCGATCAGTCAATTGGTACTATACTGAGAGAAAACAAAGTATATGGTTCTCAGAGCATCGTCGTTTTGAAATTTCATTTTAGTGAACCTAATGCGTCTGCTTGAGTCAACTGACGAACAACGATACTCAACACCAGCCACCATTCTTGCATCATCATTGAGATGACTATTAAGTGCTTCCAGTTGGTACTTCAGATCACACAGTATAACATCGACACTAATCCTTTACAAATTGAGTTTCCCTTATAATTCAAATTGTCTTTTTAAGTGTTCGAACTCTAGAGCTCAAATGTGTGTCATGTCAGCAAAGTTTTATGGGGGATGAGGCAAATATGAACGTTGAGGATGTCTTTATTTTATCAACGTTCGAATTGTAGAACCTGAAACCTAGTTCGAGTTGTAGGTGTCGATCAGGACTTTTTTGAAAATTTACAAGGCGTGTGAGAAGGAACGAGGGGCGAAAAGAAAATCTCAAAAACTTAAAAACCATGCGGGCCAATCCTAATCAACCAATGATGCTCAACCCATAATTTTTATACATTAATTTTTTTTTTGTAAAATATGATTTATTTCATGATCTTAGACATTACTTATACGTTGCACATATCTCCCCATAATTTATTCATGTATACTGGTGATGAAGAAACTATAATGAAATTAGATAGAAGAAACTCATTTGTTTTTTTTTTTTTGTGGAATAAGGTGGCTGTCTGTATATGTCAAAAAAAAAGTTGGCTGTCTGTATTGCATATTTGTTATCATAGTAAAGGGAAACTAATTTGGAGAAGTTGAAATAAATACAAAAATAATTTCACTTAAAAAAAAAGGATGGCATAGACAGATACAAATTAAAATAGAACTATATGGTATAAGGATTTAATCCTCCCTCAAATTTTATCTTAGCATAGCTCAATATTCTTCACTTGTACTTCATCTTAATTCCACAAAATGACTCGGTGTACTTTGCTATTGAGTAAATCAATAAATAATTTGAGCATTTGTCATTAATTAATTTAAGGTTGAAATGCAGTTTTTGTTTCTCTATTTTATAAAATGTACAATTTTAGTTTCCTATTTTGTTTTATGCAATTTTGGTCCCTCTATTTTAAAAAATTCAGATATTTAGTCTTCCTCTTCATTTAACCTTCAATTTGATGATTTGATTTGACATATTTTTTAAATAACACGACACATGATACATAGAAGAACCCGATGAAGAAGAAGGAACACACACTCTTAAATTAATTTTAATTTCTTAGATTATGTTTTTAATTTAAGAAATAATAAAATATATTTAAAAAATAAATAAATAAAATTGAATGTGACGTACGTGGCAACCCTATAAGCATATATATCATGTGTCATTTCATTTAAAGAATGTGTCATGTCATCAAAATTGAAAAATATATAAAAAAGGGGGGCAGATGTTTGATTTTTTGAAAATAGAGGGACCAAATTTGTGTAAACAAAAAAAACACCAAAATTGCTCATTTTTCAAAATATGGGAACCATAATTGCGCAAAACAAAATAGAGGATCAAAGTTACCCATTTTGTAAAATATGGAACCAAAATGCATTTAAGCCGGTATGAATTGAATATTAAGGTTAGAATAAAAAATGTCATCTAGCAATTAGTTTCAAGTAACCATGTTAGAAATTTATATATGAATGTTATGTTGGTGTGATGATATAGAAAAATTATATAGAATTTGTGCCAATTTTTTCAAGTAACCATGTTAGAAATTTATATACGAATCTTTTTGGCACCCTAAGTTTTAATTGTGCGATTTTAATCCCTTAAATTTTACAATTAATTGTTCAATTTTGTTTTCGTGAGCTTATTTGGGAAAAAAAAGATATAGAATAAAAGTGGTACAAATTCTATATAATTTTGTTTTCGTGAGCTTAATTCAGTTGGTACGAATATTACATTTAGTACTAGTATCATGTAAACCATTGAAATGTTTGTCCACAAGTTTCACCACTTGTACAATTAATGTATTCAGTTCTATCATAAATTAAACTAGGAACATACCCATGCATTCGCACGGGACGCGCCTTCGGTGCGTTGTATTTCGTGGGGGTTATTGGTCGTTTCATAAATATAATACGCAGGGGACGCGCCTTCAGCGCGTTCTATTTTGTGGGGGGTGTTGAGTCGTCAAGGATATGATACAGATTTTAAAATGATTTGTTTAAAGTGAGGTTATCTATATATAATCAATTTTATTTAGAATGAACAATAAAATAAAAAAAGAAGTTGTAATAAAATGAATTAAATAAATTATAAGAGGTAATATTATAGGCACATAATACTATTGATAATTAAATATGAGGAGAGATCAATTTACTCCAAGAGTAACTCTTATAACTTACTCCAAATCTTGACCTTCCATTTTAATATTAAGTAATGGTTAGGATTGATTGATAATAAATGCTAGGGTGAGGCTTATTTGTTTACTACACTAAAAAACTATGATCATCAAAACATTCTTAAAATATAATAGAATGAGTTAGTTATGGTCATTAATTGTCCTTTTTTTTTTTACTTATGGTTATTATTTGTCAAAACAAGAATTCCTCACTCTTGCATATATAAAAAATTAGAAAAATTAAAATACAAATAATTGGTACTGACAAAAAAAATTATTTTCTGAAGAAAATAAAAAAATTATTTCATAAGATAAAAATACAAAGGATTGTATAAAAATAAATAATTGTTATTATAAAATAATAATAATTGTTCTTGACCAAAAAAAAAGGTTACTTTGTGAAGAAAAAAGAAATCGTCGTTGTACAAGATTCAGTGGTTCACTATTTAATTCCTTGCCATTATTAGGAGAACTTGTTAAAATTTTCCGTTGTATATTTCTACATAAAACATCCACCACCCTTCAACGATTTATTTCTTCAAGCCCAATTATTATTTTATTTTTTGTAGTCAAGTAATTATTTTGTATTGTTTTTCAATCATTTGTATTTTAATTTTTGGTTAATATTTTATGCGTAAAAAAATAAAGTGAGGGAGGGATCTTGTTTTAAAAATTAATTACTATAATTGAATCATTTTATTCTATTTTAAGTATGTTTTTATTTAAAGTATGTTTTGACAATCATAGTTTTCCAGTGTAGCAACCAAATGAGTTTCACCCTAACAATTATTACCAATAAATCCTAGCCAATACTTGATATTAAAATTAAAGGCCAAAATTTGGAGTAAGTTGTAAGACTTACTCTTGGAGTCAATTGATCCCTCCTTATTAAATATAGTCATTGTCATTGGTGATAATACATAAAAGATTTGATAAAGATAAAATTTTAAGAACTATACTTTGTCTAGTATATAATAGTTAATTTAAAATTTTATTTTGGTTATGGGAATAAAATTCTAGTATAAAATTTTATTTTGTCTAGTAAACCAAAACTCTCTTATAATAAATAATAGTATCAAAAGAAAAGAAGTATATATTTATTTTGGTTATGGGAATAAAATTATAAAGTAAAAGGTTGTCTTTTTTTTTCATCTTAAATATAATATGTGATTTCTTAATTTATTCTTTAACGAAATTATTTTGTTCTAGATCTACACTACCTTTATATAAATCTACAATATCTAAAAAAGAAATTTTAGTCTTGAAAAAAGGTGATGACTTTGTGTTTGTTTCTCATTTCAAAAAGGTAACACCAACCATATATAAAAATTATGAGAGTATGTTTCTCACAAATAAGTCACAAGTCGATCACCGTTTGGAAGAATGGTTCTCACAATTATTTTTTAGTTTTGAAAAAAGGTGATGCACTTTGTTTTTTTCTCATTTCAAAAAGCAAATGACAATAAAGGAAGAATTTTTAATGGTAATCAGACAAAGGATATGGATAAAAATCTCTTTTGCAAACACAAAAGTACAAAAAGGTTTGTAAGTTGAAACAATTTTAACGCGTTAATACAATACAAGTTGAAACAATTTTTTCTTAAACTCAAATTTTTACAATATCTAAAAGTGTGTGTTAAAGAGAACACAATACCTTATAATCTCTCTAGTAATGGAATGAAACTGAAGAGGAAAAAAAATGTTAGTGCCTAGAAATGGTATAAAAAAAAGAATATAGCAAATGAGTAAATAAAAGTTACATTTGATTTATTATTACCTTACATATATGAATAATCATGTTAGATGAATTTACTCCGTGTACTTCTTCAACGGCAATAACAATGGATCATGTTCCTGAAAAATTAAATTTATGTTGGTTAGTAAAATATAGTTGAAGATTTAAAGAGAGAAGAAGGTGAAAAATAAAAAAGCAAAGAGAGGAAAATGAATGAATGAATGAATGAATGAATGAATGAATGAATGAATGAATGAATGAATGAAAGTTGAAATGAGAAATGTTGTGAGATTGACTATATGATGTGTTAAGATTTGAATTTCAAATTCAAATAATGAGAAAGAGTGGGTACTCTTTTGATAAGTAGTAGCAATTAAATCACATCAGTCAGTAAAAGAAAAAGGAAAGTATGGATAGACCGAAAATGCCCCTAAAATTAACATTGGGAGAAACACATCAACAAATGATAGTGAATTGGATAAAGCAAGGGCAAAATAGTCTGTCAGTTGATATTTTTGTGAGGATGAATAATGAGATTTTCACTCAAATATGACAATAATGTCCTAACTTTATAGCGGTAAAAAAAACACATAAAAAAATGAAATGAGGGACAATCAAGTATTTTTGGTGGTATATTATTATCTTAGATTACTAGTAGACATAGTAATGGGCCTTTAGATATATTTAATATTTGGCCTTTAGTCTTGTATATGCTTACTATATATTGTAAGATAAATTTTGTACTTATAAGCTATTGGTTCACTCTAATGAAACCCTAGCCTCCGTTTGTATTCCACTTTCTCTAACAGGTGTTTGATAAGGAACTGGGACGCTGCCTTCTTTCCCAAGTATATCAAATAAGTCGATTTTTTCCCCAAAGGCTGACTGCTAGTCAGAAGTATTGCTTTTGGTCCAACTTAGGGAAGGAATAGGTTTTGATCTTTACCTGGACCAGAAGGTTGGATTGATGGCCAGCTACACGTCGTGGACGGTGGAGATCAACGGAGGGGGGTTTGTACCTGCATGTGCTCCGACGCTCAAGTCAGTACAAGTACAAAGAGAAGAGGTTAAAATTTCAGAATAACGTACCTGACTCCTCAGTGAAGAGGAGTATTTATAGAGCCTCCAGCGCGTGGCCAACGGTTACCCTTATTGGGCCGTGTCGTGCAGCCCAAGTCGGGATAACTGCCAGGTGTCTGCGTGGATGCAGGAGAGACTGTTACAAGTCCTCAGCCTGGGTGAGCGGTTCCACAATGAGGGGAGAGTGGGTAAGCTCAAAAGGACACGTGCCCCGCCTATTGGGGAGCACGTGGGAAATGTGATCAGAGGTGAGGTTGTCGAGGAGCACGTCCCCTCCCGAGGAGCATGTCCAGAGAATCCTCCCCGACAGTACGAGCAGGAGAGGATTTGGGCCTGCTAGGCCCAGTCCAGAACATAAGCCCCCCAAGTCGTTGCTCCTAGGCATAGGAGTAATGACTTAAGATCTAGCCCGCATGTCGACGAGGATTTGCTCGTTGATTTGTGTCAAATCTTGAAGATGAGCAAGCACTTTGTGCTCGTGCTGAGAGGAGGGAACGAGCTCGTGTAGTTGTGCCCGTTTGAAGGCTGCTATGGCCCCTAATGTTGATGAGCCCGACACTACTCGAGATCTGTCTAGCAGGGCAGAGTTGGTCGGGGAGATTTGCTTGCTTAGAGGAAAGTTGATAGATGGGGCAAAGTTTGCCTTCAACAATGTTGTCGAGCAGATGTAGGTGGTCAACGGAGGAGTTGAGCTTAGTACCAAAGGGATTGGCTTTTGGAGGAAGGTGGAAGGCGGGCAGATCGTCCTCCCTGACGGGCATCGGGCCATGGAGGAAATGGAGCGCGATGACGAGGAGGATGAAGAAGAGCAGGATGATGCCGAGGAGGAGGGCCACGGGAAAGTAGCAATTAGTTCCTGCCCGTCTATTATGGCATGCGCGCCACTTTCTGTCACGTTTTGAACATTTGTCTTTTGGGGCCTGCGTGCCATGCTTTTGTAATGCTTTGGATATTTTGACAGTGGGCTTTTGTCCAAAATATTTTAAGTATGATTCTGACCAGGGCTGGTCGTTACACAACTTATGTTTTATATGTGAGTTTTGCATGTTTGTTATTATGCTCGCGGATTGCATGTGGTGTATGCTCGACCTTTTTCATCTGTCCGTTTAAGACTTTAGAAAATATAATTGTAGGTCGTACGTTGTGTATGCTCGACCTTTTTCGCCTGTTAGTTTAAGACTTAGAAAATATAATTGCGAAGACAAATTCGCCTCGTCGTTCTATTCGTCGAGCGTTCTGCTCATACGCTAGTTGTCGACAAGATAGAATGCGTCGGGGAAGGTTGCTTCTTCCTCGGTGTTACCTTAAGTAGTTTGGGGAACTACCCAGGTGCTCAGAGTTTGACTCCGAACAGGGGACGGCGGAGAGAATTGTTGAAGAGACTTCCCGTCGTAGCTTAAACTTCCCATCGCGAGATGGGCGTTAAGCCAATGGTACGAGGACGAGGGGCTCATTTTTAAGAGTTATTCCTTGTTGGGTATGTTTTTCCATTATCTCAGTGTTTAAGGTGGGTGCTTGTACCAGAGCACCTGCCCGTTGTCCAGGTGTGCCTGCTCGTTAGATGTGAGCTCGACTATACCTTCGCCCGAGAATGTTTTTGGTCGACATTGCCTTGGCTATAATGTCGTTTTAGTGTTTTGCTCATTCATTGTAGCAAATAGGGTTCTGAAACCCTCTTTGGTAGCCATAGGCATAAGTATCTGAGCCGATTTCTCAGGAGGTTTGTTAGCCGCAAGGGCTTCTCTGTGGAGGTAGTTGCTTTTCCTGCAGCTCTGGCTGGAGTTTTGCGAACTTCTTGGACGTTTTCGTCGTCAGACGAGGGAGTTGCCTGGCGTCGGTCCCCATAATCAGTTTTATGCACGACGATTATGATGGTTGCTCCGGTTACGTGTTGAACGTTTGGAGCAGTGACGGTATCCATAGGATTGTCGTCGACGTCGTGGAAGAGGTGACCGTCGTTATCGTCACGACGTTGGGAAATGTTTCCGGTGGCCATGTCAGAAGTTTTGATCGGTTTTTTTCTTCGTGTTCTTAGATTAAGAAGGAAGAAGGGGAAAACTCAGTCCCCACAGACGGCGCCACTGATCTTTACCTGGACCGGAAGGTTGGATTGATGGCCAGCTACACGTCGTGGACGGTGGAGATCAACAGAAGGGGGTTTGTACCTGTATGTGCTCCGACGCTCAAGTCAGTACAAGTACAAAGAGAAGAGGTTAAAATGTCAGAATAACGTACCTGACTCCTCAGTGAAGAGGAGTATTTATAGAGCCCCAGCGTGTGGCCAACGGTTACCCTTATTGGGCCGTGTCGTGCAGCCCAAGTCGGGATAACTGCCAGGTGTCTGCGTGGATGCAGGAGAGACTGTTACAAGTCATCAGCCTGGGTGAGCGGTTCCACAATGAGGGGAGAGTGGGTAAGCTCAAAAGGACGCGTGCCCCGCCTATTGGGGAGCACGTGGGAAATGTGATCAGAGGTGAGGTTGTCGAGGAGCACGTCCCCTGCCGAGGAGCATGTCCAGAGAATCCTCCCCGATAGTACGAGCAGGAGATGATTTGGGCCTGCTAGGCCCAGTCCAGAACAGGTTTCATGATGTTGCCACTCAAACCACCAAAAATGTTCTTGGTCTCCAAGTAAACGGGCCGCGAAATGCCAAGCTTGTTCAATAAATTTGCAGAAAACTTCAGGAAAAAAAAAACAACAAAGTTCATGTTAATTATAGTGAAAATAAAAAATAAAACAATACAAAATTGTCATTTTAAACAAATTGATCAGCTTTCTGGTGTTGAGATTTTGTTCTTGTGATGATATGATGCAATCTCTTGGCTGAGGATTTGAGTAATTAGATGGCCACAGTCCATGTACCAAAAACTTGTCATATATTGCAGACTTTTGACAGATAATATAGGGGACCCTACAAAGTAAATGAAAACATGAGAGTAAGGAGAATTATTAGTGAAAGTTATGGTGTATTTGTGTTGTAATGAATAAATTGAATCAAAACTTCCAATTTATAAAACACAAAATGGGAGTGTGGGTGAATGATTGATTTGTGCAAGGAATATTATTTTCACAAAATTAGTAGTGTGTGTGAGACCATGGATAGTGTGTGAGGCTATGAATAGCACTATTAACGTGTGGTTTGTTGGGCGGTGGTTGTCTCTTGTGAGTTGTGTGACTCTTCTCCGTTTAAGGTGAATTTTAGTTTGGTTGTAAAAAAAAAAGGTGAATTTTACTTTTCGTCTCTATAAATAAAATCACTTGTTTTCATTTCTACAAAAAAAATTCTTTTGTTTTTATTTCCTATTGGCTAATTTTTGTTCATTTTAATGTCAATATTATGATTTTTTTAATGTTCAAAATGTGTATATATTATATTTGTATATCATATTAAACCTATATAAGTCTATATTATGTCAAAAAAAAGTGAAAATTTTACCTATTATAAACTAAAAACAAACTAAAAAATTTTATAAGAATGAAAATAAGTGATTCTATTTTATATGGACAAAAACCAAAACTTATTATATTGTCTAAAAATACCAACCTTAACAATATTGAAAAATTTTGTTCAAATTTGGAGAAAAAGATGGTATTAGCTAATAAATCATGCTAATAACGGTCAAGGCTACGGTATGCGACCTCAAGAGTCTCTCAAGATAGGAGAGGAAAAAAAACAACCGGATTTTGTGGAATATTTTAGTAATATATGTATTTGAAAATTACATTAATTAATAATTTTGATAGTTCCACTATTACAGGGTCAATATTGGTATTTCTCATCAATTAAAATATTTGTATTATTAGTTTTTAATTTAAAATATATGCAGGTTGACCGGATTAACAAGTGGTCTACCGTGGAATAATGCTTAAAATAATCATAAATTCTAACGACTATCGATAATACTTTATAAGAGTAAAAATTACGACTCTTATCATTTTTACAACTAAAAAAATGACATTATTAACGTCAATTCACTACGAGTTACATATTTATTATATGTTGTTTTAATTAAATCGGTGTCAATTAAGTCATTATTTTAATAATAAAAATAAAAATAACCGTTAAATTACACTTTCAAACATAAACATATATTCATCACTACCACCAGCAACTTCATCACTCTCTACGTGGCAAATATGTCTTCTTCTACCTTCTTCATCTCATCACAACAACATCACCTTAAACTTAAACCCACAAAAACTCATTCCATAAAAACTCATCCAAACAAGATCGAGAGAAGGGAACGAACACAGAAGAAGGAAACCCAAAAATCGAGCACCAATAAAACTCAGCTACTGCTTCAGATCCATTTCGTTGCTTGTTATGACTGTTCCTGGTTATTGTTATTGTTGTTGATTGAAATTTTTCTTTTAAGATATGGGTTTTAGATGTTGATTAAATATTTCTCTGGAAAATGATTTTGTTACCCTTCTAGATTTGAAAAAAATTTGGAAGATGATTTTATTAACTTTTTCTAGAAAATGGATTTAGATGTGTTAAATGGATTTAGATGTGTTAAATTTAGTGTTGGGGAAAACTAGACTTAATAGTCTCTTTAAAATGCGGAATTAATTCTCCCAATCACCTGTGCAATTAAATCGACAACTAGAAAATCCAACCAAGCAGAATAATGATAATGATAAAATAAATATGAGACACCGAAATTTAACGTGGAAAATCCCCTCAATGTGAGAGAATAAAAAAACCACGGGACCAAGCCAGATAAATCTTCCACTATGAATAAATAATGGGTACAATCAGTCAGTCATCTAGTAAATATATACTAGGAACAACAATAATCATCACCTAAAGTGGAATCAAACAACAACTCAACATCCACTCAAATGGGTAAACTAACACAACCTAGAGAGAGATTTAAACAACTAGTAAAAACTAACTAAGTGATAGAAAATACATACTCAAGTTGTAGCTTAAGACAAGCAACTTTGCTACACACTCATTACCACTTAAAAGCCACAAAATCTCCTCTCCCAGACTTGCAGTGCTGCGCTACTGTTACTGTGTTGTTGTGTTTCTCACACAGCTATAGGAAACTAGGGATTTCAAATCTCATTTGTTCTTCTTCTCACGTGACAACTAACTTGTCACATGGCATGCAAACCAAGGGCCAAGCCCGTTACTTTTAACACCCCCTTTTCTTTTGTTTCTTTTTATTTAATTTGGCTCACTCCAAATAGGAGGAATTGCCCAACAAACTCCCCCGACCGACTAGTTGGAGGGCAACAACAATTCGGCTTCCATACGACAAAATTCATACTTTCCTCTAGGCAACACCTTCGTCAACATATCTGAACTGTTGTCATCGGTGTGAATCTTCTCAAGCTCCATCAACTTGGAATCTAACGCATCACGGATCCAATGATAACGAACATCAATATGCTTCGACTCGAGTGAAAGGAAGAATTCTTCGATAAGTGAATAACACTTTGATTATCACAAAACAAGACATATTTTTCTTGTTTCACACCAAGTTCCATTGCAAATTTCCTCAACCATAACAACTCTTTTGACGCTTCCACAATGGCAATAAACTCGGCTTCGGTAGTAGAGAGAGCAACACACTTTTGCAACTTTGATTGCCAAGCCACGGCTCCCCCGGCAAAAGTCACCATATACCCCGAAGTAGATTTTCGATCATCAATGCTTCCGGCTAGATCCGAATTCGTATAACCAACCAACATAGGCTTCTTGCATCCAAAAGTTAGCTTCAAATTGGACGAGCCACGCAAATATCTCATCACCCACTTCACGGCTTCCCAATGAACTTTTCCCGGATTTGAGAGATAACGACTCACCACTCTCACGGCATGAGCAATATCGGGTCTTGTACAAACCATAGCATACATCAAACTACCAACCGCCGACGAGTATGGAATGTTCTTCATACTCAACTTTTCTTCATTTGTAGACGGACATAGTTTATGACTAAGCTTGAAATGAGAAGCAAGTGGAATGCTCACCGCTTTAGCCTTATCCATACTAAAACGCCGAAGGACTTTCTCCACATACTTTTCTTGTGACAAATACAACTTCTTCTCATTTCGATCTCGAACAATTTCAATACCAAGAATTTTCCCAGCCTCTCCTAAATCCTTCATAGCAAAAGATTCACTCAAAGTGTTCTTCAACTCTTTAATTCTTGAAATATTCTTTCCAACAATTAGCATATCATCCACATAAAGTAAGAGAATAATGAAATCATCTTCGGAAAAATTCCGGAAAAATACACAATGATCGGCTTTGGTCATCTTGTACCCATGTTCAATCATCACCGAGTTGAACTTTTGATACAATTGGCGAGGTGCTTGTTTCAAACCATAAAGACTTTTTACCAACTTACAAACATAATCTTCTTTGCCCTTCTCAACAAATCCATCCGGTTGTTCCATGTAAATTTCTTCATGTAGATCACCGTGAAGGAAAGCCGTCTTCACATCCATTTGCTCTACTTCCAAATCAAGACTAGCGGCTAGCCCAAGAACCATTCGAATAGATTGCATCTTCACAACTGGAGCAAAAATCTCGCCAAAGTCAATACCTTCCCGTTGTTTAAAACCTTTTACCACCAAGCGAGCCTTGTACCTTCTTTGAGAAGTACACTCATCTTGCTTAATCCGATAAACCCATCTATTCTTCAATGCTCTCTTACCCTTTGGCAACTTCACTAACTCAAAGGTATTATTCTCACGAAGTGCATGATTGCATTTCATCCTCCATGGCATCCATCCACTCCTTTTTGTTCTCATCCTCCAAAACTTCTTTAAAGCTTTCGGGTTCTCCACCATCGGTAAGATTAACATACTCGTTCGAGGGATATCGAACGGAAGGTTTTTTAACACGAGTAGATTGTCTCAACTCAATAGGAGCAATAGGTTGCTCAACATTTTCAATCTCTTGATCAACCTCATTTTCAACAATGTCTTCCGTAGCACCTACATCAACAACATCATTAGAATTTAAAACATTATCAATATTTAAATCCATACCTTGATTTTCAATTGGAACATCTTCGAAAGTGATAGGGGTAGGAGTAGTTGAGTCTGTATCAACAAATTCTTCATCTTCAAAAATTGGATCTTTATTCTCAACTTTGTCGATGTCCTCAATGGTATAATCCTCCATGAATACAACATCACGACTACGAATAAGCTTCCGTTTAACCGGATCAAAGAATCGATACCCAAACTCATCAAGTCCATACCCAACAAACACACATTTCTTCGACTTCTCATCCAATTTCAATCTTTCATCCTTCGGAATATGCACATAAGTCATGCACCCAAACACCCGAAGATGGCCGTAGGAAACTTCTTTACCACTCCAAACATGATTTGGAACATCAAACTTCAACGGAACACATGGAGTGAGGTTAAAAAGATAAACAACTGTATTCAATGCTTCTCCCCAAAAGTATTTCGGCAACTTTGATTGAGAAAGTAAATATCTCATCCTTTCAACCAAAGTTCTATTCATTCTTTCGGCTAACCCATTCAATTGTGGTGTCTTTGGAGGAGACTTTTGATGACGTATACCTTGCTCTTGACAATACTTGTCGAAAGGACCAACATACTCTCCCCCGTTATCGGTTCGGATACACTTGAGCTTTTTCCTCGTTTCTCTTTCAACTAATGCTTGAAACGACTTGAAGGTATCTAACACTTGATCTTTCGTCTTCAAGGTATAAGCCCATGTTTTTCGAGAACAATCATCAATGAAAGTCACAAAGTAATATGCACCACCAAGTGACCGTGTCTTCATCGGACCATACACATCGGATTGCACCAAATCCAACACTTCCGATTTCCTCTTTGGTTCGGATGACATAAAGGAAACTCGCCTTTGCTTACCCGCCAAACAATGTGAACACTTTTTCAACCTTGCATCGGAAACACCATTCAACACATTCTTCTTTGCCAAAATGATCAAACCTTTTTCACGCATATGACCCAAACGCTTGTGCCATAATTCGAATGAGCTATCATTGTCACAAGTGTTGATGTAGCACTTCGAAACTCCAAGTTGGACGACATATAAGTTCGAATTCCTTTTTCCTTTAGCAACCACCATTGAGCCTTTCTTTAACTTCCATTCATTGCCCGAAAAAGAATTATCATATCCTTCATTATCCAACTTTCCAACGGATAAAAGATTGAATCGAAGTTCCGGAATGTGTTTCACACCTTTGAGAACTAGAGTAGTACCATTGCTAGTTTCGACACAAACATCTCCAATTCCAATGACATTAGCTTGCCCATTATTTCCCAAACGAACAACCCCAAAGTCATCGGTCTCGTAAGTTGAAAAAAGATCACGTCTCGAGGTTGCATGAGTAGAAGCACCACTATCAACCACCCAATCCATCTCATCACATGATAGATTGACATTCTCTACAACACCATCACAAACAATAAAGAAATCATCAACAATAGCAACATCTTCATTATTGTTACCTTCTTTGTTGTCGTTGTTGTAGCCCTTCTTCTTGTTTTCTCTTTTCAACTTCCGGCAAAATCTTTTTATGTGTCCTTTTTCTTTGCAATAATGACACTCAACATTAGAGAATCTATTAGAGCCTCCTTGTGATTTACCACGCGATGTCCCCCGGTTACTTGGACCTCTACGTTGTTGTCTCCCCCTTGATTCGGTAACCAACACCTCGGAATGTGAAGAAGAACCTTGTGACTTACGTCTCAACTCCTCATTCAACACACTACTTTTAGCCAAGTCCATCGAGATGATACCATTCGGAGCGGAGTTTGACAATGATGTCCTAAAAGTCTCCCAAGAATTAGGCAAAGTACCAAGAAGCCATAAACCTTGAATTTCATCATCAAAAGTAAGCTTCATCTCCGACAATTGATTTAGGATCCCTTGGAAAGTGTTCAAGTGATCGGTCATTGGTGAACCATCACTATACTTCAATGACATCAATTGCTTGAACAAGAACAACTTATTGTTCCCCATCTTTCTTGCATACAACTCCTCAAGTTTGATCCAAAGAGAGCAAGCGTGAGTCACCGAACTCACGTGATTCAAAACATTATCATCCACCCATTGTCGAATGTAACCAAAAACTTGTCTATGCAATAAAGTCCATTCTTCATCACTTTTTCCTTCGGGTTTTTCATTAGAGAAAACCGGCAAGCGGAAGCCTTTAACATAAAGCAAATCTTCCATCTTTCCTTTCCATACATTATAGTTGGATCCATTCAAACTAATCATTCTAGTTGTGTTCATCTCCATCATTGCACAAATCAAACCACGACTCTAGATACCACTTGTTGGGGAAAACTAGACTTAATAGTCTCTTTAAAATGCGGAATTAATTCTCCCAATCACCTGTGCAATTAAATCGACAACCAGAAAATCCAACCAAGCAGAATAATGATAATGATAAAATAAATATGAGACACCGAAATTTAACGTGGAAAATCCCCTCAATGTGAGAGAATAAAAAACCACGGGACCAAGCCAGATAAATCTTCCACTATGAATAAATAATGGGTACAATTAGTCATCTAGTAAATACTAGGAACAACAATAATCATCACCTAAAGTGGAATCAAACAACAACTCAACATCCACTCAAATGGGTAAACTAACACAACCTAGAGAGAGATTTAAACAACTGGTAAAAACTAACTAAGTGATAGAAAATATATACTCAAGTTGTAGCTTAAAACAAGCAACTTTGCTACACACTCATTACCACTTAGAAGCCACAAAGTCTCCTCTCCCAGACTTGCAGTGCTGCGCTACTGTTACTGTGTTGTTGTGTTTCTCACGCAGCTATAGGAAACTAGGGATTTCAAATCCCATTTGTTCTTCTTCTCACGTGACAACTAACTTGTCACATGGCATGCAAACCATGGGCCAAGCCCATTACTTTTAACACCCCCTTTTCTTTTGTTTCTTTTTATTTTATTTGGCTCACTCCAAATAGGAGGAATTGCCCAACATTTAGTACATGTGTTTTTTTCAAATTTTGATTTAAATTAGTGTTGATTTGATGATGAGAATGGTAAGTGTAGTAAAGGGGTGTTGGTTTTCATGCATTTGGATGAATGTGATGATGATTTGTTTTTGATTAATTTTTCTGTGTTTGGACTTTGGATTTTGGAAGATGAATATATCAAAATCAAATTCTTATTTTGACCATGTAATAATAAAACTGTTTATATTATTAATTAAAATTTAAAATAATATATCAAAGGAATATTCTCTAAAGATTCAGTTTTTTTTTTCCTCTCCTACCATGGGAGACTCATTGAGGTCGCGTACAGGAGACAGGGCCACAAATAACTAATATTCTTAGACATTAGTTAAATTAAGAGGCTCCCGTGGATCTTTATGAAAGCAAAGACCATGATTTTAGAAGGAAGTCCTCCACCAATGGAAGCAGAAGCATACGCACTTAAAGAGATATTTGGCTTGAAGAACTTGGTCTCTCGAAAGTGGTAATAGAGTTGGACTGTTTGCTAGTAGTGAACGCCATTAACGGTAAAACAAGGGACCAAACTGAATTTGGAGTTATTATATATTACTGTAGATTTTTGTTAGCAAATAATCCAAACTTTGAGATAAGCTTCATTAGGAGACAAACAAATTTTGTCGCTCATACACTTGTTATGGCGACTATGAGATAAATTTCATTAGGAAATCATCTTTAATTTGAATCCATCTTGTATTGTTCCTATTTTAATGAATAAAATAATATAACTTTGTTATTGTAAAAAAAAATTGACTATACAAATTTTAATATATTTTTTACCAAATTTTAGTTTTTTTAACTAGTGTTAAATATCGGTTAACATTTTCCTTAATTAAGAGAAAAGTCTTGTTTGGTAAAAATAAACTATAAGCTAGTTGATAGCTGAAAAGCTAGCTTATAGCTGATAGCTCATAGCTGAAAAGTTAGTAGATTGAAATTAAAATGTTTGGTAAATTTAGCTGTTGTAAGTATAAAATGACGTAAAAGTGAATGGTTAGTGGATAATTATTATATTTTATAAAAAAAATGAAAATAATAAGGGTAAAAAATTATAAGTTATAAGCTAAAACACTACTTTTAATAGCATCACAAAAAATGTTATAAGCTAATTAAATAAGTTCGTTATCAAACGTCTTTTTTTTTTAAACAAACTTATAAACTAGTCAAATAAGTTAGTTTATTGGACTTATCAAACACATCCGAAAACTAATTTATTTTAGTTCAATGGTGTGTCCGTTAATACGAGTGAAGCATAAAGGGTATAATCGGAATAAAATAATCTAATAAATTTTTATTATTTTATATATATAAACCCAATCCGGCAAAAGTTCCCGCCAAAAACCTGAAATCAGATATAAACCCTAAAAGGAGAGTAGAGAGAAGAGAAAGCGCAAAAATGAAAGACGAAATCAAATCAGAATTCAAAAAAGCAGGGTTCAATCTCGACGAAGAAGAAGAGATTCTAAGCAAATGTAACTAATTCTTCAATTTTCCTCGATTACTTAAACAATTATTGCTAATTATTCGTTTATCTGCTTAATTTCTGTTGCAAAATTTGTAGGTCTCACTTTCTGCATCAACTACAGTCTCACCGCTTCCGATCTCGTCTCAAGCTGGGAAGTTTATTACCTTAACAGGTTCTTATTATCTTTTGCCACTAAATTTTACTTTGCACTTTGTGAATTTCTTGTGCATAAATAAAATAATAGTGTTATTAATTATTATACTCTGTGATCTATGAAATTCAAAGATATAAGAACCTTTTTAAGTTATATGAATTTATTTATTTATAAGAGGTAGTGTTGATTTAACAAATTTTGTTTGCGGGATAATTTACGATTTGGATTTGGATGGTGATATTTGACAGACAGCTGGATGAACCAACTGTACAAAATGCTGAAATGGAAGGATTTTTGTTGCATCTACAGAATAATGTGAAAGAAGATATTATAAAGGAGGAAACTGGTTTGCATCTTTATTCTATTGGAGATGTAGAAATGTAAGCATATCCTACTTGGAGTTCGATTGTATAGTAATTTGTTCTTCTTTGCCATTAGTGCTTTAATTGTGATTTTGGGCATGCATTAACATTTAAATTAAGATTTGTTTCTTTGGTTACGCGGAGCAGAATTTGCAGCTCTTTTGGACATAATCATCTTGCTGATTGTATACAAAATGCACAGAAATAAGATTTTTTTTTTTTTATTTATATGAATTCATCAAACGGTGTTTGTAATTTGTATATACCTCCTTATAGCTCGCATCACTGTGTAAATGTGGAAGAAAATTATTTGGGCATCTTTAACAGATTCTGCTTGTTGTCAGCTTCATTTCCTTTATTTATTCCTGATAATTGTTTTGGAACTTGTATATGACCCTTTGATATGAAATAGAGATTGTTGATGCATATTAGGATAGACTACTAAGTATAGTGGTTTTTGTTTATTGCTGTAACAGTTAGTGGTCATGAAATAGTTAATAAAGTAGACAGAGTTGTTGAATAAATTACAGATTATTCTGATAAAAGTCTTTTTATGCAGGATCTTAAATAATGACGATGATACAAAGGACGATACTCCCAGCACACCGACGCAGAATCGTCAAGATGTTTATTCGCCTATACATGATACACCATCTTTGTACGGGAATGTTTTAGCATCTGGAAAGCCAGCCAATCTGGTTACACCTTTTTCAAAGCGGACAGATAGGTTTGCGGTGAAATTCAGCATCAACACCATTCCTGATGTAGAAAATGAAAAACAAGAACTTAATCGCGAAAATGAAGAGGATGACGAGTACAGTATTGTTTCAAAAGTCGTAAACCAAAAAAGGTGTTCATTGGTGATTCATGGATCAGGGCCGAAACCAGGTTGCAGATTTATGTATGATAGGATTGAGGATAGGGTATGTGATTTCTAGCATTGCTCTTAGATCTTTACCCTTTTACATTTGTTTGTTGATACCCGATTATTGGTGTTTAGATTAATGCAATAGAAAGCCGGATTAAAAAACATGCAAGAGCACTTGTAGCTTCTGGGCTCTATGAAGAACCAACAGACCCTACAATTGCATCACCAGTAAGTTTAATGCATCTATTTCTCTCATGCACATAATTTTGATGGAAAATTCTGAAGCACCAAATTTTAATTATTGGCTCTTTATTTAGCCAATGAAATTGTCATGGTACTAGTATGGTACCCATGCGTCGCAGATTTGTTGTCATAAAGTATAACAATATTCATCCGTCTTTATAGTATAATGTTTTGGTCTTTAATTCCAAATGATCTTTGCCTATGGGGCAAATTGTCTAATAACTTGAAGTAATATGCCTTAACAGAGAAGCTTTTTTTCCGCCGGCATGATTTGTTGTGATGGAGAAGGCCGTCTTAACGAGAAATCTGTCATGTTGCAGAGCAGGTGAATAACGATTAGATCTCCATTCATTTTCGTACATACATATCTGTTGTCGCTTCTCAAGTTGATGTATCTATTGCCAATATGTTGGATTTGATAAGAATTATTTGGAACGTGTACTCTTTGGGACATGTTTATTACTTTGAACAAATATTCTTTAGGGAAAAAAGTCAGTTTATTTAATTTGATTAGGTCTTATGTCAATGCAAGAGATGCCCTGATGGGTTTTTTAATATTTTGCGATCCATTATTTTACTGCAGATTAGCATGTCAACTCATTCAAGCTCTACAACATTTAGTCCATGTTTGGTTTTACTTTTGAAAGGCAAAAATTATTTCAAAAGTATAAAAGTGATTTTGATATGTTTGATGCTGCCTAAAGAATGGATTCTAACTTAAAGCTTGGAGTTGTAGTTTTTGTCTCCTATCGTAATTTTTAGCATGAAATTTATTGTTTAACTTATTTTTATGTGAATGTATCCAAACATAAATAATTTTATTTTCAGTTTACTTTTAATTTTAACCAAAATAAATTTTTGAAATCAATTCATGGAAAATCAATATTCACCACCGAAGAATCTAACACATTACATGCAACACTGCTTATCATATATATCCTACATTTAGCTCTTCAAGTTTTTATATCATACATGGATCTGTTTTCTAATGTGGTAATACACCTCAACAGTATTGAGCATTCTGGAGGAGAATGTGTCCGCCTAGACTTACAACGTTTAAGCCATTATTCAGTTTTCCCTGGCCAGGTGAGTAAGAAATGGTGAGTTAAATTGTAGGTTTCAAAGGTGCAATCGTGTATCAGAATTATGTTATTAAGAGAAGACTCCATCTTGATAGGTAGTTGGAATCGGAGGGCATAATCCTAGTGGGCATTGCCTAGTTGCGTCTAAATTGGTTGATTATATACCTACCTCTGTTGCTAGCGAGGATTTGAATCCTTCAAAGAAGCAAGCTATTGATAAGGAGATTCAGCCAACTGATCTGCTTTGTAATCAGAGAGAGCTGTCAATGGTATGCATCCCATTTTTTGTTTGCTAATGAGTTCTCCTGGAAACTAAATTCTGAACTACATTTTATTTTAAATAATGAATTATTTCAGATCATTTATAGGATTAGTTTTAGTGAAGAGTCATTTTCATAATGGAAAAATGCCTGACACAGTAACATCCTATTTTGCAACACACAATCTTGAACTGCCATCTTTGGTTTAAGTTTCAATTGAAATATTATAGATTTCCTTTTGTTGCTGTTCTGGAGTTGTCTTTATAATTCTAGCAGGTTATGTTTCATTGTATTTTGGTGGAGGGGCTTTTGAGTGAGGCCTGTTTGTAGTGTTATGGGGCGGGTGGTGTGTGTTTTGTAAGCCTTGTCTATGTTTGGCTTTCCCTTGGATGCTTTGTTTTGTTTCCTTTTTACCCTGCTGCTCCTCTTCCTCTTGTGTGGGAGTATGCTTTATAATATTTGCCATTTTAAAAAAAGAAATATTATAGATTTCCACTGGTGTAATACTATACATACTATATTTTTATTAGGAATTTACAGTTTACACATGCTTTTGGGCTTAACAGATTATTGCGGCGGGCCCTTTTACTACAACCGACAATTTGTTGTTTGAGCCTCTTGTAGAGCTGCTGGCATATGCAAAGCGAAGACCACCACAGCTTCTTGTATTGGTAAATATACCACCTATACTGCAGTCTGCATCTTTTTTATCATTATTATTGATTTTGGGGTCGTAGACAATAACTAGTTCATGAGGTTGCCAACTTGACGGTGTTGACAATTGCATTTTATCGCAGCTGGGACCATTTATTGACTCTGAACACCCAGACATCAAGAAAGGAACTGTGGACAGGGATTTTGATGAAATATTTCATTTTGAAGTCTTGAAGAAGGTAATAACTTTAATAGGATTTGTTTTTGGAATCTTCTTCTGTTGTCCTTTCCTAAATCCTAACCTCCACCCTGGTGCACTTACTGTTCCTAGTTGGAAGATTATGTAGAATCTATGGGTTCTACAGTACGTGTTCTCCTTGTACCATCTATACGGGATGCTAACCATGATTTTGTTTTTCCTCAGGTAATGATAAATCTCTAGATTCTTTAGCCATTGTTTTAGTTTTACTCAAATCAAAGATCCAAAAACTGATTTCCATAATTTGTTTTTGCAGCCTGCATTCGATATCAGTCAACTTCAGGTATAATGATTTTAAAGCATTTAGGAATCAATCTTCAGAACTGTTGTGCTAGCAGAGTAACTTTCACTGTTGTCATTGATGCTTATATAGTTATTTTCTTTTATTATCAGATAGCCAGTCTCACTAATCCTGGAATCTTTGAGGCAAACGAGGTATTGCATTGTCGATAACTTACTCTTGTACTTGTTTGATGAGCTCTACATGATACATCTGGGCTTCTCTAGTTAAAAAACCATGCTGACACACAATAAGCATATTGGTTATGAAATCTAGCTATAGATTGAGAAACTTTTATTTCTGATTTGTCGACATACACATTATGTTAATGGAGATTTTTGTAGGGTTTTCTTTTCCCCCTTACTAGTTTTCTTTTCAAAGAAAAGAAGCAAAAAATTATAATTATAGGGTTTTTTTAATTTTGTTAATTGCTGATTCTGGAGAGAAGTTTTATTTCATCAAGGATTGTGTGTCAGGTCAAAGTTGGTTGCTGCACTTTGGATGTTCTCAAGCAGATCAGTGGGGAGGAGATATCACGAATTGCAGCAGATGGAAAACCTATTGATCGTTTGAGTAGACTTGCAAACCATATTCTTAACCAACAGAGGTAATACTGTTATCTTGTTGTTATGCTTGATGTTAGGTTCAGCAGTCATCAGAAACTAATGCCTTTCAATTTTCTCTCAGTTTCTATCCACTTTACCCGCCAGCAGAAAGTGTTCCCTTGGACTTTTCTCTGGCACCAGAAGCCCTTCAACTCTCATTGGTTCCAGATGTTCTTATCTTACCTTCAGACATCAAGTACTTTGTCAAGGTAAATTATTTTCAGTTTAAACTTGATTTTATTTTAAAAAAGCGTCGTGATTTTCACTGTATAGATGCATGTGATCAGGGTTGACGTACAAATAATATACGCTGTTTTTATTTCATGATGATAAAATATTTATAAACTATTCACTGGGCAGGTTCTTAATAACGAAAGCGAAGAGACTAACTGCAAGAAATGCATTGCCATCAATCCGGGAAGATTGGCCAAAGGAGAGGGAGGAGGTACTTTTGTAGAGCTTGATTATAGTGGAGGTCCTGATAAAATTAACGCTTCAATTTTGGCCATATGAATACTCCTATTTGTTGAGACCACTTCATCATTTGGGTATTTTTTGTTACACCTAGTAATTGATTTAGAGACTTGAGCACCTTTGTAATATCAATGTCTTAATTTCCTTAAATTAATTTTAAAAAAGAAACATACATGTATTATTACAGCTTTTAACATGATAGGAAGCAAGTGTAATAACGAAAACCTTGTAAAACTGCTTTCTTTCACACATGGTGTTTGTGTAGAGTCTTTGTCATGTCACTTCTAAAGACTAGTTAAAATACCAAATGTTATTGAGAGCATTCACCATCATAAAAATGTTCTCATATTGCAAATACTATATTCAAGGGTGTCACAGTTTTCCGTTTTCATTAATTTGACTTGGTATTAAAAATAGCCTTTATACTTTGTTGGTATAAAAATTAGAGTTGCACACAATGTTTTTTGTAACTATTGATGAATAATTTTTTCAAACCAAGTCATCTGAGTAATTGCCGCAAAAATTTAGCTTTTACAGATATATCATTGCGTATAATCAGAGAATAAATAACAATGTATAAATAAGCCAGTTCCTACTAGCAAAGACCATCTAAGGAAGGAAAAACTAATTCTCAAATCCAAGGAGTAGCTTAAAATATATAATAATTATTATTCCTATTCTGCTAACATGACCTTGTTATAACACCAATCATTTCATAAACAAGCTCAACTAAGATTCTACTATAAATCACAAGGTATAGCTCAAGCAAAACTCAGCAAAAGAACAAACTATTGCCATTTAGTAGTTGAAAACCAATTGGATGAACAGCGATTTAGGTGTAGGAGCTCAGATTGCTAGGGAAACAGATCGTTGATTTACATCACCATACCTCCATCAATGGTGAAAACCTGCAACACAGTAATTAAAGTATAAAAAGTACGCTTTAGTGATAAGTAGAAAAATGAATGCTGGAAAATTAACATAAATTAGAGAACCCTAATATGATAGGACATGTTAACAGATCCAATTATAATGTACTAAAAAAGCACTCGTGCAAGATCAAATTAAGTAAATGACCTGCCCAGTGATGTAGCTGGCAGCTTGATTAAGAGCCAAGAATTCCACTAGTCCAGCAACTTCTTCTGGTTGGCCATATCGTCCTGAATCCAACATGCAAATAATAAGTTTAAATAGGTAACAACATCTTCAATAAATTACAACTTAAACGAATTATTCCTTGTGTCCACCTAATGGAATTCCCTCCAAAATCTTTGCCTCGAGATCTTTTCCTAACTTGGCAGTCATGTCAGATGCAATAAATCCTGGAGCAACGGCATTAACCTAGCAAGAAAAACAGGGTTTTAGCTAAATTTATCAATTGGTAGACAATATCCGGCATAAATTTATATATTTTAGAAAATTACAGTGATGCCTCTGCTAGAATATTCCCTTGCAACGGATTTTGTCAGGCCAATTACTCCTGCTTTTGCAGCAGCATAATTGGCTTGTCCGGCATTGCCAACTAAACCAACAACTGATGAAATATTGATTATCCTTCCCTGAAAAAATACAAGTATCCACATTTGAAAGTAGAGAGCTTAGAGACAGATAGTTGTCATCTTGAAACAAAGGCAACAATAAGATAAATACTACAAAAGTTAGAATTATAAATTTGGGCATTTACAAAAAAGGAACTGTTGAGAGAAAATTTCCACTTTAGGCGCAATTAATGACTTGAACGGTCCATTGTTCCTAAATAGGATTCCTAAAAGAAATCATAAAAAAGGAAGGATAAAAGAATAAATTGTTTTCACCTTCTTATTCTTCATCATAATCTTAGCAGCTGCCTGCAAAAAAAATTAACCATCTCATATCAAATTAAAAAGAAAAAAGGGAAAGCTTAAATTTAACACAAACTCATTCCTAAAATACTCACCTGTGTGGAAAGAAAAACACCAGTGAGATTTAGATCAATAACATCCTGCCACTGAGATTTCTTCATTCTCATCAATAAACCATCTCTGGTTATTCCTAAAACCATACAATTTTTATTTTAGTATGAAGGAAAATAAAGAGGGTAGCACAATCACAATATCTTTTCAACTTACCAGCATTGTTTATCAATACATCAACAGTTCCCCAAGCATCTACTGCCTACAGATGTGAAAGTCATAAAAAAGCAGCAAAGGTAGAACAAGATCAATCTAATAAGTCAAGAGTAGCCGCTCACAGTTTTAATCATAGAGTTCACATCAGCTTCATTAGAAACATCTCCACCATATGTTAGAGCTTGCCCACCCAGCGCCTCAATCTACAAATAATAATAAAAAATTGACGCAGTTCAGTCAATCCCAGTAAAAAGATAGCCTGGTTATACTCAAATAATACAGATGACAAGAGCTGACATCATTAGAATAATAAACCACAAATGTCATCAAGCATGGGTCAATGTAACATACAACTACAACCACACAGAACTACAACTGTAAAGCACAAGTTTAAAAATAATACTAGTAAATAACATATTTATATAATGAAAAAACGGTAGTACTTTTCTTTAGAAACTGATCCATTAATATTAATTGTGTCTTTTTTATTGACTTCACCTCAACTTTGTAAAGAACAAAACAGAGCATGAAAGTAGAAGAGTAAGAAGACCATAAAACCCAGGCTAAGAAAAATCATAGAATGATCAACAACTTTGGCTGGGAATTGAGAAATAACAACATGAATATCATATAGATACATTGCACTGATATACAAATCTTTAGTACTATAGCACTTCACTCCTTTTTCCTGGGGGGAAAACCCATCAAAATTTAAAATTTACAAAAACTATAATATTGTAGAGGTGATCATCTAGCAGTAGCACTGCACCACCAACTTTATAATCCTAACAAATAATTGGGGCACAATGAATATACAAACAATGATATTAAAAAAAGCTTCCAGATATATATTGCCTATGAATAAAAATATAACCGATTGAAAAGTACCCACATGAAATTTCAGTAGTGTGTTAAATATAAACCTTAATCATGGTCCTAAAATTAGATTGGAACAAAAACAGTAACAGTAATGGCAACAATGCACAGACAAATAATCACACAAATTTCAGAAAGCAGTTTTCTACCTCCTTAGAAACCTCTTCGGCTTCCTTGGATGATCTCGCGTAATTGACCAATACCTGCCATCAGTATCCAAAAGTAAATCACAAAGGCATTACTTTTACAGCAATGTACAACTCTGACTTCATTATAACGACTAAAATCCTGATTTTGATCAATTTCTCCAAAACTATTTGTAAAAGTAATGTTAAAAGAATATTGTAATACCTGTGAGTTTTAATAACTTCTAGTGTAATATGAAATTAGCTTCGACTTCTCAATTATTCAAAAACTCTATTAATTTGCAAAAACAAAACTTCTCTATAAACATTTATAAATCGCCAGAACTTTTTTGGGAATGAATGGATTACAAGTTTATGATCTTACTTAAATCGACAAACTACTATAAGTTAAAACCAATTGAAACTGAGCCTAAGGAGAGTTACAGACTTACAGGGAATGCTATCTATTGTGAATTTGTGACAAATTTCACGGAAAAACTAACAAGAGAACGAGATTTCTAACAAGAGTTTTAGGACTGTATTGTTAACACTAGAACATATTCTCTAGGTGTTTAATTTTAGAGAAAATAGAATACCCTGCACTATCAATGTAAAATAATTTTTGTATTGTAATCCAATAGCAAATCATATATTCCACCAAATCACCCCACTACATCCCACTTTAATTATATGACATGAAGAAATATTTGATAAATTGATTCTGCACTGACGGAACATATTCATTAAACGCTTTATTTTAAATATAAATATGCCAAAGTAAATCAACCAAATGTAAAACAAAGTAACTTAAATTGCAATGTAGAAGAAAGTGATTCGTGAACAAGTTACCAAAATTGTGATAGAGTGTGCTATGTATTAGTGTGTGCTATGTATTAATGTATGTAGAAGTAAAGTAAGAAAATCGTTTGAAAGCTACGAGTTCTTTGTTTGCAACAAGTAGAATCGATTCATACAATTTAAATAAAATTCGCCAAAAATAAACGTGAATAGTGAATCATTTCATTATCAATTTATGTCTAACGGTTGCGACGACTAACCTTGCAACCTGCTTTACCTAAAGCTAACGCAATTGCTTTTCCGATACCTCTGGAAGCTCCGGTTACAATTACAACCGGCGCCTCCACTTTCTGAGCTTCTGCGGTTCCCGCTTCCGCCAGAGTAGCAACCTGTGGTCTCAAACCTGAATTTGCACGTTCTCAAATCAGCAAAACTGGAAAGTAATTTAGGAAAAAAAAAATTGAATGAAAAATGAAGATCAGTTAGTACCAGTGGAGTTAAACGAAGTATTGGATCTAGAATGAAGAGCGGAAACTGGACGGAGATTATTGAGAACCGGAGACCATTGGCGGATCTGACCGATTTTACGGCTACCGGCAGCGGCGAAGTTGGCGGTTCGGAGAGCGACGCAATTGGATCCGGTAAGAGAAGCCATTACTGTTCTGAAAATGAGAGAAGAGAAAATGGAAGAAGCCAGAGAAATGAAGAGAAGAGGGAACGGTTTTGGGTTTTAAAATGGAACGAAATTGTGTTGTGTTTGTTAGTACTTTGGAAGCTCCGTAGTGTGAGAATGGTGTTATTGAGAGGACGATACAAACGAAGTATGAATGTTGTGTAGTCTTAGTTAGGTAGCATGAAGTTGAGATATTTAGTGGGCCAAAATAGTGAGTGTCTTATATATATATATATCCCTGGCTACTTAATTAGTTAACTTAGGCTCTGTTTGGCAAAAATAGCGGATGGCTGATGGCTGATAGCTTATAGCTGATAGCTTATGGCTGATGACTTATAGCTGATAAGCTAATTAAAGTGTTTGGTAAAATTAGCGGTTCAATCATAGATAAATGTGAAATGACATAAAAGGGCATTCATAATTAATAAAAAAAAAATTATTTAAGATATTATAATTTAGTAATTTAATTTTTTAATTTAATATATCTTTTATATTTTAATATAGAATGAAATTTATTCACTAAAATTTTACTTTAAAATTATTTTCATTTCAATTTTTATATTTTATAAAAAAAATTAAACAAAACAATAATAAATTGATTCAAGTGGTAATTACTTAATATTTAAAATACTTAAAATTTAGTGATTTAAATTTATAATTTAATTTATCTTTTATATTATTATTATTATTTATTATAATATTAAATTAAATTTTAATCTTTTTTTATAGAGGTTAAATTTTATTCTTTGAAATTTCATTTTAAATATATCTTTATTTCAATTTTTATACTTTATTAAAAAGATTAAACATAATGTACAAAAAAAAAGATTAAACATATTAAAGAGATTATAATAGGTACAGGCTATAGTAACGTTGTACCAAAAACTAGATACATCAACAATTAAAAAAAATTCAAGAACGTAAAAATATAATTGGTATACAACACAATAAAAGAAAAATAGATAGGTGCAAGTGCAACAACGTAAAAAAAGTAGGCACAACATACCTATTTTGTTTTAAATTATACTATATAAAAAATTATAGTAAAGGATAAAAATGGATTTAAGATAAAATCATAAGGGTAAAATGGGAAGAAAAAATGATAAGCTATAAGCTATAAGCTCATAAGCTACTTGAATTAGCTTATGAAAAATAAGCTATAAGTCAGTAAAATAAGCTATAAGCTCTTCCTGAAAAACTGTTACCAAACGGGTCTTTTAGCTTATAAGCTATAAGACATAAGCTATAAGTCAATTTTGGAGGCTTGCCAAACAGACCCTTAGTGGGTGTCAAATCCGAAGAAAAAGAAGAAAAAAAAAACAGTTTGTATTATAGAATGAGAACATTAAAATATAGATGGTGAAGAAAGAGGAGAGATACAAACATATTAGATTTTATAAGGTTCTCATTCTAGAATGCAAGGATGTGAACTATTTTTTACACGCTTGTATCTTACATTGCGAGAGGAATAGTATTGGAAGGTATTCCCGCTCCTCCTTAATATAAATGAAAAAAATCACTTTTTATACAGAAAGATTGATCTAACGTAGATTAGATATATCAATTTTTTCTTATGCTTAAAGAATAGAGAGAGTATATGTCTTTTGCTCTTGCTCCCTTTGGTCATCAGTTAGGTCTTTGATTGACATGTCATCGGTGGATCTCAAAATCTGGTAGATCATTTTCTTCATTTTACTTTTTCATTTGTTGGTCCCCAGTGCGCGTCGCTCCTTTCTACAACTTATTTGGCTCTTATGTGTATGGATTATTTGATCAACGATTATTCAGAAATTCAAAACAGTCTTTAACTCAGTTGCTGGACAAGGTCAAACTTTATTCTTATTGGTGGTTGAAGACATGTGTGAGTATACTAGCAAGCCTACTCCCACTTACCTTTTACCAAAATGTCTAGAAAGAATAAAAAAAAATATTACAAAAAGGCCAAGTCTAGCATGGGAAAGTCATGTAGGTCTCCCATGGTGGGAAACAAATTTTAACCTTTAGATTACAAAGACCTACCATAAACTATAATAAAGTGTCCACACCATATTCTATCCTCTTTTATCAAAATTATTTTTTAATTTATACATTATTATTATTAAATTAATGATATGTTATTATTAAATTAATTTTATATGCCGAAATTAATCTTTTTTTATCTTTCAAAGATTATATTGTGTATGCAATTTTTAATCTTTATCGATATTATTTTCATTTCTTAATCCTTTTTATTTTATTAGTAATTGTATTTGTTGTTATCTATGAAGCCCCGGGACACGATACTGATACGATACCGATACGCCGATACGTGAAAATTTTTAAAATTCTCAATTCGATACTGTCGCGATACGTTATTTAAAAATTAAATTTAAAATTAAATATATAAATACACAGTATATAAATATGACTAAAATCAACAATATTAATAATTAAAAGCAGAAAATATTTAGTCTTATATCAGAATTTTGGGATAAGCTCAAATTTTTAACAACCTGCTATATAATAGGACACCATAGTTTTTCTTTTGAAAAGTAAAAAATTATATTGACAAAGGAAAACCACAAGAAGTGCTAAAGTACAAACAAACATCGGGTACCGGGACGTATCAGACATATCGGGTATTACTTTTTTATTTAAAAATAATGATTTAACCGATACTTTTTCAATATGAGTATCGAGACGTATCAGAAGAGTGTCGGGTATTATTTTTTTATTTAAAAATAATGATTTAACCGATACTTTACCGATACGAGTATCAGGATGTATCGGAAGAGTATCGGTATCGAGTACGTATCGGACACGATACGTAACCACTTTTTGAGTATCGGGGCTTCAGAGGTTGTTACCCTCATTTTTTTATGTATGACCAAATATCAAGAGTAAGGGGAAGTATTTGTTTTATTATTTCAAAGAAACCTTAACCGCCTTCCCCACCCTCCATATCCAATCTCCTTTATTCATCATGTAGCCTGTTCCTATGGTGGTGCGATGAGCGGCGTCGGCCCTCCGCACCACCCTGTCCAGATTTGCGCCGGAGAGGTTTCGATGGGTGTGGTGGGTTTCTCTTCTCCTGGGTTCACATCTTTCCGGTTTCGGTTTGGATTTCTTCCTCCTTGTCCGCGTCGGCACTTATCTGTTGTGGTGGTGCTAGCGGCGGATCTGGCGGTTACCCTTTGTGGGTTGTGTTTCGTTGTGACAAACACCACCTCCCTTGCGGCGGTGGTTGTTTGTTTGTGTTAGCTTTTCTCATAACAGTACAGGTTTGTTTCCTGTGTTGTTGTTGGTGAGCTTTATGGAGTTGTTTCAACCACTATTGCCGTCTCTGTGGTGGTGGTGGTCGGTGGTTCTTCCGGTGGTGGTTTCAGAGTTTCAAGCTTGTCTCCAATGAGTCGAGGCTGCTGTTTATTACCCGTGTCGATCGTGGTGTTTGATTCATCTCGCTTTGGCATTGGTTTGTATGGCTCGAAAGGGTCTTTGATACTTGCTGCATTTTCGCAGGGAGTTGTTGGTACGTGGATCGGTTCGTGTTGACGACCAGTTCATTCGCCGTTTCCTACCTTAGCAAATGCTCATTTATCATTTTTTTGCTATTTGGTTTCGCGCCCGTACGCGGGTTCGCTGGATAGCGTCTGATGAGTTTGTGTTTACTTTGGTTTTTCTCACCTTTTAAGGTTGGCTCCAAAACCACTTGTAGTTACTTTTAATTGTTTTATCTTTGTTTGCTATGTGTGGTATACTGGGTCAGGTTGATGTCCCCCCAGTTTTCTTTGTATTATCTTTGTTTTATGTTTAATATATTTGGGATAGGGCAGCGGGTTTTCTCTGCTCTCCTTTTGCTTAAAAAAAAAAAAAAAGAGTAAGGGGAAAATAGAATTCTCCATGTTAATTTATTTTTTATTTGTTCAACTCACTAAATTAACATTTTTTACATATTAGTTGAGAGAAAAATCAACATTTTTAATAGTTTTATTTGTGTTTCTTTAGGTTTTGAAACAATTACTAGTTTAAAAATATATTTTTCTCATTATAATAGAAATTAGTTTATTATTTTAATAATTATTGTAAATGAGAGAGAATATTTAAAAAAGTCACTATTAGGAGGTTCATTCCCCTGCAACTGCTATCGGAGAGGGCTGAAACCACTTGATGTCAAAACTGACTAACGAACCATTAGGTGATCCAGTGGGCCGGATACTTATGGTGGGAAAAAAATCACTACTATATAGACAAAAACAAATCAACTTAAAAATGAGATATTAAATTAATAAAATGAGATATTTAGTACAATGAGACTTACTCTTATGTGTGTTTAGTCTCTCAACCTTCTTTATTTATAAGTTCGATTTTTAGATTTTTTTTTCACCTTTGTTATTGTACATATACACTTTGACGTGAAATATATACTACATTAAAATAAAATTTTGGCATATAAAAATTATTTTAATAATAAGATATAATTAATTTTTAATAATAATAATATATAAATTAAAAAAATAATTTTGATGAAAGATGATAGAATATGGTGTGGACACTTTATTATAGTCTATGATAGACCTTTGTAATCTAAAGATAAAAATTTGTTTCCCACCATGGGAGACCTACATGTCTTTCCCATGCTAGACTGGCCTTACAAAAATCCATTGGAGTGAGGCACATTCATGTTAGGGCCAAGGCTAGCATGCACAAGGGACTTAGGTCTCCCATAGTGCACAAGTAGTATTATCCATTAGATTATTATAGACCATCATGGACTTTCTACATTGTATAATTTTCAAGGAAAAATAATACTTTTAATCTTTATCTTATTTTTTTAACATTTTTATTCTTTATCTTAAATTTGTAACAATTCGGTCCTTTATTTTATTTTTTTGTAACACTTTGGTCCTTTATCTTTTATTTGTAACACTTTGGTCCTTTAAAGAAGATAAAAATATGAAATAATTGATGAAGATGATGAACATATTGATCAAAATTATGAGTTTTATTTAATTTTAATAAAAATGTAATTTAAAAAATAAAATTCAGCATTTTTTTAATAAAAAAAATGAGAAAAGAAGTTTATATGTGAATGTTATAAAAGATAAAAGACCAAATTGTTAGAAATAAAAGATAAAGGACTAAAATGTTACAAATAAATAAATTAAAGGACCAAAGTTTTACAAATAAAAGATAAAGTACCAAAGTGTTACAAAAAAATAAGATAAAGCACCAAAAATGTAATTTTGCTAATTTTTAATTATATTAATCCATATTAGGGTCTGTTTGACAAGACCAAAAAACTAACTTATAACTTATGTATAAACTAAAAGACCTGTTTTGTAACAGTCTTTTCATCATGAGCTTATAGCTTATTTTAATGACTTATAGTTTATTTTTCAGACGCTATTTCAAGTAGCTTCTGAGCTTATAGCTTATAACTTATCATTTTGTCTTCCAATTTTATCCTTATAAATTTATCTTAATTCTTTTTTATCCTTTAAAATTTATTACAATTTAAAACAAAATAGATATTTTTTGTACCTATTTTTTTTACGCTTGTCCATATCCATTTTTTTCTTACATGTTGTACCTTTTTTTTCATCGTTATATCTCTTTTTTAAAATGTTGTTGTACGTTTTGTCAAAAAAAAAAAAGGTTGTTGTACATTTTGATTTATATATAACGTTTTGTGTACATTTTGTTATAAAAATCAATCCATATCGTCACTTTCTTTTAGTACTTTTGATATATAATGAATTTTCTTTTAAAAAAACAGCATTTAAAAATTAATTTAATAATAATATTTGAAAGATTTTTTTTATTTGACACAAATATATGAAAGATATATTGATTAAATTAACAAATTTTAAATTTTAAACTAAATTAACAAATTTTAAGAATCTGAAATAATATTAATTTGATTTTGTCAAAAAAAATAAAATATTAATTTGATATAAATTTTATTAAATTAAAGATATCATTTTATGTCATTTTACAGTGACAAAGTCTGGCAGTGAAGATGGGCAGAGAGGGACGGTGAGAGAAAAAGAAAAATTAAAATAAGAATGTTCATATGTGTGTAGAACATGATAAAATTTGTGGACTATCATAATCCAACCATTAAACAAACTTGTGCACCATGGGACACCTAAGTTCCTTGTGCATGCCAGCCTTCCCCTTCATTCATGTTAGTCTCTCAAATTGGAAATATGACATAGCAACCCAATCATTAATCAACATGTACATTGGATCAAAACAGGAAGTTTAGTGACCACAACAAACAACGGATGGAATGGCATCATCTCACAATACATAGGACAGCCCCGTGTTTCTTTTTCACCCCTAGCACGCAAAAAATTGCAAAACTTTTCAATTAAATAATTTACACTAAAAAAATTCAGAAAATTAGCCTGTTGATGTTGGGTGGGGGTGGGGGTGGGGGGGGTGGTGGTGGGGGGTTGTGGTGGGGGGGGGGAATACATTTGTGTTCATTGTTGGAGAGATGAGTACATTAAAAGGACGACATGCTCCAATTTTTAATTAAAATCATAACTAAACAAGTAGGATAGCATGAAAACTTCAACTTTACGTCCTCTTAAATTTATCATTGCAACATATGCACGAGCCGGATTAGTCGTCCACTTTTGGTGGGTCGGAAACCGGTGCGAAAGCAAAAATAAATTTATCATTGCAGCAAACAGGACAAATAATAAAGTAGACAATATTTTACAAATGAAATCTGATGCATGGGCAGAAAATAGTCAAGGGTTATTATTTGCAGCCCTCTCACATCGGAAAACCAGTTAGGCATTTCTTTGGGCAGGTTTCTTGGAATTGTTTTTCCGCCGGACCTTCACCAAAGCATTTTGTAAATCCTAAAAATCACAGGAAAGAAGAGATCATTCAAATCGGTCATGCCACAAAACACAGCTATATGTAATTATTCTGTAAGCCCTATTGACCCAAATACAAACTACTCGTAAGGCTAGCCAGATGAAAGATGAGTCATAATGCTAGCCTGAGTTGCTTAAGCAAACAAATGTGTCAAAGGCCTCCTCCAAGCAGAATTTCCAGTTGGCAGTCGCTCTCTTACTGTTTTACTTTAAACCACTCCTGGTTACAACTGGCCCAAGACCCTACCAACAAGGCCTAACGGTTTGCCCAGTAGTTAGCACCACCTTCTAATTTCAACTTGATCATTGGGAGACTTGGGGTTGGGTATGAAATATCAATCTTAAGTTATGAATGAAGTGAAGAGTCACTTGCAACTAGACACATGGAAATTGTAAATTGTGAACTCTCAAGTATGGTTTTCAAATTTGGGCCAGCCAATGCAGCAGCCAAGACATGTGGCTAAAAACTTACATAAAAATAGCCTTTTGACAATATCCAAAAAAGTGCAACTGATGTAGCATTTCACAAATTACATGATTAACAATAACAGTGCAAAGTTGAATAGTATTTCTGGCAGTAGTTCTCGATAGAACAAACCCACTAATGCAAATTTTCTTTTTTCTCCAAAATGATTTCGGGAACTTCAAATATCATGTATTTATAGTATTAATTAATTAAACCTACAAATGAGGATAAAGCCTACTTTTCTTGGAACGCTAAAAGTTTAGGCACATATGTACCTCAACAGGTTCATTTTGCAATGTCCCGCGGGTCCAAAGACCTTCCAAATTGTAGTACGCCCTGGCATTTTCATCGAGGGCATGAACTATCACTTTACCTGAACAAAAGAAAAGAATCATCAGTGTTTGAAAAGGCATGGATAGAACCAAATAATTCATTTCAATTTTTTTTATATAACAGAAAAAAAAAAGTCACTAACACAGAATATTGATACGTTATCTTCGACCAGAGATTGTTAGGAGGTTCACTCTTCATTCTTTAGCCAAAAATGACAGGGAAAAACTATTGAAACCCAAAATCAAATAATACAGAGATCATTTTCCTTAACGCCTTGTCAAGCCACAAGATGCTCTAAGCAATGGAAGGAGTGAACTTGTAAGTGGCCCATGATATAGGAATGTTATATTGCAGCATTCCCACACTGGATACAAAGGATCAAGCAACAATGGCAGAGTAGTTGTAGAATCCAAACATTTCAGTTTATTATTCGATAAGAGGGCCTTGCACACAACACACACCCAAGAATAAATGCAAGACTTTTGTTTAGATAAAGGTCAAAAATGGGTTTGGAAGCCACTAATTCTATGGACTAACCACATAGAATGTTGGGAAAAAATCAGAGGATGCAGAAGGCAGAATCTGACACGATACCGAGTTAAATCAGTATCTTAATAACCAATTGGACATCATATTGGATTGTGCTTATACGCACAAGGTTACACACTTACACTCGGTCACAGAGTCAGCAACCTAATGTTAAACCTATCTTTAAAGATTGCTATAGGAGGAGAGGCAGAGGCTGAGAAGGTCAAAATTGGCCAGTTTTTGGTCAGTTATGTTTTTTATTAATAAATTGTGTTTGTCAATTATGTGTGTTGTTAATAAGAATAAATAGGAAAAGGGCCATAATTGGTTATCTAGAAGTTATTGAGTGCTTAATGGAAAGGGGGAGAACCAGGCTTTTGAATCCTTGGTGAAACTGTGTCATCGTCTACTTTTCTCTGTAACTTCTATTTTCTTTTCAAGTGTATAATTGTGTGAATTGTCTCTGATTTGAGAAACCTTCCTCCAGATATTATGTATAATAAACAGTGGTTATCCATCAATATTAGTTTCTATTAATTAACTAATCTGTAGTCGCATACATAGCCTTACTAACTAAGTAACTGACTACTAGGAAATTAGTTAGTATATAGAAAAGAAGCATCCCCTATATTGCATAAGTATCTGCATACTGGTTTATTGTTAATAACATGAGAGAACATTTCTCACCCTCAACTAAGATGCTAATTAATGATGATACTATCTAAACTTGGTTGATTTTTCCAAATTCAACCAAATGAATGGATTATGAAACAAAGACAAAAGAATCACCATATACCAGAGTCAATGACGATCCACTTGCCCTCATTTTGTCCTTGCACACTAGGCAGCGTCATTCGCTCAACCCCTTGCTGCTTCTGCTTAGCCTGGTCAAACAAAAATATTAAGATACAAAACAAATACAAATAACAAAATAAACAAACAACTTTTCAGTTTCTTTTTCTAAAAAATCAATTAGAAAATTTAGAACCTATTAAGTGTTTCAATCTAATCAATCATCACAGAGATTGATGAGCATACCTTGTAAATTAGGGCTTGAGCAATATTCTTGACATGCCAGGTGGATCTACCAGTGGCAAGTACCATGAAATCAGCCCAATCGTTGTTCTTGGGAACTGGAATTATCTTCACATCGTCAGCTTTAACGTCCGTCAGAATCTTCTCAATCTCTTGCAGATCTAGGGTACAATTACTGATGCCGGCGTCAACGGTAGTGGATAGAGAGGAAAACCCTAGCTTCCATGGTTGAAGAAGGGGTTGTGGGTTTGATGCACAAAGCGAAGAACAAGCTCGAGATCGCAGAACTGTCCACATCGGAGTACGCACCAAACTTCAAGTTCCACTAGTTCCTTCTTGGTTGCGGACTTAGTGACGACTGTGATGGAGATAGACTAAAAAAATTGGGTGAGCCACCAAAACAAATTATAATTTATAAACCAAATATGCAAATCATATTGTACACAAAAAATTTAAGTTGTCCGGGTTCGATTCCCAGGGGAACAACGCTTGGCCAGTGCGCATGCCTCTACGCACGAGTCGGATTAGTCGTCCACCTTTGGTGGGTCGGAACCGGTGCGAAAGCAAAAAAAAAAAAAAAAAAATTTAAGTTGTAATAAATAAGCACATACTTGATCATCAAAAATTAAACTACATGACTTAAAATACCTTAAAATGACACATTGCGCATTGTTTTCATTGTTAACAACAACATAATCCGAAAGAAATAAAGATAGACAATAGAAAACCTATTGAGACTTGGTAGTTAAATGATGTTTTCATCGTTATTTATGTATAGTGAAAGTATAACATTGACTCAAGCATACTTTTCAATTTCGAGCTTCAACTGGGACTTAAAACTTGTATTTTTAATTGATTGCATCCAGTGGCGGAGCCATAATTTTTAGTGAGCCTGAGCAAAATTTTAATCGTAAATTCTCACATGTGACATAATATTTAAATCAAAAAAATGTAATATAACATAGCAATGGTGCGTTAAATATAATCACGAGGCAATAATGTGCAGTGTGCACAACATTCACATTCTCAATATTTGATCTATTTATATATAATTAGTTAGTATCATTAATTTATAATAAAAAATCATGAACAGCACCTAAGCTTGTTATGAGTTTGTTTGCTATTTGCACAAGAACTCTCACTTCCTATGGTTACAGAACCACACAAACAAGACAGATCAACAACAAACACAAGGACAATAAACGAACTCTGTTTGACACAAGGAAATTCATATCTCACATTCAATCAAACGTTCGCAAAGACAATGCTGGCGGAGTCCCAAATTCATATCAAAGAAATTCATATCAAACATTCCAGAATAAGACTAAACTAACTCAACAAATAAATCAATATTTCCCAAACTTAATCAATCAATTAAAGAAACAAATCAAAATTTTCCAAAAACCTAAAACCTAGAAAAATTATAGAATTCTCAGTATCAACCATTCATATCAAAATTTCATCAGCTGAGATTAAAATACAAGGGGTGAGAATAGTTTCATCACCTGAAATTGAAAACAATCACCTGAAATTGAGTCGAGTCGCCGTGTCGAGCAGAGAAGGGTAAGAGATTCGGCGTCAAGAAGAGAGAGAAAAGGGGGAGAACGACGGCCGGTGGGTGGCGAGTGAGTGGTGGTGGTGGTGGACCGGTCGCTCGAGCAGAGTGAGAGAGAGACGCACGCGTGAAAATGTTGTGCCTTTTTTTTTGGTTTTGCTCTCTATTATTTTTTCTACTGAACAAAAAAAATATTTATGGGCCAGGGCAAGTGCCCATGTATGCTGGGCCGTGAATCTGCCCCTGTTTGCATCTAATTTTGACTTTTCCTTTTGCCACCCTATGATTTACTCGTGTGCCCTATGAAATGACCAAAATATTCTTCCATGGCTTAAGTCACGGATGTAGGAAAAATGAGTCATTTTGGAAAATAACATATGTGACTTAAGTCACGGATGTTATAATTGTATGGTGTTTTTGGGGTGTCCGTAGCTATATTAATTTTTTTTATTTTTTTTTGTTTACATAATATATTAAAGTTATTGGAAGTTTTCTAAATATATAGCATTAATTGGTTTTATTGAAAAATATAAGAGCAATTGACAAAGGGTATAATTGACAAATCATACCCGTAAAATACAAAAAAGACAATTAAATAGAAACGTTAAATCTGACAATAAAAGACAAATAAAAAGAAACGGATGGAGTAATAAACTAGCGGTCAGTGCCCGTTTGTGTGATTGACATATTCTATTGTGCTAATATAGATAACTACTTAATCTTCTTTTTTATAGATAACTACTTAATCTCCTTTTTTATTGTGTTTAGTTAATTGGTAACCACTTAACATTCTTTTTTGTTGTGCTTAGTTATTTTTAAAAAAAATATAGTATATTTTATACTAAAAAAAATTGTTAACCTTCTTTTTTGTTGTGATTAATTATTAAGAATTTTTTTTTATTAAAAATAAATTGAAAACATACTTTAACGTGAAAGTTATTATTCAACATATACAAATATTTGAACAGAGTAAAGGGCAAAAGTGACAATAAGAAAAGTTCACGCGAAAGGGATATTCTTTTTATATATTGGTATAGAAGATTATAAAGAGTAAAAGTGAATTTTAGATAGAATAATAAGGATAGAAATGGAAGAAAAAAAATATGATAAACTATAAACTAATTAAAATAGTGTCTCAAAAAATAAATTATAAATTAGTAAAATAAGCTATAAGATTATGATGAAAAAATTGTTACCAAATTGTTTTTTTTTTTTTATGATATAAACTTATAAGCTATAAACTCAAATTTAACATTCACAAAGTGAGTGTTAACATAAAAGCAACTCGAGGATTTGATAAAGTGGGAGATTTTTTCAAGCTACTATAAAAAATGAAAGACCATTTAAGTGTGTTGTACAAAGATATCTAATTCGATGGTTTACTAATTAATATTATTGGGTGAAGTTTTGTCAAAAAAAAATAAAATTATTGGGTGAGAGAGTTCAATTGTTAGAAGCTGGCAATGACCGAGCCAGCTCGTGAATAATTCGAAGTTCGATTTGATAATTGACTCGTGAATTTAGTTTGTAATTAAATGAGCTGAACATAAACTACATATCGTTCGACTCGTTTAGTTCATGAACTAGCTCCCAAATCTTTTTAACTTGACACATCAATGAACTTTTCAGTTTTCCATGTACTAATATTAGTCACTCTGCCTTTACGAAAAAAAATTACTCCTTTAAACTCCCTCTTTCTCAAAAGACTTTTCATTTTTCCATTTTTCATTATCTTTCCTCTTCTTTATTTTAATTAATTTAATATTTGTTTTTTTCTTTTAAAAAAATAGTTTAAAAGGTTAAAGATCAAATTTTGACAAAAAAAAAGATCAAAATCATGTGATTTGATTTAACGAGTTGAACCTAACGAGCCGAACCGAACTGTTCGTGAACTTTAAACGAGCCGAACTCGAGCTGAAAAAATAATTTGTATCAAACTCGAGCCGAGTTTCGAGCTGAACCAATTTCTATCGAGTCGAATCGAGCTCAGACGAGTTCGACCCAGCTCGACCCATTTCCAGCCCTCTGAGTTGCATGTATTTAAGTTTTTCTCTTTTAAAAGGCATGTATTCAAGCTTTCAACCTCTGTATCTCAATTCTCGGCCTTCAATCATTTTCTTTTCTTTTCTTTGGTACAAATCATTCTCTATTAGCTATTTTATGGTACAAATCATTTTCTATTAGATTGGAAATCACTTTTCATCAAATTTTCTTCTTATATTTTGTCCCAATCATTTATTTTCTCTGAACTTTTACAAGTTCGGTTAACATAAACATATCAGTTTTTTTTTCCGTTTAGATTAATTTAATTTTTGCTTATGTAAATTAGTTTATGTAAATAAATAAATTTTATATATTATAATAAGTTTGTCAAGTCAGTTTATGAAAAAATAACTTATAAAAATGCATTTTTTATTGGTGAGAACTTATAAATTAATATAAAACCTTATTTATTATATAAATTATTTTGTATAAGCTTAAAAATAAGTTAATCCAAACGAGTCCTTTATACCGTATTTTTACTTACTTTTTTTGCTATAATATTTTTACTTGACTTTCATTATCTTATATATTTTAAATAAAAAAAAATTACCAAGTACTGTATTATATTGCTACACCTTTTTGTTATCATGTTATTAATACAAAATATTTACAATCATTTAAAAATGATTAATCTCTTTCAGAAAATTTGTAAAGTAAATTTCATGTTTCAAAACAAATTTCTTTATATACATTTGTAAAGTAAAAAATAACACTTTTTAAATCGGTTGAACAAAATAACCGATTTAAAAAGTGCATCCAAGGGGGTAAATAAAAAAAATAAAATTGCAGGGGGTAATCTCAAGAAAAATTTTTATAGGGGGTAACGCAAAACACGCAAATTATTTTTTATTTTTTTTGATTTTCACCACCAGTTGAATCTGGTTTGGGGGTCAGTTCTGGCATCAAGTGGTTCCAGCCCCCTCCCGATCGTAGTTGCAGGGGATCGAACCGTGGTCCGACCTACTAAGTTCAGCGCCAATCACCACTGAACCAACTAACGATTGGTGGGGTAAAGACATATTAACCCAATACTTAATGGTATAATAGGAAAAATAGCATTAAATGCTTTATAGGTAATTTAAAACGATTTATAATTTAGTATAACTTTTTTTCTGATTTATATTTTGGTAGGGAGATAGTATATATATCCTATTATATAGCTGTACAATTTAATTATTTGTAACCACCATGTTTAAGAAAATTAGCTTAACTGATCATTGAACCGAGTTGACGCGAAGTTATTCCCTTTTTAAGTGTTTTCTTCTTTCTGAAAATGAATATTTTTAACAGTTGTCAAATATTTGATGGATTCTATAATTATGATTAGCAAATAAACTTTGTGCATTAATATTTTTGTCCTTCTGAGTATTTTCCCGTTGAAGATAAGGTTACATATAGTAATAGTACAATATTAGCAATACCTTAAAGTTATATACTCTTTATTTTTTTTTTTTATACTTTTAAAGTTATATACTCTGTGCATTATTCCTATCTTACCTTATTTATGCAAATATCATTATTTTGTTCACCTTACAAAAATTAAAAAGAGTATAAAAGTAAAATTGTTTTTGTATGCTTGCTGTTTAGGGAAGTAGCAAAATCCAACAAAACATGTATATTTGGTATTATTCTTAAATTCTAAAATTCAACTATATAGTTATAAAATGTTTGTGTTTTTATTTTATTAACTTTTTAAAAAACAAACAAGTAAGTACTGGAAAATTGTGAAGAGAGAGAGGACGAGAGAAGAAAAGAACAATTTAATTTAATTTATTTTAATTTTTGGTTTTTATGTTTGTTTGTTGCAACCGTTGGATCATTCTGGTTTTCGATCTGTACTTTGGTCGCTGAGACATAGCCATGAATGCTATAGATCCGAGTGTCTGATACAACATTCGTCGCATTGTAATTCGCATTCAACCTCTTCCAACTTGGGATCTTAAGCATCACTGTTCCACTTTCTACTTTCTTGTTTCAATCAATTTTTGACTTTGGTCAATAATTTTCGTAAGTTCAATGCTTATCTTCTTTTCTACTTCATTTGTTGCTTAATTCTTCTTTTCAACTTCAGTTTTGGGTTTTAATTAGGTTTTTATTTTTATTTTTTTATTTTAAACTTTTTGTTACATAATTGGGATCTTTAACTTGCTTTTGTTTTAGGGTTTCAAAGGGTCAATTTTGTTTTTTGGATTTTTTTTGTGTGTGTGTGTGAATGGTGAACCATTATTGAGCCATTATTACATTTTTTTTAATGGTACAGTTGTTGCAACTTCCAATGAGTTACTATTTTAATATGTTGAAGTTGAATTTGCTTTCATTTGTATATTGTATGGTATATATGGTATATATGATGTTTTGTTGACTAAGTCATAATCAGTATGATTGTAGTGTTTATTGGGTATTTAGCAATAGCTGTTAAATTAATCTAAGAACCAATAGAACATGGCCAATGGTGAACAAAAGTTTTCTCTTTCTTGTTTTTTTTTTGTTTTGTTTTGTTTTTGTGTTGTTTTTGGTGAAAGTGATGGTTGGGGCTTGAATTTATTGTAGGTTTGAGGTGAATTATGGGTGCTGCTAGTTAGGTTTTATATCTTGGTTTGTTTGGAGGTGTCGAGGTCGAGGTAAGACTTGTGTGATACTGATTTTTGGGTGGTGGAGATGCCACCTTCACCAGCAATGAGATACTCTCCCGGGAGAGAGACAAGAGGAGATGGTCACAAGCGGAGGCACAGTCTTGAAAGTGGAATACTTTTTCGGGAGAAAGATGATGATCTTACTTTGTTCAATGAAATGCAGTCTAGAGAAAGAGACAGTTTTTTGCTTCAGTCTTCGGATGACCTGGAAGATTCATTCGGTACTTTTATTTACTGATTTCTTATGAAGATAACTGTCGTTCTTTGGTTCCTTCATTTCGGTGATATTAATTCATGTGTTTTTTACTTTTTTCTTGGGTATTATTTTACAGCTTCGAGGCTGAGACATTTTTCTGATGTCAACGTTGGAATCTCCATTCCCGGTCGGCGAGAAACTAGTGACTTGCTTAATGTAGATGGTGACAAGAATGACTATGACTGGTAGGACATATTCCTTATGTTTATCTTTCATCTTTTGAACACATTGTGTACTGTCATTGAATTATATATTTCTGACTCTATCTGTTTTCTTTATTTCACACTAGCCGCCAACCGTGCCCGTTTGTGTGAACGATATTCTTTTTTATTTTATTTGCGGTGATCGAAATTCTCTATTGTGCAAATATAAATAACTACTTAATCTCCTTTTTTATTGGACTTAGTTAATTGATAACTACTTAACATCCTTTTTTGTTGTGGCTAGTTATTAAGAAGAAAAAAAATATATATATTTTTTTTACTATAAAAAAACTGAAAACATACTTTTATGTGTAAGTTGTGCTTAGTTATTAAGAGAGAAAAAAATTATTTACTAAAAAAAACTGAAAATCTATTTTTATGTGGAAGTTATTTTTCAACATATACATATATTTAGTTTTGTTTTTTGGTAGTTTTTTTTAAGGGTAAAATAGGTATAATGAAAAAGCCATCCCAAAAATTTGTATCCTCTTTATATATAGTAATAGATGAATAATCTCATTCACGCGGTTGGGCAGCCAATAATTCAAGTTCATGAGCTGATTATAACTATTTGCAATTTTTTTTTATTTCTACGTTAAGAATGCATAGATGTGGTTAGACGATATACCAGTTTCTCGATCACAAAGCTTGAGAATTTGATCTCTGATCGTCACTGCTCACATCACTGATGCCATATCTGTATTAATCATTTACAGGTTATTGACACCCCCGGATACGCCACTGTTTCCTTCATTAGATGAAGATCCACCACCTACTAGTATTGCAAGCAGAGGAAGGCCTCAGAGTAAACCCATTACCATATCAAGATCTTCTACGGTGAGATTTTGAATCCATTTATATTATTATGTTCTTGCATATTAAATTATTTGGAAAAGTTCCTTGATTTTTTTTCCATCTCAAATAATGTAATCGAGCTTATATACCTCATTCTTCACACGTCGGATGCCATTTTGTTTCAGATGGAGAAAAGTCGCAGAAGCAGTAGGGGCAGTGCAAGTCCAAATCGTTTAAGTCCATCTCCTCGTTCAGGGAGTAATACATTGCAATCAAGAGGAAGACCTTCATCATCAGTGCCAAATTACAGTCCAACCTCCTCAAGTTTACGGAATTCCACTCCATCAAGAAGACCATCTCCACCTCCAAATAAGCCCACGACACCTGTTTCCAAGTCGTCCTCTTTTACGCCACGGAGGTTGAGCACTGGTTCTAGCGGCTCTGTTGTCACATCTGGAGTTAGGGGAACTTCTCCGGTTAAGACAAGTCGGGGAAACTCTTCATCACCAAAGATAAGGGCATGGCAAACTAATATACCTGGCTTCTCTTCTGAAGCTCCTCCCAATCTCCGTACTTCTTTGGCTGATCGACCAGCAACATATGTCAGGGGTTCATCTCCAGCATCAAGAAATGGTAGGGACTCCACGTCCAAATTCAGCCGGCAATCAATGTCTCCAACTCCTTCTAGGAGCAGTAGCTCTATTCATAGTCATGATCGAGACCCATTCAGTTCACGCAGCAAAGGTTCTATTGCATCATCTGGTGATGATGATCTGGACTCTCTTCAGTCCATCCCAGTAGTGGGTAGCTTAGACAGATTGAGTTCAAGAAGGGATGGGTCATTTTCAACCAACCGAGCTCTTTCAATTTCCAAAAAATCACCAAGGATGGCATCCCCAAATTCTGCTCCTAAAAAGTCGTTCGACTCTGCTTTCCGGCAAATGGTATTTTGTCATCTAATTCACTTAAATAAATTTCCTTTCTCAATCACTGTATGGGTTTACTTCCAATTTATTTGCCGGGAATCATGATGACTAAGCGTTTCATTTTCATACCATTTAAGAATTACTACGCTGGACTCAATAGGCAAAAAAGTGCATTCATTTGTTGGACACAAATATAAGCAAAAGTAAACTAATTTATCAATACTTGATGTTACTATTCCAAAAATTAGGGGTAGGTTAGTAAATGTACTTATTTTTTACATGAAATCAAGAAAATTAGATGCAATTAACTACCATCCTGAATAAGTGTGAAAAGGAAGTATGTATTTTTGCTTATAATTGAGTCTGGAGAGGGAGTGGTGCCTTTAAGTTAGTAACCCCTTGTGCATCTTCAACAACCTCCCCCTCTCCCTATACCCTCATGTCACGTGCACAAATGCACCGTCTCTTTTTTGCACTTTCCTGATTACGAATTGGAAACCCTACATATAAACTATCCTTCTGGGCTACCATTCTTTTGAAGTATCTAATTTTTTATTTGTTCTTTTTATGCTTGATTTAAGGTGCATGTTTTCTTACTTGTGTGTGTGTGTGTATACATTTTTTAAATTTAAATTACATTTGTTAGGCAACTACTCCAAGCCAGTGAGTTCTTATTACGTCGTGGATTCTTATTAAGTCATTATATTGAGTTTGTTTGGTGGCCCTGTGTATAATATAACATGCTTGCAATTGCAATATCATATAACTGGGGTTTTCCATTGGTTGATACTCAGATACTTGAAACCTTGATGACCTTTGTGGTTTCGGTGTAAATATTGACTAGAAAATTTTGGCGTCTTATTGAATTGAACCAGGTTCAATTCTCCATGGTCCCTCCACCATTCCTTCTAACCATGATTTTTTGTTGAATATCTTTTACTAGTCACATTTAATATCTACTCACTTTTGTTTACCTTTAAAATGCTATGCAGGATAGGAAAAGCCCTCAAAACATGTTCAGGCCACTTTTATCAAGTGTTCCGAGTACAACACTTTATGCTGGAAATTCAAATTCTCCACATCGTTCCCTTGTATATAGGAACTCCTCCATTGCAACAAGCAGCAATGCAACCTCTGACCGAGTTACAACTTTTGCTCTAGATACTGAAGGGATTGACCATAGTCAAGATGATATGGCAAGTGAAACTGATAAGATGTTATATCCTGATTTAGATGATGAAGTGTTTGCATTTGATAAGATGGATGAATTAAATGCAAATATTAAGCATGAGATCAACGAGGAGTCAGTCAATGTCATGCAAAATCAAAACAGAGGCCGTCCAACTGAAGCTGAGGGTTCTGCTTACCATGCTCATAGTGATGCTGAAGGCAATGAAAGTTCAGAAACTTCACATCTCAGAGATGTCATTTCTGAAATTGGTAGTTTTGAAAATACAGCAATCTGTTCTCAATGTGGTTGTTGTTATCAAGTCATTAGTCAAACTGAGGAGAATATTGAGCTTTGTCCAGAATGCAGCAGGAAAACCACATTGTTGAGAGCCATCCTCCCCGAGTCAATGTTGGCTGTATCTGAGGGTTCTTCAGTGAATTCTGCAAACATGCCTAAAGAAGAAAAATCATCAGCTGAAACAAGCCAACTAAGGGCTGCTTCTGAACTTCCTCAAGAGACTGATACAGATAACTTGAGGTTTCCCCTTGGCGAACATGGTTATGAGGAAAGTCAAACTTCATGCAGTGAACTAAACCAGGTTCACTCACAAAACAGTTCAATTCCAAGTTCATTGAGGGAGGGAGGTGACCAGATACCTACAAACCAGCTAGAGATGAACCAACCAGAAGTTGATTACAAGAAGCACACCGATGAATTTGAGGATCAGCAGTTGGATCACTCCAGTGATCGCCCAAATATGAGCACGGACCCCATGGAAGGCACTGGCATTTCTGTATTGCTGAAAAGGTCCAGCAGCAACAAAGGACCTATAGTTCGGGCCAGGACTTTTACTGCCACAACCATATCTTACGATGATCTTTCTCTTTCAAGAGACAGTGTAAACAGTTTCAGAAGTTCAACGAGACCTGGCAGTTATTCTGCCTCATCATCGACAGATTTTGGCTCTACTAGACCAACCGAGTTTCGTATCCACAGGCAGTCGAGTGTCAAGAAATTGGATGCGGATTGTGGATATGAGTCAAGGATTAAGCCTTCAAGCACCAGTTCATCTATCTCGATAACTTCAAACCATTCTCACCATGAAGTAGGTCTTGCAACTCGAGAAACGCCTGGCAACACAGAATATAGCCTTGTGGAAGAGATACCTCAAGTTCTGCAAGATACTCAAATTTCAGAAAATACAATGACAGATGTAGTTGATGCGTCTCCTATCGATTCAACTTTTGTTGAGGAAGAAAAACTAGAAAATGATGATAGTAGTAGAGGAAATAATGCTCGCAGCTCAGAACTTTTAAGTCAGGAAGCCGGTTTTCAGCCTGATGATAATTTAGTGACATCACTTCCAAATCCTGTGGATTGTATTTCGTATGAAAATGTTGAAGACCATCCAAATAATGCAAGGAATGCCTCAAATACAGAAACATCAGTTAAGGCTCCAGAGTCATCATGTCATGAGAAGAATGATGTGCAGAGTTCCGAAGTTAATGAACTGAATGCTTCGGTTATTGCCAGCTGTTCTACAATCACAGAATCAGAGATAGAGGGGGAAAACTATTGTGGAAATAGTATTGAACTGGTGAACGATGATCTATCCCTAGCATCAAAGAGTGCCCTCGACGACTTTCAGGAACCTTCTGCTCAAAATCCTTCCAGTGATTGTCACACTGCTTCTGTTTCAGAGCTCAATGTATCGGAGTCCCGTGGCACTGGTACAGTATTTACTATATTGAAATTTCAATTGAAAGATATCAGTGATGACTATTGAGATTAGAATATTAGCTTCTCCTCTCAGAAATGCACTCATTTATGATTTATCCATACACCGTACATTTCATAAAACTTTGACAATCTAATCTCATTAAAATTCCGCTTCTTCTGATACTAATAGCGGGATACTAAAATATAGTATTGATTTTTTAGAGTTGGTATATATATTCTGAGATATTTTCTGGATTCATTTTTCTGAAATTGTAAAATCAGTGACACAAGTTTCTACATTCTCTGTAGAAAATTAGTACATGGCCAATTTCTAACTGTTCTCTTATTCTTTATGTCAGAGGAATCAACAGTTACAGTGGAGTGTCAAACTACAGGCAACACTAGAAGCCTAACACTTGAAGAGGCAACCGATACAATCCTATTTTGCAGTTCTATCATCCACGATCTAGCATATCAAGCTGCAACAATAGCAATGGAAAATGAACGCTCTGATCCATTCGAAGGTTCTGAACCAACAGTAACTTTATTGGGGAAACCCGTTTCTGAAAAAAAGGATGTTCGCAGACGACCTGTCGGCAAGCGTGCTTTAAAAACTCCAAAGACCAGACAGAAAAGTGTGGATACTGACGTCAAAACCGTTTCTGGCAAGACGGAGAATGATGAAAATATTGACGAGTCTTACACAAATAATGCCGGGCTTCCTAACAAGGTAGATAATAATAGTATGAAGCCACCAAAGCTTGAATCAAAGTGCAATTGCATCATAATGTGAGAGTGCAACAATGCTTTCAATTCCTGCACTTATACTACAAGATCTTAGACAAGTTCTTGCAAGTTTATATGATTTTAATTTTGAAGGCTGATTTGATTGGGATAATAATCATTGCCAATTCCAATATATTTTGTAACAAATGCCACGTTGTGTTTGACATAGTTGTAAAGTTATTTTTTTTAACCATTTTTTTTGTCTGTAAGCTATTATTTAGTTAGAGGCATTTTGGAGGATTCTGCTGTGCCTGTGCTTGTGCTCCTCCACTTGCTGCATTCTTGTTTGTTATTTCCATATAAGCTAAGTGATCCATTAAAGGAAGTGTGAAGTAGAAAAGCATTCATATTATTCATTGACATTGTTGTTACTTGTTAGTAGTATTTTTCTATTACCTTCTTTGGCTTGAGTGAGTGAACAAATATCCACGTGCAGGTCATGTGAAGTGTATGTCCATGACAAGTGAAGTGTATGTATTGTAGACAATTTATTACTACTATTTCAATAATGAATGCATTTGGCAGACAATAAGTATATTAATTTTTTAAGATTATGCTCAATTGGTATAGTGTGGGATTCTAAGAATCAATGTATTATGTGCACAACAATAATTCGGAGTATGGCTTACTTATAAAGAAATAATAAATAGTAACATTTTTACTATCAAATGGTAACGAAACGATTATGCAGTTATTTTTACTTGGCGGCAAGTAATAGTAAATAGTAGCATTTATACTTTTGCAGGGGTAGTTTTATCCCACGTTTTTTGCATTTTTTATGATGTAATTGTTGATTGTATTACTATTACTACTCTTATTATTGTAAATGAAATACCTTAAATTTATTTACTACTCTTACTACTCTGTCTTTAACATCTTTGCCTGTCTATGCTCTTTTCTTCTTTAAAGCCCCCTCAGCTGCTGACTTCTCAGGAGGCAGTTACTTTAGGGGACGCTGAAGACCTACTCTGGCACAAACAGGTTCCATTGAAGGTGTCTATCTTTCTTTGGCGTCTCTTGCGTGATCGGTTGCCGACGAAGACTAACTTGGTTACCCGGGGCATCCTCTCTCCGGATCTTGATACTTGTGTGACAGGTTGTGGTGGTGCTGATTCTGCCCAACACTTGTTCCTTACTTGTGGCACCTTTGGTTCGCTTTGGCCACTTGTCCGGGCTTGGATTGGATTTTCGACAGCAGATGCACATAGCCTCTTGGATCATTTTGTTCAGTTCACTCATTCAGCAGGCGGTCCTAATGCCCGACGGTCTTTTTTACAACTTGTTTGACTCCCTTGTGTTTGGATTGTGTGGAATGAGAAAAACCTCAGAGTCTTCCAAAATTCAAAGAACTCGGTGCATCAGTTATTGGACAAAGTCAAATTATTTTCATACCGGTGGTTGAGGACGACTAATATTACTCTAGCTCCTAATATTTATTGTTGGTGGTCGACTCCCTTAACATGTTTGGAAATCGACTGATTATTTATATGGCTTTATTTATATTTATATCTCATTTTAGTCTGTTAAAAAAAAAAATTATTTACATCAATTGTAGCAGGTACTGATTTTGGAAAGATTAAATTGATTGCTAGGAGTTTTATCTCGGTTTCTCTAGTCAATACACAATAGTCGTCATATTGCTTACTGAATCGAAATATTTATTTTGTGCATTAAAATGTCAGGAGTATATTTTTGTTCATTCAAAATAAGTGAAGTGGGTTATTATATAAAAAATAAAATAAAATAAGTGAAGTGGTTTATTGCTGATAAAAAAAATTAAAGTGAAGCGATAAATAAAATCATCATTGTTTTTACCATATTATTTTTTTTACAACATTTTTACTATGATTTTACCATATCTTATTGATCGAATCAAAAATAAAATCTTACTGTATCTTATTGATTTTAATTAACTGATCAAGAGATAAGATAGGATAAGTTGTTATCTATTATATGTAATACGCGAGGACGATTTCATTTTCCTCTCTAGCCACGTGGCGCACTCACAGCAACTCTGCTTTCACAGCAATTTAGCATTAAATGTCATAATGTATTTTTGATTATAATGTATTTTTGTCAAGTATTTAAAATAATGTATTTTTCATTAGGCCGATTTAGCATTTATTGTGTTCCTTATTTTAATTTATGCATGCAATAACAAGAAAAAGTTTGTGCATTTTGACTTTGAAATTGAAAGTGGAAATAAAATCATACAAAATTAAAGGCACGATTTTTTTGTTAATGGTGATGATATATTTGACTATTACACATTAAATAAAAAGTTCATTTTTTTGAACCAAAATGAATAACAAAATCAATGAATAATGAAAAGAAAAATTTGTAAATTATAATATATTTAAATGATACTGAAATTTTGGTTATTTTTTTGACATGCTACAAATATTTTTTTTATTTTTTATATTAGATCTAATATATATTTTTTTGGATTTTTCTTGCCATTGCATGCATAAATTAGTGGATTAAGTATGCACAAACTTTTTCTTGCTAATTATAAAATATATATCTTCTTGCTAATTAGTGACATATAATGATTGCCAATCTATATATATATATATATATATATATATATATATATATATATATATATATATATATATATATATTATTTGAGACCCTTTTTTCAAAGTCTCATGTACACGTGACACTCCCAAATGAATCATACTCTCATATGATTTTAGCAATTAATTCACATAAAATTCAACTCACAAAAGATGTATAATTAATATTTTTGTTTTTGGTCAAAGTTGTATAAATGGTAATGAATTATGCATTAATCACAAATTTTTAAAATTATATGCATTTGTTTCTCAACTTTCTTTTTAAAGAAGATTAGAAAAACAAATTTTTAATTTTTATTGAGTGATAAAAACTTTCAAAATACGTTTATATTATTATATACACAAGTATACAATAATATATAGTTATTGTTTAACTTCACAAATATTATTTTTCATTTTATTTTCGAAAAAAATATACATCTCATATTTATGCACATTTACTTACAAAAAATGATTGTACACATGATACGAAATGCGAAGCTTTATTTAATACGATTTTGTTTGATATCCTCACTCTCATCTCAATGTGTTTTAATCTCTTTTAATTTATTTTTAAGAAATTTAAAATTTGGAATTTTTTTTTTTCACCACCAGTTTAATCTGGTTCGGGGTCAGTTCTGGCATCAAGTGGTTCCAGCCCTCTCCCGATCGCAGTTGCGGGGGATCGAACCGTGGTCCTCCCTACCAAGTTCAGCGCCAATCACCACTGAACCAACTAACGATTGGTAAAATTTGGAAACTTTATTTAATACGATTATGTTTATATATTTCCAAAAAACTTAGATTTTTTTCTATTCAATTGTTTATGTCAACATTAGTATCATACCATTTAATGTTTCTCTTAAAAATTAGCATAGTATAATATTTCTATTTTTTATATACAGAATAAATAACATATATCATAAAATTGTAATCATTGAAATAGTGCAAATTATTTGCTATTCATAAATGTTTATCTCTTAGAAGAAAATAATAGATGGTTACCAATAATAGATGAAATCATAAATTATTGAAAACTCACACACATAAAGTGGAGAATTGAGGTTCGAACTCTGATCATATGAATACTATTAATTTTGACATTTTTGTCGGTTGAATGAGCATAAAATTTGATCATATGAATACTATTAATTGTTAATATTCTTTCAATCATGAATTAATTGTGCACTTCTTACTGTGAAAATTGTTTTTTCATTCAATATTCCTCACATTATTTTGATATTCATTTATAAAATTCAAAATTCATCCTAAAATCTTTATTTTTTCGTGTCCATCAATTCTAGCTTGATTATTTGTGCATTGACTTATTAAATTAGCATCCTTTCAATCAATATATAATTAATTGTAATCGTTGCATATATATTCTCAACACCAATAGCATCCTTTTTAAAAATATCATCAATATATAATTATTTTTAATCGTTACATATATTCTCAACACCAATAGCATCCCTTTGATACATGAGTTATAGAATACGTAATGCTTAACATTTATTTAAAAATATCATTTCATATGAATTATATATTTTTGTATGATATCACCCATATTTTTTTTCTACATGATCTATATTTCATCAATACGGATGCCTATTTTTTATTAAAAATGTTTATTGGTACATATATTTCTACTCACATGAATACAAATGACTATTTTTTTTTATTTGTAATTTCTACCCGAACTTATATTTCTATTAGTATATATTAATACGAAGACCTATATTTTTTTTTGCAATTTATACGAAATCTATATTCTTACTTATATTAATACGAGTATAATTTTTTTTAATTACTACATAGACTTATATTTCATTTCATATATTAATACGAGATCTATTTTATTTTTGTAATTTATATTATAGTTTGTATTTCTACTCATACATTAATCTGAAAGCCGACTTTTTAAAAAAATTTATGTGGCCTATATTTCAACTCATACATCAATTCGGTCCCTGTTTTTTATTGTAATTTCTACGGAAATATATATTTCTACTTATGCATTAATACAAATGTCTTTTTTTCTTATATTTTCTACTTATATCTATATTTGTACTCATATATTAATACGAAGATCTATTATTTTATAATTTTTATGAAATCTATATTTTTAGTAATATATTAATGGGGAGACTTTTTTTTTATAATTTCAACAGAAACATGTATTTATTCTTAAATATTAATACAACAATATTATTTTTGTTAGTTATACTGTAGCCTACATTTCTACTCATCTATCCACCTCAAAGCCTTTTAACGAACCCCCAAAGTCTCTTTGATATATCTCATAGAGAAATTATTTTTCATAAACTTTATAATTCTTTTAGTGGAGAATAATAGAAACAACAACTATGATACATTTTTAATTTGATAAAACAGTGCATAAACTTATATTTCTTTTCATATATTAATACGGGATCTATTTTATTTTTGTATTTTATACTGTAGTTTATATATTTCAACTCATATTTTAATACGAAAGTCTATTTTTTAAAGTTTTTTATTTTATTTCAAGTCATACATAATACGTGCCTCTTTTTTATTGTAATTTCTATGGGAACATATATTTTTACTTATGCATTAATACGGATGACTTTTTTTTTTTTATAATTTCTACTTAGATCTATATTTTTACTCATATATTAATACGAAGATCTATTATTTTATAATTTTAATGAAATCTATATTTTTAGTCATATATTAATAGGGAGACTATTTTTTTTTTTTCAACAGGAACATTTACTTATGCTTAAATATTAATGCGGGAATATTATTTTTTGTTATTTATGTTGTAGCCTAAATTTCTACTCATATATCTACCTCAAAGCCTTTTTATGAAACCTCAAAGTCTCTTCGATATATCTCATAGAGATATTATTTTTCATAAACTTTATAATTCTGTTAGTAGAGAGTAATAGAAACAACAACTACAATACATTTTTAATTTGATAAAACAGTGCATAAACTTATATTTCTTCTCATGTATTAATACGTGGTCTATTTTATTTTTGTAATTTATAAAGTAGTTTATATTTCTACTCACATATTAATACAAAAGTCTTTTCTTTAAAGTTTTTTATGTTGCCTATATTTCAACTCATATATACATCAATACAAGGGTCTATTTTTTATTGTAATTTCTACAGGAACATATATTTCTACTTATGCATTAATATAGATGACTTTTTTTTATAATTTATATTTAAAACTAAATTTTTACTCATATATTAATACGAAGACCTATTTATTTTATAATTTTTATGGAATCTATATTTTTAGTCATATATTAATAGGGAATTTTTTTAAATTTCATCAGGAACCTGTATTTCTTCTTAAATATTAATATGAGAATCAATTATTTTTTTTGTTATTTATATTGTAGCCTATATTTCTACTAATATATTGATACACAAACATTTGTTTTTGTAATTCATATCCACCTAAAAGTCTTTTTACGCCACCTCAAAGTCTTTTCCATATATCTTATATAGAGAAATTATTTTCCATCAATTTTATAATTCTTTTAATGGAGAATAATAGAAACAACAATAGGATACGAACTATAAGAATATTCCCTAACAAAATTCATGACATTATACATAAATTTTACAGTTAATTTTTACCTCAGTATTATTTTATATTATTAAATTATAGAAGATTGTAAATATTGGTGTAGTTGTCATTAATTATCTTCCATTAACAATTAAAATTAAAATTTTATTGTTTAAAGTAAAATATACAAATACATTTATAAATCAATAAATCTATAAATGCATTTTTACCCGTGCTTGGCACGGGTCTGGATACTAGTAGATTTAAGTTCTACAACTGTTTAAAAAAGTAATTGAATTAACATGGATTGGGAAATATTATAAGATAATCAATTGTATATCATGTCTCCCTTATCTAGGCCATTCAATAAGATCAATTTAATGTATCAAACATCAAAATCATATAATAACAATATATGTGCAAACATTATGGAGAATAAAGTGTGATGAATATAAAGAAAAAGAAAAATATGACTAGTACTCGAATATAACAATCAATATCATGCATATCAAAACAAAACACTGTTAATTATAACAAGGATCTAAGTAATCCTTTCTATTTTAATATTTTCATGGTTTAAAAAACTGATTGATACAATTTTAAGAAAGTAGAACTAGTGAATATTAAATAATTGATAAAAGAATTCCAACTCATGATCCCATCTACAATCTTCACACAAGCTAATATCATCATCGTCGTCATCCAATAATAACCATCTACCTTTTTTCACTCTCCATCCCTTGCATGTGCTCTTGGATTTGCATATAGGAGTTAGATTGCGCATCAACATCATCCCATTATTTTTCCACAAAAAATTTGTTAGATATTGCACCTTCTTTCTTGAACTCATAATACTTTTAGACATCCTCAAAGAATGCATATGCTCAATTCCTTGTTTTCTTGACTCGTGATTTTCAGAACACAACAAAAGCATACCATACACATACATAGCTTCCTTGTGACCCCTTTGAGCAGCAATCTTTAATCTCTCAAGACCACCAATATTTCCATTTGGGTAATTAAAGTATTCACATAACCCTTCTCTAAACAAGATTTCAATATTTTCACTTTCCTTGCAACGTTTCAAAAAGGACAATGCTTTCTCATTAGGAAACCATTGAATCAATGGAAAGTTGTCCAAAGAAACTTTTTGTAACACGTAGTTTTGTTCCGTGACTTGAAGAAAATCTTTGCAACACATTTTGATGTTGTGAAGGTCAAGAAAAGATTGAGATGCTACAGTTGCAACCACCTCAAGTAACATGTCTCTTGGAAGTGATTGAATTGAAACATGTCGTCTCTTGTAGTTTCCCCTCTTCGATATCATTCTTGATGCCATGGTAGTTCTTGAGATATTGGGAAAACTAAAAAACTTATAGACACTTGAGAGAGTTATGGAATAATGTGAGTATATATAGGAGTTGTATTTATTTTGTGTGCATGGGCTTTTCCTTTTCAAGAGATAATTGCTGTTTTTGTTCGCAATAAATATAAGATTCTCCTAAAATTTAGGAAATTATCAAATCTAATTAAACTTATTGAGAGAATGCTTTGTAATTTTTTTTTAAAAGAGTGTCTCATGTTTTTTTTTTGGTTAACTATGCCTCATGAATCATGAAAGATTCAACAAAATCCATAAAGATATAATACTTTCAAAGATTTTATATTCTGTTTTAGTATATAAAAAATATTTACCAAACTTTTTCTTTTGACTAGACCAAGAGAGTTAAAAATTAAAATAATATATAAAAGATATTACGTGATATAAAAGATACGAAACTCAAAGGAAAAAAAACAACAAATTAATCATCACAACTTTTTTTCTGGCGAGAAAATTAATCATTAGTACTTGTAGGTTAAAATTGCTTAAAAATAACTAACAAATAACATATCTATAAAAGATTTAATTTTTAGAGTTTAATAGATATGCTTTTTAAATTGACATCTAATACAAGGAACTGGATCATCTTCTTCAAAATCATCTCCTTCTTTCCATCCTATTAATTTTAGCCATTGGATCAATAAAAGGTACATACATTAAAGACACACAACATAATCTAAAATCCCTATAAACATCCGGTGTTTCTGAAAGAATTATTTTACACCATTTGTTCGAATTTTATTTTCTCTAATTTTTATGGCAAACAAATAATTCACAATTAGTTAAAGTTTAAACTTGGACCACATATTCTTCAATTTTTTGATAGTTTTTATTTTTTATAAAATCGTTATTAGTCTATTTGGAATTTCCTGTTGGGTAAAATATATATTTTTTCTTTTATAAAAATATTTTAATCACTTTTTGTTTAATTAAATGGATCGTATGTAAGAAATGAATATTTTCTTGTCTATTCCAGAAATTTTGTGTGTCCTTTTACATTGAAGTTTGAGTCTCTATTTATAGATTTACATAGGTAACAGTTATCATAGACCACGATCATGGATACCCCATGATCTTGGTGGTTTCTTCTCTCCTCCGCCGCTTCCACGTGGTGGTGTTGGACGGTTGACCTCTGATTCTGGTGACAATCGTGGTGGTGAGGGGTGGTTACTTCCTCCCACATATGCCGAGTCCTTTGTGATCACTAGTTGCAGTTAAGGCGAGGGCGCCACCTCCTTGTTATGTCGCCCTTATATTGCTTTCCCGCCAAGTCAAGCCTTTGAATTTCATGGATTGAATAATTAGGCCATCTTGCTATTGGGCCTATGCCATTCCTTTTTGGGCCACAGTCCAGTCCACAGCCCCCCAAGCACGAGGCTCAAAGAGGCGAAGTGGTGATGAAAATGGCGGTGATGATCATGGAGATCGTGGGGAATAACCGCCCACTACCTTCCTCTGAGGCTTCGCCTGTTTTCTATAAATAACTCCTCATACCGGATTCATTCTCATTCACATTTTTTCTACCTCTCAATTTTAGCAGTTCAAAGTATGGATACCACCATCCCTGTGCTGGAATCCCCTGCTATGCCCGCCATTTGGCGAGTGAAATGCCGACTTGAGGAAGATATCGAAGAATTGATGGATAATGTGGAAGAATTCAAAATCTTTGTTGACGAACTGAAAGATTATAAGTGGCGCCTGACAGAAGATGAGAAAGCTTTTTTGGAGTTAGCCCTGGAACTTTCAAAGAGGTTGGAGAAAGATGCAGCCTTCATTGAGACTACTACGACAGTGTTTGATTGCTATACTGAGATGGAGGATGCTTTAGAGCAAAAGATTGCTGCTACCAAAGACAATATTGACTTGCAGGAGGAGTCTCTATATCTTAACATGTCCGCTGAAGAGGCTGTGGAGAACCGTATCGAAGCCCTGGAGAAGGAACTTCGGCCCCTGGTGAAAAGAAAGAGGAATCTTCAGATGGATATTCAATACGATGTCGCCCGACTTATCAGAACTCGTTCTTCCTTGGCTCATCTTAGGGAGAAGATGGACAGGTTGCATGATGATCAAGACAAAATCTGCTTTGATCTTGACGTTGCCAAAAGGTACAAAGGCGAGATCGAGGACTTGCAGGCTCGTGCTGTTGCGGCAGCGTATTCTGCTGCTGAGTAGTTTCCTTTCTAGTGCTTTAGGATGTTTGCTTTGTGTTGTTGAACTTGTATTTGATTTCTTTGTATTCAGTATTTTTCTATTTTCTCCCGAACTTGTATTTTCATTTCGAAATTAATGAAGCTTTATTTCTGATAAAAATTAAGCGTCAGCTGTTTATCTCGCCTAAAGGCGTGACCGTATATATGTGGTCGACATATCCTCTCGCCCTGGGACACGCGTCGGGACCGTATTACTTTGCTTCCTTGAAACGTTTCAACTCTTCAAAAAATTTCTTACCGTTAATTTGTTCTCCTATATATGCACGTTGTCTCTCTTCGTATTGTTTCTTCACTTTGATCAAACTCTTAGCAAAATTCTTCATCTTTTTCGTGAAACCGTACGTAACCCTTGTAACCGCTTCTTGCCCCTTTTTAGCGAGATTTTCTCCACCACGTTCTCCACTACTTCACGTGGTAACCGTCTTTGATAATCAGGTATAAACCGTTTTTCCTTCTTGCATTTTCTATTTTCGATTTTGCGATCAAATTTTTTGGGTTTCTGACGTAATGGCGATTTTGAGAGATCTTGGTGATGTTAACGAGGGGGATTTTTCTCGTGCTCCCCCCGTGGGTACTCCTTTACAGCGTCAAATCCACGCCCATTATACTAGGGTTGATGGTTCCTTGAACTATAGCGGATACTTCTCTAAAATTTTAAGGTTTCCTGTTGATTCCAGCGACTTCGATAGCGCTAGTGGCGATGATAATGGAAGTAGTGGTAGTGGAAGTAGTAGTGACTGTGTAATCATTTCCCCTTCGTCTTTCACAGGAAAATGAAGAGAAGAGTCATTCGCCATTGTTGCTGTAGGATCAGAAGTTACAACAATGGAGGTTTCTTCCATATACCGAAGTGCTGAGAGTGTAGCGAGTTTTAGGGAGAAACATGATGTCTCTGGTTAGTTTGACGAAGAAGAAGTCATACTAGAACCGGTAGAAGCGGGCGAGTATGTAACCGCCGTGCATAACACTGAGCCGGCCTTCTTTTATATGTATACCCACTTCATCAAGGATTTCCACTTATATTTCCCCTTCACTGAATTTCATTTATCCATGCTTAGGGTTCTCAATGTTGCCCCCACCCAACTTAGTCCAAATAGTTGGTCCTTCATTAAGGCGTTTGAGTTAGTTTGCTTCGGCCTCGATATTGCGTCGCCTTCTGTTGCTGTTTTCTTCTCTTTTTACCAGATCAAAGCGTTATTCCCCAACTCAGTTGTCTCCCTGAGTGGCCAGCCAAATAGGGGTTTGTTTAGCTTATATAGTTCTAACTATAAGAACTATAAAGATACCTTTGTGCGTGTCCGTGGTGGGGACAGAGGTCATAATGTGATGTATTCCGAGGACGACGAGCCCCTCTTCCCCTTCTATTGGATCGCCAATCCTAGGTTGATCAAGGGCGCCGTTTATGAGAGGTTGAGTGAGTTTGAGAGGGATACAGTGGTTTATCTGGAGTCTCTTAGCCAGATGAGCCCTAGGGATCTCCTTGATGCAGAGGGTGCTCCTGCAGTTCTTGAGCGCTACCTTAGTAAGTTATTTGTAGTTCTTCTCCCCCTTTTGTCTAAGTCATTCCTTATGCGCTCGTTCTTACTTGTGTGCTTTTACTGACTTTTTTCTTTTTTGTTGTTGAAGAAATGTCGACTCTCACTCATGAACAGAGGATGAAATTTTTGGAGAAAGCTAGGGCGAAGAAAGCTCAGCCTGATAACAAGGTGGATGCTCTTAGCCAATTGGAGGTTGGTGAAGGCGAGAAGAAAAAGCGGAAAACTAACGACGCCCGCATCAGCATTCCTGTTAGGGCGTCTAGTGCTGGGGATCTTGCCGCTGATAAGACTATTGATGCCGGGGAGATGCAGATTAAGTAACCCAATAAGAAGAAGTCGAGGGCTTCGAAGAAAGCTAAGAAAGATGTTGAGATTCCAGTGTTGGAGGAGGAAGTGAGGGAAGGGAGCGACGTCGTGGAGGAGGTCCCGCCTGTCGCCAGAGAAAATGTTATTGTTGTGGTCGATCAGTCTGGGGGGGAGTTCACCTTGGGATCCCATGTTTAACCCTGAGTTATTCTTGGAGAGGATGGTGAACTTGGCCGGGAATTCTTCTCGTTTCAATGCCACCTCCACTGATGAGCTGCTGAAGAAGGCTCTTGGCCACGAGCTTAAAGGGCTCCTTCTCAATTATGCTTTGCCTGCTCGCCAAAGGGCTGAAATTTCTGCTGCTAGGGAGAAAGAGATCCTGGTTGACAAGAACTTGGCTACTCTGGAGGAGGATTTGAAAGCTACCAAAGTGAAGCTGGAGGGCGAGATGAAGGCCTTGAAAGAAAAGTGTGAGGCAGAAATCGCCAAGTTAGTGAAAACTCATGATGAGGAATTGGCGAAGGTGAAGAGGAACCATGAATCCCTGGTGAAGGAATTGGAGGCTACTCAACAGAGTCTTATCGCTAAGGATGCGCGCATTGCCACCTTGGCTAAGGATCATGAGGCGGCTTTGACTGAACTGGCTACCTTGAGGCAAGAGAAGAAGACTTGGGCATCTGAGAAGGACGAGATAGAGGAGACTATAGGCGCGCAGTATGATGAGGGCTTCACCTATGCCTTGGACCATGTGAAAGTCCTTTTCCCTGATATTGATTGCGACCTCCTGGGCAAGGCTGACGCCATGTTGAAGATTGATGGTGACCAACTGGTGTCCTATGCCCCCATCGAGACGACCAAGGAATCGCCAGCCAAAGAATAGCTCTTTGCCTTCCTTCCCTTTGTACTGATTTTGTTTATTGTTGCCTTGTTTTGATGATCGCCCCTGCGTGGGCTTGATATGTTTTGTAATGACAATATTTTGTGCCCTTCTGAGGCCGTTTGTACCGTATGGATATTCTCTCTGCACTTATGATTTTCGTCTTGGCTTTATGTTGATATTTCTATTTCGCCTCTTTTTCTACTTGCCTTTTCCTCTTGTGATATTGTTGAATGGCGAGATTGAGTGTTGACTCGGTTACTCTTGGTGTGAATTCCTATGTAACGGGCAACTTTGACTGGTCAAACTTCGTATATGGTGAGTCATCCTGATTTTTTGCAACTGCCTGACAACTAGGGATGTCAATGGATATCCATGGACGCGGATAGTGTGATATCCGTGTCCGCTCTGTCAGACAAATATAATATCCGTGTCCGCTCCATATCCGTGCAGATATCCGCTAAGCGGGTAATCCACTAATATTGAAGTATCCGCGGATATTAACAGATATCCGTGTGGATGATATTTTTTATTAAAAAAAAGAACTAATTTTTGAAAAAAAATTAGTTTTTCTTAAAGACAAAACATTAACACATAATATTCATAAATTTTGCTCTCTTTTTTTGTCAATTGTAAGAAGTTCAAAAGTTTTTTTTCTCAAATATTAAAATAGAAAGATAAAATATAAAAGTACAATTTTTTTTATATATAAAAATACTACAATTTATATGTAAGTAGATATATTTAAGTAATTTTACTAATTATTTAGCGGGTATGGATATTCGCGGGCGCGAATAGTATTAAACCCGCATCTGTATCAATTAACTGCGGATAATTAAAATATCCATTTATTTTATCCGTGGATATTCATTAAACTATCCACTCCATATCCATGGCGGATTTTATCCGCAGATATCCGCGGGTATGGATATTTTTGCCATCCCTACTGATAACTGATCAAATATTTCCTTGTGATGCGTGTAACTGCTTCGCGCTTTTAATGCTTTTATGGTTATCTGTATCAGGTTTCTGACTACCTTTGCCTATAAATAGTTCTTCATTCTTTCTTTGCTCCTCACATCTTCTTTCTATTCTCTTAAAGATTCGTTCTTTTCTCTTTCACTTATATATCAACGATGGATAGAAAGAATATGAAGATGAATCCTGTTGAGAGGTCGAAATCCTCGAAGGGGAAGAAGAAACTTAGGGCCTCTACCTCTAGGCCCAAGCGTACTTCTGGTCCCAAAAGGGTTAAGGCGGAGGGTATTCCAAACTCGTCGGATTCTTCCGGCTCTGTTGAAGCTGATGAAGATTACGCTGAGTTTTTGAAGACTTATAATCCTCAAGAATCCTCTGATTCTGACAAAACTGACGAGGATTATGCGGAGTTCTTGAAAACTTATGTTCCTGAAGAGTCATTCCCTTATGAGTCGGGCTCCGGAGAAGAAGAAGGATCCCGTGTTACTGTGGAGTCGCCTAAGAAATCGTCTCATTCTTCAAAGGCGAAGAATTCCATGTGAGGGGTTGTCTTCCCCGGCGAAGACGATGGATCATCAGAATTCCTTGGCTGAGTCAGGCAGAAGTGGAAATATAATGCCAGGAATTGCGGGATCCTTTTGAATAATGCGAGTGTTGATGCTTATTGTGATAGTTGTAGGATTCTGTCGTGTTAGGCATTCACACATCCTTTTGAATTTGATGTAGTTTTCTTTGAATTTGTATCCAAATCTGATGTAGTTTTCTTTGAATTTGTATCCTATCTTCAATGAATGAAACTTCAGATTCTGAATGAATTTATTATTGTTTTGCCTCTTCTGAATGAATTTCTCTGACGATTTCTTGGGTGATAACCCTACCTGTTTTTTAAGATGAATCCGTTAATAATAAAAGTAATATATTGAATTACCTTTACTTACACTGCTTCTTCTGGGCGTCTCCCCTTCTATAGGTTGTGCCTTGATCTTTTGATCTGTATTTCTTTTTTCTTTTTTGGACGCCCCCCACTCAAAGGTTTAAAGGGTAACGCCTCAGAATTTCAACCTTATGTTAATTTTTTGGACGCCCCCCACTCAAAGGTTTAAAGGGTAACGCCTCAGAATTTCAACCTTATTTTAATTTTTTGGACGCCCCCCACTCAAAGGTTTAAAGGGTAACGCCTCAGAATTTCTACCTTATTTTAATTTTTTGGACGCCCCCCACTCAAAAGTTTAAAGGGTAACGCCTCGGAATTTCAACCTTATTTTTACTTTTTTTGTCAATCACAAGCACAAAGGCGAGGAGGCAGAGTGTTTCAACCCGTTTCCGTCGTATCCGACTCGTAAGATTTAAGGATAGCGCCGTTTCTTTTTTAGACGTTCCCTACTCGTAAGATTCACGGGTAACGCCATGGTGTTTCAACTCGTTTCCGTCGTATCCGACTCGTAAGATTTATGGATAGCGCTGTTTCTTTTTTAGACGTTCCCTACTCGTAAGATTCACGGGTAACGCCATGGTGTTTCAACTCGTTTCCGTCGTATCCGACTCGTAAGATTTAAGGATAGCGCCGTTTCTTTTTTAGACGTTCCCTACTCGTAAGATTCACGGGTAACGCCATGGTGTTTCAACTTTATTCTCTATTCTGTCATGTCATATGTGTATGTATCAGTTCTTCACAAACCCAAAATTTTGAACGGTGGGCCTCGTTAAAAACTCATATTTTCATAGGAGAAAAGAGTGTCCCACCGCTGTTTATTAATTGGAATGAAAAATTCAGTACATTTGATAATAACATGCAGTAATATAACTATAGAAGTGACTTTCTAACTTTGTTGGACGTGCGCCTGGGCGTCGCCTCTCCTGTTAATTGTGGCAGTTTAACTGTATGCACCTCCTTCAAAGGCTTCGTTGATTCTGAATGGTCCTTCCCAGTTTGCTGCCAACTTTCCTCCTTTATCTTTTCCCATAGGCCTTTTGAGGACTAAGTCACCTTCTCTAAATCTCCTTGATATGACTCGGGTGTTATACCTCCTTGCTGCTCTTTGCTTTGAGACGAACTCCCTAAAGTGGGCGTTATCCCTTAGTTCTTGCACCAAGTCTAAGTTTTCCTGCAACGCCTCAGAATTTTCTTGAAGTGTGAGGGTGTCCCTACACCAGCTTGGAGGGTTTATTTCAGCAGGGATCATTGCATCAGTTCCATATACCATTGTGAAAGGTGCTTCGCCTGTTGACGATTGGGGCGTGGTGTGGTATGACCATAAAATTGGTAGAAGATGAGCCACCCAGCCTTCGCCTTTGCTTGTTATTCTTCTCTTGATCGCCCTGAGGATGACTTTGTTGGCTGATTCTGCTTGTCCGTTGGCTTGTGGGTGTTCAACTGATATGAACGTGTTCTGAATTCCCTTATCCTTGCAGAATTGAACTACTTTCTCGCTTGCAAATTGGGTTCCATTATCTGATACAATGTACTTAGGCAATCCAAACCTACAAATGATTTTTCTCCAGTAAAACTTTTTGACTTGGTCTGCTGATATGTTTGAGAGTGCTTCTGCCTCAATCGATTTGGTGAAGTAATCGATCGCCACTATGATCTGAAGGAAAATAGCATTATTTTAAGCAGCGGAATTCAAAAATTTTCCTTAGTTTGATCCTTACGAATTGGGCATGATATGTGTTTTAGGGTTTTTACCTCTTGAAGGGAAGAACCTTAGAATCACGATCTCTTGTAGGGAAGAACCTTTGAATCACGAACAAGACGATCACGAGCGTTGATGAAGATCACCGGCGCCTCTAACTAGTCCACACGGACAGTCACCTTCAATAGAGTGCTAGCCCTTTATGTTTGAAGGCTATGCAAGAATATTGAGAGAGAGAGAGAATTATTTTAGGATTTTCAATTCTAAATTATTCTTGTGCTTTTTGTTGTGTATTGAGCAATGACAAGAGGTCTCTATTTATAGATATTTCTTGTCTTGTGCATCAAGACAACTCTTGTCTTGTGCACCAAGATATCTCTTATTGGGAAAAGCCCAACAAGAAACAAAACCAGGGCGCGCGCCCCCCATGAGTGGTAGTACTCATGTGCGCGCCCTCCCACCATAACCTATGGTGTTCTTGCTCGTTTAAATTACCGTGATACCCTTATCACATTGCACATACACCGTACCTTACGGTGTTCCTTAATTATCTCAATATTAGACTGTCCTTATGTGTGTGACCCTTGTAGGTTTCCATAACGTTGACAATTATATTAAATCCTTTATTTAATATAATAAACAATGAGCGGTATCTAGCAACACATCATTGCTACCCAAGTTATGAGAAATTAACATGTGATCATAACATAACCTTTAGTGATAATATATGCATGTATAATTACCCCTTTGCCCTTTATGTCTATATTGAACAAAAAGCATACTTGGTGTCATCTTTGTCCAGTTCAATATTGGGCCCATGACATTTATCCGGTTATGCAGGATTGACAAATTCCATCTAGGTCACTACTGTCCCTCAACATGCTTTGTGAAGTACCCATCAACTGCCTTTATGGTTATCCTGTTACGGACAACGTTAGATCAGCAACAAAGTACTTGACTCCACATCTAGGGTACAAAGTGGTTTCAGGTCTAAGGGCGGTTTACACCATTATCACCATGAGAGTAACTTATGACACTTTGCATAACTTTGCATGTAGTACTCTCATAGCGGGTCAATCCGGTATAAATATTACTCCTAATATTTCTTATACCTATGTCAAGACTTGATAACTCCTTATCCCATGATCCATGAGATGCGATCATCAGTCTATCTTCATAATAGTCTTTATGCTTTAAGGTTATCCCTTTTCACCTTAAAGCTCGACTATGGATACTTTAAGAATAGCGTCTTTATGTTTAATGTAATCTCATGATTAAGTCACACTTAATATTAAACGGACTTTCTATTCTAGGGACTTCATTATTTTGAACGTTACAAACATAATAAAGAAATGCCTATTATTATTAATAAATAAAGCTCTAAAGTATTGGCCTCTAGGGCTTACTCCAACAATCTCCCACTAGCACTAGAGCCAATCAAGCATTACCTTAATACCCATAGACCTAGTATGCCCATCACGCTTCAACTGCGCAAGAGCCTTTGTTAGTGGATTAGGAACTGTTTCCTATGTTGGTACCTTACGTATCTATCCAACTTTCTATTTCGATCTTTATCGAAATATAGAAGTGTCTAAGTATATATATGAATCGTCGGTGAGATCTATTCTCCGTTATTGTTTGCAAGATCAAACCATTACCATCACTAATGTGATTTAATGTAATCTGCAACACCGGAAATATAGCTTTAGCTCAATCATGAGCTAAACGGTCCAAAATACTCCACCTCTGTAACTGAAATAAACATATTACTAAGCTATATAGCTTACAATGTCAATATTCAGGCATGATATACAATATATCAGTATGGAAACTACCATCAATATAACTTCCTTATAATGATATTTCTCACACCTACATATTTCAAGAAATGGTCCTTAGTCCCTTTTAAGGTCCTTAGGGATATTCTTGAAGATCAGTTAGTGTCCAACACTAGTCTCAATTTTGGTACTTATTGAATATGCTACAAGCATATGGTGTATCTGATTAAGTACATATTATGATGTGTATGATTAATCCATCTTCCAAAGCATATGGATTATTTTCACGTTTCTCTCTCTCATCCAATGAGATATGCTATTGTCCTTTAGACAAAGACCAATATTCTGACACATGCGATGATTTTACACATCAAGTGTCTGAACACTTCATCAATGTATGTACATAGGCTATTCCTAACTCTTTAGGAATCCTTGCCCAAATACATAGGATATTCCTAACTCTTTAGGAATTCTTGCCTAAGTATTTCATCAAGAGTTATTTCCTTAACCATGTCTCACATGTAAAAGGAAAAGGTTTTTGATGATTAATATGTCAGCCACATATAACACTAGATTAATATTATTACTCCCACTAACCTCCTTGTGTGCACAAGATTTTATTATTTGTTCCTTTTTGAAGTTTTGTGAAAAACGAATTTATAAGGGACAAATAATTAAACTTCTGAGAATTTTGATATAATCAAAATTAGATAGCTACAAATTGTATACTTTTCTAGCATCCTTTGAATCAAGCAAAACCCTTCGTATATGTCTAGTACATATATATGAGGTCACTCCAATTAAGGAATGCATCTTTGTTGTCCATCTGCTAAAACTTGTAGTACAATATTCAGTAAATAGAATTTAAACAGATTTTAAGCTTTATGATTACAATTATGATTTCATCATAACTTGCATTATGACTTTGCGTGAAACCTTAAATGATCAATCAAATCTTAAAGGGTATTCTCAATACCATCCATATCAGTGTTCAATAAGAATACTCACTTTCATCGTATGAGTCTTACTCATCCTGATGACAATACCATTATCACCATAAGGTATGTGTATATGGATTATGTACAAGATTTCATGGCATTTAGCCACTTCTCAGATTTTAGGCCTTTTACGACCTCTTACCAAGTCAAAGATTCATCTTTCATGAAAACCATATCACCTTGTTGAGTCATGATTAGATCATACATCTCACCCATGTAATATGTTAGACTTATCTAGGATTTTGTGCAACTTAAACTGATGGTCCTTCAACAACTTTGAGGAACCGGTTTATGTTCCCTTTTCAAACAAATATATTTTGTGGTACTTGAACTTATTCAAGTTCTATATCACTCCCACTGTTTCTTTTAGAGACACACTCCCACTAGAGGAATGCTTCAAATCTAGCAACAAAACAACTTTTGTCCCAAGAGTGATATAAGACCAGTATCCCTTAGATTCTTTAGGATATTTCCACATATTTATTCTTCCAATTTTGGAATTAAATTTATCTGATAAATTTTTAGTCCAAATTTTCATAAAGACAAACTTGGTGGTCTAACCTTTATATCATATATATGGTGTTTTTATGATTACTTTAAAAAAGGGAAACTATTTGTGGGTGAAGATTAATTATAAGCAAATAAATTTCTAAGAGTCAATGACATAATTAAACTATCTTATATCATGTCAAACATGATGTGATAAAATTAGTTTATTATACTCCTTTAATTAAGTATTTATTACTATGACTTATTCATATGACTTAAATACTTTTGTCGAGTCATATCCTTTTACTCCATTTATCAAACTCCTTGACAAATTCAAAGATTTTCTAATTTGTGTCACACACATATCTCCATCTAATGATTTTAATCATCAATGTAAATGAAGTAAAATATACTCAATATAAATATGTTTAGTACTCGACATATATCTCATGTATATTGTTCAAATAGATCATGTGTCAATTTACTTTCAACAAGTAATTAACACATCAAATGTTTGTACTAAATAACAATGCTCTTGATATATACATATAAGGTCCAAATCTTATTTGGCTCTTATTACAACTGTTATAGATGTTCTTATCAAGATCATGGAGCCCTAGTCCATTACTTGATTTGGAGCACTAGTATAGAAGACTTTGCTCAAATGATGGGACCACTACTTGTCTTATCATTCAAAGCTACTTTTCATATCTTGTCAATACAAGGTATTTAATTAATACTTCTATTACCAAATAGAACTCAATAACAATTATTGTATTCTATTTCAAATTTGATTTTAAGTCATGGCATAGCTTTTATTGTCAATGAAACAACTTGTTTCATTCTAGACATAGCTTGACTTAAACTTATAGTCAATGTTCTAATTCTTTAAGCACCTCTTTAGAGATTCAACATCGTGTATCATATACCCTTGATGTAGAAATAGAAACTTTGACTTTCTATAACTAGATGTACAAAATTGAAGTCTCACTTCATTATTTTATTTTGACTCTTTCATGAACTATCTACGGCACTCCCATTTCAACCAATTTGAAACATCCGTTCTCCTTTGGCAACCTTTATTGTTCTATTCAAATAAGAGGAGTATAAATCTCATTTATATCATATCTCTATTCTTTGACAGTGCAAATTATTTCTCATTCAATTCAACAATTTGCTGATAGATATAATAATTTTGACCATATCTATCCACTAAAATTGATTTGATTGAACCTATGACCAACTCTTTGGTCTATTGAGAAATTCTATCATACTTTGTCGTTCTTTCAAAAGAACTCGTTTTAAATGATCTCATCATTTCTTTTAAAAGTATGAAATATTCTATATCTAGATGTCAACTTGATGCTTCTGACAAGCATCTTTTTCCAATCTAGTTTATAGTATGTACTTTTATAGAGTATAGTTCAATAGCTTATAGTTCTTCTTGCGTTTGAGAACAATTCTCAATTTGTGTACCAATTCAGAAACTCTTTTATGAGATTCTTGTCCTTCATAAGGACAATATAATTTATATTGTATAAAGTTTTAATTACAAAGATATGTAAGATATTTGTATAATTTTTAATAAGGACTTTTATTAAAATGCTTCCACTATTTTATTCAAAACAAATGACCCTCACCATTTGATTCGGAAAATCCCGTTGGAAGATTTTCTAGTGGGTCAAGATCCATATTTCACTTTGTCTTAAGTCCGCGGTGGGCGGATTACACAAGACTTAGTTATTTAGGTAGGAACTCCTTCCAATTGTATCTCATACAATTCTTGAATATATCAATTGGGTGAATAACTCCTTATTCTAATTCATCTTATGAATTATTCCCAACCATTGCTTCTTAAACTCATATAATCTCATTATATTTGTTAAGTTAAGTTTGACCCTTACTTTAGAAGTTGGATATTACAATTATCTCATCGCACCTTACCAATATAGAGTATGCACTTCGCGGTGGGCGAACCTACATAGTTCGATACTAGTCTTGATGAGTTCTAAAGCTGGGAAAGCGTAAACTTAATATTCACATATTTTATTATTAAAGAGAATGCACTCCGCGGTGGGCGAACCTACATTTTCTTTATTAATCTCTTATGTGTCTTTTGAGGGATATTTAATTGTTTGATCTCACCGGCTTGTTTAACATATTAAACGCTCTCACATGCATCAACATACATACATACAATAATATAAAATGATATGGTTATGGCCTCCTAACGCAAGTGTCCTCTCAAGCCAATGAGAGAACCCTAAACTAGCCTAACGATGATCTACTTCTCCAAGCATCATCTTCATGGCTGTCCTCCTTTGTTCCTCTTGTAATTCTATTATAATGTTACATCAAAGAATACTTGTTTTACATACGAGGGAGTAAGATGAGAAAAGAAGTTACATCAAGAAATTCAAAGAGAGGCACGACACGCATGCCGTATTTAAAATCCCAAATTAAAACAAAAGAGTAAACTAAGGCCATAACCAATCATCACAAAAACACAATAATAAACACATATTTTATTATTATCAGATTATGTCCTGTAGATTAATAAAATTAAAATTTTGGCGAACGATCAAAAATTGGATGCTGTCATCTGCGCCCAGCGCAGCCTGCCCTGCGCCTAGCGCAGGTCTGCAGCTGAAAACCAATTTTCATTCTGCCATCTGCGCCTAGCGCAGGCACGTAAACAACCCTTGTTTTTCCGCGAATCCTAATGCAACAATTTCGTGCCGTCAAAACCTTTCATGACCGAAATTCAATATGATTGATTAACATGTCATTGCTTCACCATACTAATGTCAGATTCCAAAGCAAATGAACATGAATCGCTTCAATATCAAATAACTTTCATAATATGTTTTAATGAACGAAATTATGAACGATGCATTAAATACACCGCCTTGCATCACGATCACTTATATCACATATAAGTCTTGATCATTCTTATTTGTATAAACTTATGACGATTAACATATCGCTGCTTCACCATACAATTGTCGGATTCCGAAGCCGTTTCAATGTCAATCATCAAATTTTACACAAATAGATGCCAAATTTTAATTACTCGATTTTAATCTTAATTAGGTGTTTTAATCAAATTAAAACAAAATACATGAACTAAACAAACATCAGATCATGGATTCGTAAGTGGCTCTGATACCACTGAAGGAAAATAGCGTTATTTTAAGCAGCGGAATTCAAAATTTTTCCTTAGTTTGATCCTTACGAATTGGGCATGATATGTGTTTTAGGGTTTTTACCTCTTGAAGGGAAGAACCTTAGAATCACGATCTCTTGTAGGGAAGAACCTTTGAATCACGAACAAGACGATCACGAGCGTTGATGAAGATCACCGACGCCTCTAACTAGTCCACACAGACAGTCACCTTCAATAGAGTGCTAGCCCTTTATGTTTGAAGGCTATGCAAGAATATTGAGAGAGAGAGAGAGAGAGAGAATTATTTTAGGATTTTCAATTCTAAAATATTCTTGTGCTTTTTGTTGTGTATTGAGCAATGACAAGAGGTTTCTATTTATAGATATTTCTTGTCTTGTGCATCAAGACAACTCTTGTCTTGTGCACCAAGATATCTCTTATTGGGCAAAGCCCAACAAGAAACAAAACTAGGGCGCGCGCCCCCCATGAGTGGTAGTACTCATGTGCGCGCCCTCCCACCATAACCTATGGTGTTCTTACTCGTTTAAATTACCATGATACCCTTATCACATTGCACATACACCGTACCTTACGGTGTTCCTTAATTATCTCAATATTAGACTGTCCTTATGTGTGTGACCCTTGTAGGTTTCCATAACGTTGGCAATTATATTAAATCATTTATTTAATATAATAAACAATGAGCGGTATCTAGCAACACATCATTGCTACCCAAGTTATGAGAAATTAACATGTGATCATAACATAACCTTTAGTGATAATATATGCGTGTATAATTACCCCTTTGCCCTTTATGTCTATATTGAACAAAAAGCATACTTGGTGTCATCTTTGTCCAGTTCAATATTGGGCCCATGACATTTATCCTGTTATGCAGGATTGGCAAATTCCATCTAGGTCACTACTGTCCCTCAGCATGCTTTGTGAAGTACCCATCAACTGCCTTTATGGTTATCTTGTTACGGACAACGTTAGATCAGCAACAAAGTACTTGACTCCACATCTAGGGTACAAAGTGGTTTCAGGTCTAAGGGCGGTTTACACCATTATCACCATGAGAGTAACTTATGACACTTTGCATAACTTTGCATGTAGTACTCTCATAGCGGGTCAATCCGGTATAAATATTACTCCTAATATTTCTTATACCTATGTCAAGACTTGATAACTCCTTATCCCATGATCCATGAGATGCGATCATCAGTCTATCTTCATAATAGTCTTTATGCTTTAAGGTTATCCCTTTTCACCTTAAAGCTCGACTATGGATACTTTAAGAATAGCGTCTTTATGTTTAATGTAATCTCATGATTAAGTCACACTTAATATTAAACGAACTTTCTATTCTAGGGACTTCATTATTTTGAACGTTACAAACATAATAAAGAAATGCCTATTATTATTAATAAATAAAGCACTAAAGTATTGGCCTCTAGGGCTTACTCCAACATGATCCACTTTGCTTGCCCCGTCGAGGCGGGAAAAGGCCCCAGGATGTCTGTACCCCACATGAAGAAGGGCCAGGGTGATAGGACTGACTTCAACGGTTCTCCTGGGGCGTAGTGTAAGTTTGCAAACCTTTGACATTTGTCACACGTTTGAACGTATCTGGTGGCGTCTCGGTGCACTTCTGGCCAATAAAATCCTGCTCTGAGAATCTTCCCTGCTAGGGCCCTCGCCCCAATATGACTCCCGCATGAACCTTCATGAACCTCTTCCAGTATTCCCTTTGCCTCTTCTGGGCTAACGCATAGCATGAGAGGTCCTGAGAAACCCCTTTTGTAGAGCTTGTCGCCCAACATTGAATACCACGCTGACATTCTTCTTATCTTATAAGCTTCTTCTCTTGCTGTTGGGAGTTCATCTTTTTGTAGATACCTTATGATCGGCGCTCGCCAATCTTCCGACTCAACGATCATCAAGACCGGTTCTTCTGTTATGCTTGGATTAGCTATTGTTTCTTGAATGAAGGTTCTGTTGCTGCCTGGCTTTTTGGTGCTTGCTAGTTTTGAGAGTAGGTCTGCTCTTGCATTCTGCTCCCTGGGCACATAAACTAACTCGAAAGAATTGAAAAGACTTGACATGGCACGTACCCTTTCTAGATATTTGATCAGCTGGGGGTCCTTTGCTTGGAATTCTCCTGACACTTGATTGGTTACTAGTTGCGAGTCGCTTTTGGCTTTGAGATCTGCTATATCCATTTCCTTTGCCAACTTCATTCCGGCGAGTAGAGCTTCATATTCTGCTTGGTTATTGCTCGCCTTGAAGGCAAACCTCAGTGACTGTTCGATTAGGACTCCATCTGGACCTTCTAATACTACGCCTGCTCCACTTCCTCTTACATTGGAGGCTCCATCCACTGAGAGCGTCCAAGGCTGTTCTTTGCTTTCCTCCGGGGGTGTTGTTAATTCCAGCAAAAAATCTGCTAATATTTGCGATTTGATCGCGCCTCTTGGGGAGAAGGTTATGTCAAACTCTGATAGCTCTACTGACCAGGCTACCATTCTTCCCGCTAGGTCTGGCTTCCTCAGAACGTTTTTGATGGGGTAATCCGTCTTCACCACGATTTTGTGGCTTTGGAAATATTGTCTTAACTTCCTCGCCGTTACTATGACTGCTAGAGAGAGCTTTTCAATTTTCTGATACTTGGCCTCTGCTCCCTTGAATGTTCTGCTGACGAAGTAGATGGGTTTTTCCTCTCCTTTGATCTCTTGTACTAGCGCAGAACTTAGGGCTTTATCCGAGACGGCGAGGTACAGAAATAGTGTGTTACCTTTCTCTGGGCGAGTCAAGATCGGGGGCGAGGCCAAAAAAGTTTTCAGATTTTGAAATGCTTCCTCGCATTGAGTGCTCCACATGAACCTTTCGCTTTTCCTAAGTGTGGAGAAGAAATGAAAGGCTTTTTCTCCTGCACATGATAGGAATCTTGATAGAGCCGCTATCCTTCCGGTCAGTTGTTGCACCTCTTTGACTGAAGTGGGGCTCCTCATGTCTATGATTGCTTGACACTTGTCTAGGTTGGCTTCTATTCCTCTGTTGGTTAACATGAACCCTAAAAATTTGTCTGACTGTACTCCAAATGAGCATTTAGTAGGATTCAATCTCATATTGTATTTCCTTACAGAGGCGAGGATGTCACTCAGGTCTTGGTCATGCTCGCCATTCTCTGTGGTCTTCACTACCATGTCGTCAATGTAGACTTCTAGGTTCTTTCCTATCTGCTCTGAGAATACTCTGTCCATCAACCTTTGGTATATGGCTCCTGCATTCTTTAGACCAAAAGGCATGACATTGTAGAAATAGTTGTAGGTGTTGGTCATGAATGCGGTGTGGGGAGCGTCTGTTGGATTCATTTTGATCTGGTTGTATCCTGAGTATGCATCCATGAAGCTGAGAGTTTTGTATTCAGATGCTCCATCTATCAATCTGTCGATATTGGGCAGAGGTTAGGGGTCTTTTGGGCATGCTTTGTTCAAGCCCGTAAAGTCTACGAACATCCTCCACTTCCCATTTGCCTTCTTTACCATCACTACATTTGCCAGCCAGGATGGGTATTTAATCTCCTCGATGAATCCTGCCTCCTTTAACTTCGTCACCTCCTCTGCGATCGCCGCTCTTCTTTCCTCGCCAACCTTCCTTTTCATTTGCGAAACTGGTTTTATCTCTGGGGAGATCGAAAGTTTATGGGTGATTATTGACTCGTCAATCCCTGGCATGTCTGAGGGATGCCATGCGAATAAATCTATGTTTTTCTTTAGTGTCGCTAGGATTTTTTCCCTTTCCTCGTGGTTTAATGAAGTGCCAATGTTGGTGGTCTGGTGCGTTTCTGTCCCAATTTGCACCTGCTCAAGCTCCTCTATGTGACTTACTCTTCTATCTTGGAACTCCTCCCTTGGATCAAGATCCAGGGGGCTGATCATGTTAACTCTGCCCTTTTGGTTGCCAGGGCGAGTAGGCTCTGAGGTAGTATGGGCTCGATGTCTTATTTTCAGGCTTGACTCATAGCAACGTCTCGCCAATGCTTGGTCCCCCTTGATCGTTCCTACTCTTCCGTCCTCCAATGGGTATTTTATGGATAGATTCAGCGTTGACATTGCAGCCTCTAAGGCGTTGAAGGCTGGTCTTCCAATGATAATGTTATAGGAAGTAAAGCGGGTTTTTACAACCAAGTATCGTACCTTTATGGTTTTGGCGTTGTCGCTGTCACCGAAGGTTGTGAGCAATGTTGTATATCCCATAACCTCTACTTGTTCGCCTGCAAAGCCCACCAAAGTGCCATTGTAAGGCATTAAATGTTCATTGGACAATTGCATGGCTTTGAATGCTTCCCAATACATGATGTCCGCTGAACTGCCGGAGTCTATTAATACTCTCTTAACATCACAGTTCAAAATTTGAACTTGGATTACCAGCGGGTCATCATCATGTGGCATGACTTCTTTTTTGTCCTCCTTTGTGAAAGAAAGATCCGGTGTGGCTGAGATGGAAGTATGCCCCACAAATATCGCTTCAAACTCTGCTCGTCTCACGTAGCGTTTTCGGGCGTTACTCGACTCGCCTCCTCCTGCGAATCCTCCTGCTATAGTATTAACTGCTATTATCGCTTTCTCTCCTCCCGAGCCCTGTCCTTGGTCTCTTTGTGGATCCCTTTGCACCTTTGGGACCACGACTTTCCCATTGGCGGCGTCGTCTAGAAACTTCCTTAGATGGCCGTTCTTTATCAATTCCTCGATGAGATCTCTTAATCTAAAACATTTTTCGGTGTCGTGTCCTCTACACCTGTGATATGCGCACCACGCGTTCATGTTTTGCCATAACTGGTATTCCTTTCCTCTATGAGGGGGCAATCTGGTGAGTCCTGCCTCCAGAATTTCGTCAAGAATATAGACCCTGGCTCTGTTTAGGGGCGTGTATTCTTTTTCCGGGAATCTGTCAACGTCTCGCCTTACTTGCTGGTGATATGGTTTCCTTTGGGGTTCATGCCCTTTGTGATCTGGTTGACGTCGTCTCTGTGGATAAAAATCTGGGGCCCTGTTACCCTTGTTAAGTGGCTCTCTTTCTCTTGCGTCCCTAGATCTTTTCTCGGCGTTACTTTCTTCGCCTTTGATGTAACATTCGGTCCTCTTGATAATTTTCTGCATCGAGGTTGCAGGCTTCTGTGCCAGGGATTCATTGAAATGACCGGCTTTTAAACCGTTATGGAATGCTGCCACGAACATTTCCTGGTTAGGATTAGATACTTTGATGGTTGCTTCGCAAAATCTGGCCAAGTATTCACGCAGAGTCTCAGCATGGTTCTGGCGAGTAGTGAAGAGGCTAGTGGCTGTGACCTTGATGTGTTTTGATCCTGGGAACTGTTGGATGAATTTACGTTGGAAGTCTAACCAAGTCTCGATGGATTTTTTTGGTAAGTTCATGTACCATCTCAATGCTTGCACTTCAGGTGTTCTGCAGCGCCTATGATGGCGGTTTGTGTTCCGACTGCCATCAGGTGTTCGGTAGGGTCTGTTTTTCCGTCGAACGTCGGCAAATGTGGTGTTTTGAAATTCTCTGGGACTCTAGCGTCCCACAAGGCTTGTGCGAGGGGTTGAGAATCGTTGATTTGATCCTTATCGTGATCGTCCTCTTTGTTGGCTTTCTCTTGGTTCAGGGTTGTTATCTGGGCTTGAAGCCGCCTAAGTTCATTGACGGCTTCAGTCAGGGTCATCCCCGAGCCATGAGTGCCATGATTTGGAGTTTCCCCTACCATTTGGGGGGATTCCTGTCTTCAATGAGTGGTAGGCTGGGAATCGTTTTACCGCAGCCCCACGGTGGGCGCCAAAATGTTCTAGTGAACAAATAGAGGGGGTGATAACTTAATGGATCGTATGTAAGAAATGAATATTTTCTTGTCTATTCCAGAAATTTTTTGTGTCCTTTTACACTGAAGTTTGAGTCTCTATTTATAGATTTACATAGGTAACAGTTAATAATTGTGGATCGTAGTGTAAGTTTGCAAACCTTTGACATTTGTCACACGTTTGAACGTATCTGGTGGCGTCTCGGTGCACTTCTGGCCAATAAAATCCTGCTCTGAGAATCTTCCCTGCTAGGGCCCTTGCCCCAATATGACTCCCGCATGAACCTTCATGAACCTCTTCCAGTATTCCCTTCGCCTCTTATGGGCTGACGCAGAGCATGAGAGGTCCTGAGAAACCCCTTTTGTAGAGCTTGTCTCCCAACATTGAATACCACACTGACATTCTTCTTATCTTATAAGCTTCTTCTCTTGCTGTTGGGAGTTCATCTTTTTGTAGATACCTTATGATCGGCACTCGCCAATCTTCCGACTCAACGATCATCAAGACCGGCTCTTCTGTTATGCTTGGGTTAGCTATTGTTTCTTTAATGAAGGTTCTGTTGCTGCCTGGCTTCTTGGTGCTTGCTAGTTTTGAGAGTAGGTCTGCTCTTGCATTCTGCTCCCTGGGCACATAAACTAACTCAAAGGAATTGAAAAGACTTGACATGGCACGTACCCTTTCTAAATATTTGATCAGTTGGGGGTCCTTTGCTTGGAATTCTCCTGACACTTGATTGGTTACTAGTTGCGAGTCGCTTTTGGCTTTGAGATCTGCTATATCCATTTCCTTTGCCAACTTCATTCCGGCGAGTAGAGCTTCATATTCTGCTTGGTTATTGCTCGCCTTAAAGGCAAACCTCAGTGACTGTTCGATTAGGACTCCATCTGGACCTTCTAATACTACTCCTGCTCCACTTCCTCTTACATTGGAGGCTTCATCCACTGAGAGCGTCCAAGGCTATTTTTGCTTTCCTCCGGGGGTATTTTTAATTCCAGCAAAAAATCTGCTAATATTTGCGACTTGATCGCACCTCTTGGGGAGAAGGTTATGTCAAACTCTGATAGCTCTACTGACCAGGCTACCATTCTTCCCGCTAGGTCTGGCTTCCTCAGAACGTTTTTGATGGGGTAATCCGTCTTCACCACAATTTTGTGGCTTTGGAAATATTGTCTTAACTTCCTCGCCGTTACTATGACTGCTAGAGAGAGCTTTTCAATTTTCTGATACTTGGCCTCTGCTCCCTTGAATGTTCTGCTGACGAAGTAGATGGGTTTTTCCTCTCCTTTGATCTCTTGTACTAACGCGGAACTTAGGGCTTTATCCGAGACGGCGAGGTATAGAAATAGTGTGTTACCTTTCTCTGGGTGAGTCAAGATCGGGGGCGAGGCCAAGAAGGTTTTCAGATTTTGAAAAGCTTCCTCGCATTGAGTGCTCCACACGAACCTTTCGCTTTTCCTAAGTGTGGAGAAGAAATGAAAGGCTTTTTCTCCTGCGCATGATAGGAATCTTGATAGAGCCGCTATCCTTCCGGTCAGTTGTTGCACCTCTTTGACTGAAGTGGGGCTCCTCGTGTCTATGATTGCTTGACACTTGTCTGGGTTTGCTTCTATTCCTCTGTTGGTTAACATGAACCCTAAAAATTTGCCTGACTGTACTCCAAATGAGCATTTGGTAGGATTTAGTCTCATATTGTATTTCCTTACAGAGGCGAGGATGCCGCTCAGGTCTTGGTCATGCTCGCCATTCTCTGTGGTCTTCACTACCATGTCGTCTATGTAGACTTCTAGGTTCTTTCATATCTGCTCTGAGAATACTCTGTCCATCAACCTTTGGTATGTGGCTCCTGCGTTCTTTAGACCAAAAGGCATGACATTGTAGAAATAGTTGCAGGTGTTGGTCATGAATACGGTGTGGGGAGCGTCTGTTGGATTCATTTTGATCTGGTTGTATCCCGAGTAAGCATCCATGAAGCTGACGGCCCGGTTGGTGCACAGGATAAGGAGATAGGATATGATAAAACTATCCTATCCTATTTAAATCTCATGTTTGGCTCATTAATTGGAAAGGATAAATTAAACCAATTGCTAATCCTATCCTATTGGCTCTTTGTAATTTTAATCCTTTGTTTTAGCTGGGTTAGCAACCAGATAACCACGCGTAAGGAGACCTTCTTCGATTCCCACTAGCTGCAAACTTCATGCATGCGGTGGATTTTGTCTTTTATGCTTTATATATATATTTTTTCCTTCTGTTACATTATATCTTCTTTTTTCTAATATTCATGTAAGTATTACTAACATATGTTGTAAGTTTTGATTTTCAACATTGCAGCCAAATTGTCTTGCCAACATTTTTTTATTTCTAACCTGTAAGTTATTTTACACTTTTTTTGTTGGAAAAATAGTCATTTCTTCTAATTTGATTTTTGTTGGAAATTATCTACTTGCGTGTGTTATTTTAATTTGATATTTATTTTAGTGATTCAATTTAAATTTTAGTAGTGTCAATGCATTTTTTTTTACAATTATATAAATTTAATTCATTAATTTTTTAATGTAAATTAAAAATATAATTTATTTTTTATAAATAATGCTATCATCTTTCTTATCATGTGTGTACCAAACACATGATAGGATAAACGTTATCCTATTACTATCCTATCCTATCCTTATCCAGCTTTTTATCATATCCTATCTTTATCCTATCCTGTGCACCAAACGAGCCCTGAGAGTTTTGTATCCAGATGCTCCATCTATCAATCTGTCAATATTGGGTAGAGGATATGGATCTTTTGGGCATGCTTTGTTCAAGTCCGTAAAGTCTACGCATATCCTCCACTTCCCATTTGCCTTTTTTACCATCACTACATTTGCCAGCCAGGATGTGTATTTAATCTCCTCGATGAATCCTGCCTCCTGTAACTTCGTCACCTCCTCTACGATCGCCGCTCTTCTTTCCTCGCCAACCTTCCTTTTCTTTTGCGAAACTGGTTTTGTCTCTGGGGATATCGAAAGTTTATGGGTGATTATTGACTCGTCAATCCCTGGCATGTCTGAGGGATGCCATGCGAATAAATCTATGTTTTGCTTTAGTGTCGCTAGGATTTTTTCCCTTTCCTCTTGGTTTAATGAAGTGCCAATGTTGGTGGTCTGGTGCGTTTCTGTTCCGATTTGCACCTGCTCAAGCTCCTCTATGGGACTTACTCTTCTGTCTTGGAACTCCTCCCTTGGATCAAGATCCAGGGGGCTGATCATGTTAACTCCGCCCTTTTGGTTGCCAGGGCGAGTAGGGTCTGAGGTAGTATGGGCTCGATGTCTTATTTTCAGGCTTGACTCATAGCAACGTCTCGCCAATGCTTGGTCCCCCTTGATTGTTCCTACTCTTCCATCTTCCAATGGGTATTTTATGGATAGATACAACGTTGACATTGCAGCCTCTAAGGCGTTGAAGGCTGGTCTTCCAATGATGATGTTGTAGGAAGTAAAGGGGGGTTTTTACAACCAAGTATCGTACCTTTATGGTTTTGGCGTTGTCGCTGTCACCGAAGGTTGTGAGCAATGTTGTATATCCCATAACCTCCACTTGTTCGCCTGCAAAGCCCACCAAAGTGCCATTGTAAGGCATTAAATGTTCATTGGACAATTGCATGGCTTTGAATGCTTCCCAATACATGATGTCCGCTGAACTGCCGGAGTCTATTAATACTCTCTTAACATCACAGTTCAAAATTTGAACTTGGATTACCAGCGGGTCATCATCATGTGGCATGACTTCTTTTTTGTCCTCCTTTGTGAAAGAAAGATCCGGTGTGGCTGAGATGGAAGTATGCCCCACAAATATCGCTTGAAACTCCGCTCGTCTCACGTAGCGTTTTCGGGCGTTACTCGACTCGCCTCCTCCTGCGAATCCTCATGCTATAGTATTAACTGCTATTATCGCTTTCTCTCCTCCCGAGCCCTGTCCTTGGTCTCTTTGTGGATCCCTTTGCACCTTTGGGACCACGACTTTCCCATTGGCGGCGTCGTCAAGAAACTTCCTTAGATGGCCGCTCTTTATCAATTCCTCGATGAGATCTCTTAATCTAAAACATTTTCCGGTGTCGTGTCCTCTGCACCTGTGATATGCGCACCACGCGTTCATGTTTTGCCCTAACTGGTATTCCTTTCCTCTCTGAGGGGGCAATCTGGTGAGTCCTGCCTCCAGAATTTCGTCAAGAATATAGACCCTGGCTCTGTTAAGGGGCGTGTATTCTTTTTCCGGAAATCTGTCAACGTCTCGCCTTATTTGCTGGTGATATGGTTTCCTTTGGGGTTCATGCCCTCTGTGATCTGGTTGACGTCGTCTCTGTGGATAAAAATCTGGAGCCCTGTTTCCCTTGTTAAGTGGCTCTCTTTCTCTTGCGTCCCTGGATCTTTTCTCGGCGTTACTTTCTTCGCCTTTGATGTAACATTTCGCCCTCTTGATAATTTTCTGCATTGAGGTCGCTGGTTTCTGTGCCAGGGATTCATTGAAATGACCGGCTTTTAAACCGTTATGGAATGCTGCTACGAACATTTCCTGGTTAGGATTAGATATTTTGATGGTTGCTTCGCAAAATCTTGTGCGAGGGTGTTTACTGGGAAATTTAGTAAACAACGCTAGTTTGATTATTACAAGAGAGATCAACTAGTAAATCTCGGGACATAGTGCTTTTGTTCGTATCTTCAAAGTAATTAGTGTTCATTATCGTTCTTATGTATTTAATGTTGTTTTTATGTTTTTTATGTTACTTGAAATGCAAGAAAGAATGTTTATTCTAATGAACAAACAGAATGGAAGAAAGAGTCGAAATAAAGATTGACTTGGATAGAAATGAAAAGACTGTAAATTTGCATTCAAATGTAAATGATTACAGAAAAAGTAATGGTGCACATAACATACATTTTCCTTTTCGAACTCGTTTCTCTCGTTAGCATGGGTACTTTGAGTTTTGTAAGGATTTTTGTATAAATGATTGTGACCCTTTGCTCGATCACAGAACTAGATTTTTTATAGACAATAATTCCTAACTGCTAATAACGCCTAAATAATTACAGAGAGGACGCGTGTCTTTGACACGTATTTTGAATTTGAATTCCTTTTTATCCTCTGATTTAGCCGTTGTATACATCGAAATCGAACTAGCAATGCTTTCCTTGAATATTTTGCTAAGTCCACGTTTTTCTTCTGCACAAGGGACACTTCGACCCTACTGATGCTTCGACCAAATCGAAAGGAAACCTGAAGAATCATAAAGTTAAGAAATAATGCTCTAACTAGAACATTTATTATACGTTCATGCATGATTTGATCATTAAATTCATTGGCTCTGAAAACTAAACATATTTAATGACTATAAGAATAATCATATGATTAAATGAAATCATATTTATTATTTTTGTTCATGCATTTAGAACATATTTTAACTTAGTAAAAATATGGGCTAACAAATTGCCCCCAAATGCCTGTTTCGATCGAGTTGGTCGAACGAGAAAGGAATAGACATTTTTGAACCCACGTGTTTGACACTGTTACCAATAACGGCGCTTATGTCACGTACAAAAGTAACTGTCATCTTGATCCCCACAATCCATCACTGCTCCTAGATTTTAGGCGTAGTGGGTGACGTGGCGTAGTGGAGAAGTTGAAAGGAAAATGTGTTGAATTTCTTTTTATTTAATTTTTTAAAATCCAAACACGTTTCCCTATAAATAGTAACAAAGGAACAAAGAAGCACTTTTTACCAACTTTCATTTCAGAGCTTTCTTGCAAAAAAACCACTGTTCATCTTTGATTTTCTGCAAAATCAAGCTTTAAATCTCCATTACTTTGTGATTTCAAACCGTTCAAACAAATCTCCACTAGATTCCGCGTTGATTCGTCACTGATTCAACTTAAAACAAACTATTTTTCACAGATTTCAACAAAAACCCTTTCCTTTTCTTGAACCTTCAAACGCTGTTCATCAAATGGCTTTGAATCAGGATTTTGAAATTCCTTCTGCTGGAAACTGGAAAGATTTGCTAGCGCTCGAAGATGGCGAGGAAGTAGTGCCTGAGCCAACTGGTAGCAAAACTGAGAGGGAAATTTGGGCAGCTCAACTCATGATTCCTTTTTCCTTGAAGAAGAAGAACTATGCCTTCTGTGGTCCCTATCCAACACATTCAGAGGTTATATTGAAAGAGGTAAACGCCATTTTCCCCAAATACGTAACCTGTGAGCCTAGGATATTCGAGGCAAGTCCATACAATTTCGAATACCTTAAAAACTCCATTAAGTTATTTCGAGCCGCCCCTTACGTTGCCCATAAAGACTATATTCCTTGGTTAAATAGGGTGGAAAGGGAATATAAGGGATATTGGGTGAACTATGGCATCTACCAATTGATCCAATTTAGTCGAACCGGCCCAAAATACAAACCTGAATTACTCATAGCTGCCCTTCATTTCTATGAAAAATCCACAAACACTTTCCAATTTAGGTGTGGAATGTTAACTCCCACTCTCTTAGATGTAGCTGCAATCACAGGCCTTAGGCCCACTGGAGACCATTTCGACCCCACAAAAACTGGTGATAAAGTTGCACTCAACTACAAAGAAAATACCTTCTCCAAGTATATAGCTGAGAACATGGGCAAAGAAGGGGATGAAGTATCACATGAGGAGCATGTGGCCTTCTTGACTTTGTGGCTATCTCATTTCGTTTTCTGTTCGAAGTCGTTGCAAGTAGCGAGGATGTTTATCCCCATGGCCCAGCAGATACATGAAGGCAGGATTTTCAGCTTAGGGCGTCTACTGTTGGCAACTTTGTATGAAGCTATGGGCACGGCGAGTGATGCAATCAAAGCGTCAAAGGATGGGTCGAAGTTTTCTGTTGCTGGACCCATGTGGCTTCTACAACTGTGGTTAAACGCCACATTTGAAACTGAATTGGGATTGATAGTCCCTTCTGACTATCACGAAGAGGTGGATGAAAGAGAGGTCGAAGGACAAAGATTGGTTCGACTAACTCCTGGATCTCTGGATCAAGATAGCAGAAGGCTTTTCTTGAGGCATATGCAGATGTTTTTAGACTTCGCACAATTTTTACCACGCCATGCTCCCTTCGTTGAGCATAAGTATGGTGCTGCGTGGTTCACCGAAGAATTTCCTGTATTCAATCCTGACAATGAAGAGGAGGTAAACGAGGTATGGAGAGCTTACCTAGAACAGACTGTTTTGTCCTGCAGGATTGGGGGTAATTCGAACCAGTTTGGTTTAGTTAGTTATCATACTAATTGTGTTGCTAGACAGTTTGGCATGTCTCAAATCAGGCCAAGAAGTTTCTTTGAGAACGTAGATCGAATAGTGCTTGGGACTGGGATCACTGAGAAGACCTACAAGAAATATTTGAGAATGATAGAGAATTACGAATACACCTTGAAACCATTCGAGTTCGATCCATCTTTTCATTGTACTGATGGTTTTAGTAAATGGTGGCAAGATTATTATTCGCGCTCATCTGTGGGCAACAAAGAGCATATGCTAGGCATGGTGGAGAGTGGCTTCGTTGTACCTACTCTAGGAAAGAAAATTTCTGTCTCAGGTCGAGGTAAAAAACTTTTCTTTCCATTTTCTTTTATAACAACATATGTTCTATGTCTTATATAATAATTCATGTAATATTTCTTCAGGCAAAGCTATGAAAAAAGATGATGGATCTTCAAAGGCTTCGACTGAAGTGAAGAAGCCCACAGGGGTGAAGATAAAAGCTGAGGTCGAACCCTCCAAGCCAAAGGTAGCTTAGATTTTTACTTTGAAATCCTTCTTGATTTTTATCTCTGAACAATTGTACTTAGCTTGTTATTATTTTCTCAGAGTGGAAAAAGGAAAGGCAGCAACGAAACTGTGTCGACCAGTTCGAAAAGGTCAAAAGACGCCATCATTGTGGATGTAGAGGTAAACCAGCTATTTTTTACATCAATTATTTTTGGCTCTTTCATATGTTAGCCAAATTCTAACATCTTTCATTATTTACAATGTTGTTATTTTAGGAAGATGATGATGAAGAGGTTCCTCTTGTTAGGAAAAGGAAGAAACCTTCTACTTCGATTTCCCAAAAGGGTGATGAGGAAATGCCTGATCACCAAGCTAAAGAGGCTAAGAAGAAGAAGAAGGTCGAAGAGCCTAAGGCTCAACAAATCCCAACTAAAGTTCAGGGTGATGAAGGGAGAAAGAAAAAGAAGAAAGAAGAGAAGGAGGTTAGAGCGAGTTTGAGGGAGAAGACAGTGATCAAAAAGACCAAAGTGCTTCGTGCACTTAAAATTCACACTCCCAGTGACAGTGAAGGAAACCCTAAGCCCAAGGAAACTCCTGCGCCAGATAAAGAAAATGTGGTCGAAAAGGGCCAAAATACCAATATTAATAAAGACGCTCCTGGGTCTAAGGAAACTTTATTACCCCAACCAGAACCAATGGTCGAAGACCCAATGACAACCAACCAAGGGAAGCAAGACAATGTGCAAGATGATGGCACAATTTTCATGCCTGATGCCCCCGATGCTGAGGAAAGGGACGATGCCCTCAATGACCCTGGAGTCGAGGGAAAAAAGGTATAACTCCATTTATTTTCCTATCTCCATTTTTCTCCGATTCTTTACTGTTTTAATTGACTTCTCTTATTGTTTGCAGAATAACTCGAAAGAGGAAACTCCTGAGGGAGATGGGCAACCAAAATCTGACGAGGGACCAAATCAAGACCAAAATGATGACAATCAAGATCCTTCAGATGATAACAAACAAGATGATGAAAAGGTTGCCCAAGAGAAGACTAATGGGGAGTCTAGAGAAGAAGAAAATACCGAAACTGTCAATGCCAATGATGATACTCAACAAAATGAGTCAAGCATCAAGTACACTGCTCCCAGTACTTCAAATGCCTCAGGGCAAGCTAGCTCGACCCAGGAATCTATCCATGGATCTGATGAGATTCCTGAAGCTGAAGCAGGAGGACCAGGAATAGTCTCTGTTTCTTCGACCTCTAGACTTTCTGCTAGTCTTGGCGTACAAGAGGAGGAGTTCACTACCATGCAGAAGTCTGACCCTGCTGGTATTCTTAGGTTATTGCTCTCAAAGAAACAAACTCAAACAACCTCTTCGAGCGAGCGCACAACCACTGATTCTGCTCCTTCCAATTCTGAGATCGATCTCAAGGTGCGCCAGGACTCCTTGATGCTGAAGCTCACAACCACCTTTGTTCATAAGGACGTATTGACGCAGATCGAGGTTAATCCAGCTTGTGCTTACAGCCATTTGGCCTTTTTAAAGAAGCTGCATAATCCTGTGACTGATGAAGAAACTTTAGGAAAGGTTATTCAGCTTAGCTCGACCATAGACCAATATGCTAAAGCTGTGCAGAAGAAGTTGGATAATGATACAAGGCTAAGTACTCAACAACAAGCTCAGGCCATGTTTTTTGAGAGAGCTCAGAAAGCGCAAGCTGAGGTCGACAGGCTTTCCTCACAATTGAAAGAAGGCAACCCCGGGATCGAAAGCTGTGATAAGAATATTGCTCATTATAAGCAACAAATCAAAGTCCTGGAGGAGCAAATTGTGAGCTATAGGCGCAAAATCATTGAGGAAGAGACTGAGAAAGCTCGACTCGAACAGGAGGCCAAGGCTACTACTCAAGAGCAAATTGATGCATATGGCAGGGAAGGAATTCAAGCCTTCAGTTCAGCAGAGGTTGTTGCTGAAGAAATCAAGGCTCTTGAGAATTCGAACCTTGTGGTTGAGAAGGAGTTGACCACTTTGAAGAAAATTTATGCTGAGTGCACTAGGAACTTATAATTTTCTCAGTTTATTGTCCTTTCGAACAATTTGCCGTTTTTTTGTTATAAGTTTGGATTTGATTTGTATCTTTTGAACAAAGCCCATATTTTGTGGCAACTTATAATTTCTTATCGCCATTTTGCTTTAATGTTTAAGTATTATCCTGCACTTATTTTTACTTCGAGTAAAGTAGGTTTATATTCTTTCAAATATTTTCCATTAATACCCAAAGTCCTTTTTTCAGGAGTTAATTCCTCAATTTCATAAGCACCATTAGAATATACTTGAACAACTTTAAATGGTCCTTCCCAATTTGGGGACCATTTGCCTAAGACTCTATCTTTCTTGTCCATAGGCAAAATTACTTTCCAAACTAAATCTCCTATGTTGAAAGACTTGGACTTAACCTTTTTATTATATGCTCTAGCAACTTTTTCTTTTTGTCTTGCTAAAATTTCTAAAGCACTAAGTCTTTCTTCATCCAAATCAACTAATTCATCTGACATCATTTGGTAGTAATGGTCTAAAGGTATTTCCATTTGTCTTTGAACCCTTGCTGATTGCAAGTGTATTTCGACTGGTAACACAGCATCATGCCCATAAGTTAGTCGAAAAGGGGTGGTGTTAGTTGATTCCCTAGGAGAATTTCTACAAGCCCACAACACTTGATCCAAAGTTTTATGCCAATTCCTTGGTTTTTGGGCTATGTGTTTCCTTATTAAATTAATAATAATTTTATTGGCTGCTTCGACCTGTCCATTTGCTTGTGCATAATATGGTGTTGAAGTTAGAAGTCTAAAACCAATTTCTTGGGCAAATTCCTGCATCTTTCGTCCAGTAAAAACTGAACCTTGATCAGTTGTAATTGTTTCAGGAATTCCAAATCTATAAATTACATGATTTTGTATGAAACTAATTACTGCCTCTTGATCAACATTTGGCAAAGGAATGGCTTCTATCCATTTTGTGAAATAATCTATTCCCACTAAAATATAACGTTGATTTTTTGATGAAGCAGGCTTAATTTCACCAATAAGGTCTAGAGCCCAACCCCTAAAGGGCCATGGTTTCACTATTGAATGTAGTTCACTTGCAGGAACATGTTGAATTCCTGAATGCCTTTGGCATTCTTGACAACCTTTGGCATATTCTATGCAGTCTTTTAGCATAGAAGGCCAATACAGGCCTTGTCGAAACAAAAGTCATTTCATTTTATGTCCCGCTTGATGGGAACCACAGGTACCACTGTGAACATCAGAGATTGCTATATATGCTTCTGTTTCATTTAGACATTTTAACAAAATTCCTTCATAAGTCTTTTTGAAAAGATCATCTTCAAAAACTATATAGCTTAAGGCTCTATATTTTATCTTTCGATCTACATTTCCTGTTGGATTCCTAAGATATTCCACAATAGGCTTTCTCCAATCATTATCTGACAGATTGTCAATGGCAAAAATTTCAAAATTTTCCTGGGGAATTTTCACTTCATCATTAATTTGTGGTATAATATCTGCCCCCACAAGTTTTGGCATTGACAATTGCTCAGAAATTGGTTCTTGTAAAACCATTTTTTCTTTGATTTCGATTAATTGTGCCAACTTTTCTTTTGACACTTTGTATCCTGAAGCAATTTGAGCTAAGTCATTTGCTTCTTGATTTTCTAATCGAGGTACATGTTCAATATCTATATGATCGAAACAATTCAATAAAGAACTAGCTATCACAAAGTATTTTGCTAAGTGTTCTTTAACACATTTATATTCTTGAGTTAATTGTTTCAATACTAATTCAGAATCACCTCTTATCCTAATGTTCTTTGCCCCCAAGTCTTTTAATATTTCTAAACCTGTGATTAAAGCTTCATACTCAGCTTCATTATTTGAGCAAAGTCCATTGATCTTATATTTAAACTTAGTTGGAACTTTAGTTGGTGAAATAATTAGGATCCCAATACCAGTTCCATGTTTATGTTTGGATCCATCAAAATAAAGGATCCATGGCTGGATATCCACATACTCTTGTGGCATTTCGACCAAAGAATGATCTACTATGAAATCAGCCACAATTTGTCCTTTGACAGCTTTCAAAGGTTTGTACGTGAGTGAATACTCAGTTAATGCTAAAGCCCATTTTCCAATTCTACTGTGAAGTATTGGTTTAGTTAACATATGTTTAATGACATCAAATTGAGAATATAAATAAACATCAACAGGCTTTATATAATGCTTAAGTTTAGTACAAGAGAAATATAAACAAAGACAAAGTTTCTCTATGGCAGTGTATCTAGTTTCTGCATCATTTAAAACTCTACTATGGTAATAAACTGCATTTTCTATGCCATTATCATTTTCTTGAGCCAACATGCTTCCTATTGTCTTTTCAGACGCAGCAATATACAACTTCATAGCTTTGTTTCTGTTAGGGGGCATTAAGACTGGAGGCTTTATCAAGTAATCTTTAATATCATCAAAAGCCTTTTGATGCTCCTCATTCCATTTGAATGGATCATCTTTCTTGAGTCGAAGTAGTGGGGAGAATGCTTGAGCTTTTCCACTTAGATTCGAAATGAATCTCCTCAAAAAGTTGACCTTACCTAACAGAGATTGAAGTTGCTTTTTGGTCGAAGGAGGCTTTGTCTCTAAGATAGCCTTTGTCTTGTTTTGGTTTATTTCAATGCCTTTTTTATGCACCACAAAACCAAGGAAATCTCCTGCATGCACACAAAAAGCACATTTTAATGGATTCATTTTTAATCCATGTTTCCTCATTCTTTCAAAAGATTGCCTGAGATATAGCAAATGGCTATCTTCAGAAGAGGATTTAATGATGATATCATCAATATAAACTTGCATGAAGGTATCTATAAAATCATGAAACATAGAATTCATGGCCCTTTGATAAGTGGCACCAGCATTTTTTAAACCAAAAGGCATAACAACCCATTCATAAGTGCCTAAAGCACCAGGGCATCTAAATGCTGTTTTAGATACATCTTCTTCAGCAATAAATATTTGGTTATATCCAGAATAACCATCTAACATGCTTAAAAACTCGAAACCTGCTGCTGAATCCACTAACATTTCTGCCACAGGCATGACATACTCATCTTTAGGCGTAGCACTATTTAAATACCTAAAATCTATGCATACTCTAAGTGTACCATTCTTTTTAATGACAGGAACTATATTTGCTAACCATTCAACATACCTGGCAGTTCTGATGAATTTACTCTTCAGCAGCCTTTCGATCTCTTCCTTGATCTTGGACATAATTTCTGGTGCAAACCTTCTTGGTAATTGTTTCACTGGTCTTTTACCTGCCTTGATTGGTAGTTTTAGTTCGACCATTTCTCTACTGAGCCCAGGCATTTCATTATAATCCCAAGCAAAACAATCACTGAATTCTTTGAGAAGTTGCACCAATTTTCCTTTCAAATCAGGACTAATGTTGGCACTAATGTAAGTTGGCCTTTTCACTGAGCCATTTCCAATGTCAATTTCCTCCAAAGGATCTTGAGCCTGCATCTTAGGAGTTTCATTTAGAGGATCTCTTTCGAACCCCAGGGGTTCATCATCATAAATGCAGTCAAACCTTTGAATTGGGGACATATTGGTGCCATCCTTTTCGACCTTGGCTTCAACAGCCAAATTTTGTTGAACCTCAGCTTCTAAAGCCGTATTTAATCTACTTTCGGCCATATAAGCCGTTATTCTGGCCCATGCATTGGACTCAGTCATAGTAATCTTCGTAGATATTCCACCCTGATGGGCGTATGACTCCATCTTCTGAGGATGCAGCATCTATTTCCTCTCTTTCCCATATAAAACCTTGGGTTGGGTGGAGTTTGACAGAATGAATCACATTGTCAGAAGGTGTGAATGCATTCTCTCTATCATAGCATGGCGCAATGTTCGCCAAATTTTTGTCAAAGGTTTGTTGATTTATAGTATCGACCTCTGACATATAGAAACTCTGATCAGCTTCTATGTTTTCTACACAACCATCTTCCCTCCAAAGTATTAACTTTTGGTGAAGGGTAGAAGGAACAGCTCCCACTCCATGAATCCACTCCCTTCCTAGAAGCAAATTGAAGTTTGCCTTGGATTCCACTACCAAGAACAACGTGGGTCGAACTATGCTGCCTACTGCAACATCCACTTGAATTGCCCCCCTAGAATATCCTGTCTTGCCTTCATAGTTCGACAAAACAATATTGTGGGCTGACAAATCACAGTCATATTTGCCAATCTTTGGCAGCATGGATAAGGGCATTAGGTTAACAGCAGCACCCCCATCTATCAGCACTTTATTAATTCCAACCCCTTCAACTTTTGCCCTGATGAAGAGTGGTTTGAGGTGGTTTTTCATGCCTAAATCTGGCCTTTCGAATGTAGCCTGTTGCTCTTCGATGCAACCATTATTCAAGACATAGTAACATTTTGGCTTTGGATCAGCCATGTCTAACTGGTCGAAGTCAGTTTCGAGCTCAGTTACTTCTGATTGAACGTCATACTCTGATGGTAATATGGAAACCACACATATTACATCAAAGTCTGGTTCAGAGTCCAACAAATCATCATCCTCCATTTTATTCTCATCTATTGGTGGAAGGATTCTTTCTTTTGCTGGTCTTCTAGCCACTTCTTTATATTGGCTTGCTTGAGAATTTTCTGCAGCCAGTTTCTTTTGGCGTTGAAACCTACGCCATTGAGTCCTAGTCATTGGATGTTTACCCTTATAGTTGTTTTTGTAAGAGTATTTGTTAACATCCTCCGCATAACTCAGTTTGGTACCGTTGGAGCCACCAATTTCCATTGCACCTTTATTGAACCTCATTGTTCCTTGGTGCACCCAGCGCTCTATTGGGATCGAACCAGATGGTCGAAAGGTAGGCCTTCGATCGAATTGAGCAGGATTGTTTGGTCGAGTCAGGATACCTTTTCCTTTTCCTTGGTAAGGTTTTGGGTTTGCCCCCAACTTATTTACCATAGGTTGAAACTTCATGAGGCCTGCAGTAGCCTCTTTGTCGCATACAGCACTGCAACGGGCACAAAGCATTACTCCTTTATTTTCTAGCTTGCACCTGTTCAGAAAGTCGATTAAATCCTCTTCAGCACGAGGGTAAACTACTTTCATTTTCTCCATGTACTCTTCTTCAGAGATCTTTTCTGTCTGGCCTTCTGTAACCTCCATGGCTTCGACCATCATGATTTCTTGTGGTTCAGCATAGAGAGTATCAGCATTTTGCAGAGGCTCAGCGTCAATCTGCATGGCTTTGGGTTTTTCACCAAACTTGAGTCTTCCCTCGTTCAAAGCCTTCTGGACTAAATCCCTGAAAAGTACACATTGTGAGGTTCTATGTCCAAGGAAATTATGATACTTACAATAACCTCTTTTCTTTCTCATGTCTAATGGAGGTATTTTAACACCTTTTGGAACCACAATTTGGCCATCAGTAACCAATAAATCAAAAATCTCATCACATTTTGTTATATCAAAAGTGTAAGTTTTTGACACAAATCTATCATTCTTTGGTTCAACAGGGTTTTTTCCATTAGATGGTTTCAGAAGTTTACAAGTATAAGGGGGACCAGGTTTCAATTCTGCTAGGTCTATTTCCCCTTGCTCAACATTTTCATAAGATATTTCATACTCTTGGTCACTATCCTGTGTTTCCACATAAGCAACCTTTTCTTTCTTATGATATTTAGAATTTCTGGCCTTTTCTGCTTTCAAGCGTTCGACCTGTCGAACTCTATCAGCCAATTGGGCCATATCCCTTAGATGTTGAGTGTCTAATTTCTTTCTGATCGAATAATCAAGGCCACCAGTAGCCATTTCGACCAATTCATGTTCAGGCACCTGAGTAAAACATCTAGCTTTGAGTAAACGGAATCTATTCAAATAATCATCCACAGACTCAGGAGTTTTGCGCCTAACGTTTGCCAATTCTTTGAGACTTATTTTAGGTTGTCCCATATAGAATTGTTCATGGAAAACCCTCTCCAATTGATTCCAATTAAAGATTGAATGTGGAGGGAGAGTAGTAAACCAAGTGAAGGCATTTTTCGTTAGAGAATTAGGGAAATATTTCATCCTTAAATTCTCATTGTTTGCTAAATCCCCTGCCTCAGTTAGATATATTGCTATGTGTTCGACTGTTGATTCACTGGTATCACCAGCAAACTTAATGAATTTTGGGATCTTCCATCCCCTAGGTATTTCAGTTTGAAGCACATATTCTGACAAGGCAGAGACAAAATGAGGCCTATGCATGCCTATGTTTAAACCATTTTGTGCCAAAATTGTTTCGACCAAATTTGCCATGTTATTTTGCCCAGCAAAATTATTGTTCTGGACATTTCTAACTACATCATCAGCATTTTGGTTCCTATTTACCAAGACAATTCCAGGATTTTGTTCAATCTGAGGCAAAACCTGTGGCTGAGCCTGCAATTGTACTTGTGGTTCGACCACTGGTACAGGTTGTTGGACTTGGTTTATGGGATTTGCCACATTGTTTTGTGCAGGCACACTGGCATTATTTGGTGCTTGTGCAATTTGTAAAGGCACAACATTTTGGATTTGGGGAACTTGTTGATTAGGGACTTGAGGAGCCCCAAAGAAATCAGCAATTCTACCCATTTGATTGGCCAATAATTGGTAACTTTGATTAGTATTTTGTATCAATGGATTAAACACTGTACCAATTTGTTGTGTTAACATATTGACCATATCATGATTGCTCTCATCCATTTGTTGCCTCAAGGAATTCAAGGCAGTGTTAGTTAATGAAGGAAAGGTATTTCGAGTAGCAGAACCAGAGACTATTTGATTGTTAGGAACAAACACGCCTGGTGCTGCCTCTGTGAACAATGATGCACTAGTCTGCAAACCTTGCATCATACTGGTAGGCATGCCATAAGGGTAATTCCTACTAGTGCCTTGACCCATGTATTGGGAAAAAGGTAATGAAAATGTGGACGAACTAGCGCCACCCCCATTAGTATTTGACCTATTTGGGGAAAAATTTCCCTCCATAGCATGAGACAAAGTCAAAATGGGTTCTGTAGTGGTCGAAGGCATTGTAGTAGATATTGGCATTGCCATGGTTGCAGTTACTACAGAAGATGTTGGGGCAGAAACTGTTGTCCCGGTCACATTAGGCATAACCTCACTGATTACAGGACAGATTATGGATTCTGAAGCACTTGTAGCGGTTGATGGATTCGAACCGCTGTTAGGATTGTTTCCATTAGGATTTTCCATGTTTTGTCTAGGGTTAATTCTGGGTGGTGGTCTAACCATTTCAGGGAGTGATTTCCCGTTTCTCAGAAGCATACACTATACACAAAACTTTGGAAACAAAATTACACAAAGAACAAATTAAAAATACTAAAATTTGAGAAAATTTAAACACAAAGCACACGGTCCCACTGGGCGTGCCAATTTGTTTACTGGGAAATTTAGTAAACAACGCTAGTTTGATTATTACAAGAGAGATCAACTAGTAAATCTCGGGACATAGTGCTTTTGTTCGTATCTTCAAAGTAATTAGTGTTCATTATCGTTCTTATGTATTTAATGTTGTTTTTATGTTTTTTATGTTACTTGAAATGCAAGAAAGAATGTTTATTCTAATGAACAAACAGAATGGAAGAAAGAGTCGAAATAAAGATTGACTTGGATAGAAATGAAAAGACTGTAAATTTGCATTCAAATGTAAATGATTACAGAAAAAGTAATGGTGCACATAACATACATTTTCCTTTTCGAACTCGTTTCTCTCGTTAGCATGGGTACTTTGAGTTTTGTAAGGATTTTTGTATAAATGATTGTGACCCTTTGCTCGATCACAGAACTAGATTTTTTATAGACAATAATTCCTAACTGCTAATAACGCCTAAATAATTACAGAGAGGACGCGTGTCTTTGACACGTATTTTGAATTTGAATTCCTTTTTATCCTCTGATTTAGCCGTTGTATACATCGAAATCGAACTAGCAATGCTTTCCTTGAATATTTTGCTAAGTCCGCGTTTTTCTTCTGCACAAGGGACACTTCGACCCTACTGATGCTTCGACCAAATCGAAAGGAAACCTGAAGAATCATAAAGTTAAGAAATAATGCTCTAACTAGAACATTTATTATACGTTCATGCATGATTTGATCATTAAATTCATTGGCTCTGAAAACCAAACATATTTAATGACTATAAGAAAAATCATATAATTAAATGAAATCATATTTATTATTTTTGTTCATGCATTTAGAACATATTTTAACTTAGTAAAAATATGGGCTAACAGAGGGGTTGAGAATCGTTGACTTGATCCTCATCGTGATCGTCATCTTTGTTGGCTTTCTCTTGGTTCAGGGTTGTTATCTGGGCTTGAAGCCGCCTAAGTTCATTGACGGCTTCGGTCAGGGTCATCCCCGAGCCATGAGTGCCATGATTTGGAGTTTCCCCTACCATTTGGGGGGATTCCTCTCTTCAATGAGTGGTAGGCTGAGAATCGTTTTACCGCAGCCCCACGGTGGGCGCCAAAATGTTCTGGTGAACAAATAAGGGGGGTGATGAATTAATGGACCATAGGTAAGAAATGAATAATTCCTTGTCTATTAAAATTGTGAACCCTTTACAATGAATCATAAGCTCCTATTTATAGATTTTTCCAAGTAACAATTGCTCTAGGACCACGATCATGGATATCCCATGATCTCGGTGGTTTCTTCCTCCCTCCACCGCTTCCACGTGGTGGTGATGGGTGGTTACTTTCTGGTTTCGGTGGTGATCATGGTGGTAAGGGGTGGTTACCTCCTTCCACGTGGAGATATGCTCGCTGCTTCTTTAATATAATGATGATATTCGGGGCGAGGGCGTCATCTGCATATAGGTGGCGCCGCTGATATTGCTTTCCCGCCAAGTTTGATCTTTTGAATAACATGGGTTGTGTAATTGAGCCATCTTGCTATTGGGCCTATGCTGTTTATTTTTGGGCCTTAGTCCAGTCCACCGTCAATTATAAATTTCTATCAGTAATCCATTGTAACACCCCACGTCTATATCTAGAATAAAACGTAGAATATTATTACTGGTACTGAGTCATTATTATTACAATTAGGAAATTCAAGCACACGCAGGTGCTAAGTACAACATTAGAAACTGAAACAACGGAAGCAAAACAACGATACGACAAAATTTATTAGAATGAAAGTACAACAAGACTAGGAAAACTAGAAAGCATGAATAAAATGAAATCCTCAAGCACAGCTACAAGCACACCAACCAGCATACCTTTAGCCAACCTGCTTATCTGAAAAAAATTTGATTGGAGTGGGGTGAGACTACTAAGCCTCAGTGAGTCCTACTACCCTCCTAGAGGTGACTACACCGGGGAAACCTAATCAGTCATAACATACTAATATTCATAACATAAACATAACATAATTTAAAGGTGTAACACAGAGAATATCTTATTCGTTTTAACACAAGGACACTCTGAGGTGAGCATGTCTCAGAGGCCTGCCATATCCGACAACCGATTCGGTCACGGCATACAGCTCATATAATCATAACCTAATGGATTATCCCATTGGGAGTCCATAAAGCGACATAAATCGCAACTGAACTGACTGATACTAAATTAGTTGATTCTACCATGAATTTTCCAAATCCCGGGGAGCATACAATCCTATAATCTCTAAGTTATAACCTAAAGATTATCTGTGATTAACATACTGACTAACATTATACAATTCATGCTACTGCAAGATATATAACCCAGGTGAGGACATAAAACGAGTGTATAAGTTTCTTAGAAAATTTTGAAAATTCAGTTTTGTTCTGTCAAACTCGCTCAGCGTGTTACCACTCGCCAGAGCGAGTTTTATAGGCCTGTCCTGTATGAGCTCGCTACGGCGGGTTACCAACTCGCCACAGCGAGATTATAGGTCCTGGCCTAAATCAACTCGCCCGGCGAGCACAAGCTCGCCATGGCGAGTTTCATCAGCCCAGAAAACCCAGCTCGCCATGAACACTCACCGTCAACACGCTGTGGCCAGTTCATACAGAATGTGCCCTGTTTTGCAAAAAAATCCATTTTTATCAAAGTTAACACCTACAATCCTCAATCCAAGTTATGCAGTCACACAATATGTATAATATAAGACAGAATGGAGAGGAATTTGGGGGTTAACTCCTCTCACACAACATTTTCCTAATTTCTTAAGTTAACATGCAAAAGTTCATATTTTGGGAATCTAGCTAAACTATTCTAAGAACCCACCTGGATTGGAGCTTTAAACCTTTGCTTTAAGCTTCCTAATAGCTACTGAACCTCCTAACTAGCCCACGAACAGCTTGCTACACTTTGACTCCAAAACCCCACAATGCTCAAGAACACCAAGAATGAATGGAATTGAATTTCTGATGTGTTGATGTGTTTGATTGTTTTATGGTTCGTTTCTGAGTCTGGAAGGGTATTTATAGTAGTTTTGGAGCTGATTAAAACAGAACTTGAGTGAGGTTGGGTTACTCTTGCATGTGCTATCATTGGTGGAAAGTAGGTTGGTTGGAATGTAGTGTAGAAAGGGTAGTGTTTGAATCAGAGGTTCTGAGATGGGGTTTCAGAGCTTGCTTGCTCTGAAGTTGCATGGGAAAGAATGAGATTGAGGAGTTTGGTGGTTAGTGGCATGTGAGGCTTCTTGGTGATTGAAGATTTTGTTGCTTTCTACTTGTTGTTGTTGCTTAGGCGTGAGAAAAGAGAGAATTGGGATAAAGATGCTTCAGATTTTTCTGAAGTGATGCAAATGAATGGTGAGAGCTTGATTGCATGCAATACAAGAGGTTTAGAAGTGGGTGGAAACATGACTCATGGGTCCCTAATGAGGTGTTGAGTGGTTAAGTGGGTGGAAGAGTGAGTCACAAGAGGGAGGGAGTATTCAAATCTCTTAGTTAACAAATCTTAGGAATACTAATAAGGTAGCATTTGTGTAGTTTAGTCTTTAGTTGGAGTTACTAATTTACACACATAATACATTTAGATCCCATGATTATTTGATTAACCACCTCAATTTAATTCTAATTTTATTAGACCTTTGCTAATTAAAATTAGTTAGATAATTTAGGAGTTGGGATGTTACATCTATAACTATATATAAAAAGGATACAAATTTTATTTTTGGATACAATTTATATACCTCAGTAGAATAGAAAACGCGAATCACACAAACGGGCACGGAACCCGTTTGGCCGCTAGTAACTTATAATAATAATTTTAAAACTTTATCAGCGAAAAAAATTATCATCTCCCCATGAATCATAAATTTTGATCAACAATAGCTTGTAATGGTGATTTTAAAACTTTTATTAACGATAAAAAATGTCATCTCCGCGTAAATTATAAATTTTTATCAGTAATAACCTGTAATTGTGATTTTAAAACTTTTATTAGTGATAAAATTTTCACCTCCCTGTGAATTATAAGTTTTTATCAGTAATAACATATAATAGTGATTTTAAAACTTTTATTAGCGATAAAATATGTCATCTCCCCGTCAATTATAAATTTTTATCGGTAGTAACTTATAATAATGATTTTTAAACTTTTATCAGTGAATTTTTTTTATCATTATCCCGTGAATTATAAATTTTGATTAGCAATAACTTGTAATACCGATTTTAAAACGATTATATGTGATAAAATATATTACCTCCCCGTCAATTATAATTTTTTATGAGCAATAACTTGTAATAGTGATTTTAAAACTTTCATCAGCGAAAAAAATTGTCATGTCCCCGTGAATTAAAAACTTTTATTAGTAATAACTTGTAATAGTATTTTTAAAACATTTAGCAATGATAAAAATTGTCATCTCCCCGTCAATTATACATTTTTATCAGTAATAACCTGTAATAGTAATTTTAAAATTTTGATCATTGATCATCCGAGAGAGCCGGTCTCTTTTTTAATCCACATTTATTAACAAAAATTTATTTAATGTCAATTGATTTAAAAGAAACAAAATTATAATTGATACTTTTATGTTTTATTATTTATTATTATTATTATTATTATTATTTCTTTATGTTAGGTTTAGATCGAATATTACAATATATTAATTAAAATAAATAAAATGAATAGTATAATTTAACATAATAATACTAATAATTTAATAATAACAATAATAACAGCAACAAAAGGACCAGAGAGGGTATATGTGGAAATAAGGGGCGGTAGAAATGACAAAAACAGAACCCAATCCAGCAGGGAGGCATAAGAACAAACAAAAAACATGGAATTTGTTGTAGTCGTATGATTAATCAGACGGACTTGGTTTAATCATAGAGGGTTGATGGTGAGTCGTGTGATTTGAAGGTGGAAAAACACAAGAAGGGGGGGGGGGGGTTGAATTGTGTTTTTAAAAGTTAAAACTTTTTCTCAAATAAAAGCTAAGTTTGCAGCGGATTAAACACAAAACAATGATGAAACAGAGGGAGAGAAAGAAAGACACAAAATTTATCCTGGTTCCTCTCACAAATTGAGAGTACTCCAGTCCCCTTGCACTTCCAAGGGCTTTTCACTATAATCTCACAAGATTACAAAGATGCTCAAGCACAATAGCAAGAGACTTCTCAAGTGCTCAAGTTACAACTAACAAGAGACTTCTCAAACAAACTTAAGAATAAGAATGAATGTTAATGGACACTTGATATACTATCAGAGGTGTTTACAAAATACAACACAGATTGTTTTAAGACTTTGAATGACTAAATGAATATTTGGCGTCAGAACGTTTCAGAGTCTTAACACAATAAAATGAACAGCAGTTCGGTGATCACTTCTTCATTTGATTCTTCTATTTATAGTGAAGATATGAGAGTGACCGTTGCAGAGAGATAAGATGCCAGCTGGAATTTACTCGTACATTTGCTAGCTGTAGATTGCCTTCTTTAGCAAAGAAATCCAATTTCACTACCTTGCAATTTGAAATATCACTCAACCATTTTGAGTAATAATAGTACGATTGTACAATCCTCAATTGTGCTCCACTTATGGATAAGGTTAACGTTGTACCAACGAATATTCCTTCCTGTGGATATGACAGAGTCCTTAAGTAGATTGTTCTTCAATCATTGATTCTGATTCTGTCAGTTCTTAAGTGACGTAAATTCATTTTGCTTCAGAGTCTGTAGTCGTAGCTTCTTAAGGTCTTCAGCTTCTGAGCTTCTCAGAGTCTAGCTTTTGTCCTTAGAGCCACTAACTTCAGAACTTGAATTTTAAGCTTCTAATGATCAACGATAAGCTTTCAAAGCTTCTTAGCTTGGCTTCTCTGCTTTTATTCATAGTGCTTCTGAATGAATTTTAACTTATAATTCTGCACATTAGAATAATCATTAGCAATACCAATTGTAATTTTAATACTTTGTTATCATCAAAACCAATTAAAAACTCAGAGGTTTATGTCAGACCCACTTTGTTCCAACATGATTGGATCCGACGGCTAGGATAACAGGGTTATAAATTCCCAACCCGTCAGTTTTTTGTCATTTTTCATTTTCTTTTTCTCTCTCTTCTCCCTTCTCTCTCAAACCGATCTCTCTCAAACCCTTCTCTCTCACATTCCATGAACATCTTCATATTTTTTTACAAGTTCATATGTTCTTCAACCCTAAATATTCCAGATTTTCCAAAATCACCCAAAAATTACCTAAATTAACTTTCAAACAGTTGTTTATCCCTTTTAAACACAAATCAAACACCCAAAACCCAAATCAAACAAAAATTTCAAAACCCCAAAAACTCTAGATCTATTATGTATAAATATCAACAAACAAAACATGTATTAGAACCAAACTCAATCTTCACAATCATGCATAGAATCAACAAAAATACATTCAAACGATACAAAAAGGGAACAATATAAAAGGATCCAAGAGTAAGTTTTTTTTTTCTCTTTTCTTTTCTTGTTTGATTTGTTTTTTTTTTTTCATTTCCTTTTTCTGACTATTTCATCTTTCTTTGATGCGAGGGCTATTTTTGATTCGGAAGCAAAGAGAAGTAATTTAGTTTTTAGATTCTACTTTATTTTTTATATCTTTAAACTTTCTTTTGTATGATTTTTTTGTGTAGTTTTTGTTTTTGTAGATTCTATTGTATTTCTATGATGGGAAATCCTCCTTTAATTTTAAATCTGTTTGTGTAGGTTTTTTTTTTTTTTTATGGGAAGGGTTTTTTTTCTTAATAGAAAATTTTGTATAATTTTTATTTGATATTATTTTTATTTATCATATATTTCTTAATTTTGTTTTTTAGATCTAAAGTTTTGACTCCATTTCCAATCATCTTCATGTAAATCTCTTTTGTACTTATTCATTTCCAATCCTTTGCTGTGTATTACTGTTGCTAGTGTGGGCCCTAGCCTATCCTTGTAATTAGAGCTGTCAAAGGGGTTGGCCCGGCCCACCTCGGCCCAGAGGGCCAAGACATATAAATGGGCTTAAGTGGGCCGGCCCGCTAAGGCCCAAGGTCCGGCGCACCTAGCCCGGCCCGATAAGCAAAGACCTACATGGCCCGATGGGCCGGCCCGACAAACTTTCATTTTTTTTTTTTTAAATTGACAATTTTTTTTTAAAAAAATTCAATGGACAATAAAACTACATATGTATCGCACACAAATTAGTTGTTATTATTTATTTTTCAAGTAAAGATAATCATAACAAATTTGTTTTTTTTCAAATAAAGATAATCATAACAAATTTGGCTTAATAATTATCTCCTAATTAACAAATCTCATCTCTTGTTACTTATTTTAACTAAAGATTTTATGATAACTAAAATTCCTTATTTTTAGCTAAAACTATTTTTAGAAATTTTTTATATATTTTTTGAATTCTTTAAGGGGCCGGCCCAAAAGCCCGTGGGGCCAGCCCATGATGGCCCATGAAAAAGATAGGCCCAGGGGGCCAGCCCGATAAGGCCCAATAATTTTTTTTGAAGCTCAGCCCGTGTAAAATTATAGGGCTAATGGGCTGACCCGATAGCCCAGCCCATTTTTACAGCTCTACTTGTAATGCTTCCACTGCTAGTGGGTTGTTTCTTTTCACCCACCAAATACTCCTTGTGTTTGGGTGGGGTGGTTTTAATAAAGTTTATTGTAGTTTAAAAAAAAAATCTAGGCACCAAAACGCAAATTTCTTCTCCATTTCTCTTGTATATGCAACAATAACAACCACCAGTAAACTGATTATGTTTAGTTATTTTTATTTCAACTAAACAATGAAAATAAGTTTGTTTCATGCATCTTTGTTTGGGATCTAGTTTTCCCAGGCTAATAATTTATTATTTTTGTTCATTTTATTTTTATTTGTAGTCTGAATTAGGAAGGATAACTTTTTGGTCTAATTTAATTTATTTGATATCATTTTATAGTAATTTATTATGAGTAAAATGAAAAGGTACAAAACATGATTTCAAATTTTTATTATATTTTTTTGGAATGATTTGTTACATTTTGGAATTTAACAAATTTAGGTGAAGAGAATACATGAAATTTGAAAAACATGAATTCAAAAAGAAATCCATAAAAGTAAAAAAAAAAATTGTATAATAGAAGATTTGTAGCAATTCTTTCCACCATCCTTTACTCATGCTATGGAAAAAAAAATTGTCTGCATTGATTAGTAGTTGTTTAGCACCTTCATCCATCACACCAGTTGTTTTTAATTTATGCATCCTAAAGGGAAAAAAAACACAACATTTGTTAGTAATATTATATAACATATTAAAAGAAAATAAATTGTAGTAAGAAGAATTAGCAACAAATGCAATGTAGAAAATAATAAATTGTTGAAAGTGAGAGATAAGAGAAAGAAGGTGAATGAATGGAGAAGAGAGAAAAATTAGAATTAAAAAAGAAAAGAAAAAGAGGAAGCGTGTGACTTGATGGAGAGAAAGTGAAAATGAAGTTTGTGAGTGTGATGTAGTTTTAGGAGTAGTTAGTTTATATAGAATTGATGAATTAATTTATGGAAGACACAACAAAAATAGGAATGCTAACCTCTTAATTTAGAGAAGCTTCCCAATTTTATTTAAACCTCATTTCTTTGGGGTGTGGTAGAAGGGCTATGTCTTGCTCAAAGATTAGCTTTCTCCAAAGTTGAATTGTGCATAGATTCCCATGTTGTGGTTCAAGTAATTGAATCAGGGAGGACTAGAGGAACAACTAAATATGCATTGCTCAAAAAGATTCGCGGACTTTTGGCTTTGGAGTGGGAAGTGAAGATATCTCATGTCTATAGGGAGTCCAATAGATGTGCTGATGCACTGGCAAATATATGATGCTCGTTGAATCACAACATTTTATTTTATGTTGATTGTCCAGTTGATTAGAGATATTATGTCAGCTGATGTTTTCGGGATCCCTACCCCTAAAATAATTGTTGTTTAGTTTCTTTTGGGCGTTTTAGCCCTCATGTTTATAAAAAAAAAACCCTCATTTCTTATCTATCAATAATAATTATGATATGATATGCCTATTGGTTGCAATATATTAATGCACGCTTTTAATCTCCACGGATTATATCTTCCATATGAAAAATCAATTAAGATTAAGCAATTGTTTGCCTTCAAAAGAGTTAAAAAACGTTTCCACATGAAAAGTCAATTAAGATTAAGCAATTGTTTGGCTTCCAAAGAAAAGGATTTAATTTATTTTTTTTTAAAGAAGAAAATGATTTAATTTGTGTGCACTGATAGTGTAACTTGTTTTTGCACATGTATCCACTCAAATCACGACATATAGACATTTGTTGAAATATTTTAAGAACAAACATATTAAAATGACACTATTATATGATATGATTGAATACATATGTACAAATATTTTAAACCGTCAATGCAAAAAAATTAATCTCGATACATTAAATAATGTCAATATTCCAGAAACAAATATAAAATCAAAATATACTTCCAAAGAATAAAATAGTTTGCCCTTAAATTAATATCGGATAAATAAATCCGTTGTTTCTAAATATAAAATAAAATTGGATAACTATATTAATATTGCCGCCATTACTTACGGTATCTGGTTTGCTCGCAATAAGATGGTTTATGAAAACCTTGAGCTAGAGGACAGATTCGTTATTGATATGGCTACAACTACTATACAAGACTATCAGAGAGCTAATTTACAGAACAAAGACTACAACAACGAAGGGCACAGACACAACAATAATCACGACAACACTATTGTACCTATTGTACCTATTGTCCTTATGGATTTATTATAATACAATAGTCAGTTTTCATTCAAAAAAATAATATTAATATGGATTTAATTTGTGTACACTGACGGTGTAACATTTTTTTACACATGCATTCAATCAAATCACGACATGTAAACATTTATTGAGATATTTTAGGAATAAACCTATTAAAGTGACACTATAATGTGATTTGATTGGATGAATGTGTAAAAATATTTTACACTGTGCATAGCAATTAATCTCTCTCTACTACTTTAAAAAAAAAGAAGCAATTAATCTCTATTAATATTATCAAAAAAATTGTAAATAAACAAATAAATACAACCCATAGAACAAATAACTATATTCTCTTTCTTTGGACGTAAAACAAACGCACACAGCACACTTGACACTACTTTTCTTTCTCTGTGAAAGAGATAGTTTCTTATCTTTCATTATCGATCTTTCTAACCCTAAATTCAATTTCATTCTAGTCGATAATCAATTCATAATTATCCAATTTGTTTTCTGTTTGCCACATTCTTTCATCCTCCGTCAATCTTGATTATCCTCTCTGTCGCGCTCAAAAACCTCACAATACAATGCAACACGTTCGTCAATTACTCTGCAATCCTCACAAGTATGAATCATAAGATTCTTGACTGGATCGTCAATTACTCTGCAATCCTCACAAGTATGAATTTCATTTTTTATGATTTATTTCGGATGACTCTAACGAGATGATTTTTTAACTAAAAATGTAGTTTACATTATGAATTCTTATTTTATGGTCTAATTGCAATTTGAATATGAATGTTTTATTCATAACTTGAAATGAAAGTCAAGATGACCCTTTGATGATGATTTTCTCATAACTGTAAATTGAGAATATGGACGTGTATGCCATTATGCATTTGATGCGAAATTGAATATATGTTCTCGACGTCCCTAAATTGAGTTTATATCCCACGATGCTCATAAAATTGATGGTTTGAATGCAATTTCAATTTGAATGCTTCATAATTTTAAATGTAAATGGAGAAGACCCATGGCGTCTTACATGCAAAATTGAGTTTATGTCCCTCGAAATCGCTAAATGGAATATATGTCCTCGATGTCCCTAAATTGAATATATGTACCTCAATGTCCCTAAATTCGATATTCATAATTCTGCTATGTTTTGTTGTTTATTATGAAATTTATGCAAACAAGTATCAGAACAAGTGCTAGACTCGAGCTTTATAGTCGAAAATTGTGTTCATCAGTTACTTTAATGTTGGAATTTAGCAAAGAGATTGTGTTCTACTTCAGGTTTGATGCAGGGCAGAACCTGCGACTGCTTTGGGTCTGATACGGGTTGGTGCTTTGTAGAATGCTACAATGGCTGAGACAGTCATATTTGACTGTTGTTAATTGGAAAATCCTATTCTGGGGCAATTCAAATGTAATATTGACGCATCCTTTGCGTCACATTTGAATAGAGTTGGCATTGGAATATGCATCCGTGACGAACTTGGTCAATTTGTGCTTTTAGAGACTGAATGAATTGCCCTTCTTTTTGGCGTGGATGTTAGTGAACTTCTTGGTGAGTATATGTTCCCTAATTGATGGTATGTCCCTCGATGTCCCTAAATTGAGTTTATGTCCCTAAAATTAATGGTCTGAATGCAATTTCAGTGTAAATAGTTATTAATAACCACAAATGTAAGTGGAGAAGACCCTTGACTCCTTAGATGTGAAATTGAAATATGTCCCTCGATGTCCGTAAATTGAATATATGTTCCTCGATGTCGCTATTGACGGTCCGAATGCAATTTAAATGTGAATGCTTAATCTTGATGTTCCAGCAATTTGCTAAATTGGTAAATCTTGATTATTCAAACATAGGAAGGCTAATTTGGAAAGTAAGATATTGTATAATGGCTAAAAGAATTCTTAAGACAAGTATTGAGATGATGTGTTTGGGTGATCCTAATGAGATGAATTTTTACGAAAAATGTGGTTTACAATATGAATTCTTTTTTTATGGTCTAAATGCAATTTGAATATGAACGTTTTATTTATAACTTCAAATGCAAGTCGAGATGACCCTTGATAATGATTCTCATAACGGTAAATAAGAAAGATGGTTGTGTGCCTTGGTCCTTTGATGCAAAGTTGAGATGACCCTCGATGTCCCAAAAATTGATGCTCTGAATGCAATTTCAATGTGAATGCTTCATAACTTCAAATTTAAGGGGAGAAGACCCTTGGCGCCTTAGATGCCAAATTGAATATATGTCCCTCGATGTCCCTAAATGAATATATGTCACTCTATGTTCCCAAAATTGAATATGTGTACCTTGATGTCCCTAAATTAGATGTTCATAATTCTGCTTTGTTTAGTCGTCTATTATGAAGTTTATGGGAACAACGTATGGGAACAAGTGCTAGACCCAAGTTTTATAGTAAAAAATTGTGTTCATCAGTTATTTTAATTTTGGTATTAGTGCTGAGATTATGTTATGTTTCAGGTCTGATGCAGAGCAGAACCTGAGACTGCTTTGGGTCTGATACGCGCTGGTGCTTTGGAGAATGCTACAACGACTGAGCCTGGTGCGACACAGTCATATTCAGCTGCTATTAATTGGAAGATCTGACTCTGTTGCGATTCAAATAGAATATTTATGCATCCTTTGCGTCACATTTAAAGAGTTGGGATTGGAATATGCACCCGTGACAAAGTTGGTCAATTTTTCCTTTTAAAGACGGAATGAATTGCCCTTCTTTGCGGAGTGGATGTCGGTGGACTTCTTGGTGAGTATATGTCCCTAAAATGATGGTATGTCCCTAGATATCCCAAAAATTGATGGTCTGAATGCAATTTCAATGTGAGTGGTTATTCATAATCACAAATGTCCATATTGATGGTTTGAATGCAATTTAAATGTGAATGCTTAATCTTGATTATGCAACAATTTGGCTAAATTGGTTAATCTTGATTATTCAAACCTAAGAAAGCTAATTTTGAAAGTAAGAAATTGTATAATGATGATGTGTTTACCCTAACGAGATGAGTTTTTTACGACAAATGTGGTTTACAATATGAATTCTTATTTTATGGTCTAAATGCAATATGAATATGACCCTTGATAATGATTTCTCATGACGAAAATTAGAAAGATGGTTGTGTGCATTGGTACCTTTGATGTGATATTCAGGAGATGTACCTCGATGTCCGTCCCTTAATTGAGTTTATGTCCCTCTGGTCCCTAAAAGTCTGAATGCAATTTCAATGTGAATGCTTCATAACTTTTAAGTTTAAGTGGAGAAGACCTTTGGCTTCTTAGATGTCAAATTGAATATTTGTCTGTGGTTGTCCCTAAATTGATGTGATATTCAGGAGATGTACATTGGTACCTATGTGATATTCAGGAGATGTACCTCGATGTCCGTCCCTTAATTGAGTTTATGTCCCTCTGGTCCCCAAAAGTCTGAATGCAATTTCAATGTGAATGCTTCATAACTTTTAAGTTTAAGTGGAGAAGACCTTTGGCGTCTTAGATGTCAAATTGAATATTTGTCTGTGGTTGTCCCTAAATTGAGTATATGTCCCATGATGTCCCTAAATTGAATATATTTACCTCGATGTCCCTAAATTAGATGTTCATAATTTTAGTCTGTTTTGATGTCTATTATGAAGATTATGGGAACATCGTATCAGAACAAGTGCTAGACTCAAGCTTTATAGTCGAAAATTGTGTTGTCCGGTTATTTTAATTTTGGAATTTAGCGCAGAGATTGTTTATGTTTCAGGTCTGATGCAGGCAGAACCTGCAACTGCTTTCGGTCTTACACAGGCCGGTCCTTTGTCGAATGGTACAACGGTTGAGCCTGGTGCTGCACGCATACATATTCGGCTGCTGTTATTTGGAAAAGTCTGACTCCGGGGCGATTCAAATGTAATATTGATGCATCATTTGCGTCACATTTAAATAGAGTTGGGATTGAAATATGCATCCGTGACGAACTTGGTCAATTTGTGCTTTGAAAGTTAGAATGGATTGCCCTTCTTTGTGGAGTGGATGTTGGCCAACCTCTTGGTGAGTATATGTTCATAAATTGATGGTATGTCCCTCGATGTCCCTAAATTGAGTTTATGTCGCTAGATGTCCTTAAAATTGATGGTCTGAAAGCAATTTCAATGTGAATACTTATTCACAACCACGAATGTAAGTGGAGAATACCCTTCGCGTCCTAGATGCAAAAATTGAGTTTATGTCCCGCGTTGTTGGTAAAATATATGTTCCTCGATGTCCCTATTGATGGTCTGAATGTAATTTAAATGTGAATGCTTAATCTTGTTTATCAAACAATGTGCTATATTGGTGAATCTTGATAAATCAAACATCAAACATTGGAAGGCTAATTTCGAAAGTAAGAAATTGTATAATGGCCAGAAGAATTCTCAAATCAAGTATTGAGATGATACGTTTGGATGATAGTAACGAGATAATATTTTACCAAAAATGTGATTTACAATATGAATTCTTATTTTATGGTCTAAATGCAATTTGAAAATGAACGTTTTATTAAATGCAAGTGGAGATGACTCTATATAACGATTTTCTCATAATGGTAAATAAGGAAGATGGTTGTTGTCTTGGTTCCTTCGATGCGAAATTGAGTTTATGTCCCTCGATATCTCTATATTTAGTTTATGTGCCTCAATGTCCCTAAATTGAGAGTATGTCACTCGATGCCCCTAAAATTGATTGTCTGAATGCAATTTCAATGTGAATGCTTCATAACTTCAAATGTACGTGGAGAAGACCCTTGGCGCCTTTGTTGCAAAATTTAATATATGTCCATCGGTGTCCCTTAAATTGAATATATGTTCCTCGATGTCCCTAAATTAGATGTTCATAATTTTGCTCTGTTTTGTTTTCTATTATGGTTTATGGAACTATGTATGGGAACAAGTGCTAGACTGAGCTTTATAGTTGGAAATTGTGTTCAACTGTTACTTTAATGTTGGAATTTAGCACAGTGATTGTGTTCTGTTTCAGGTTTGGTGCAGGCAGAACCTGCAATTGTTTCTGGTCTGATACAGGGTGGTGCTTTGCAGAACGCTACAGCGGTTTAGCCTGATGTGGCACAGACATATTTGGCTGCTGTGGGGATTGGAATATGCATCCTTTACGTCACATTTAAATAGAGTTGGAATTGGATTATGCATCTGCGACAAACTTGGTCAATTTGTGCTTTCAAAGACACAATGGATTACCTATCTTTGTGAAGTGGATGTTGGTGGACCTCTTGGTGAGTATATGTCCCTAAAATGATGGTATGTCCCTCGATGTCCCTAAATTGAGTTTATGTCCTTAGATATCCCTAAAATTGATGGTATGAATGCAATTTCAATGTGAATGGTTATTCATTTTCATAAATGTAAGTGGAGAAGGTTTTTGGCTCCTTAGATGCAAAATTGAATATATGTCCCTCGATGTTCGTAAAATTGAATATATGTTCCTCGATGTCCCTATTGATGATGGTCGAAATGCAATTTAAATGTGAATCTGTGATCTTGATTATCCAAGAATTTGGCTAAATTGGTTAATCTTGATTATTCAAACCTAAGAAGGTTAATTTGGAAAGTAAGAAATTGTATAATGGCTAAAAGAATTCTTTAGCAAGTATTGAGATGATGTGTTTGGATGACCCTAATGAGATGAGTTTTTTATGAAAAATTTGGTTTACAGTATGAATTTTTATTTTTTGTCTAAATGCAATTTGAATATGAATGTTTTATTCTTAACTTCAATTGCAAGTCGATATGACCCTTGATAATGATTTCTCATAATGGAAATTTCCAAAGATGGTTGTGTGCCTTGCTGCCTTCGATGCTGACTGCATTTGGCAAGTGCACCAGTCTGTCGTCGAGTAATAATTCATACTCTAGGTGTCTAGAATGAGTTCGTATCCACATGGATCGTGCCAAAGCTTCGTTAGCGTTATTTAAGTTCGTAATTTTGCATTCGCTTTGGGTTTTTGAAAAAGGTTTTATAAAAATAGCGATATGCTTGCGGAAAAATAAAGATAAATTAATTCAGAAACATAGAGGATATGTATGGTGGTTGGACTCACTCCCTTCTTCATATTTGGCATGAACGGTGTATAACATAGTTATTCAGATTATTATTCGGCGGTGACTTTATCCTTGTTGTGGTAATACCTTTACTATTACCCTATGTATATTAAAGTTTCCCTACGTTAATAACTAAGGTACCTACGAGAGCCTAACCTCGTTGTGTCACATACCCTAATTACTAGGTGAGTTGTTCATTATACATGCATTATATACTTCACCCATCCAATGCCTCTAGGTCCTAGTATCGGGTTGTTCAGCTTCTAAGTGCTCAGTTCACACCTAGTTCCTGATTCCTCCTCTAATTGCTCAGTTCACAACTAGTTCAGGATGTTACCGTCTCTATTCACCTAACATATTTACTACTAGTTCCGGACAAATATTAAAGCTCACTCTAATATAAATACTAAAGCTAACCCTAACATCTATTCTATTGGCGCTCCTGCTTATCCGGCCAGATTACGAGAATGCGTTGTTAAAGTGCAAGAAAGTAAATAACAAACATAATACTGAATAACATTTATTATAACTTTGACTCAATCACAGACTACAAATATTCATAGGGGAGTTCATCTTCTCCACCACAACCTAAGGCATCTATTACAAAAGACTTACATAATTTAAATTACAAGAATAATCTAAATACAAAAGCCTAAAAAAAACATACCTTGCTGAGATCCCTTGGTCGCCAAGTAAGGTGAGTGCTGCGGTATACTCCATCGTGCTGCGATGAACAGATTTTTTCCAGATTTATTTCTGTTGATTTCTTGGCAAACAAGCAGCTTCCATCTTGGCACGATGGAAGCCATCGTGCTACGATGAACAGCACAAATCTTCACATTTTTGGCTTTTTCCTGTCTTTTGTATTCTTTGCTTTGTCTTGATGCTTTTCTTCGTTTCTGTAGGTTATTTTTCGTATTTGGGCATGTCTTGGTCAATTTATTACTAATAATACTACTTAAAATACCGTAGAAATTACTGTCATCAGATGCGAAATTCAGTAGATGTCCCTCGATATCCCTACATTGAATTTTTGTCCCTCGATGTCCCTTAATTGAGTTTATGTCCCTCATGTCCCAAAAGTTGATGGTCTGAATGCAATTTTAATGTGAATGCTTCATAACTCCAAATTTAAGTGGAGAAGACCCTTGGCACCTTAGATGTCAAATTGATATATCTCCGTGGATGTCTTTGATCTCTCTGAAATTTCATAAAATGGACTTTCTATAGACCCCCAACGACCAATCCTTGCGTGAATTGCCAAGGATCCAATAAGTCCGACATTGATTCCTTCAGAGGTGAATATATGTCCCTTGATTCCTTAAATTGAAGATGGATGTGTGCCTTGGATGCAAAAAAATTGATTATACGTAACTTAATGTCCCTAAATTGAGTTTATGTACCTCAATGTCCCTGAATGGAGTTTATGTTCCTTGATGTCCCTAAAATTGATGATTTGAATGCAATATCAATCTGAATGCTTATTCGTAAGTCCAAATGTAAGTGGAGAAGACTCTTGGTGCCTTAGTTGAAAAATTGAATATATGTTCTTAAATTGAATTTATGTCTCTCGAAGTCCCTAAATTGATTGTCTGTATGTACTGATTATCCGAGAGTGTAATAAATCGACGATCTTGATTATTTAGTTATATTGATTGGACCTTATGAAATTGTTTAGTTGCTAAATAATTTTAATATAAGTCTTTGGATGCTGTGTTTGGATGACCGTGATGAGATGACGTTTTTTTACCAAAAATGTGGATTACAATAAGTTCTTTCATTGTGCAGGTAGTACTACACTTTCGAATAGTTCTTTTGTTATGCATGTAGTACTACACTTTTGAATAGACACAACCTTAGTTCTGATGTACTTACAGCAGCTGTACTGCTGCCACTTGTTAGGGCGATTAGATGTTCATAGTTTTGATATGCTTTGTGTCTATTATGGAGTTTATGGGAACTATGTATCGGAACAAGAAAACAAATGCTAGACTCAAGCTTTACAGTCGAAAATTGTGTTCGTCGATTACTTAAATGTTGGAATTTATTGCATGGATTACCTTCTGTTTAAGATCTGATGCAAGAACCTACGACTGCTTTGGATGATGGGTATGCCTTTGGTCATCAAAGATGGAAAATTGAATATATGCCCCTTAATAGTTGAATGAAAATTTTGATATTTGAATATATGGATGATGGGTCATAACTTAACATACAGCTCAAGACAACCCTTGATCTAGTGACATTATGATGGTGATAAATTGGCACAGTGGTAGTGTGCTTTGATTACCTATGTCCTTTGATGACTTTGAATGCAAAATTCTATATTTGAGCTTTGATAACCAATTGTGGCCTAAATGCAATTTAATTTTATTATATTTGTTTACTCATTAACTTTAAATGTAATGATGACCCCTGCTTCAAACTTCTACCATAGCTAAACAAATTATTTTGAACATATAATTGTTCCTTTTGATTTTGAGAAGCTTTATAAGATGACAGAAATAAATTCTCAAAAGATTTTGTTTTTGACAGTGAATTCTCAAAAGATTGTTTCAAGAAACAGAATGTTGTAATTCAGAATGTTTGTTTGAAATTTCTTCCATGGCTGAGCAAGTGATTTTAAAAATATAATTGTTACTTTTACTTTTGATTATGAGACCGTAGCCATAGTCCAAACATTTATAAAAATTCTTGGAATATCACTTGAATATATGGTAATGGATTAAAGTGGGTGCACAATCAGAACAGGTCTCAACATTTGCCTATTGCCTATCAATTTTAAATAAATTCTTAAACTAAGACATAGCCATAGTCCAAAAATGTTTATTGTTCGAAAGATATCTAAGGGATTTGATTATACTATTACTGCTCATGATAAAACAAGAATAACTTAAACTAATGATGAAGTAACTAGTGAAAGTATACTTTGTAGCTGCACTGAGGAACCTTCCGAAACTTAGCCAGACTGTGATCAAAGTACAGAGGCAAACATGTTGCAGCATGTATGTGATAAACTGCAAATCTCAGCATTCTCAACAATAAAGAATGAGACTAACACAGATTCTTTTATTATAAATTACAATCCTCTTGTTTAACAAACTATATATATGGGGTTACCTATGGCCAAAAGAACAACATTCTTGTTCTGATTGTCCAGATCATGAATAACCACAGGGTACATATCAAAATACTTCTCAATCATATCAGTCACTGCCGTTTTTGCTGAAATTAAAATAGGTGACACTTCTTATTTTCTCAATAGCTTCATTTTCTGTTTCACTCTCTATTTTAACTATGTCTTATATTACAGTGAAGTGATAAATGTTAAATGTACCAACTCTTCAAATAATTTGAGAAGGGTGTTATTTATGTCTATTACATAATATTTGAGTCTTATTTGTTGATCAGATGTAGAAATCGGATGCTATTTGCTTGACGGAGGTCGTAACATATAAAAAAATAGTAGGAATTAGGAAGTATTGCTGATACTATTATCAGTACCACTGGATGTGTTTCTATTTAGTAGACAGAAACTACTAGATGACCATTTCGCTTTAATAGTTGCTGACTTGTTTTCGGAATGTGCTTAACATCTTTCTATTCAGAATTGTTTGATTGAGACATGGCTTAATGGCTTAACTATACCATCTTTAGACTGGTTTGCCTAGGGTAAATGGACCTAAAGTGTGAAGGTATAGAAGAGAAAAATACTTGAGAAGGGTAAGTTCTAGTGGGTATTATAGAATCTGACTAAGCAAGAGAAGACTCTTATAGAGGGCATAGCATCAACTAGTATAGGATGAGGATACTTCGGGTGTAGGTAGGCAAGGTGTGTTACAAAAAGTTGCATTCTAATAATATGAATTCTAGTTTGTTTTTGTTCTGTCCTAAAAAGCGCAACAAGCTCAACCAAAAAGTCTGAAAGGAAGAATAAAATATCCTTTCACTGACATCAACTGCTACAACTCCAACAATTTTTTCCAAGGTTCACTGTTTAAAATATCCTTTCAAATTTTGGTCCTTGACTAAGGAAGAGAAGACTCTATCATGCTCTTCAATCCTTGACCTCCCGATCTATTTCGGTCCTCAACCGTAATAATCCCATTGTTGCGTTTTGTTGTGTGCTTCTTCTTCAACATAGATTGATAGTTGGTTGCAGAAAGCAACAACAAAATGCAAATATGCAAAAATGAGAATGTTTCATGTTATGCTTTGTTGATGTAATTAAGAAGAATGAGGATGTGCAGAGGCGTCTTTTCCACATGTACGGCATGTGTGATGGTATAGGTGATACGCGACCGCTAAGGAACGTCTTGAAAACAGGATAAAGGAACTAGACCCTAACCGCGACCTGCCGGTAGAACCTAAGTTATCAAAGGAATAAGGAACCTGACCCTAACCGCGACCTGCCGGTAGAACCAAAGTTATCAAGGAAAGTGCGACCCAAACCGCGACCTGCCGGTAGAACCAAAGTTATCAAGGAAAGTGCGACCCAAACCGCGACCTGCCGGTAGAACCAACACTATAAAGTTCTTCTCTTAAGAACAAAGTTCTTATCACAAGAACAAAAGAAAAGTTCTCAAAACATCACAAGAAAAACTCTCAAATTTAATTAAACTTCAAGTTGTTATTTGAGAAGTACATGAGAGTCTTATTTATAGCCTATCCTTACATAGTAAGATTTATTATCCACTACCTTACATTCATCATTAGACACTAGAAAAATAGAACTAACATACTTATAACTTCCCACTAGTCACTATAATGACTTAGTGCACCACAGAAAGGATCTAGAGAGACTAGAAGCAAGTTAAAGGTCATTTTAAAAACCTCCCAAGACCAAAAACGAAAATTACATATAAAAATAAGAAAATTGGACTTAATCGTTTTTCTTTTATTTAGTCCAATATTATTTGACCACAAATCAACTAATGGATGATTCATATTATGTGAATTGCGCTTCAAGTTGGGCTCAAAACATCTTCCTACAAAATATTTTAGTGCATTTTTTTATGAGTTTCCTTCCACATGTTTAGTGAACTCATGATTTCATCATTCTCTCCCTCTTCAAGAGGATTTTTCCTCAAATCCAAAAGTCTGCACAAATAACTAATGGATTAGTAAAAAAAATTCTCTCTTTTGGATATTTCCTTTCGTTTTGCAAGTTGAATTTTTCTTCTTCAATCTTCTCAAAGTTGTCATATTTCTCAAACTGCTCTTTTATTTTCCTCTAAAAAATTTCATTCTCATCACATTCATTTTTCTTTTCTCTATTTTCTTCCTTTCTCTCACTATTTTCTTTCCCCTCTTCTTCTACCACATCACTATATTTTCTCTCACAATTTTTCACTACTTCTTTCTCTTTACCTCTCTCAAAAGTAAAATTTCTATTTTCTTCACTAACTTCTCTTTGAGATAAAGACTCAAGAGTAAAAGAAACATCATTAGTAGGAATGGTGACAATTTCCATAGCTACGAAAATGCTCTCAATTTCTTTTTCAACAATCTCTTCTTTTTCTTTCTCACTCGTAGGAATGGTGATATTTTCTGTAGCCACAAAAACGCTCTCAATTTCTTTTTCAATAATTTCTTCTCCCTTCACCTCACTTTCAAATTTCTCCTTGCTCTCTTGTTTTTCTTTAATGACATAGCCCTCAACAATTATTTTTGCTTCACTTTTTTCAACATGTATTTTCTTCTCAACCTCTCTTTTAAAGAGTTGGTGTTTATGGACTTCCTTTGCTTCAATAGATATTTGACGATTTTCAACTGATAATGAGTATATATTGTTGCAGTGGTCATACTTTGCTTGACGATTATGCCTCCATGGACGTCCAAGTACAAAATTTTCTCGTCTTGGAAGGAACCTGTGACAGCCCGTTTTTCAAAGGCCTGAAAAGGCAGTATATATATATATATATTTTTTTTTTCTTTTTCAACTAACACTCAGAGTGCGCATAGAATATTTTTCAATGAGCCGGCATTCAAATATACAAAAGAACTCATTACCATAAGATGCTTCGACAAGCAAAGTGTATTCCTGAATAATTACAATCCAAGTCTAAGTATTCAAATACTTACAACCAAAACAAGTTAGAATCCTATGCTAACCAAAAAGCACGGTGCACAACCCACACCGGCGCATAGTCTAACTAAGCTAAAGCTCCAACCGCTCACTGGGGCCTGGAACAGCCACCGTCGTCACCACGACCTAACCCCTCATCTGGGTGGGATGAGCCCGCAAATGAAAGAAAGAATCACCACAAAATATATAGTATGTATATATATAACCAGTGCGAAAGATGTACACATAACAAGTTTCCACATACACAAGAGAAAGCTCTTTAACACAAAAGCAATTCCCACCAACGGGCTTAAAATATAATGCACACCAAGCCTAATGCAGACTTCTACAATGAGTGTGGTAGATTCCCCATTACCACATGCATATGAATTCCGGAAGTCAGTAATCATAATCAATAAAACCACAAAGGGTTAGGATGGATCCATTCCCGATAATCGCACCCCGCAGTCCATTCCCGATAACCGCTTATTGGACTCAATAATTCCCGTAGGAGTAAGGTGGATCCATTCCCGATAATCGCACCCCGTGATCCATTCCCGATAACCACGTACTATGAATGCATGAGCATACGATTCCCCTTATATGCTAATGCAACACATACATATCGTACACGCATATGTAATCACACCACAACAACACATACATATACATCTAATCATATGTATTTAATCACCTGTTCATACACATATTTCACCAAACATATGTAAGACAACGAATCATGTATTTACCACGATCTCATATCGAGAATACATCACAAAAACATGCCAAGCACACCATCAATTGCAACACAGCAAAATCTAAAGCATGTTTAACAAAACCGTTTGAAAAGATGGAAATAAAGTGGAGCCCTTACCTCGGCAAGCTTCCGTCAACAAAACGTTCACACAACACTACGTGCTCCCTAAAACAAGCAACGGACAATCAATACATCGTTTCCAAACCCAATGTATTGAAACTACAGCAAAACCCCAAAAACTCTAAAGGTTTCTAAGGAAAATTCACTCTTTCGGATACCATACCAAAATCTATCGTATTGATCAACCACCATGTGTTATTTGTACTATTTTTAGGACTCAAAACAATAGGCCAAAGTCTTAAATAATTTGAAATGCAAAATGGCCGTTTTCTTGCGTTATAAGTTACGTACTTTCCGAGTACCCGAAAAACACGTTTCCAATCCCAACCACTTCCATAAATTAATAAAAAGGGATTAGAAAACTAAAAACCAAGTTAGGACATCATAATCCAAAAATTTTGGTCCCAGAGCTCGCCCTGGCGAGTTGGTGGCGAGTGAAGGCAGTGCGGACTGGTCTTACTCGCTCTGGAGCTCGCCCTGGCGTGTTGTCATGACCTGTGACACTCGCCCTGGCGAGTAAACACTCGCTCAGCGAGTTGCACCTGTCATGACAGCAAAAACAGCAACTCACACCACCTTTTTCCCCAACCAAGCCTAGTTTGATTCTATTAGTTCCCAATATTTTTTCAAGGCACAAAAGCAAACCATTTTCATAAGCAAGCAATTCATTTCCGAAGGCTTGTTGGTTGCTTCGAGTGCAAGTTATTTGATTTTTCATTTCCAAAATCAAAACCAAATCCAAGCACAAGTTTTATTACGGGCCTTAACCGTCCGGTAATCATTTTTAAACATGTTTTCAAAGTAAAAAGCGACACCATATGTCACAAGAGTTTTAACCCACTTGGACCCCAAAACACTACACAAAACACTTAGGAAATATTTTCATAAACACCAAAATATTTTTCATCGGATTTTCTAAAACAAAACCATACAACGCATTTCCCTTTCGCCCAAAGGTTCAAAGACAACGTTTCTTTTCAAAACTTTACAACCTAACCACATGTTATTGATCAATACTTAACCAACACAAAACCCTAACTTTTCTCATGACATTTTTCACCAACTCATGGAAAATTGAAATAACAAATCCTAGCATGCTTCCTAAACTCTCATGAACAACTTTCATGAAACAAGAATCAATTCCTAACATTTTCATCTTATGAACATAATCTAAAACTCATAACTCCAAGAGTTTTAACCAACCAAAATGAAAAGGAAAAGAGTGGTTACCTTAAGAAAGTGATTCTCTACAACAATTCCACAAAGCTCCCAAGCTTGAAATGGAGTGAAATGGTGAGGAAAGGAAAATTTGTGAAGGTTGGAAAGTAAGCAATGGAGTTTCACGTGGAAGAGAGAAAGAATGGAGTGAATATGTGATGTTTTTCTAAGTCCACAAACAACAAACCTCCTTACTATGCTATTGCTCTTGCTAACTCATGGCCATTGGATCAAAAAAACAAAATGCCAAGACAAAACCCTAGCCATTGGATCAAACCAAACCAAATCCACTTGAGATAAAACTCAACACCTCTTAGAAGCACTCACACGTTCAGCTCTCGCGCGTCGCGACGAACGTAAATCACGAAAACATAAAACCTACGGAAAGAACGTCTAACGTTTAACAATTCCAAAACTTATCGCCGAATCTTTTTCCGCGACTGAAATTTTCTTCCATACCTTAGAAAATTAACCTCAGAATATATCCTAACTCACGCAGATATATGAAACTTCCATCCGAAACCTCACTCAAAACAGACGCGGTAAGATTTTCCATCCGCGGGTAAAATCCTACTCGTTTTTCCAAAAACAAGAATAATCCAAAACTCGTTATTCTGAATCCACAAATAACTTCTTATACAAGAAACAGGATCACAAGACAAAAGTCTGTACAATTACAGTGCACGAGCACAAAACAGACTCAATTACAGCAAAACCTAATAATTACACGATGTTTCACCACATGAACACATCGAAACCCTAATGTTCCTTAAACCAACTATACAATGAAATCTTGGGTCTTACAATACTACCCCCCTAAAAGAAGTTTCGTCCTCGAAACTTAGACATCGTCGAACAAACCGGGGTATAATTCTTTCATCTTACTCTCGAGCTCCCAGGTGGTATCTCCTGTAGTTTCATTCCATATTACCTTCACCAAAGGTATCTCTTTCGTCCTCAGACGTTTCATCTTCCTATCCGCAATCTTGATTGGCGGAACCTCAAATGACAAGTTATCCCTCAACTGGATGTCATCTGGTGTGATCACATGTGAAGGATCCGGTGTATACTTCCGCAATTGCGACATATGGAACACGTCATGTATCAAAGATAGTACCGGTGGCAACGCGATCCGGTATGCTACCTTCCCAATCCGTTCCAAAATCTGATAAGGCCCTATAAACTTTGGAGTTAACTTCTTCGCTTTCAAAGCCCTTCCAACGCCAGTCGTTGGTGTAACTCGGAGAAATACATGATCTCCTTCCTCAAACTCTAAAGGCCTCCGACGCCTATCCGCATAACTCTTTTGTCGATCTTGAGCAACCTTCATCATTGCCCTTATCTTTCAGACCTTGTCCGTCGTCTGTTGTACCATTTCCGGTCCCACTATCATACTTTCCCCATCTTGGTACCAACACAAAGGAGTCTGACATCTCCTCCCATACAAAGCCTCGTATGGTGCCATTCCAATACTCGCGTGGAAACTGTTGTTGTATGTGAATTCTATCAATGGTAACACATCATCCCAACTTCCACGATCATCCAATACACAAGCTCTCAACAAATCTTCCAAAGATTGATTTGTTCTCCCGGTCTGCCCATCTGTCTGAGGATGATAGGCGGAACTCAATCTCAGTTTCGTCCCCAACGCCTCATGCAAAGTCCTCCAAAAGTGTGAAGTAAACTTTGGGTCTCGATCCGACACTATACTTGACGGAATCCCATGTAACCTCACAATCTCAGCAATGTAAATATCGGTCAACATTGCCGCAGTATCCGTAGTTCTTACCGGTAGAAAATGAGCGGACTTGGTCAAACGATCCACTATCACCCAAATGGAATAATGCTTCCTCCTGGTCTTAGGTAAACCAGTGATGAAATCCATAGAAATGCTATCCCACTTCCACTCGGGGATATCTAATGACTGCAGCATTCCTGCTGGTCTCTGATGTTCAATCTTCGCCTTCTGACAAGTCAGACACGACGCCACATACTCGGCCACATCCTTTTTCATACCCGGCCACCAGAAATCATGCCTCAGGTCTTGATACATCTTTGTTGCTCCGGGATGTATACTAAGTTTACTCTTGTGTGCCTCCCCTAGAATGGTGTTTCTCAAGTTCACAGCATCGGGCACACACACCCTACCTTGACACCTCAAAATGTTGTCCGATCCCACCTTGAAATCTCGGTTGGTTCCTCGAACAATCAAAGCTCTTTTCTCCATAAGAAACTTGTCATCTTGACAATTTGCAATATCCTCCAACAAACCGTTCGAGATGGTAATCATACCCAGTCTCATATTCCCTAAAGCAAACTCTACCTCTAGGTGCAAGTCACGAAACTCTCGCAACAACTCTTGTTGACTAGCCATTTGTGCCGAACAAACCGACACACTCTTTCTACTCAAAGCATCGGTTACCACATTAGCCTTCCCCGGATGGTATTCCAAGGTTAAATCAAAATCCTTCAATGTTTCCATCCTTCTCCTCTGCCTCATATTAAGCTCTTTCTGATCGAACAGATATTTAAGACTTTTATGGTCACTAAACACGACAAAAGTGCAACCATAAGATGATGTCTCCAAATCTTCAATGCAAAAACAACGGCCGCAAGCTCTAAATTGTGCGTAGGATAATTCTTTTCATGCACTTTCAGCTGTCTTGACGCATAAGCTACTGCTCTCTTGTGTTGCATCAACACACAACCCAACCCTTGATGAGAAGCATCACAATAAACCTCATACGGTTCCTCCGACTGTGGTAACATCAAAACTGGTGAAGTCGTCAACCGCTCCTTCAACAACTGAAAACTCAACTCACACTTCTCTGTCCAAGCAAATGGTTGATCTTTTCGCGTAAGTTGTGTCATCGGTGCCACAATCTTAGCAAATCCTTCTATAAACCTCCGGTAATAACCGGCCAAACCAACAAAACTTCTCACATCCGTCACTGTTTGAGGCTGCTTCCATGAAAGTACCGTATCAATCTTGGCTGGATCCACGGCTATTCCCTCTTTGGATATAACATGGCCAAGGAAATTCACCTCTTCCAACCAAAAGTCACACTTTGACGGGTTTGCATACAGCTTACTTTCCCGCAAAACTTGCAATACTAGACGAAGATGCTCTACATGTTCCTCTTCACTCTTCGAATACACTAGAATGTCATCAATAAACACCACCACAAACTTGTCCAAAAATGAGTGGAATATCCGATTCATGTAGGCCATAAAGATAGCAGGTGCATTCGTCACTCCGAACGGCATCACTAAGAACTCATAATGCCCATACCGCGTCCTAAACGCCGTTTTCTGAATATCCTCATCTCGTACTCTTATCTGGTGATAACCAGATTTCAAGTCAATCTTTGAAAACACTGAGGCTCCCCTCAACTGATCCATCAAATCATCAATTCGTGGCAATGGATATCGGTTCTTGATAGTCACCTTATTAAGCTTCCGATAATCCACACACAGACGAGATTTCCCATCCTTCTTCTTAACCAATAAGACCGGTGCTCCCCAAGGCGACACACTAGGCCTTATGAAACCCTTCTCTAACAAGTCCTCAATCTGACTTTTCAATTCTACCAACTCGGCTGGAGCATCCGATAAGCTGATTCCGAAATCGGACTCGTACCCGGTTGCAAATCAATAAAGAATTCCACCTCTCTACACGGAGGAAAAGCTGGAATCTCCGATGGAAACACATCTTGGAAATCCTGAACCACTCGAATTTCCTCAATTCGGATTTCCGACGTCACTCCTAAACTAGCAAGTGAAACTATCTCCGGCTCTCCATTACACATAACCACAGAAAGCCGATTTGCAGACAAGTACCTTCGCACACCTGGCTCGGGAAAGAAAACCAATTTCCGAGCATAGTCTAGAATCACATAATGATAAGACAACCAATCCATCCCGAGAATGATCTCGATAGATAAGAGCGGTAGACACACCAAATTGACCAGAAAATCCCTATTCTGGATTACTACCAAACAATGCAAACATGCAGTATTCACTACCAAATCCTTAGCAGGAGTCAAAACATTCAAATCAAACGGGAGAACAGAAACATTCAAACTCAAACGATTTGCACAAGCCAAAGATATGAATGAGTGGGTTGCCCCCGTGTCAATCAAAGCAGTTAAAGAATTACCTGCGATGTGACAGCTCTCGTGGATGGCATTGCTAGCCTGCCCACTCAGTCCAGTGCCCATACAGTAAGCACGTGCCTTTGCCGCAGGTCTGGCACCCTGTGAGCCTTGCGCCGCATTTGCCGACGGCCCGGTCTTCGGGGCCCTGCACTCTCTAGCCACATGCCCCGGCTTCTTACAATTATAACAAACATTTGCCGCGGTCGGGCATTCATTGGCATAGTGGCTCACCTCGCCACACTTGAAACAACCTTGTTTCACCCTATTTTGGCTCCCTTGATTCACCGACCTTCCTTGTCCCTTACTGTTTGGTGGACGATCATACGGCTTACCACCTAGTTTCCCACGATTCTGAGTCGAACCACGATCATTGGTACGACTTGGTCCTCCAGCACTAGAATTCCCTTGGCGGTTCACCCGCTTATTTCTCATGTCTTCGACCTCTTGGCACTTCTCCACCAACACTTGAAACTGTCGGATACCCAATGGCACAACCGCATCCTGCAGTTCGTACCTCAGCCCATCTTGAAAACGACGGCACATATACACTTCATCTATCCCATCCCTAAAGAAGCGGAAGAAACGGGATAGTGATTCAAACTTCTTGGCATATGCTTCAACATTCATGCCCGCTTGCCTTAGCCTCAGAAACTCTTCCCCATACCTTTCCCTAGCTGTCTCAGGGAAGTACTTGGCTAAAAACCTCCTTTTGAAGTTCTCCCAATTCAAATCTTCATGGTCATTCTCCATGATCAGTCGGGTGTGCCTCCACCAATACTCAGAACCCCCTAGTAACTGATAGGTAGCTAAGACTACCTTCTCCCCTTTTGGACAATGAATTGCCCCGAATATTCTCTCCACAGATTGGAGCCATAAATCAGCAGTTTCCGGACCTCCCTCCCCATTAAACTTTGGAGGAGTTTGGTGGTTGAAATTTGAAAGAAGTCTAGATCCAACAGCAAGTATTTCTCTTTCGCGCTTTTCCAGATCTCGCTGCGCCTTAGCATGGCTCTGAGCAGTCACAGCCGCTGCCATCGTATGCATGGCATAAGCCATCTGATTTAAATCAGCATTATCCGTCACAGGTGCTGTAGGTGCCCTTCTTGGAGGCATTCTATTCTGCACAATACCAATTCTGATTAGATTCCTTATCCAAACATTTCTGAGTCTTAACAGAAAATCTCATTCAACGGTCACTAACACATAACCCGACACAGAACGACCACTAGAACTGACACTACTCTAGCTATGTTCTAACCGACTCTGGACTAACGACTCAAGTATACACTTTCCCTTTGAAGATTTAAAGCCGTGCTTTGATACCAATTATGACAGCCCGTTTTTCAAAGGCCTGAAAAGGCAGTATATTTTTTTTTTTTTTTTTCATCTAACACTCAGAGTGCGCATAGAATATTTTTCAATGAGCCGGCATTCAAATATACAAAAGAACTCATTACCATAAGATGCTTCGACAAGCAAAGTGTATTCTTGAATAATTACAATCCAAGTCTAAGTATTCAAATACTTACAACCAAAACAAGTTAGAATCCTATGCTAACCAAAAAGCACGGTGCACAACCCACACCGACGCATAGTCTAACTAAGCTAAAGCTCCAACCGCTCACTGGGGCCTGGAACAGCCACCGTCGTCACCACGACCTAACCCCTCATCTGGGTGGGATGAGCCCACAAATGAAAGAAAGGGTCACCACAAAATATATAGTATGTATATATATAACCAGTGCGAAAGATGTACACATAACAAGTTTCCACATACACAAGAGAAAGCTCTTTAACACAAAAGCAATTCCCACCAACGGGCTTAAAATATAATGCACACCAAGCCTAATGCAGACTTCTACAATGAGTGTGGTAGATTCCCCATTACCACATGCATATGAATTCCGGAAGTCAGTAATCATAATCAATAAAACCACAAAGGGTTAGGATGGATCCATTCCCGATAATCGCACCCCGCAGTCCATTCCCGATAACCGCTTATTGGACTCAATAATTCCCGTAGGAGTAAGGTGGATCCATTCCCGATAATCGCACCCCGTGATCCATTCCCGATAACCACGTACTATGAATGCATGAGCATACGATTCCCCTTATATGCTAATGCAACACATACATATCGTACACGCATATGTAATCACACCACAACAACACATACATATACATCTAATCATATGTATTTAATCACCTGTTCATACACATATTTCACCAAACATATGTAAGACAACGAATCATGTATTTACCACGATCTCATATCGAGAATACATCACAAAAACATGCCAAGCACACCATCAATTGCACCACAGCAAAATCTAAAGCATGTTTAACAAAACCGTTTGAAAAGACGGAAATAAAGTGGAGCCCTTATCTCGGCAAACTTCCGTCAACAAAACGTTCACACAACACTACGTGCTCCCTAAAACAAGCAACGGACAATCAATACATCGTTTCCAAACCCAATGTATTGAAACTACAGCAAAACCCCAAAAACTCTAAAGGTTTCTAAGGAAAATTCACTCTTTCGGATACCATACCAAAATCTATCGTATTGATCAACCACCATGTGTTATTTGTACTATTTTTAGGACTCAAAACAATAGGCCAAAGTCTTAAATAATTTGAAATGCAAAATGGCCGTTTTCTTGCGTTATAAGTTACGTACTTTCCGAGTACCCGAAAAACTCGTTTCCAATCCCAACCACTTCCATAAATTAATAAAAAGGGATTAGAAAACTAAAAACCAAGTTAGGACATCATAATCCAAAAATTTTGGTCCCAGAGCTCGCCCTGGCGAGTTGGTGGCGAGTGAAGGCAGTGAGGACTGGTCTTACTCGCTCTGGAGCTCGCCCTGGCGTGTTGTCATGACCTGTGACACTCGCCCTGGCGAGTAAACACTCGCTCAGCGAGTTGCACCTGTCATGACAGCAAAAACAGCAACTCACACCACCTTTTTCCCCAACCAAGCCTAGTTTGATTCTATTAGTTCCCAATATTTTTTCAAGGCACAAAAGCAAACCATTTTCATAAGCAAGCAATTCATTTCCGAAGGCTTGTTGCTTGCTTCGAGTGCAAGTTATTTGATTTTTCATTTCCAAAATCAAAACCAAATCCAAGCACAAGTTTTATTACGGGCCTTAACCGTCCGGTAATCATTTTCAAACATGTTTTCAAAGTAAAAAGCGACACCATATGTCACAAGAGTTTTAACCCACTTGGACCCCAAAACACTACACAAAACACTTAGGAAATATTTTCATAAACACCAAAATATTTTTCATCGGATTTTCTAAAACAAAACCATACAACGCATTTCCCTTTCGCCCAAAGGTTCAAAGACAACGTTTCTTTTCAAAACTTTACAACCTAACCACATGTTATTGATCAATACTTAACCAACACAAAACCCTAACTTTTCTCATGATATTTTTCACCAACTCATGGAAAATTGAAATAACAAATCCTAGCATGCTTCCTAAACTCTCATGAACAACTTTCATGAAACAAGAATCAATTCCTAACATTTTCATCTTATGAACATAATCTAAAACTCATAACTCCAAGAGTTTTAACCAACCAAAATGAAAAGGAAAAGAGTGGTTACCTTAAGAAAGTGATTCTCTACAACAATTCCACAAAGCTCCCAAGCTTGAAATGGAGTGAAATGGTGAGGAAAGGAAAATTTGTGAAGGTTGGAAAGTAAGCAATGGAGTTTCACGTGGAAGAGAGAAAGAATGGAGTGAATATGTGATGTTTTTCTAAGTCCACAAACAACAAACCTCCTTACTATGCTATTGCTCTTGCTAACTCATGGCCATTGGATCAAAAAAACAAAATGCCAAGACAAAACCCTAGCCATTGGATCAAACCAAACCAAATCCACTTGAGATAAAACTCAACACCTCTTAGAAGCACTCACACGTTCAGCTCTCGCGCGTCGCGACGAACGTAAATCACGAAAACATAAAACCTACGGAAAGAACGTCTAACGTTTAACAATTCCAAAACTTATCGCCGAATCTTTTTCCGCGACTTAAATTTTCTTCCATACCTTAGAAAATTAACCTCAGAATATATCCTAACTCACGCAGATATATGAAACTTCCATCCGAAACCTCACTCAAAATAGACGCAGTAAGATTTTCCATCCGCGGGTAAAATCCTACTCGTTTTTCCAAAAACAAGAATAATCCAAAACTCGTTATTCTGAATCCACAAATAACTTCTTATACAAGAAACAGGATCACAAGACAAAAGTCTGTACAATTACAGTGCACGAGCACAAAACAGACTCAATTACAGCAAAACCTAATAATTACACGATGTTTCACCACATGAACACATCGAAACCCTAATGTTCCTTAAACCAACTATACAATGAAATCTTGGGTCTTACAGAACCCGCTTCACATAGTACCTCATCTTTATATTCTTCAATTGTGAACGGCACTCGTACTTGTTTGGTCACCAAATAATTAGGCATATCTTTAAACTCCGGATCTTCAATGCTAGCAATTACATATGGTTTACGAAGTTCAATAACCGAAAGTCCACATTCCATCACCATGGTTGTACTTACCATATTGATCCAACATTTTCTATCAATGACCAAGTTGCAAACCTTATCATCCACAAGACATCTTGTAAAGAAAAGATTTTTATTTTGCTTGGCTTCCATGATTAATTAAGAAAAATTCAAGATTGCCAAACAACTAAAATAGTAAATATATAAAATCAAAACTTTTGGATTTTTTTTACTTGTTTTTTTTTTTCACGTACTTTTTTTTTCACAACTTTATTTTTTCCTTTTGATTTTTTTTTTCAACACTAAAAAAGAATAAAATAAAATAGATATCACCTGAGTTCAAGAGCCGAAGCTCTGATACCAACTGATACGCGACCGCTAAGGACCATCTTGAAAACAGAATAAAGGAACTTGACCCTAACCGCGACCTGCCGGTAGAACCATAGTTATCAAAGGAATAAGGAACTTACACTAACCGCGACCTGCCAGTAGAACCAAAGTTATCAAGGAAAGTGCGACCCTAACCGCGACCTGCCGGTAGAACCAACACTATAAAGTTCTTCTCTCAAGAACAAAGTTCTTATCACAAGAACAAAAGAAAAGTTCACACAATAGAAACTCTCAAATTTAATTAAACTTCAAGTTGTTATTTGAGAAGTACATGAGAGTCTTATTTATAGCCTATCCTTACATAGTAGGATTTATCATCCACTACCTTACATTCATCATTAGACACTAGAAAAATAGCACTAACATGCTTATAACTTCCCACTAGTCACTATAATGACTTAGTGCACCACTAGGAAGGATCTAGAGAGGCTAGAAGCAAGTTAAAGGTCATCTTAAAAACCTCCCAAGACCAAAAACGAAAATTTATTTTCCAGCCCCCCATGTTTCTTTTATACCCCCCAAAAATCCGATTTTGCCCTTGATAAAAAATTCGGTTCGCAGAAACCGGAATTTTTGTAGTTCAAATTTCAGGGAAATTTCGGTTTTTAGAAACCAAAGTTGGATTTCAAGGCAAAAAAAAAATTGGTTTATAGAAACCGAATTTTTTATGAAGGGCAAAATAGGAAACTCAGGGGGTAAAAAAGAAACGTGGGGGGCTGGAAGAGAAAAGATCAACGAAAATTACATATAAAAATAAGAAAATTGGACTTAATCATTTTTCTTTTATTTAGTCCAATATTATTTGACTACAAATCAACTAAAGGATGATTCATATCATGTGAATTGGGCTTCAAGTTGGGCTCAAAACATCTTCCTCCAAAATATTTTAGTGCATTTTTTTATAAGTTTCCTTCCACATGTTTAGTGAACTCATGATCTCATCATAAGACCTCATAAAAATAGGGGTCTCTAAAAAAATTATAGGGTAACAGAATTAGTAAATGAGACGTATAAAATTAGGAATTGCAAACTTCTAAATGAGAAATTGTGGATTTCAAATACTTGAGATTCTCTTTATTCTAAAATAAGAGATTTATTAATTACAAAATATCATAAAAGAGATTTTCTATTGTAAATAAATTTTTAAGGCGTTTTATAGCTAATTGTTATATTATAGTTTTATCAAATAGAGAGGCGTGTAATAGAGATTGTCTTGTTTATCAAACTTTTTTTAATGTTATTGATATTATTTGTAATTCAAATTGATGACAATTTTTTTTACATTTTTTCTTCTATTAGGGCCTATTTTTAATAATTCCACAGGATTTCCAAAAAGTCGAAGATGCCCCTAAAGATGTGGTGTTACCTTAAGTTAAGATTTGAAAAATACTAATGTCGTAAGTCAACTAATAAAGGATTATTATAATCAACAACATTATTCATTGGGTTAAAAATTAGAGATACATTTTATATTGGGGTCATCTTGCATTGCATTTGCATTAATGCATCCCATTTACTGGACAAATAAGGAATAAGTAATAAAATAAAGGCAAAATGTATTTATAGATCCTTTAAGTTTTACGTTTGTAACAGATTGGTCCTTAAAGTTTTTTAAGTAACAAATAAGCCCTTTAAGTTTTTTAAATTACAAATAGGTCCTTTAAGTTTGTAATTTGTAACATTTAGGTCCTTTAATTACTTAAAAAATAGGACCTAGATGTTACAAATTATAAACTTAAAGGACCTATTTGTTACTTAAAAAACTTAAAGGACTTATTTGTTACATAAAAAACTTAAAGGACCTATCTGTTACAAACTTAAAACTTAAAGGATCTCTGGATGCATTTTGCCTAAAATAAAAGATGTGTTATTTGAACAACTAAAATATGATTTCGTATTAATATCCTACAAACTACATACTCAACTGGTTGTTTATTGGGAGAAGCGTTTTTTCACATATGCGACATGTGTGATGGTATAAGGTCTCATAAAAATAGAGGCCTCTAGAAAAAATCATAGGGTAGCGGTATTAGTAAATGAGACTTATAAAACTAGGGATTGTAAACTTCTAAATGAGAAATTGTGGATTTCAAATACTTGAGATTCTCTTTATTTTAAAATGACAGATTTATTAATTACAAAATATCCTAAAAGAGATTTTCTATTGTGAATAAATTTTTAAGGCGTTTTATAGCTAATTGTTATATTATAGTTTTATCAAATAGAGAGACTTGTAATAGAGATTGTCTTGTTTATCAAACTTTTTTTAGTGTTATTGATATTATTTGTAACTTAAATCGATGACAATTTTTTGATTTATTTTTGCATTTTTTCTTCTATTAGGACCTATTTTTAATAATTCCACAGGGTCTCCAAAAAGTCGAAGACCCCCTTGTTTATTGGTCCCTTCAATGGAGAAGAATTTAAGCTAGTGCTTATACTTACACTTTAATGAGCAACTTTATCACATGTTTTTCATAGTACTTTTAATGTAATTCTTTATTTTATTGCTAGTATTGTTATAAATAAAATGTCATAAATTTACTTGCGTAAAAAAAATATTATATAATAAAAAATCGTGTTTTTATCGAGATACACTTCTCCAAGAGGTGATCTCTCTTCTCCAATGCCTTGGATGGAGAACTTCAATGTCTATCATGTGTATCGTGAGTATAATCGATATGTTGGCTGGCCTGTTAACAAATCTGAGACACTCTTCTTTAGATTTTAGTTGCAATTTTTAATTATTTTTTTATGTTTTTCCTTTGACTTTGAAACTTCTACTTTTATATTTACTCAATTTGAAACTTCTACTAGAAGATGATGTTAGAAGGATTAATTTATCTCATTTTATTTAGTAATTTTGTTCTTTTTATTATTAAAAAAAATGTAAAATATTAAAAAAAAAAAAAACTGTAGTGTGATCAAATGATTAAGTATTGGAGAAGAAGAACAACTTTGATTATGAAGAAGAAGATAAAAAGAGAGAAAGAGAAATTATGAAGATGGAGAAGAACAACTTTGATTTATAGGTTGAAAGAGAATTCTATCAGTCTCAATATCAAAACAATAAGAAAATATCATTTTAGTACCTTCAACACATATTTCGGAGTTTAGAGAAACATGAGTTAATTTCCGAGTTTAGAGAAACAAGAAGTGATGTGATCCTAAAATTCTATCCCTTAACGAGAAGAATTATTTTAGTCATGGAATAAAAAGAACCAATTAATTTTGGTTGAATATGTTATTTTCGTAGGTTTATATATGTCTATCGTGTTTTTGTTATATCTGGAGTTCTAAATGTCCGATGGAGGTGATTTTTAATGTGTTGAAAAACTTACAGATTTTTCTACAACTCATCTGTTGAACTCAAGAGCCAGTTCGTATTATTTCATGGTGTAAAATGGGATTGAAATGGAGGGCATGTTGGAAATTTTATGGAAGCATTACTATGATGTTTTCATGAGCAATTGGTCATTTACTTGTCATCAAAATAGCATTATTTGGAAAGCTAATTGGAATGCAACGGTTATGAAAGTAATTGGAACAATCAAGCCACACTTTGCTACTTGAATAATTTGAGAGAACTACAAGAATTGCCATCTTAATGTCTTGCCACGGTTTCTTTTATTTGATTAATTAGATATAAACCCGTGCATTGCACGGATTTGATTAAAGTATACTTAAAATATTTTAAATTTTTATATGTAAATATGTCATATATATATTGGACTGGACTAAGGCCCAAAAAGGAATGGCATAGGCCCAATAGCAAGATGGCCCAATTATCCAACCCATGAAATTCAAAAGTCTGACTTGGCGGGAAAGCAATGTAAGGGCGACATGGTATGGAGGTGGCGCCCTCGCCCTAACCGCACCTGTTGATTAGAAGGGACTCGGCATACATGGGGGATGACAACCACCCCTCACCACCACGATTATTATAAAAATCAGAGATCAACCGTCCATCACCACCACGTGGGAGTGGCGGAAAAGAGAGGAAACCACCGAGATCATGGAGGTATCCATGATCGTGGTCTATGATAACCGTTACATGTAAAAATCTATAAATAGAGGCTCAGGCTTCAGTGTAAAGGGTTCACAATTTCTAATAGACAAGGAATTATTCATTTCTTACATACGATCCATTAATTTATCACCCCCCCTATTTGTTCACCAGAACATTTTGGCGCCCACCGTGGGGCTGCGGTAAAACGATTCCCAGCCTACCAATTCTGACCAAATTCGGATCAAAAGAAACCTCTTCCCATGGCTGGAGGAGCAGAAAACCATGGCAATCGTATGACCTTGACCGACGCCGTGAATGAAATCAGAAGGCTTCAGGCAAAGGTCACAGCCATAGACAACGAAAAAGCCAACAAAGAAGACTTCCATGATGAGGACGAGATCAACGATTCTCAACCCCTATCACAAACCTTATGGGACGCCAGAGTCCCTGAGAATTTCAAGACCCCACACCTCCCAACGTTCGATGGAAAAACAGACCCATCCGAACACCTGATGGATGTGGGAACCCAAACCGCCATCATAGGCGCGGCTGATCACCTAAAGTGCAAGCTACTCTCAGGAACTTTTAAAGAAGCGGCACTAAGATGGTACATAAATCTCCCAAAAAACTCCATAGAAAGTTGGATAGACTTTCAGCGCAAGTTTATTCAACAGTTCTCCGGTTCGAAGCACATCAAAGTAACCGCCACTAGTCTCTTCGCTACTCGCCAAAGCCACGCCGAAACTTTGCGTGAATATTTGAGGAGGTTCTGTGAAGCAACAATCAAAGTGTCCAATCCCAACCATGAAATGTTTGTGTCAGCATTCCACAACGGTTTGAAAGCCGGCCATTTCAATGAGTCCCTAGTGCAAAATCCAGCAACATCGATGCAGGAAATTATCAAAAGGGCGGAATGTTACATAAAAGGCGAGGAGAGTAACGCTGAAAAAAGATCCAGAGATGCCAGAGAAAGGGAACCAACACACAAAGGGAACAGAGCCCTAGATTTTTATCCACCACCACGACGCCAACCAGATTACATAGGACACGAGGCTCAAAGGAAACCTTATCATCAACAAATAAGGCGCGACGTAGAAAGGATCCCTCAGAAAGAGTACACACCCTTAAACCGGGCCAGGGTCTATATTCTTGATGAAATCCTGGAGACAGGACTCACTCGGTTGCCCCCTCACAGAGGAAAAGATCACACCTTAGGAGGAAATATGAACGCATGGTGCGCATATCATAGGTGCAAGGGTCACGACACGGAGAAGTGTTTCAGATTGAGAGATCTCATTGAGGAGTTAATCAAAAGTGGACACCTGAGGAAATTCTTGGACGACGCAACAAACGACAAAGTAGTGGTCCCAAAGATTCAAAGGGATCCACAAAGAGACTAAGGACAAGGCTCGGGAGAAGAGAAAGTGAGAATATCAGTTAATACTATAGCAGGAGGATTCGCAGGAGGAGGCAAGTCAAGTAACGCCCGGAAACGCTACGTGAGACGAGCGAAGTTTGAAGCAAAATTCGTGGGACATACTTCCATCTCAGCCACACCGGATCTCTCTTTCACAAGAGAGGACAAAAGAGAAGTCATGCCACATGATGATGACCCGCTGGTGATCCAAGTTCAGATCTTGAACTGTGATGTTAAGATAGTGCTAATAGACTCTGGCAGTTCAGCAGACATCATGTATTGGGAAGCGTTCAAAGCCATGCAATTGTCCAACGAACATTTAATGCCTTACAATGGCACTTTGGTGGGCTTTGCAGGCGAACAAGTGGAGGTTATGGGATATACAACACTACTCACAACCTTTGGTGACAGTGATAACGCCAAAACCATAAAGGTATGATACTTGGTTGTAAAAACCCCCTTTACCTCCTACAACATCATCATTGGATGACCAACCTTCAACGCCTTAGAGGCTGCAATGTCAACGTTGTATCTATCCATAAAATACCCATTAGATGACGGAAGAGTAGGAACAATCAAGGGGGACCAAGCATTGGCCAGACGTTGCTATGAATCAAGCCTAAAAATAAGACATCGAGCCCATACTACCTCAGATCTGACTCGCCCGGGCAATCAAAGGGGTGGAGTTAACATGATCAGCCCCCTGGATCTTGATCCAAGGGAGGAATTTCAGGATAGAAGAGTAAGTCCCATAGAGGAGCTTGAGCAGGTGCAAATTGGGATAAAAGCGCACCAGACCACCAACATTGGTACTTCCTTAAACCCCGAGGAAAGAGAAAAAATCCTAGCAACGCTAAAGAAAAACATAGATTTGTTCGCATGGCATCCCTCAGACATGCCACGGATTGACGAGTCAATAATCACCCATAAACTCTCAATCTCCCCAGAGACAAAACCAGTCTCGCAAAAGAAAAGGAAGGTTGGCGAGGAAAGAAGAGCAGCGATTGTGGAAGAAGTGACAAAGTTAAAGGAGGCAGGATTCATCGAGGAGATTAAGTACCCGTCCTGGCTGGCAAATGTAGTGATGGTGAAGAAGGCGAATGGGAAATGGAGGATGTGTGTAGACTTTACGGACTTGAACAAAGCATGCCCAAATGACCCCTATCCTCTGCCCAATATCGACAGGTTGATAGATGGAGCATCCGGATACAAAACTCTCAACTTCATGGATGCATACTCAGGATACAACCAGATCAAAATGAATCCTACGGACGCTCCCCACACTGCATTCATGACCAACACATGCAACTATTTCTACAACGTCATGCCTTTTGGTCTAAAGAACGCAGGAGCCACATACCAAAGGTTGATGGATAGGGTATTTTCAGAGCAGATAGGAAATAACTTAGAGGTTTATATTGACAACATGGTAGTAAAGACCACAAAGACTGGCGAGCATGACCAAGACCTGAGCGACATCCTCGCCTCTGTAAGGAAATACAATATGAGGCTAAATCCTACCAAGTGTCATTTGGAGTACATTCAGGCAAATTTTTAGGGTTCATGTTAACCAACAGAGGGATAGAAGCCAACCCAGACAAATGTCAAGCAATTATTGACATGAGAAGGCCAACTTCAGTCAAGGAGGTGCAACAATTAACCGGAAGGATAGCGGCTTTATCAAGATTCCTATCATGCGCAGGAGAAAAAGCCTTTCATTTCTTCTCCACACTTAGAAAAAGTGAAAGGTTCGTGTGGAGCACTCAATGCGAGGAAGCTTTTGAAAACTTGAAAACTTTTCTGGCCTCGCTCCCGATCTTGACTCGCCCAGAGAAAGGTAACATACTCTATCTGTACCTCGCCGTCTCAGATAAAGCCCTAAGTTCTGCGCTAGTACAAGAGATCAAAGGAGAGGAAAAACCTATCTACTTCGTCAGCAGAACATTCAAATGAGCGGAGGCCAAGTATCAGAAAATTGAAAAGCTCTCTCTAGCAGTAATAGTAACGGCGAGGAAGTTAAGACAATATTTCCAAAGCCACAAAGTCGTGGTAAAAACTGATTACCCCATCAAAAACATTCTGAGGAAACCAGACCTAGCAGGAAGAAAGGTAGCCTGGTCAGTAGAGCTATCAGAGTTTGACATAACCTTCTCCCCAAGAGACGCGATCAAATCGCAAATATTAGCAGATTTTTTGTTGGAGTTGACAACACCCCCGGAGGAAAGCAAAGAACAACCTTGGATGCTCTCAGTGGATGGAGCTTCCAATGTAAGAGGAAGTGGAGCAGGAGTAGTGTTAGAAGGCCCAGATGGAGTCCTAATCGAACAGTCACTGAGGTTCGCCTTCAAGGCGAGTAATAACCAAGCAGAATATGAAGCTCTGCTCGCTGGTATGAAGTTAGCAAAGGAAATAGACAGAGCAGATCTCAAAGCCCAGAGCGACTCTCAACTAGTAACAAATCAAGTGTCAGGGGAATTTCAAGCAAAAGACCTCAGCTGATCAAATATCTAGAAAGGGTACGTGCCATGTCAAGTCTTTTCAATTCTTTTGAGTTAGTTTATGTACCCAGGGAACAGAATGCAAGAGCAGACCTACTCTCAAAACTAGCAAGCACCAAAAAGCCAGACAGCAACAGAACCTTCATTCAAGAGACAATAGCTAATCCCAGCATAACAGAAGAGCCTGTCATGATGATCATCGAGTCAGAGGATTGGCGAGCGTCGATCATAAGCTATCTACAAAAAGATGAACTCCCAACAGCGAGAGAAAAGGCTTATAAGATAAAAAGGATGTCAGCGTGATATTCAATGTTGGGGGACAAGCTCTACAAAAGGGGTTTTTTAGAACCTCCCATGCTCTGCGTAAGCCAAGAAGAGGCGAAAGGAATACTGGAAGAGATTCATGAAGGCTCATGCGGGAGTCATATTGGGGCGAGGGCCCTAGCAGGAAAGATACTTAGAGCAGGCTTCTATTGGCTAGAAGTACACCGGGACGCCACAAGATACGTTCAAACGTGTGATAAATGTCAAAGATTCGCAAACTTACACTACGCCCCAGAAGAACCACTGAAGTCGGTCCTATCACCTTGGCCCTTCTTCATGTGGGGTACAGACATCCTGGGACCTTTCCCCGCCTCGACGGGACAAGCAAAATGGATCATAGTGGCGATTGATTACTTCACCAAATGGATAGAGGCAGAAGCACTCTCAAACATATCAGCAGACCAAGTCAAGAAGTTTTACTGGAGAAAAATCATTTGCAGGTTTGGATTACCTAAGTACATTGTGTCAGATAATGGGACTCAATTTGCAAGCGAAAAAGTAGTTCAATTCTGCAAGGATAAGGGAATTCAGAATACTTTCATATTAGTTGAACACCCACAAGCCAACGGACAAGCAGAATCAGCCAACAAGGTAATCCTTAGAGCGATCAAGAGAAGAATAACAAGCAAAGGCGAGGGCTGGGTGGCTAATCTTCTACCAATTTTATGGTCATATCACACCACGCCCCAATCGTCAACAGGCGAAGCACCTTTCACAATGGTGTATGGAACTGATGCAATGATCCCTGCGGAAATAAACCCTCCAAGCTGGCGTAGGGACACCCCCACGCTTCAAGAAAATTCAGAAGCATTGCAGGAAAACTTAGACTTGGTACAAGAACTAAGGGATAACGCCCACTTTAGGGAGTTCGTCTCAAAGCAGAGAGCAGCAAGGAGATATAACACCCGAGTCATAGCAAGGAGATTCAGGGAAGGAGACTTAGTCCTCAAAAGGCCTATGGGAAAAGATAAAGGAGGAAAGTTGGCAGCAAACTGGGAAGGACCATTCAGAATCAACGAAGCCTTTGAAGGAGGTGCATACAGGTTGGAGACAATGGAAGGAGAAGTTCTGCATATAAAGTGGAACGTGGCCAACCTCAGGTTTTATTACAGTTAAATTACCACAAGTAACAGGAGAGGCGACGCCCAGGCGCACGTCCAACAAATTTAGAAAGTCATTTCTATAATTATATTACTGCATGTTATTATCAAATGTACCGAATTTTTCATTCCAATTAATAAACAGCGGTGGGACACTCTTTTCTCCTATGAAAATAGGAGTTTTTATCGAGGCTCACCGTTCTAAATTTTGGGTTTGTGAAGAACTGATATATATATATGCACGTGACATGACAAAAAAAAGAAAATAAGTTGAAACACCATGGCGTTACCCGTGAATCTTACGAGTAGGGAACGTCTAAAAAAGAAACGGCGCTATCCTTAAATCTTACGATTCGATACGACGGAAACGCGTTGAAACACCATGGCGTTACCCGTGAATCTTATGAGTAGGGAACGTCTAAAAAAGAAACGGCGCTATCCTTAAATCTTACGAGTCGGATACGATGGAAATGAGTTGAAATAATCTGTCTCCTCGCCTGTGTGCTTGTGATTGACAGAAAAATTAAAAATGGGTTGAAATACCAAGGCGTCACCCGTAAACCTTACGAGTAGGGGGCGTCCAGAATAATTAAAACATGGTTGAAAGTCCAAGGCATCACCCGTAAATCTTACGAGTAGGGGGCGTCCAGAATAATTAAAAAATGGTTGAAAGTCCAAGGCGTCACCCGTAAATCTTACGAGTAGGGGGCATCCAGAATAATTAAAACATGGTTGAAAGTCCAAGGCGTCACCCGTAAATCTTACGAGTAGGGGGCGTCCAGAATAATTAAAACGCGGTTGAAAGTCCAAGGCGTTACCCGTAAATCTTACGAGTTGGGGGCGTCCAAAAGAAAAAGACAAAAGCAAAAAGATCATGGCGCAACCTCACGAACCGGAGACGCCAACGACAAACAAAACGCTATTAAAGGCGGTTAGAGGTAACTTCATACATTACTCTCATTATTGGTTGATCTATACTAAAACAGGTAGGGGCATTCAAAACCGAAACAGAGACTTGCAAAAATAAATCATCCAAAGACAAAGATAAGTTCATTCGAAACCTGAAATTTCATTAATTGAAGATGGGATACAAATTCAAAGAAAACTACATCAAATTTGGATACAAATTCAAAGAAAACTACATCAAATTTGCATACAAATTCAAAGAAAACTACATCAAATTCAAAAGGATGTGCAAAGAAAAATACAATGAAGTCCTACAACTATCCTAGATCCTACAGTTCCTGGCATTATATTTCCACTTCTGTCTGACTCAGCCAAGGAATTTTGATGATCCATCGTCTTCGCCGGGGAGAGCAGCCCCTCATTTGGAATTCTTCGCCTTTAAAGAATGGGACGATTTATTGGACGACTCCACAGTGACACGGGATCCTTCTTCTTCTCCAGAGCCCGACTCATAAGGGAATGACTCTTTAGGAACATAAGTTTTCAAGAACTCCGCATAATCCTCGTCAGTTTTGTCAGAATCAGAGGATTCTTAAGGATTATAGGTCTTCAAAAACTCAGCGTAATCTTCATCAGTTTCAACAGAACTGGAGGAATCCGATGAGTTTGGAATATCCTCCACCTTAACCCTTTTGGGACCAGAAGTACGCTTGGGCCTAGAACTAGATGCCCCAAGTTTCTTCTTCCCCTTCTAGGATTTCGACCTCTCAACAACCTTCTTCTTGGTGTTGTTTCTCTCCATCTTAAAATTTTTTCCTTCAGGGAAGATTGAAAGAAAGAACGATATATCAGCGGAAGTTATGAAAAGAAGATGTGAAAATAGAAGGAAAAAAGGAATCATATTTATAAACTGAAGTTATGAAAAACCTAGCGCGAATAACTGCAATCCGCAAATAAATGAAGAGGCAGTTACAACTACCGCAATAAAGGGGATTGGCCAGTTCTCAGGCGGTTGCGAAAACCAAGGACGACTCAACAGAAAAATCTGACCGGTCAAAGGTATCCAAAACATAGGAATTCACGCCAGGGAATCCGAGCTTCACTCCTTATGACGGTGTCACCTGATCTCGCCTCACAGAAGTTTTCAAAGAAGATACACACGAAATCAAAGAGATAGAATACAGCGACCAATATCAAAGTTAAGACAGAATAGAAGAAATGAAAATAAAGGGAACATTCATAAAAGCAAAAGCCTCAGAAGGGCACCAGAATATTGTCATTACAAAATATATCAAGCCCACGTATGGGCGATCATCAAAACAAGGCAACAAAATAATAAAGTCAGTACAAAGGAAAAGAAGGCGAAGAGCTATTCTTTGGCTGGCGATTCCTTGGCCGTCTCAACAGGAGCATATGGGACGAGCTTCTCACCATCAATCATAAGCAGGGCATCAGCCTCACCAAGGCGAGCATGATCAATATCAGGAAAAAGGACTTTGACATGGTCCAAAGCATATTTGAAGCCCTCGTCATACTGGAGCCCGATGTTTTCCTCCAGGCCCTCCCTCTCAGAAACCAACTTCTCATTGTCTCACCTCAGAGAAGCCAACTCGGACAGGGCCACCTCGTTGTCTTTGGCCAAAGCCTTGAGGCGCTCATCCTTGGCAGCAAGGCTATCTTGGACAGTCTTCAGCGTTTTGGCCATGGCCTCATGATCTTTCTTGATCCTCGCCAGCTCTTCGTCGTGCTCTTTCACCAACTTCGCGACCTCCTCCTCACACTGTTTCTTCAAGGTCTTCACCTCGCCCTCCAGCTTCTCCTTAGCAGCGTTCACGTCCCCCTCCAAAACAGTCAGCTTGTTGTTCACCAAGACCTCTTTCTCTTTGGCCGTGGCGACTTCAGCTCTTTGGCGGACCGCCAAAGCATAATTTAAGAGAAGCCCCTTAAGCTCATGGCCGAGAGCCATCCTCAGTAGTTCGTCAGTTGGAGTGGTGTTGAAGCGGGAGGAATTCCCAGCCACATTTACCATCTTCTCCAAGAAAAGCTCTGGGTTGAACAGAGGATCCCAGGGCGAGCTCTCATCCGCCTGTTTCGCCACAGTATCAACATTCTCCTCTAATACAAGCGGAGTCTCCATCACCGTATCGTCAACTTCCTGCACCTCCCCCTCCAACACGGATGCATCCTGATCTTTCTTGCCTTTTTTGATCAGGGTCTGCGATCTCTTCTTGACAGGAGACTTAGCACGCATCTCCCCAGGGACTTCATCAGCCTCAGCAGCTCCAACAGCGGCGGAAGGGCTAAACGCCCTATCCCGAACAGGGACACTGATACGAGAAGAGTCAGATTTCCTCTTCTTTTTGTCCCTCTCACCAACCTCCAACTGGTTGAGGACGTTAACTTTATTGTCAGGCTGAGCCTTCTTCGCCCTCGCCTTCTCTAGATACTGTACCCTTTGAGCCGGAGTAAGCGTTGACATACCTTCTGCAAAGAAAAAGAGGGGGTCAGGCATAAAAAAGAAGAAGGAGAGAACAGACGAGAAACAATAAAGATAAATTATGCAGAAGGGCGAGAAGATTCACGAAATAACTTACTAAGATAACGCTCGAGAATGGCCGAGAGCTATCCCTAGGACTCATCTGATTAAGGGACTCCAGAAAAGCCACCGTATCCCTCTCAAACTCACTCAGAGTCTCATAAACAACTCCCTTAATCAGCCTAGGGTTGGTAGTCCAATAGAAGGGAAACAGAGGTGTGTCGTCAGAAGAATACATTGCGTCCCGACCTCCCTCACCACAGCGAACTCGCACAAAAGTATCCTTATAATTTTTGTAGTTGGAGCTATACAGGCCAAATAAACCCCGATGGGGCTGGGCGCTCAAGGAAACGATATAATTGGGAAACAACTTCTTGATGTGATAAAAAGAAAAGAAAACGGCCACTGAAGGTTCATATATGTCAAGGCCAAAACAAACTAGTTCAAAGGCCTTAATGAAGGACCAACTATTAGGGCTAAGTTGGGTAGGGGCAACGTTGAGGACCCGGAGAATGGACATTTGAAATTCAGAAAACGGAAAGTACAGGTGAAAATCCTTGATAAAGTAGGTATACATATAGAAGAAAGCGGGGTCGGTAGTGTGCACCGAGGTGACGTACTCGCCCGCATCCACCGGTTCGAGTATGATGCGTTCCTCGTCAAAATCCCCGGAGACATCATGACGCTCCCTAAACTTCGCTACACTCTCAGCACTCTAGTATATTGAAGAAACCTCCATGGTCAGGACTTCTGATCCTACACCAACTAGGGAAACCGATTCGTCTCTTCGTTTTCCTGTGAAAGACGAAGGGGAAATGATTACACAGTCACTACTACTTCCACTACCACTACTTCCATTATCACCGCCACTAGTGCTATCAAAATCGCTAGAGTCAACAGAAAACCTAAAGTTTCAGAGAAGTATCTGCTATAGTTCAAAGAACCATCAGCCCTAGTATAATGGGCGCGGATTTGACGCTGTAAAGGAGTACCCACGGGGGGAGCACGAGAAAAATCTCCCTCGTCAGCATCACCAAGATCTCTCAAAATTACCATTTCGTCAGAAACCCTAGAAATTTGATCGCGAAATTGAAAATAGAAAATGAAAAAGGGAAGAACGGTTTATACCTGGTTATCAAAGACGGTTACAACTTGAAGTAGTGGAGAACGTGGTGGACGAAAATCTCGCTAAAGGAGGCAAGAAACGGTTACATGGGCTACGTGCGGTTTTCACGAAAGAAATGAAGAAAGCAAAGAGAACGAAAGAAGAATTTCGCTAAGAGTTTGATCACAGTGGAGGAACAATATGAAGAGAGACAATGTATATATATAGGAGAACGAATTAACGGTAAGAAATTTTTTGAAGAGTTGAAACGTTTCGAGGAAGCGAAGTAACACGGCCCTGACGCGTGTCCCAGGGCGAGAGGTCACGTCGACCATATATACGGTCACGCCTTTAGGCGAGATAAATAACGAATGCATAGTTTTTATCGGAAATAAAGCTTCATTAATTACGGAATGAAAGTACAAGCTCGGGAGAAAACAAAAAAAATACTGAATGCAAAGGAATCAAATACAAGTTCAACAACATAAAGCAAACATCCTAAGTGCTAGAAAGGAAACTACTTAGCAACAGTATACGCCGCCGCAACAGCGCGGGCCTGCAAGTCTTCGATCTCGCCCTTGTACCTTTTGGCAACATCAAGGTCAAAGCTGATCTTGTCTTGATCATCATGCAACCTGTCAGCCTTCTCTCTAAGACGAGCCAAGGAAGAACGAGTCCTGATAAGTCGGGCGACATCGTACTGAATGTCCATCTGAAGATTCCTTTTCCTCTTCACCAAAGGACGAAGTTCCTTCTCTAGGGCTTCAATACGGTTCTCCACAGCCTCTTCAGCGGACATATTAAGATATAAAGACTCCTCTTGCAAGTTAATATTATCTTTGGTAGCAACAATCTTCTGCTCTAAAGCATCCTCAAACTCAGTATAGCAGTCAAACACCGTCGTAGTAGTTTCAATAAAGGCTGCATCTTTCTCCAACCTCTTAGAAAGTTCCAGGGCTAACTCCAAGAAAGCTTTCTCGTCGTCCGTCAGGCGCCATTTGTAATCTTTCAGTTCGTCAACAAAGGTCTTGAATTCTTCCACATTGTCCAACAATTCTTCGATATCTTCCTCGAGTCGGCATTTCACTCGCCTGATAGCGGGCATAGCAGGAGACTCCAGCACGGGGATGGTGGTATCCATACTCTGAACTGCAAAAATTGAGAAATAGAAAAAATGTGAATGAGAATAAACACGGTATGAGAAGCTATTTATAGAGAACGGGCGAAGCATATGAAGCGAGTAGTGGGCGGTTATTCCCCACGATCTCCACGATCATCACACCCATATTCATCACCACTTCGCCTCTTTGAGCCTCGTGCTTGGGGGGCTGTGGACTGGATTAAGGCCCAAAAAGGAATGGCATATGCCCAATAGCAAGATGGCCCAATTATCCAACCCATGAAATTCAAAAGCCTGACTTGGCGGGAAAGCAATGTAAGGGCGACATGGTATGCAGGTGGCGCCCTCGCCCTAACCGCATCTGTTGATTAGAAGGGACTCGGCATACGTGGGGGATGACAACCACCCCTCACCACCACGATTATTATAAAAATCAGAGATCAACCGTCCATCACCACCACGTGGGAGCGGCGGAAAAGAGAGGAAACCACCGAGATCATGGAGGTATCCATGATCGTGGTCTATGATAACCGTTACATGTAAAAATCTATAAATAGAGGCTCAGGCTTCAGTGTAAAGGGTTCACAATTTCTAATAGACAAGGAATTATTCATTTCTTACATACAATCCATTAATTTATCACCCCCCCTATTTGTTCACCAGAACATATATATATATATATATATATATATATATATATATATATATATATATATATATATATAAGAATAAATAATATAGTTTGTAATGAATCTCTTATTTTAATAGTGTATTTTTTTTTTATAATGTATTTTAATAGTGTATTCATTTATAAGAACTTAGTTTTCTTAATTATATGGGTTGTATTGTATAGACGTAATTCATTTTCTATTTTTTTTTTATATATGTACTTAGTTTTATTATTAATATTTTATTCTAACTCTTTATAAGGGTTAAGGGATCTATATGTACTTGCCAACAATATTGGTCACGACAAAGGTTGGAATAAACTTTGTTTATAGAAAATGATTAATATATTGTGGTTTTATCATGTCTATTTTTTGAAAAGTACGTACCAAATAGCGTAGCTGCATACTCCTCTAAACAATTCAATTCTTGTGTTGATATATTGACTTTTTTTAAGGTTTCTTTTCATATATATATTTACTTGGTGGGATTTTATCCCGAATTTATCAGTCCCAGATTTTTCAATGTGTTGTTTGGTTTGTATTTTTTTATTTGCTTCATTTTTTTTGGTTTTTTTTTTTTTGTGAGGTTTATGTCCCTTCAAATTTTTTTGTTTGTTTTTGTCTCTCTTATTTAATAACATTTGCTTTTTATTTTTTGTTTGTTGAATATTTAGTTCATTTTTATGACTACATAAGCTTGAATATTTTTTGTTGCAATAATAAGTTTGGAAGATGATTTTATATATCTGAATTCAGGTTTAATTATTTGGCCTAGGATAAGAAAGTTTATTATAATAATATTAGAAGAATTTGACATTCTGTCATTTTATTCTTACTTAAATCAAATTAATAGACACTACAAGAAATATCGTTTTTCGCAGCGACTTTTTCGCAGCGACATTTAAATTGTTGACAAAAACATACATATAGCAACAACTTATTTAAGTTGTTGTTATAAGTTAGTTTTTTCTCAACAATTACGTTATCGTCGGGATAAGTTAGTTAACCCAACAATAATTATTGTTGTCGCTAATAGTTTAGTTTTTTTACAACAACCTTGTAAAGTCGCTGTGAAACCACTCAATTACTTTTTTTTTTATGCGTATCTTTTATCATGGTTTCTGTTCCTATTTTTATGCGTAGATTTCTCTTAATTTAATTTTTTTTTTCTATTTTTATGTTTTGTATCTTTTTTTTTATCTTTAGAGCTAAAATTACAATTAAGGGTAGAAGATTTGCAATATTATCATACTCTTTAAGTACAAATTAGATTTTTTAGTAATTTTTCCTTCTATATATTTTTAGTAGATTATTGTTACCGCTAATAGTATAGTTTTTTTTTTGCAACAACCTTGTAAAGTCGTTGGGAAACTACACAATTACTATTTTTTGTAAAGCAAACATTAAAATAAGGTTTTCTATTTTTTTTAAAATAAATAAAAATAATTTTTGGGTAAAAAGCTACTGAATATCTTCATTTATTAAAATAAATTATATTATTTTTAGATAAGTAAACATAATAATAGAAAATAATTGATAAAAAAATAGGAATAGAAAATAAATTGTTTAATAGTGTAGATGATCTTTTTTTCTTTTTTGTTTTGGTACAAGCATAGATGATCTTTTATTTTTTTGAAGTAGATCTTTTTTTTGGTACAAGCGTAGATGATCTTTTTTTATTTAAGTTAAGAATCTACAACAAGTAGAGTATAATATTTTTTTTTTGAGGTAAAGTAGAATATAATATATTTTTTTTAAACAAGGTATTATATTGTCGATGAGTTGTGTTTTTTTATTTGACCGATGAAGATTTTGAACCTCAAGTATTTTATTTAACTGTTGATTAATTTATTTTACTTTGTTATTTTTGTTTGAAAAATGATTTACTTACAAGATAGTACAAGAAGTTGTCGATTTGAAATTGTAACAAATACTAGAGTACAATATAAAAGTATAGTTCTTCACAATAAATATAAATGGATAAAATAAGAAAGGAAAAAATCATAAGAAAAATAATTTGGTTTTTAAAAAATTAATTTTTTTTCTGAGGCCTAAACCGACCTTGATCTTTTATCGTGGTTTCTGTTCCTATTTTTATGCGTAAATTTCTTTTAACTTAAAATTATTATCTTTGTTTTATATCTATTTTTATATATATTATTATACTTGATAAGGACAAATTAAGTTTTTTTACAGTAGTTCGTTTAATATATTGTTAGTAGATATACTTTAATTGAATTATTTATAGTTTGTTGAGAGATATATGCAAAATAGAAATAAAAAGATAAGAAAACAAAACTTAGTTAAATATATTTAAGTCAAATTAACATTCATAGTAACCACACAAAATTACTTAGTTAAAGAGACATTGAGATCCAAACCAATACATTGACAAACTACTATCAGGTTTGCGCTTCATCGTATAATTTCATTGCATAAGTAAATTTAAATTTTTTAATATTTTTCAGATCCCTTTTGCTTCAAATTCAATAGCTAGAGGATTGATTCAAGATCGTCATGTTTCTTCTTAGGTCAATGTTTCTTTGTAGGTTTAATCTTGTTGGAGATGTTCACAAACTTTATCCCTTATCTCTTCTACTTGTTATCTCTCAATTCTCAATTTTTTATATAGTCAATTTATTTTATTTTTCTTTCTTTAATGTCTAATAGTCATGGTTTTAATTAAATCACAATTCTTGTTGTGCAGCGGAGTGAGAGAATGAGGTAAAATTGTAGAAGGAAGACAATGCATTTGATTCACTAAACAAGTGAGAGATATTCCAATTGTTCAACGGTTGTAGTATTATACAATGCACCACAAAGGACGGAAAAAGATTTTTATTGTTCACCGAATGGATGGTTTAATGGTGTTACAAGCGATTATTAAAATTTGAGTTGAATAAATAGCACGTATCACTTTTTTATATGAAAACAAGACAATTGTATTTAGGGTAATATATATAAGTTTTATCCTTTAATTATATTGTTTGTAGATACCTTAATTGAATTATTTATAGTTTGTTGAAAAGGATATATGCAAAATAGAAAGAATAAGATAAGAAGAAACAAAACTTAGTTAAAGAATTTAAATTATGACAATTTAAATTAAGTGATTGATACTAAATTTTTATAAAAAATAACAAAAATATATAATTACATTTATAGTTGGAAAGTCTAATTTATTCCAACAATTTTGTTGTTGAGATATAAAAGATATAACAACAATTTATATCGTTCACAAGAATAACTTTTTCGCTGCGAAAGATACATTTTTTGCCAGCGACAATAATTGTTGTTGCATAAAACATCAGCTATTCCAGCGACAATAATTTTTGTTGCAAAAAAACACTAGTTGTGTCAGCGACAATAATTGTTGTTGCCAAATAACACTAGTTATGTCAGCGACATTAATTGTTGCTAAAAACATTATTTATGTCAGCGGCATTAATTGTTGCTGCAAAACACTAGTTATGGCAGCGACATTAATTGTCCTTGCAAAACTTTTCGCAACGGCACTTATGCCAGCGACATGCAGCAACAATTTTTTCGCTGCGAAAAACACTTTTTGCAGCAACTTTTCATTTTTGACAGCGACAAATGTCACTGCCAAAAACGATATTTCTTGTAGTGAGAAGTTGGTATTTCTTTTTGTTCTACGTGTTTTTGTGTGGATGCACTGGGTTAGGTTTATGTCCCCCCAATTCTTGTATATACTTTTTTTCCTTTTTATTAATAATAATATGAGCTATAGGTAGAGGACAGGAAAGGATATGGATTCCAACTAAGTTGGAATGTTTGTCTCTACCTTGATGCCTAGATGCTTTTAATTTATCAAAAAAAATTAATAATTTTTGAATTTTTAGTGAATTTTAATTGCATGTAAATATGCTTAAATATATGTGTGGTTATATTTTATAAAAAAATATATAAAATAAAAGAACACTACTATTAAAGTTATAACTTAACATATTTCTCTTTCAAGAAATGACAATTCTCTATTCAATGTGTCTGAGCCCGTGCCAAGCACGGGAAATAAAATAATTATAAAAATTAAATAAAAAAATTCAATGTCAATTTATTGAAATTAGTATATATTTATGTTTTTTGACATATAAGTTAACATAAATTTAAAATAAATTAAAAATAAATACAAAGGTTAATAGTAATATTTAATATTTTAAAAAAAATATACTGGTCCATCAATTGAATGGATAATCGGTTTGGACAATTTAAAGAAATCAGAGGGAATAGGTCGTAAATGTGTTAATTTTAAACAAAAATGTTGGAAAGTCACACCATAAACACTACGTAGTATCCCGTATAAATTACTAAAATAATATGTTTCGTATAAGAGTATAGTATGGTTTCATATAAATTACCAAAAAAAGACCACATATCAATTACAATAAAATATACATCTGCATTGATCAAATTGGGGAGGGATCAAATTACACTGGTGTATCATTTGAGTAATGTTACACCGCTCAATAACGCTTTAACGAATTCAAATTTTACAAAACTTACCGTTGGATTGAAAGTTTATATGGTATAGATCATCTATGTTAAGTTTTACAAAAATCTAAAATCGTTTAATATGTTATTGAGACACATAAAGATTAACGGTTTATGCGTTTTTATTGAATACTGTTAATTTTTATGTTTTACAAAAACATGTCAAACGATTTTAGATTTTTGTAAAACTTAACATAGATGAGCACAAATATTTAATTACCCTATCCATACCATACTCATTGTCATCCCTAATTTTAAGGGTAAAGACCAAATAGATAAGCACAAATTTACCACTTCACAAAATAAATGTCCAAAAATAGTTATTTTTGGGGTAAAAATCGCAAATATCATATTTATAAATTGATTGTCTCCTAGTTATCACACTTATAGATGGAATAATGATTGTGTTATTATACATCATCATATAGAAAATTATAAATGGAACAAATTTTGGTTTGGTCTCCTCCATTTGTATTGCTTCTCTTTTCCTTTATATATTATCTTTTGGGTGGGTAGCACTTAGCTCCCACCTTTTTAGCTTTAAAAAAAAAATTTGAACAAATTTTAATTAATTAGTTCAATATTATAACATGATTAAAACTTAGAAGAGAAAAATTTGAATAGTGAAATAGCAACATAAGAAGTCACACAAAAAGAACTACATAAAAAATGTTGAACAAAGAAGAAGTAAAGAAATAAAGAATAGTGATAATAGATTTAGAAAAATCAGAGAGTATTGAGTTTGGGAGAAAAAAAGAAGAGATAATATAAAATTAAAGTGATGGTTTTATAAGTTATATGACCTTCTTATATATAGTACTAAATAGATGAATCATATTTTGAATTTATATATGGAAGCTTCTATAATAAGCCAAAAATTAACATACAATCTTCTCTAGGAAGTCAAGTATCTCATAAAAAAATTGAGGAATTTATTAATTTAAAAATTAATTATTGATAAAATAATTTAAAATAGATTATTACATATAATAGATTAGCAAGAAAAATTTTGTGCATACTTAATCCACTAATTTATGCATGCAATAGCAAGAAAAATCCAAAAAATTATATACTAGATCTAATATAAAAAATAAAAAATATTTGTAGCATGTCAAAAAAATAACAAAAATTTCAGTATCATTTAAATATATTATAATTTACAAATTTTTCTTTTCATGGTTCATTGATTTTGTTATTCATTTTCGTTCAAAAAAATGAACTTTTTATTTAATGTGTAAAAGTCAAATATATCATCACCATTAACAAATAAATCGTGCCTTTAATTTTGTATGATTTTATTTCCACTTTCAATTTCAAAGTCAAAATGCACAAACTTTTTTTTGCTATTGCATGCATAAATTAAAATAAGGAATACAATAAATGTTAAATCGGCCTAATGAAAAATACATTATTGTAAATACTTGACAAAAATACATTATAATCAAAAATACATTATAATCAAAAATACATTAAGGCATTTAATGCTAAATTGTTGTGAGAGCAAGGATGCTGTGAGTGCGCCACGTGGCAAGGGAGAAAAATGCACCTTATAAGATTAGTTGGTAATTTATTTTTTATGATAAATATATTCAATATAATTTATTTTGACACTTCTCTCTTGTCTTCCATATACACATGTCACTTGGCTCTTACCTTCCTTATACACATGTCACTTACATGCTTAATGACACTTGTGTCTTGCCTTCCTTACACATGTCATTTAGGGCTTAAATGACATCATGTGGGTCATGGAAAGAAACTTGTTGAGAGACTATTGCTCCACATAAGGAAATGACATCACCATGACATAATGTATGACATATGGTGCTAGGGTTTTGAGGTTGGAATAGTGAAAACCCTATTATCTTTTAGTATAATAGAAAGATAGAAAGATATGTCGCGCGAGTCCAATCGGTTGTTCCTCATGGCATAGCATCAAAATTTATGTTTTTTGAAAAGAAAAGGAAATTAGTGTTTTTTCTTACTCAAAGACAACAATATTCATTCTAGGACTGAGCACATAACCGAGACCCGACTTGAAATCAATATAACCGACAAAATATTGAAGTATTCTGTAAGACCCAAGATTTCTTTGTATAGTTGGTTTAAGGGATATTAGGGTTTCGATGTGTTCGTGTGACGAAACATCGTGTAATTATTAAGTTTTGCTGTAATCGAGTCTGTTTTGTGCTCGTGCACTGTAATTGTACAGACTTTTGTCTTGTGATCCTGTTGCTTGAATAAGAAGTTACTTGTGGTTTCAGAATAATAAGTTTTGGATTATTCTTGTTTTTGGAAAAACGAGTAGGATTTTACCCGTCGTTGTAAAATCTTACTGTGTCTGTTTTAAGTGAGGTTTCGGATGGAAGTTTTATATATCTGCGTGAGTGAGGTTATGTTCTGAGAATAATTTTCTAAGGTATGGAAGAAAATTACAGTCGCGGAAAAAGATTCGGCGATAAGTTTTGGAAATGTTAGACGTTAGACATTCTTTCCGTAGGTTTTATGTTTTTGTGGTTTTCGTTCGTCGCGTCGCGCGAGAGCTGAGTACGAGACTTGTTATGGGAGAGTTGTTTTAATCTTGTGACTTTCTCATAAAGTAAAGTGATCCAATGGCTAGGGTTTAAGCTTGGACTTTTGACTTTGATCCAATGGTGGTTTGGCTATCAAGAGCTTATAATAGTAAGGAGGTTTATGACTTTGTGAGACTTAGAAAAATTTCATCACAACTCACTCTCTTCTTCTTCCATCGTGCCATCACTTTCTCATACCCTAACCTTCACTAAATTTTCCATTTCTCACCATTTCACTCCATTTCAAGCTTGGAAGCTTAGTGGAAAGTTGTAGAGAATCACTTTCTTAAGGTAACCCTCTCTTCTCATCTCCTAGGTTGGTAGATTTTTAGAGTTATGAGGTTTTTGGGTTATGTTCTTAAGAGAGTTTGGTGAGAAAGGTTGTTTTTGCTAGTTCTTGTTTCATGAAAGTTGTTCATGAGAGTTTAGTAAGCATGCTAGGCTTTGTTGTTTTGTTTTCCATGAGTTGGTGAAAAATCTCATGAGAAAAGTTAGGGTTTTGGTTGGTTTATGTATTGATCAATTACACGAGGTTATGTTGTAAGGTTTTGAAAAGAAAAGTTGTCTTTGAACCTTTGGGCAAAAGGGAAATGCGTTGTATGGTTTTGTTTTAGAAAATCCGATGAAAAATATTTTGGGGTTTATGAAAATATTTTCCTAAGTGTTTTGAGTAGTTTTTTTGGGGTCAAAGTGGTTTAAAACTCTTGTGACAGGTGGTGTTACTTTTTACCTTGAAAACATGTTTGAAAATGATTACCGGACGGTTAAGGCCCGTAATAAAACTTGTGCTTGGATTTGGTTTTGATTTTGGAAATGAAAATCAAATAACTTGCACTCGAAGCAACCAACAAGCTTTCGGAAACGAATTGCTTGCTTATGAAAATGGTTTGCTTTTGTGCCTTGAAAAAGTGTTGGGAACTAATAGAATCAAACTAGGCTTGGGTGGAAAAAGGTGGTGTGAGTTGCTGTCTTTTGCTGTCATGACAGGTGCAACTCGCTGGGCGAGTGGTTACTCGCCAGGGCGAGTGTCACAGGTCATGACAACACGCCAGGGCGAGCTCCAGGGCGAGTAAGACCAGTACTCCCTGCCTTCACTCGCCACCAACTCGCCAGGGCGAGCTCTGGGAGTTGAGATTTTGGATTCTGATTTCTAAAACTTGGTTTTTAACTTCTAATCCCTTTTTATTAATTTATGGAAGTGGTTGGGATTGGAAACGAGTTTTTCGGGTACTCGGAAAGTACGTAGCTTATAACGCAAGAAAACGGCCATTTTGCATTTCAAATTATTTAAGACTTTTGACAATTGTTTTGGGTCCTAAAAATAGTACAAATAACTCATGGTGGTTGATCAATACGGTAGTTTTTGGTTCGATGTCCGAAAGAGTGGTTTTTCCTTAGGAACCTTTAGGTTTTTGGGGTTTTGGTGTAGTTTCAATACGATTGGTTAGAGAACAATGTATTGATTGTTACGCTGCTTGTTTTAGGAAGCGCGTTGTGTTGTCTAAGCGTGTGTTGTTGACGGGAGCTTGCCGAGGTAAGGGCTCCACTTTATTTCTGTCTTTTAAAACGGTTTGACATGCTTGGAATTCGCTGCGACGCAATTGTTTGTGTGTTGACATGTTTGTGTTATGTATGCTCGTTGATGGGAACGTGTTTTCATTACTTGTGCAATTTACATATGATTTGGAAAATATATGTATGAATTGCTATGATTTAGTTACATATGCTTGAGAGGTATGTATGTGTGGCATTAGCATATATAGGGGATCGTATGCTCATGCATTCATTGTGCGTAGTTGCGTGAGTGGACTACGGGGTGTTGGTTGCGTGAGTGGACCCACCCAAAATCCTACGGGATCTTATTGAGTACGATAAGTGGTTGCGTGAGTGGACCACGGGGTGTGATTGCGTGAGTGGATCCACCTTAACCCTTTGCGGTTTTATTGGTTATGATTAGTAATTCCGGAATTCATTTGCATGTGGTAGCTCTGGCAGTACCACACCCATTGTAGAAGTCTGCATTAGGCTTGTTGTGCATTATATATATAAGCCCGTTGGAGGGAATTGTTGAATGTTTTAAGAGCTTTCTCTTGTGTTTTGTGGAAATTTTGTTACGTGTACAATCTTTCGCACCGGTTATATATATATATATATATATATCTACTTTTATTTTGTGGTGACCCTTTCTTTCATTTGCGGGCTCATCCCACCCCAGATGACGATGTAGGTCGAGAGGATGGTGTTGGCAGCTCTAGGCCTTAGTGAGCTCGTGTTGGAGCTGGAGTGGTAGTTTTAGTTAGACTATGCGCCGGTGTGTTTGTGCACTGTGCTTTTTGATTAGCATAGGACATTCTAACTTCTTTTGGTTAGTTAGTGCTTGTAAGCACATAGACTTATGGATTGTAATTATTCAGGTTTACACTTAGCATTTTCGAATACAATATATATATGGTGTGATATATATATGGTTCGTTTGTAATATTTAATGTCGGCTCAATTAAAAATGTTTTGCGCACTCTGAGCGTTTGTTAAAAAAAAAATAAAAAAAATAATGCCCTTTTTGCGTTATGAAAACGGGGTGTTACATTTGTGGTATCAGAGCACGGCTTTAAATCTTCAAAGGGAAAGTGTATACTTGAGTCGTTAGTCCAGAGTCGGTTAGAACTTAGCTAGAGTAGTGTCAGTTCTAGTATTGTTCTGTGTCGGGTTATGGGTTAGTAATCCGTTGAGTGAGGTTTTCTGTTGGAATTCAGAAATGTTTGGATAAGGGTCTAATCGAAGAGAATTGGTATGTGCAGGAAACGATGCCTCCAAGAAGGGCACCTGCTAGAGATGATGATGATGTGGACATCCATCAGATGGCTTATGCCATGAATACAATGGCAGCAGCAGTGACTGCGCAAACTCATGCTAAGGCGCAGAGAGACCTTGAAAAGCGCGACAGGGAGATCCTGGCCGCTGAGTCTAGGGTTCTCACAAGTTTTAATCAGCAGGCCCCTCCAAAGTTTAATGGGGAGGGAGGTCCAGAAACAGCGGATCTATGGCTCCATGCTATGGAGAGGATATTTGGGGCAATTCATTGTCCGGAGGGGGAGAAGGTAGTTCTAGCTACCTATCAGCTGCTTGGGGGTTCCGAATTTTGGTGGAGGAACACCCGTCTGATTATGGAAAATGCATATGAGGAGATTAACTGGGAGAACTTCAAGAGGAGGTTCCTGGCTAAGTATTTCCCTGAGACTGCAAGGGAAAGGTATGGTGAGGAGTTTCTGAGACTACGTCAGGGGAGTATGAATGTGGAGGCATATTCCAAGAAGTTTGAATCATTATCCCGTTTCTTCCGCTTCTTTAGGGATGGGATAGATGAGGTCTATATGTGTCGTCGCTTCCAAGATGGGCTGAGGTACGAACTGCAGGATGCGGTTGTGCCATTGGGTATTCGGCAATTTCAGGTCTTGGTTGAAAAGTGCCAAGAGGTTGAAGATATGAGAAACAAAAGGGTGAACCGTCAGGGTGGTTTTAGTGCTGGGGGACCAAGTCGTTCTTGTGGTCCGAATCAAAGTCAGAACCGTGGAAAACAAGGCAGTAAGCCATATGACCGTCCACAGTATAACAAGGGACAGGGTCGATCGGTGAATCAGGACAGTCAGAATACCGGGAAGCAGGGCTGTTTTAAGTGTGGTGAAGTGGGCCACTATGCGAATGAATGCCGGAATCAGGGACATGTTTGTTTTAATTGCAAGAAGCCGGGACACTTTGCTAGAGATTGCAAAGCCCCGAAGGCCGGGCCGTCGGCTAATGTGGCACAAGGCTCACAAGGTACCAGACCTGCGGCAAAGGCACGTGCTTACTGTATGGGCACAGAAGTGAGTGGGCAGGCTAGCAATGCCATTCACGAGAGCTGTCACATTGCAGGTAATTCTTTAACTGCTTTGATTGACACGGGGGCAACCCACTCATTCATTTCTTTGGCTTGTGCAAATCGGTTGAGTTTGAATGTTTCTGTTCTTCCATTTGATTTGAATGTTTTGACTCCTGCTAAGGATTTGGTAGTGAATACTGCATGTTTGCATTGTTTGGTAGTAATTCAGAATAGGGAGTTTCTGGTCAACTTGGTGTGTTTACCGCTTACATCTCTCGAGATCATTCTCGGGATGGATTGGCTATCTTATCATTATGTTATACTAGATTGTGCTCGGAAATTGGTTTTCTTTCCCGAGCCAGGTGTGCGGAGATACCTGTCGGCCAATCAGCTTACAATGATTATGTGTAACGGAGAGCCAGAGATTGTTTCACTTGCTAGTTTAGGGGTGACGTCGGAGATCCGAATTGAGGAAATTCGAGTGGTTCAGGATTTCCAAGATGTGTTTCCATCGGAGATTCCAGCTTTTCCTCCGTGTAGAGAGGTGGAATTCTTTATTGACTTGCAACCGGGTACGGGTCCGATTTCGGAATCGCCCTATCGGATGGCTCCAGCCGAGTTGGTAGAGTTGAAAAGTCAAATTGAGGACTTGTTAGAGAAGGGTTTCATAAGGCCTAGTGTGTCGCCGTGGGGAGCACCGGTCTTATTGGTGAAAAAGAAGGATGGTAGATCCCGTTTGTGTGTGGATTATCGGAAGCTTAATAAGGCGACTATCAAGAACCGGTATCCATTGCCGCGTATTAATGATCTGATGGATCAGTTGAAAGGAGCGTCAGTATTTTCCAAGATTGACTTGAAATCTGGATATCATCAAATAAGAGTAAGGGAAGAGGATGTCCAGAAGACAGCATTTCGGTCACGTTATGGACACTACGAGTATCTAGTGATGCCATTTGGAGTGACGAATGCACCAGCGATTTTTATGGACTACATGAATCGGATATTCCATTCATTTCTGACAAGTTCGTGGTTGTGTTCATTGATGATATTCTCGTGTATTCGAAGAGCGAAGAGGAGCATGAAGAGCATCTTCGTATGGTTTTGCAAGTGTTGCGGGAAAGAAAGTTGTATGCGAATCCGTCGAAGTGTGATTTTTGGTTGGAAGAGGTGAATTTCCTTGGCCATATAATATCAAAAGAGGGAATTGCCGTGGATCCAGCCAAGATTGACACAGTACTTGCATGGAAGCAACCGCAGACGGTGACGGACGTGAGGAGTTTTGTTGGTTTGGCCGGTTATTACCGGAGGTTCATAGAAGGATTCGCTAAGATTGTGGCACCAATGACGCAACTTACGAGAAAAGATCAACCGTTTGCGTGGACTGAGCAGTGTGAACTTAGTTTTCAATTGTTGAAGGAGCGGTTGACGACTTCACCGGTGTTGGTGTTACCTCAGTCAGATGAACCTTATGAGGTTTATTGTGATGCGTCTCATCAGGGTTTGGGTTGTGTGTTGATGCAGCACAAGAGAGCAGTGGCTTATGCATCACGGCAGTTGAAGGTGCATGAGAGGAATTATCCGACGCACGATTTGGAGCTTGCGGCCGTGGTTTTTGCATTGAAGATTTGGAGACACTATCTTTATGGTTGCACTTTCGTTGTGTTTAGTGACCATAAAAGCCTCAAGTATCTGTTCGACCAGAAGGAGTTGAATATGAGGCAAAGGAGGTGGATGGAAACATTGAAAGACTTTGACTTTACCTTAGAATACCATCCGGGGAAGGCTAATGTGGTAGCCGATGCTTTGAGTAGAAAGAGTGTGTCAGCGTGTTCGGCCCAAATGGCTAGTCAACAAGAGTTGTTGAAAGAATTTCGAGACTTGCACCTGGAAGTGGAGTTTGCGTTAGGGAATATGAGATTGGGTATGATCACCATCTCGAATGGTTTGTTAGAGGACATTGCTAATTGTCAAGGTGACGAGTTTCTCATGGAGAAAAAGGCTTTGATTGTTCGAGGAACCAACCGAGATTTCAAGGTGGGACCGGACAACATTTTGAGATGTAATGGTAGGGTGTGTGTGCCCGATGCGATGGACTTGAGAAACACCATTCTAGGGGAGGCACACAAGAGTAAGCTTAGTATGCATCCCGGGGCAACAAAAATGTATCAGGACCTGAGGCAAGATTTCTGGTGGCCGGGTATGAAGAGGGATGTGGCCGAGTTTGTGGCGTCGTGTTTGACTTGTCAGAAGGCGAAGATTGAACATCAGAGACCAGCAGGGATGCTGCAGTCATTAGATATCCCCGAGTGGAAGTGGGATAGCATTTCTATGGATTTCATCACTGGGTTACCTAAGACCAGGAGGAAGCATGATTCCATTTGGGTGATAGTGGATCGTTTGACTAAATCCGCTCATTTTCTACCGGTAAGGACTACGGATACAGCGGCAAAGTTGACCGATATTTACATTGCTGAGATTGTGAGGTTACATGGGATTCCGTCAAGTATAGTGTCGGATCGAGATCCAAAGTTTACTTCACACTTTTGGAGGACTTTGCATGAGGCGTTGGGGACGAAACTGAGATTGAGTTCCTCCTACCATCCTCAGACAGATGGGCAGACCGAGAGAACAAATCAATCTTTAGAAGATTTGTTGAGAGCTTGTGTATTGGATGATCGTGGAAGTTGGGACGATGTGTTACCTTTGATAGAATTCACATACAACAACAGTTTCCACGCGAGTATTGGAATGGCACCATATGAGGCTTTGTATGGGAGGAGATGTCAGACTCCTTTGTGTTGGTACCAAGATGGGGAAAGTTTGATAGTAGGACCGGAAATGGTACAACAGACGACGGACAAGGTCCGAAAGATAAGGGCAATGATGAAGGTTGCTCAAGATCGACAAAAGAGTTATGCGGATAGGCGTCGGAGGCCTTTAGAGTTTGAGGAGGGAGACCATGTATTTCTCCGTGTTACCCCAACAACTGGTGTTGGAAGGGCTTTGAAAGCAAAGAAGTTGACTCCGAAGTTTATAGGGCCTTATCAGATTTTGGAACGGATTGGGAAGGTAGCATACCGGATCGCGCTGCCACCGGTACTATCTTTGATTCATGATGTGTTCCATGTGTCGCAATTGCGGAAGTATACACCGGATCCGTCACATGTGATCACGCCAGATGACATCCAGTTGAGGGATAACTTGTCATTTGAAGTTCCACCGATCAAGATTGCGGATAGGAAGATGAAACGTCTGAGAACGAAAGAGATACCTTTGGTGAGGGTAATATGGAACGAAGCTACAGGAGATACCACCTGGGAGCTCGAGAGTAAGATGAAAGAGTTATACCCCAGTCTGTTTGACGACGTCTAAGTTTCGAGGACGAAACTCCTTTTAGGGGGGTAGTATTGTAAGACCCAAGATTTCTTTGTATAGTTGGTTTAAGGGATATTAGGGTTTCGATGTGTTCGTGTGACGAAACATCGTGTAATTATTAAGTTTTGCTGTAATCGAGTCTGTTTTGTGCTCGTGCACTGTAATTGTACAGACATTTGTCTTGTGATCCTGTTGCTTGAATAAGAAGTTACTTGTGGTTTCAGAATAATAAATTTTGGATTATTCTTGTTTTTGGAAAAACGAGTAGGATTTTACCCGTCGTTGTAAAATCTTACTGTGTCTGTTTTAAGTGAGGTTTCGGATGGAAGTTTTATATATCTGCGTGAGTGAGGTTATGTTCTGAGAATAATTTTCTAAGGTATGGAAGAAAATTACAGTCGCGGAAAAAGATTCGGCGATAAGTTTTGGAAATGTTAGACGTTAGACATTCTTTCCGTAGGTTTTATGTTTTTGTGGTTTTCGTTCGTCGCGTCGCGCGAGAGCTGAGTACGAGACTTGTTATGGGAGAGTTGTTTTAATCTTGTGACTTTCTCATAAAGTAAAGTGATCCAATGGCTAGGGTTTAAGCTTGGACTTTTGACTTTGATCCAATGGTGGTTTGGCTATCAAGAGCTTATAATAGTAAGGAGGTTTATGACTTTGTGAGACTTAGAAAAATTTCATCACAACTCACTCTCTTCTTCTTCCATCGTGCCATCACTTTCTCATACCCTAACCTTCACTAAATTTTCCTTTAGAGAATCACTTTCTAAAGGTAACCCTCTCTTCTCATCTCCTAGGTTGGTAGATTTTTAGAGTTATGAGGTTTTTGGGTTATGTTCTTAAGAGAGTTTGGTGAGAAAGGTTGTTTTTGCTAGTTCTTGTTTCATGAAAGTTGTTCATGAGAGTTTAGTAAGCATGCTAGGCTTTGTTGTTTTGTTTTCCATGAGTTGGTGAAAAATCTCATGAGAAAAGTTAGGGTTTTGGTTGGTTTATGTATTGATCAATTACACGAGGTTATGTTGTAAGGTTTTGAAAAGAAAAGTTGTCTTTGAACCTTTGGGCAAAAGGGAAATGCGTTGTATGGTTTTGTTTTAGAAAATCCGATGAAAAATATTTTGGGGTTTATGAAAATATTTTCCTAAGTGTTTTGAGTAGTGTTTTTGGGGTCAAAGTGGTTTAAAACTCTTGTGACAGGTGGTGTTACTTTTTACCTTGAAAACATGTTTGAAAATGATTACCGGACGGTTAAGGCCCGTAATAAAACTTGTGCTTGGATTTGGTTTTGATTTTGGAAATGAAAATCAAATAACTTGCACTCGAAGCAACCAACAAGCTTTCGGAAACGAATTGCTTGCTTATGAAAATGGTTTGCTTTTGTGCCTTGAAAAAGTGTTGGGAACTAATAGAATCAAACTAGGCTTGGGTGGAAAAAGGTGGTGTGAGTTGCTGTCTTTTGCTGTCATGACAGGTGCAACTCGCTGGGCGAGTGGTTACTCGCCAGGGCGAGTGTCACAGGTCATGACAACACGCCAGGGCGAGCTCCAGGGCGAGTAAGACCAGTACTCCCTGCCTTCACTCGCCACCAACTCGCCAGGGCGAGCTCTGGGAGTTGAGATTTTGGATTCTGATTTCTAAAACTTGGTTTTTAACTTCTAATCCCTTTTTATTAATTTATGGAAGTGGTTGGGATTGGAAACGAGTTTTTCGGGTACTCGGAAAGTACGTAGCTTATAACGCAAGAAAACGGCCATTTTGCATTTCAAATTATTTAAGACTTTTGACAATTGTTTTGGGTCCTAAAAATAGTACAAATAACTCATGGTGGTTGATCAATACGGTAGTTTTTGGTTCGATGTCCGAAAGAGTGGTTTTTCCTTAGGAACCTTTAGGTTTTTGGGGTTTTGGTGTAGTTTCAATACGATTGGTTAGAGAACAATGTATTGATTGTTACGCTGCTTGTTTTAGGAAGCGCGTTGTGTTGTCTAAGCGTGTGTTGTTGACGGGAGCTTGCCGAGGTAAGGGCTCCACTTTATTTCTGTCTTTTAAAACGGTTTGACATGCTTGGAATTCGCTGCGACGCAATTGTTTGTGTGTTGACATGTTTGTGTTATGTATGCTCGTTGATGGGATCGTGTTTTCATTACTTGTGCAATTTACATATGATTTGGAAAATATATGTATGAATTGCTATGATTTAGTTACATATGCTTGAGAGGTATGTATGTGTGGCATTAGCATATATAGGGGATCGTATGCTCATGCATTCATTGTGCGTAGTTGCGTGAGTGGACTACGGGGTGTTGGTTGCGTGAGTGGACCCACCCAAAATCCTACGGGATCTTATTGAGTACGATAAGTGGTTGCGTGAGTGGACCACGGGGTGTGATTGCGTGAGTGGATCCACCTTAACCCTTTGCGGTTTTATTGGTTATGATTAGTAATTCCGGAATTCATTTGCATGTGGTAGCTCTGGCAGTACCACACCCATTGTAGAAGTCTGCATTAGGCTTGTTGTGCATTATATATATAAGCCCGTTGGAGGGAATTGTTGAATGTTTTAAGAGCTTTCTCTTGTGTTTTGTGGAAATTTTGTTACGTGTACAATCTTTCGCACCGGTTATATATATATATATATATATCTACTTTTATTTTGTGGTGACCCTTTCTTTCATTTGCGGGCTCATCCCACCCCAGATGACGATGTAGGTCGAGAGGATGGTGTTGGCAGCTCTAGGCCTTAGTGAGCTCGTGTTGGAGCTGGAGTGGTAGTTTTAGTTAGACTATGCGCCGGTGTGTTTGTGCACTGTGCTTTTTGATTAGCATAGGACATTCTAACTTCTTTTGGTTAGTTAGTGCTTGTAAGCACATAGACTTATGGATTGTAATTATTCAGGTTTACACTTAGCATTTTCGAATACAATATATATATGGTGTGATATATATATGGTTCGTTTGTAATATTTAATGTCGGCTCAATTAAAAATGTTTTGCGCACTCTGAGCGTTTGTTAAAAAAAAAATAAAAAAAATAATGCCCTTTTTGCGTTATGAAAACGGGGTGTTACATATTCCATTGGATACGGGTCGGATCCTTGGTCAACAATTACAAAAAAAAAATTGGGTATGAGCGGTTGTATACGGGCAGGTTCATGTCTCTAAAATTTTATCTTTTCATAACCGAAATCGACTGAACAACCATTAAAATGCAAATTAATTTTTTCCAGTCTCTCCCTACTCTCTCTGTATACTCTTCACTTTGGTTTTTTTTTTTTTTTCCACTTTTGGTATATGAGAGAAATGTTATATAATTTATAAACTTATAATTACGTTGATGAAGAAAATGCGGAAGTTATTCTAGATCTATTTTAATTTCTATTTTTCTTCTACTTGATATATTATTAATATCTTTAAATTTACAAATTTTAAACAAAATAACTGTATCTCACCCTCTTTGTTTTTTATTTAGTTCTTCTACCATTTTTAAACAAATTTGTATTATGTATGATGCATTGAACTAGTTTAAAATTAGAATTTTTTGAATAATAGAGTTTTTTATGTAAACAAAGTTTTAATCTAACCCGTAATAACCGATTCGTTCTACTCGCTACCGGTACGACCCGACACCCGAACAAACCGAAGATATAGTCGGTCGAAATTGGTTCCAAATTAAATGATTGTGGTTTTTATCAGTTTGGTGATTTTCCGTCCGAACCCGACCGATGCTCAGGCCTAATTCATTCATTCATTCAAATTCATAAGGAATATATCAATCGAAATCATTACATATTTAATTTCGCTAAAAACTAATAAGTATGAATCTGCAAGCAGACTCACAACATTCGAGTTAATAACATAAAACGGCATAATGTCTATGACAAAGCTTACAATCGATATGACAACATTTAAATGTAATTATATAACATTTCTCTCATATGCATCCGGATATGCAATGTTGATGATGCCAAAGTCACTGAATTTGGATCGAAACAAATATGCAAATTTGAACAAAAACAAACACTGTAACAAGACAGACAATCAAAACAAACACCACACTAAGACGGGAAATTAAAACAAAACTTCGTACTAAGATGGGATTAAGACAACACAAGATAAAAAAATCACCAAAGAGAAAACTCGAATGAAACCTAAAAAATATGTGAATGTCATTTATTTAAATTAAAAAAAATAAAAAAAACAATCAAAAGGGTAATTTCAGATCAAAATTGATCATGAATCACCTCTCTCTAATCGATAACCAAGAAAAATCAACAAGGAAGACAAGTGTTGCGGTGGCTGCGGTGGCAGAGAGAATGAAGGGAAAGACAAGTTCTTATCTTATTGATCAAGTCAAAAATAAAATCATACATGGTTAATTTTAAACTCAATTTCACGGCATGATAAATAAAAATTAACTGATGAAGATATACGATAGAATAAGTTGTTAAAGATTTAAATCATACAACCATTCAAAAGAGTAATTAAATTATCTAATTATGATATTTCATTTTGCAGACAGATTAAGAAATAATAAAGATTGTTAAGTTAGGTCATTTTTACTCTTACTTTATTAAGAAAGAAAAAATTTATTTAATTAATATTTTAGTTTTAGTAATGATACAAATAGTAAAGTATCACTAATTGTGCATTAGTTTCAGACAAAACATTTAAAACAAAACTAAAAAGCTAAAATGATAAAAAATTTGGTGTGGATAAAGTATAAGATAGCCAATTATATGCTTAAAAAAAAAAGATAGCCAATTATATAATGTCTCACTTATCTAGGTGAACATAATATAATTGGTTATCTTATAGTATTTCATCCATTTCAAATCTTTGGTCCTATCAAGCTCTATCTCCATCAAAATCATATAATAAAAATATGCTTGCAAATATTAAGGAGAATATGACTTTGATCAATATAAAGTATATAATCATCAATATCATGCATGATAAAAGAAAGCACTATGTCCCTGAGAGCTTAGCTCAATTGGTAGGGACAATAATATTTTATATGCAGTACTTAGCTCAATCCCTGGACTCTCCACTTATTCAGCTTATGGGTGGATTTTCAAGCCACTAATCTACCTAACAAAAAAAAGCACTATTTTTGTAAAAAAAGAAAAGAAAAGAAAAAAGAAAGCACTAATAATTATAGCTATAGGATCTAAGCAATCCTTTTTGTTTTAATATTTTCATGGCTTAAAAAAAAAATTGATTTCACTCAATAATATTCGATTTTCCAAATTACACCTTTCATTTAGTTTTGTTTGTCATTGGAATCTGATGAGATGGTAAGGTGACTTGGATTATTATATAACTTTTTTATATCCATGTGGCATTTAAAATAAAATTAACTTAATTTAAAATGTAAATTTATTATTATTATTTAAATTCCTTTTTAAATAAAAAACACGTGTTTTCTTCATCATCCTCATAAACCTTCATCAAATTAAAATAAAGTTCTTATATTAGTTCCCTAATCAATTTTCATTCTCTTCAAAATCTGTAACAACCCGTTTTTTTTCAAAGGCCAGAAAAGACACTATATATATATTTTTTTTTTGTACACAATCAGAGTTACGCATAAAAGATTTTAAATGAGCCGGCATTCAAATATACAAAAGAACTCATTACCATAAGGTGCTTCGACAAGCAAAGTGTATTCCTGAATAATTACAATCCAAGTCTAAGTATCAAAACAAGTTAGGAATCCTATGCTAACCAAAAAGCACGGTGCACAAAACACACCGGCGCATAGTCTAACTACTCTAAGCTAAAGCTCCAACCGCTCACTGGGGCCTGGAACAGCCACCGTCGTCACCACGACCTAACCCCTCATCTGGGTGGGATGAGCCCGCAAATGAAAGAAAGGGTCACCACAAAATATATAGTATGTATATATATAACCGGTGCGAAAGATGTACACATAACAATAATTCCACAAAACACAAGAGAAAGCTCTTAATCTCAAAAGTAGTTCCCACCAACGGGCTTATATAAATAAATGCACACCAAGCCTAATGCAGACTTCTACAATGGGTGTGGTACTATCCAAGCTACCACATGCATGATTTTCCGGAAAATTGACCTCTCCTCGAAGAGTCGTGGGGTAGGCAAAGCCACACAGAAATATACGTACCCGCACTAAAAAGCCACACAAGGCAGGTGAAGTCACACAGACAAACACCAGGCGAAGTCACACAGACATACACCAACTCAATATAAATCCAGAAGGATTTGGCAAAGCCACACAGTCAAACGCCCGGTACGTAGGCAAAGTCACACAGACATACACCTAGGCACGCAACTATGAAATGCATGGCATATATTCTCTTTGGCATATACATGATAGTCACACAGACAAAATCCCCGCGTAGTCCTATCCGACGCACGCATTCATATATGCTCATGCAAACATTCACATAGCCTAAAGCCTATGCACAAGCCATCACAACCTACATACATTTTCCTAATCATATGTAAATTGCACATGTAATTATAACCACGTTCTCGTCAACGAGAATACATAAGTACAAACATGCCAAGCACACAGCAAATGCATAAACAGCAAAATCAAGCATGTCGTAACCGTTTTAAAAGACGGAAATAAAGTGGAGCCCTTACCTCGTCAAGCACTCAACTATCACACGATCACAACAACACTTACTCGCTTCCTAAAACAAGCAAAGTATACAATCAAAACCATATCCAATCAATCCTTAATGAATTGGACTCTAAAACCCCAAAAACCAAAGGTTTTCTAAGGTAAAACTACTCTTTCGGATACTATACCAAAAACTACCGTATTGATCAACCCCCATAAGTTATTTGTACTATTTTTAGGACCCAAAACAATTGTCAAAAGTCTTAAATAATTTGAAATGCAAAATGGCCGTTTTCTTGCGTTATAAGCTACGTACTTTCCGAGTACCCGAAAAACTCGTTTCCAATCCCAACCACTTCCATAAATTAATAAAAAGGGATTAGAAAGTTAAAAACCAAGTTTAGAAATCAGAATCCAAAATTTCAACTCTCAGGGCTCGCCCTGGCGAGTTGGTGACGAGTGAAGGCAGTGAGGACTGGTCTTACTCGCTCTGGAGCTCGCCTTGGCGAGTTGTCATGACCTGTGACACTCGCCCTGGCGTGTAAACGCTCGCCCGGCGAGTTGAACCTGTCATGACAGCAAAAGACAGCAACTCACACCACCTTTTTCCAACCCAAGCCTAGTTTGATTCTATTAGTTCCCAACACTTTTTCAAGACACAAAAACAAACCATTTTCATAAGCAAGCAATTCATTTCCGAAAGCTTGTTGGTTGCTTCGAGTGCAAGTTATTTGATTTTCATTTCCAAAATCAAAACCAAATCCAAGCACAAGTTTTATTACGGGCCTCAACCGTCCGGTAATCATTTTCAAACATGTTTTCAAAGTAAAAAGCAACTCCACATGTCACAAGAGTTTTAAACCACTTTGACCCCAAAAACACTACCCAAAACACTTAGGAAATATTTTCATAAACCACAAAATATTTTTCATCGGATTTTCTAAAACAAAACCATACAACGCATTTCCCTTTTGCCCAAAGGTTCAAAGACAACTTTTCTTTTCAAAACCTTACAACTTAACCACATGTTATTGATCAATACATAAACCAACCAAAACCCTAACTTTTCTCATGAGATTTTTCACCAACTCATGGAAAACAAAAATAACAAAGCCTACACATGCTTCTCTAAACCTCATGAACAACATTCATGAAACAAGAATCAATTCTAACATTTTCATCTCATGAACATAATCTAAACTCATAACCCTAAGAGTTTTAACCAACCAAAATGAAAAGGAAAAGAGTGGTTACCTTAAGAAAGTGATTCTCTATAACAATTCCACAAAGCTCCCAAGCTTGAAATGGACACAAATGGTGAGGAATGGAAAATTTGGTGAAGGTTAGAAAGTAATGGAGTTCTCACGTGAAAGAGAGAAAGAATGGAGTGAATATGTGATGTTTTTCTAAGTGACCAAAGTCATGAACCTCCTTACTATTACAAAGCTCTTAATCACCTATCCACCTTTGGATCAAAGTCAAAAGTCCAAGCTTAAACCCTAGCCATTGGATCAATTTGCTTTATGAATAAGTCACAAGATATCATCAACTCATCCATAACAAGTCTCGTATTCAGCTCTCGCGCAACGCGACGAACGTAAATCACAAAAACATAAAACCTACGGAAAGAACGTCTAACGTTTAACATTTCCAAAACTTATCGCCGAATCTTTTTCCGCGACTGTAATTTTCTTCCACACCTTAGAAAATTATTCTCAGAATATATCTTAACTCACGCAGATATATAAAACTCCCATCCGAAACCTCACTCAAAACAGACGCAGTAAGATTTTCCATCCGCGGGTAAAATCCTACTCGTTTTTCCAAAAACAAGAATAATCCAAAACTTATTATTCTACAACCACATATAACTTCTTATTCAAGCAACAGGATCATAAGACAAAAGTCTGTACAATTACAGTGCACGAGCACAAAACAGACTAACTTACAGCAAAATCCTATAATTACACGATGTTTCATCACACGAACACATCGAAACCCTAATATTCCTTAAACCAACTATACAATGAAATCTTGGGTCTTACAATACTACCCCCCTAAAAGAAGTTTCGTCCTCGAAACTTAGACATCGTCAAACAAACTGGGGTATAATTCTTTCATTTTACTCTCGAGCTCCCAGGTGGTATCTCCCGTAGCTTCATTCCATATTACCTTCACCAAAGGTATCTCTTTCGTCCTCAGACGTTTTATCTTCCTATCCGCAATCTTGATCGGCGGAACTTCAAATGACAAGTTATCCCTCAACTGGATGTCATCTGGTGTGATCACATGTGATGGATCCGGTGTATACTTCCGCAATTGCGACACATGGAACACGTCATGTATCAAAGATAGTACCGGTGGCAACGCGATCCGGTATGCTACCTTTCCAATCCGTTCCAAAATCTGATAAGGCCCTATAAATTTCGGAGTCAACTTCCTTGCTTTCAAAGCCCTTCCAACACCAGTTGTTGGAGTAACTCGGAGAAATACGTGATCTCCCTCCTCAAACTCTAAAGGCCTCCGACGCCTATCCGCATAACTTTTCTGGCGATCTTGAGCAACCTTCATCATTGCCCTTATCTTTCGGACCTTGTCCGTCGTCTGTTGTACCATTTCCGGTCCTACTATCATACTTTCCCCATCTTGGTACCAACACAAAGGAGTCTGACATCTTCTCCCATACAAAGCCTCGTATGGTGCCATTCTAATACTCGCGTGGAAACTGTTGTTGTATGTGAATTCTATCAACGGTAACACATCATCCCAACTTCCACGATCATCCAATACACAAGCTCTCAACAAATCTTCCAAAGATTGATTTGTTCTCTCGGTCTGTCCATCTGTCTGAGGATGATAGGCGGAACTCAATCTCAATTTCGTCCCCAACGCCTCATGCAAAGTCCTCCAAAAGTGTGAAGTAAACTTTGGGTCTCGATCCGACACTATACTTAACGGAATCCCATGTAACCTCACAATCTCAGCAATGTAAATATCGGTCAACTTTGCCGCTGTATCCGTAGTCCTTACCGGTAGAAAATGAGCGGACTTAGTCAAACGATCCACTATCACCCAAATGGAATCATGCTTCCTCCTGGTCTTAGGTAAACCAGTGATGAAATCCATAGAAATGTTATCCCACTTCCACACGGGGATATCTAATGACTGCAGCATCCCTGCTGGTCTCTGATGTTCAATCTTCGCCTTCTGACAAGTCAGACACGACGCCACATACTCGGCCACATCCTTCTTCAAACCCGGCCACCAGAAATCATGCCTCAGGTCTTGATACATCTTTGTTGCTCCGGGATGTATACTAAGTTTACTCTTGTGTGCCTCCTCTAGAATGGTGTTTCTCAAGTTCATAGCATCGGGCACACACACCCTACCTTGACACCTCAAAATGTTGTCCGATCCCACCTTGAAATCTCGGTTGGTTCCTCGAACAATCAAAGCCATTTTCTCCATGAGAAACTTGTCATCTTGACAATTTGCAATATCCTCCAACAAACCGTTCGAGATGGTAATAATACCCAGTCTCATATTCCCTAAAGCAAACTCTACCTCTAGGTGCAAGTCACGAAACTCCCTCAACAACTCTTGTTGACTAGCCATTTGTGCCGAACAAACCGACACACTCTTCCTACTCAAAGCATCGGCTACCACATTAGCCTTTCCAGGATGGTATTCTAACGTAAAGTCGAAGTCTTTCAAAGTTTCCATCCATCTCCTCTGTCGCATATTAAGCTCTTTCTGATCGAACAGATACTTAAGACTTTTATGGTCACTAAACACGACAAAAGTGCAACCATAAAGATGATGTCTCCAAATCTTCAATGCGAAAACAACGGCCGCAAGCTCTAAATCGTGCGTAGGATAATTCTTTTCATGCACCTTCAGTTGCCTTGACGCATAAGCCACTGCTCTCTTGTTTTGCATCAACACACAACCCAACCCTTGATGAGAAGCATCACAATACACCTCATACGGTTCCTCCGACTGTGGTAACATCAAAACTGGTGAAGTCGTCAATCGCTCCTTCAACAACTGAAAACTCAACTCACACTTCTCTGTCCAAGCAAAAGGTTGATCTTTTCGCGTAAGTTGTGTCATCGGTGCCACAATCTTAGCAAATCCTTCTATAAACCTTCGGTAATAACCGGCCAAACCAACAAAACTTCTCACATCCGTCACTGTTTGAGGTTGCTTCCATGCAAGTACCGCATCAATCTTGGCTGGATCCACGGCTATTCCCTCTTTTGATATTACATGGCCAAGGAAATTCACCTCTTCCAACCAAAAGTCACACTTTGACGGGTTTGCATACAGCTTACTTTCCCGCAAAACTTGCAAAACCAAGCGAAGATGCTCTTCATGCTCCTCTTCACTATTCGAATACACTAGAATGTCATCAATAAACACTACTACGAACTTGTCCAAAAATGAATGGAATATCCGATTCATGTAGCCCATAAAGATAGCAGGTGCATTCGTCACTCCGAACGGCATCACTAAGAACTCATAATGCCCATACCGCGTCCTAAACGCCGTCTTCTGAATATCCTCATCTCGTACTCTTATCTGGTGATATCCAGATTTCAAGTCAATCTTTGAAAATACAGACGCTCCCTTCAATTGGTCCATCAGATCATCAATTCGTGGCAATGGATATCGGTTCTTGATAGTCACCTTATTAAGCTTCCGATAATCCACACACAAACGAGATTTTCCATCCTTCTTCTTAACCAATAAGACCGGTGCTCCCCAAGGCGACACACTAGGCCTTATGAAACCTTTATCTAACAAGTCCTCAATCTGACTTTTCAACTCTACCAACTCAACTGGAGCCATCCGATAAGCTGATTCCGAAATCGGACCCGTACCCGGTTGCAAATCAATAAAGAATTCCACCTCTCTACACGGAGGAAAAGCTGGAATCTCCGATGGAAACACATCTTGGAAATCCTGAACCACACGAATTTCCTCAATTCGGATCTCCGACGTCACTCCTAAACTAGCAAGTGAAACTATCTCCGGCTCTCTATTACACATAACCACAGAAAGCCGATTTGCAGACAAGTACCTTCGCACACCTGGCTCGGCAAAGAAAACCAATTTCCGAGCACAGTCTAGAATCACATAATGATAAGACAACCAATCCATCCCGAGGATGATCTCAAGAGATAAAAGCAGTAGACAAACCAAATTGACCAGAAAATCTCTATTCTGGATTACTACCAAACAATGCAAACATGCAGTAGTCACTACCAAATCCTTAGCAGGAGTCAAAACATTCAGATCAAACGGAAGCACAGAAACATTCAAACTCACAGGATTTGCACAAGCCAAAGATATGAATGAGTGGGTTGCCCCCGTGTCAATCAAAGCTGTTAAAGAATTACCTGCGATGTGACAGCTCTCGTGGATGGCATTGCTAGCCTGCCCACTCAACTCAGTGCCCATACAGTAAGCACGTGCCTTTGCCGCAGGTCTGGCACCCTGTGAGCCTTGTGCCACATTTGCCGACGGCCCAGTCTTCGGGGCTCTGCAATCTCTAGCAAAGTGTCCCGGCTTCTTGCAATTGTAGCAGATGTTTCCCCCCTTCGGTTGCGTGCACTCATTAGAAAAATGCCCCGCTTCTCCACAGTTGTAGCAAGTCCCCTTACTACCCTCTGAGTTTCCTCGGGTTCCCTGATTCACCGATCGGCCCGGTCCCTTACTATTCTGAGGACGGTTATACGGCTTACTCCCTTGTTTCCCACGATTCTGACTTTGACTCGGACCACTTGAACGACTTGGTCCCCCAGCACTAAAATTCCCTTGGCGGTTCACCCGCTTATTCTTCATGTCTTCCACCTCTTGACATTTTACAACCAAGACCTGGAATTGTCGAATACCCAACGGCACAACCGCATCCTGCAGCTCGTACCTCAGTCCATCTTGGAATCTACGGCACATATAATCCTCATCTATCCCATCCCTAAAGAAGCGGAAGAAACGGGATAGTGATTCAAACTTCTTGGCATATGCTTCAACATTCATGCCCGCTTGCCTTAACCTCAGAAACTCTTCCCCATACCTTTCCCTAGCTGTCTCAGGGAAGTATTTGGCCAAGAACCTCCTTTTGAAGTTCTCCCAACTTAACTCTTCATGAACATTCTCCATGATCAGTCGGGTGTTCCTCCACCAATACTCAGAACCCCCGAGTAACTGATAGGTAGCTAAGACCACCTTCTCTCCTTCTGGACAATGAATTGCCCCGAATATCCTCTCCACAGATTGGAGCCATAAATCAGCAGTTTTCGGACCTCCCTCCCCATTAAACTTTGGAGGAGTTTGGTGGTTGAAACTTGAAAGAAGTCTAGATCCAGCCGCAAGTATTTCCCTTTCGCGCTTTTCCAGATCCCTCTGCGCCTTAGCGTGGCTCTGAGCAGTCACAGCCGCTGCCATTGTATTCATGGCATAAGCCATTTCATATATATCAGCATTATCCGTCACAGGTGCTGTAGGTGCCCTTCTTGGAGGCATTCTATCTCTGCACAATACCAATTCTGATTAGATTCCTTATCCAAACATTTCTGAGTCTCAACAGAAAATCTCATCCAACGGTTACTAACTCATAACCCGACACAGAACAAACACTAGAACTAACACGACTCTAGTTATGTTCTAACCGACTCTGGACTAACGACTCAAGTATACACTTTCCCTTTGAAGATTTAAAGCCGTGCTCTGATACCAATTGTAACAACCCGTTTTTTTTCAAAGGCCAGAAAAGGCACTATATATATATATTTTTTTTTGTACACAATCAGAGTTACGCATAAAAGATTTTAAATGAGCCGGCATTCAAATATACAAAAGAACTCATTACCATAAGGTGCTTCGACAAGCAAAGTGTATTCCTGAATAATTACAATCCAAGTCTAAGTATCAAAACAAGTTAGGAATCCTATGCTAACCAAAAAGCACGGTGCACAAAACACACCGGCGCATAGTCTAACTACTCTAAGCTAAAGCTCCAACCGCTCACTGGGGCCTGAAACAGCCACCGTCGTCACCACGACCTAACCCCTCATCTGGGTGGGATGAGCCCGCAAATGAAAGAAAGGGTCACCACAAAATATATAGTATGTATATATATAACCGGTGCGAAAGATGTACACATAACAATAATTCCACAAAACACAAGAGAAAGCTCTTAATCTCAAAAGTAGTTCCCACCAACGGGCTTATATAAATAAATGCACACCAAGCCTAATGCAGACTTCTACAATGGGTGTGGTACTATCCAAGCTACCACATGCATGATTTTCCGGAAAATTAACCTCTCCTCGAAGAGTCGTGGGGTAGGCAAAGCCATACAGAAATATACGTACCCGCACTAAAAAGCCACACAAGGCAGGTGAAGTCACACAGACAAACACCAGGCGAAGTCACATAGACATACACCAACTCAATATAAATCCAGAAGGATTTGGCGAAGCCACACAGTCAAACGCCCGGTACGTAGGCAAAGTCACACAGACATACACCTAGGCACGCAACTATGAAATGCATGGCATATATTCTCTCTGGCATATACAGGATAGTCACACAGACAAAATCCCCGCGTAGTCCTATCCGACGCACGCATTCATATATGCTCATGCAAACATTCACATAGCCTAAAGCCTATGCACAAGCCATCACAACCTACATACATTTTCCTAATCATATGTAAATTGCACATGTAATTATAACCACGTTCTCGTCAACGAGAATACATAAGTACAAACATGCCAAGCACACAGCAAATGCATAAACAGCAAAATCAAGCATGTCGTAACCGTTTTAAAAGACGGAAATAAAGTGGAGCCCTTACCTCGTCAAGCACTCAACTATCACACGATCACAACAACATTTACTCGCTTCCTAAAACAAGCAAAGTATACAATCAAAACCATATCCAATCAATCCTTAATGAATTGGACTCTAAAACCCCAAAAACCAAAGGTTTTCTAAGGTAAAACTACTCTTTCGGATACTATACCAAAAACTACCGTATTGATCAACCCCCATAAGTTATTTGTACTATTTTTAGGACCCAAAACAATTGTCAAAAGTCTTAAATAATTTGAAATGCAAAATGGCCGTTTTCTTGCGTTATAAGCTACGTACTTTCCGAGTACCCGAAAAACTCGTTTCCAATCCCAACCACTTCCATAAATTAATAAAAAGGGATTAGAAAGTTAAAAACCAAGTTTAGAAATCAGAATCCAAAATTTCAACTCTCAGGGCTCGCCCTGGCGAGTTGGTGGCGAGTGAAGGCAGTGAGGACTGGTCTTACTCGCTCTGGAGCTCGCCCTGGCGAGTTGTCATGACCTGTGACACTCGCCCTGGCGTGTAAACGCTCGCCCGGCGAGTTGCACCTGTCATGACAGCAAAAGACAGCAACTCACACCACCTTTTTCCAACCCAAGCCTAGTTTGATTCTATTAGTTCCCAACACTTTTTCAAGACACAAAAACAAACCATTTTCATAAGCAAGCAATTCATTTCCGAAAGCTTGTTGGTTGCTTCGAGTGCAAGTTATTTGATTTTCATTTCCAAAATCAAAACCAAATCCAAGCACAAGTTTTATTACGGGCCTCAACCGTCCGGTAATCATTTTCAAACATGTTTTCAAAGTAAAAAGCAACTCCACATGTCACAAGAGTTTTAAACCACTTTGACCCCAAAAACACTACCCAAAACACTTAGGAAATATTTTCATAAACCACAAAATATTTTTCATCGGATTTTCTAAAACAAAACCATACAACGCATTTCCCTTTTGCCCAAAGGTTCAAAGACAACTTTTCTTTTCAAAACCTTACAACTTAACCACATGTTATTGATCAATACTTAAACCAACCAAAACCCTAACTTTTCTCATGAGATTTTTCACCAACTCATGGAAAACAAAAATAACAAAGCCTACACATGCTTCTCTAAACCTCATGAACAACATTCATGAAACAAGAATCAATTCTAACATTTTCATCTCATGAACATAATCTAAACTCATAACCCTAAGAGTTTTAACCAACCAAAATGAAAAGGAAAAGAGTGGTTACCTTAAGAAAGTGATTCTCTATAACAATTCCACAAAGCTCCCAAGCTTGAAATGGACACAAATGGTGAGGAATGGAAAATTTGGTGAAGGTTAGAAAGTAATGGAGTTCTCACGTGAAAGAGAGAAAGAATGAAGTGAATATGTGATGTTTTTCTAAGTGACCAAAGTCATGAACCTCCTTACTATTACAAAGCTCTTGATCACCTATCCACCTTTGGATCAAAGTCAAAAGTCCAAGCTTAAACCCTAGTCATTGGATCAATTTGCTTTATGAATAAGTCACAAGATATCATCAACTCATCCATAACAAGTCTCGTATTCAGCTCTCGCGCAACGCGACGAACGTAAATCACAAAAACATAAAACCTACGGAAAGAACGTCTAACGTTTAACATTTCCAAAACTTATCGCCGAATCTTTTTCCGCGACTGTAATTTTCTTCCACACCTTAGAAAATTATTCTCAGAATATATCTTAACTCACGCAGATATATAAAACTCCCATCCGAAACCTCACTCAAAACAGACGCAGTAAGATTTTCCATCCGCGGGTAAAATCCTACTCGTTTTTCCAAAAACAAGAATAATCCAAAACTTATTATTCTACAACCACATATAACTTCTTATTCAAGCAACAGGATCACAAGACAAAAGTCTGTACAATTACAGTGCACGAGCACAAAACAGACTAACTTACAGCAAAATCCTATAATTACACGATGTTTCATCACACGAACACATCGAAACCCTAATATTCCTTAAACCAACTATACAATGAAATCTTGGGTCTTACAAAATCAAAACCTAAAAGTTCCAAATAAAAAATTTAGGATTTTAAAAATACATAAATCACACGGTGAAAAGATCATAAGTAACAGTTATAGTAGTGCAGCGGTAGAGGAGTCAGTCTATAACAATTAAAAAAACAATTTTTTTTGAGGTTACAAGAAATTAATATGATTAAGTTCCATACATTTTTTAGCAATTTAAGAACATCTCTAATGATGATATTACTTTGAATTTTATACATTACTAATAATAATACTAAGATGAGTGATTTTCAGAGAAGTCCTTCTGTTGCACATATTTTGTTTTTGTAAAAAAAAAAAAGGTCCTGGTAACGAGTGCCCCGGAAGCACTCTTTAAGCATTCTACTTAAAGAAAATTTTTATTCAAAAAATTAAATATTACATTTCCCAATGCGTTAACTTTACAAATTTCCATAAAAATTCTATAAAAATTTACTATTTAAAGGCACAAATTCACTATTTAAAATTACATTTTCCAATGCGTTAACACATGATGCATTGTATTTGAGACAAATTCAAATCATAAAATCTCAATACCTATGATTGTGTTTGTTTGTAGCAGCAGGTTGTACACTGGATCAGTCGAAATAGTAGTCAGAGATAAAATTATATTATGGTATTTCTATTATAATGCAATCATTTTATTCAATTATCCCTTTGAATTATGAAGCACTCATTATATTCAATTTTTTCACTTTCTTCACATTTGGTATCACATGATTTACCTTAACCCTTTTTAATTTGCATATTGTTTGATTGACATATCTTAAAATGATTGACATATCATTTCGTCATGTCCGCAAATGAGATGTTTATTTTTTCTTTTTAAGATTATATAAAGGAAAATGTGAGAGAAGGGGTGTACGAAAGATAGAGGTAAAGAGGAAAGTAACAATTGACCACTGTAGGAGAGATGGACAAAGAGAGAAGATAAATAGTAAAAAAAAATACAAAAAATGGAGGACGTAACTGTCAATATATAGACAAATTGCGAGAGAAGTGTTAGGGTTGATTGTTAAGTCCCACATCGCCTAGTTTCTTAAATAAAGAAGGAGGTTAAAAATTAGCTATTGGAGAAGTCTCACATCGCTTAGAATGGTGAAGCAAGGGGAAAACCAAGGCTATATATAGAACCTAAGTTCTTTGTTTGTAATTGCACCAGTCAGTAGCAATTTAAGCTTATATCTGACTCTTAGTTTAAATATTTGCTTTGTGAGAGTGTGGTTGTATTGGGGCATTGGGGTGAGAGAAGTCTATGTGTTGTAATAATTTTCACATAGTGATAATTCTCTAGTTGTCGGTTTAGACAACTGTTTGTGGTTTTTTCTCCGGTTTGGAGTTTCCACATTATTTTCTTGTGTTGTGATTGTGTTTATTTTTCTTCTTTAGTGTTGTTATTACCTAACAGTGGTATCAAAAGCTTCGGTTCGGTGAGATATCACAATTCTTTGTATGCTATGTGGTTGCAGCATTGTCTGATCTTCCACATCAGAAAAAAGAAGTGTGATATTGTGAAGGTGCTAAAGAAGGGGTGTAACAACCCGTTTTTCAAAGGCCAGAAAAGGCATTATATTTTTTTTTTTTGTACACATCAGAGTTACGCATAAAAGATTTTAAATGAGCCGACATTCAAATATACAAAAGAACTCATTACCATAAGGTGCTTCGACAAGCAAAGTGTATTCCTGAATAATTACAATCCAAGTCTAAGTATTCAAATACTTACAACAAAACAAGTTAGAATCCTATGCCTAAACCCAAAAAGCACGGTGTACAACCCACACCGGCGCATAGTCTAACTAAGCTAAAACTCCAACATCTCACTAGGGCCTGGAACAGCCACCGTCGTCACCACGACCTAACCCATCATCTGGGTGGGATGAGCCCGCAAATGAAAGAAAGGGTCACCACAAAATAGAAGTATGTATATATATAACCGGTGCGAGAGATGTACACATAACAAATTTCCACATACACAAGAGAAAGCTCTTAATCTCAAAAGTAATTCCCACCAACGGGCTTATATAAATAAATCACCAAGCCTAATGCAGACTTCTACAATGGGTGTGGTACTATCCAAGCTACCACATGCATGAATTCCGGAATCGTAGGTCCAACCCACTAAAGCCACAAGGGCAGGTGATGCCACACAGACGCTATCACCAGGTGAAAATAGCCACACAGATGCTACCAGCCACACAGATGCTGTCAGCCACACAGATGCTGTCACCAGGCGAAAATAGCCACACAGATGCTACCAGCCACACAGATGTTGTCGCCAACTATGAAATGCATGAGCATACTTTCTAATTAAGCATATATAGGGCAGTCACACAGACACAGCCCCGGCGGAGTCACACAGACACATCCACCCGTGTAGTCCCAGCTGACTTACACGTTCCATACATGCTCATGCAACAATTACATATCACACAGATATATGTAAACCAAACACAACGACATACATACATTTCCAATCATATGTATTCACCCACATGTTCTTACATACATCTCCAATCATATGTAAAACAACGCACGTATTGTAAACACTTTCTCATCACGAGAATACATAACACATACATGCCAAACATACAAACACGCATGTCGTAACCATTTAAAGACAGAAATAAAGTGGAGCCCTTACCTCGGCAAGCTTCCGTCAACAACACACGCTCAAAACAACACAACGCGCTCCCTAAAACAAGCAGCGCAACAATCAATACATTGTTCTCTAACCAATAGTATTGAAACTACACCAAAACCCCAAAAACCTAAAGGTTCCTAAGGAAAATCCACTCTTTCGGATACCATACCAAATACTATTGTATTGATCAACCACCATGAGTTATTTGTACTATTTTTAGGACCCAAAACAATTGTCAAAAGTCTTAAATAGTTTGAAATGCAAAATGGCCGTTTTCTTGCGTTACAAGTTACGTACTTTCCGAATACTCGGAAAACCCGTTTCCAATCCCAACCACTTCCATAAATTAATAAAAAGGGATTAGAAAGCTAAAAACCAAGTTTAGAAATCAGAATCCAAAATTTTAGGTCTCAGAGCTCGCCCTGGCGAGTTGGCAGCGAGTGAAGGCAGTGAAGACAGGTCTCACTCGCTGTGGAGCTCGCCCTGGCGTGTTCATGACCTGTGAAGCTCGCCCCAGCGAGTAAACACTCGCTCGGCGAGTTGCACCTGTCATGACAGCAAAAACAGTAACTCACACCACCTTTTTTCCAACCAAGCCTAGTTTGATTCTATTAGTTCCCAACACCTTTTCAAGGCACAAAAGCAAACCATTTTCATAAGCAAGCAATACATCTCCGAAAGCATGTTGGTTGCTTCGAGTGCAAGTTATTTGATTTTCATTTCCAAAATCAAAACCAAACTCAAGCACAAGTTTTTATTACGGGCCTTAACCGACCGGTAATCATTTTCAAACATGTTTTCAAAGCGAAAAGCAACACCACATGTCACAAGAGTTTTAAACCACTTGGACCCCAAAAACACCACACAAAACACTTAGGAATTATTTTCATAAACCCCAAAATATTTTTCATCGGATTTTCTAAAACAAAACCATACAACACATTTCCCTTTTGCCCAAAGGCTCAAAAACAACCTTTGTTTTCCAAAACCAAACAACATAAGCTCATGTAATTGATCAATACACTAAACTTTCAAAACCCTAACTTTTCTCATGAGATTCTCACAAACTCATGGAAAATTGAAATAACAAAGCCTACACATGCTTCTCTAAACCTTATGAACAACTTTCATGAAACAAGAACAATTTATGAGCAACCTCTCACAAATTTCTCTCAAGAATCATAATCATAAAACCCTAACATAAGATGTTTTAAACCAACAAAGAAAGGAGAAGGTTTACTACCTCAAGTGGAGATGAATTCCTTTCAATCTCTATGATCCAACAAGCCAAAAATCCAAGCTTTTGGTGAAGAATTGCAAAATTTCAATGGTGGAAGGACCAAAGAAAAACTCACGGCCAAGGAGAGAAAGAATGGAGTGAAGTTTGTGATTTCTCTAAGTCCAAAAGTGACCAAAAGTCTACTAAATGATGGTCTTGTTTCACCCTAGCCCTTGGATCAAATAGGATAAAGTTCTAAGATCACATCCTAGCCATTGGATCAATCCAAGTCTATCCTCACAAGATATTTTCTATGCTTCTCGAAGCCACCTCGCCTCACAGCTCTCGCGCGTCGCGACGAACGAAACTCGCAAAAACAGAAAACCTACGGAAAGAACGTCTATCGTTAAACATTTCTAAAACTTATCGTCGAATCTTTTTCCGCGACTGTAATTTTCTTCCATACCTTAGAAAATTATTCTCAGAACATAACCTCACTCACGCAGATATATAGAGCTCCCATCCGAAACCTCACTTAAAACAGACGCAGTAAAATTTTACAACGACGGGTAAAATCCTACTCGTTTTTCCAAAAACAAGAATAATCCAAAACTCGCTATTCTAAATCCACATCAACCTTCTTATTCACAAAAGAGGATTACAAGACAAAAGTCTGTGCCTTTACAGCGCACGAGCACAAAACAGGCTCAATTACAGCAAAAACCTATAATCGCGCCAATACTCATGAAAACGCTTCACCAAAAACCCTAAAAACTTAGCCGACACTAAAGTTCCTTAGGAAAACTGTACAGTGAAATCTTGGGTCTTACATTACTACCCTCCAAAAAGAAGTTTCGTCCTCGAAACTAAAGGTAAGAGTAACAACTCAACTAATTATTACCATCACCAACACAACAAAATCCCTCAGGATTAGGTGCAGCCACACAGATGCTAACACCGGGTGAAGTCACACAGATACTCTCACCAACACACTAGCACAACCGTGCACCAACCGCAACTCTCAACGAGTTCACCACTCAAAAATTAACCTCACAACAGAGGTTCACAACCTCTAGTTCCCAAAGATCCTCGTGCCCACAAACAAAAATTTCCAAGTCACCTCTTTCGCCTCCGCGACATAGCCAATTTCCCTAGGTTCACGCGAAGCAGTTACTGGCTACCCTCCAAAAAGAAACACCGAAACTTTCTGCGCACCAGCAAAGCCGGCAAAACTAGTCATTTCCGGTCAACACGACTCCGTCTATCATCAACAAGAGATTAAGGATGATCAGTTCCTCAATTGGTCAATGAATAGTCGACAATCATGATGGTGGTTTATACCATCTTTACCCAACTTAAACGATACTTCATTCCGCTTATGCTCAATGTCCTCCGAGTCACAAGGGTTCCACAAATCTTTCGAGGTTTTTCTTAATGTTTCCCTCGATCTCTTACGAATACAAGGTCGAAGTCGTAAGACACAACACTCAAGACACATCGTTCAAGCTCTCATGATTCCACTCATGAAACATCCGTTGAACATCATTCAACAGTAATACAATGCCACCACGGCAGGTACCACCAAAACCATTACATTCCGAACAAGTTGTCTTCTCTATAGAAGAATTTTCCGCTCTACCAATATCCATAAGTCCGCAACTCAGTGAATACGCTGAACCGTCTACTCACATACGAATCTCTTTCCAAACATGACTTAAATAATACCATCCCAACCTCCGGTTGGTGATTACAACTCCTCATAGTCTTGTCAGTTGCCAACTAAACCATCTATTTCTCTTGTACTCCCTTTATCCACATCCCCAATTCCCCAGAATCGGTTCCTTATATGTTCACATTATTCCCAAAACGACACTAGGTCCGCCGACCCTTGACGTGTGACGCACATAATTCCAAATTACCACTAACAGGGCAACGTGCTATAACAACTACTAAGTCCTTTACATAGTAGAACATTCAAAACAAAAGCAAAGACAAACAAACAATTCCTAGCAAAACGCACACCAAGACATGTAAGAGTGGGTTGCCCCAACAGAAATCAATGCAGTAAGTGTTACCTGCAATCTGGCAATCCCGCTGTATGGCCTTACCAGTCTGACCGCTCACTCCAGTGCCCATACAGTAGACACGTCCTCTAGCCGCGGGTCGAGTTCCCTGCGTCACATTCGCCGACGACCCGGCCTTTGGGGCTTTGCAATCTCTAGCAAAGTGATCCGGCTTCTGACAATTGAAACAAACGGTTCCTTCCTTTGGTTTCGAAACCCCACACTCATTAGCAAAATGACCCTCTTGTCCACAGTTGTAACAAGTTCGCTTCCATCCACCCTGACTCCCTTGAGTCCCTTGGTTCACAGAGCGAGTTGGTCCTTGATTATCCTGGGAACGGTTATAAGGCTTATTCCCTTGCCTCCCACTATCCTGACTTGACCCACTTGAACGACTGGGTCCTCCAGCACTAAAACTTCCTTGGCGGTTCACCCGCTTGTTTCTCATATCCTCTATCTCTTGGCACTTCTCTACCAAGACCTGAAATTGTTGAATGCCCAATGGCACCACTGCATCTTGCAGTTCATACCTCAGTCCATCCTGAAACCGACGGCACATATAATTCTCATCTATCCCATCCCTAAAGAAGCGGAAGTAACGGGATAGTGATTCAAATTTCTTGGCATAAGCCTCAACATTCATGCCCCCCTGACGTAGCTGCAGGAATTCCTCCCCATACCTTTCCCTAGCAGTCTCGGGAAAGTACTTGGCTAAAAACCTCCTCTTGAAGTTCTCCCAATTTATTTCCTCATAGGCGGCCTCCATAATGAGCCTGGTGTTTCCCCACCAGTATTCAGAACTACCCTGCAACTGATAGGTAGCCAAGGTTACCTTTTCTCCTTCCGGGCAATGGATTGCCCCAAAGATCCTCTCAATCGCATGGAGCCACAAATCCGCAGTATCAGGACCTCCCTCCCCACTAAACTTATGAGGAGCCTGATGGTTGAAACTTGTGAGAAGTCTAAATCCAGCAGCAATGATCTCCCTCTCACGCTTTTCCAAATCCCTCTGCGCCTTAGCATGGCTCTGAGCAGTCACAGCCGCTGCCATGGTATGCATGGCATAAGCCATCTGATTCACATCAACCTCTGGTACCACAGGAGCTGGATTCGCCCTTCTTGGCGGCATTCTATCTTTGCACAATACCAATTCTGATTAGATTCCTTATCCAAACATTTCTGAGTCTCCACCGAAAATCTCATCCAACGGTTACTAACTCGAAACCCGACACAGAACAAACACTAGAACTGACACTACTCTAGCTATGTTCTAACCGACTCTGGACTAACGACTCAAGTATACACTTTCCCTTTGAAGATTTAAAGTCGTGCTCTGATACCAATTGTAACGACCCGTTTTTCAAAGGCCAGAAAAGACATTATATTTTTTTTTTTTTTTGTACACATCAGAGTTACGCATAAAAGATTTTAAATGAGCCGGCATTCAAATATACAAAAGAACTCATTACCATAAGGTGCTTCGACAAGCAAAGTGTATTCCTGAATAATTACAATCCAAGTCTAAGTATTCAAATACTTACAACAAAACAAGTTAGAATCCTATGCCTAAACCCAAAAAGCACGGTGTACAACCCACACCGGCGCATAGTCTAACTAAGCTAAAACTCCAACATCTCACTGGGGCCTGGAACAGCCACCGTCGTCACCACGACCTAACCCATCATCTGGGTGGGATGAGCCCGCAAATGAAAGAAAGGGTCACCACAAAATAGAAGTATGTATATATATAACCGGTGCGAGAGATGTACACATAACAAATTTCCACATACACAAGAGAAAGCTCTTAATCTCAAAAGTAATTCCCACCAACGGGCTTATATAAATAAATCACCAAGCCTAATGCAGACTTCTACAATGGGTGTGGTACTATCCAAGCTACCACATGCATGAATTCCGGAATCGTAGGTCCAACCCACTAAAGCCACAAGGGCAGGTGATGCCACACAGACGCTATCACCAGGTGAAAATAGCCACACAGATGCTACCAGCCACACAGATGCTGTCAGCCACACAGATGCTGTCACCAGGCGAAAATAGCCACACAGATGCTACCAGCCACACAGATGCTGTCGCCAACTATGAAATGCATGAGCATACTTTCTAATTAAGCATATATAGGGCAGTCACACAGACACAGCCCCGGCGGAGTCACACAGACACATCCACCCGTGTAGTCCCAGCTGACTTACACGTTCCATACATGCTCATGCAACAATTACATATCACACAGATATATGTAAACCAAACACAACGACATACATACATTTCCAATCATATGTATTCACCCACATGTTCTTACATACATCTCCAATCATATGTAAAACAACGCACGTATTGTAAACACTTTCTCATCACGAGAATACATAACACATACATGCCAAACATACAAACACGCATGTCGTAACCATTTAAAGACAGAAATAAAGTGGAGCCCTTACCTCGGCAAGCTTCCGTCAACAACACACGCTTAAAACAACACAACGCGCTCCCTAAAACAAGCAGCGCAACAATCAATACATTGTTCTCTAACCAATGGTATTGAAACTACACCAAAACCCCAAAAACCTAAAGGTTCCTAAGGAAAATCCACTCTTTCGGATACCATACCAAATACTATTGTATTGATCAACCACCATGAGTTATTTGTACTATTTTTAGGACCCAAAACAATTGTCAAAAGTCTTAAATAGTTTGAAATGCAAAATGGCCGTTTTCTTGCGTTACAAGTTACGTACTTTCCGAATACTCGGAAAACCCGTTTCCAATCCCAACCACTTCCATAAATTAATAAAAAGGGATTAGAAAGCTAAAAACCAAGTTTAGAAATCAGAATCCAAAATTTTAGGTCTCAGAGCTCGCCCTGGCGAGTTGGCAGCGAGTGAAGGCAGTGAAGACAGGTCTCACTCGCTGTGGAGCTCGCCCTGGCGTGTTCATGACCTGTGAAGCTCGCCCCAGCGAGTAAACACTCTCCCGGCGAGTTGCACCTGTCATGACAGCAAAAACAGCAACTCACACCACCTTTTTTCCAACGAAGCCTAGTTTGATTCTATTAGTTCCCAACACCTTTTCAAGGCACAAAAGCAAACCATTTTCATAAGCAAGCAATACATCTCCGAAAGCATGTTGGTTGCTTCGAGTGCAAGTTATTTGATTTTCATTTCCAAAATCAAAACCAAACCCAAGCACAAGTTTTTATTACGGGCCTTAACCGACCGATAATCATTTTCAAACATGTTTTCAAAGCGAAAAGCAACACCACATGTCACAAGAGTTTTAAACCACTTGGACCCCAAAAACACCACACAAAACACTTAGGAATTATTTTCATAAACCCCAAAATATTTTTCATCGGATTTTCTAAAACAAAACCATACAACACATTTCCCTTTTGCCCAAAGGCTCAAAAACAACCTTGTTTTCCAAAACCAAACAACATAAGCTCATGTAATTGATCAATACACTAAACTTTCAAAACCCTAACTTTTCTCATGAGATTCTCACAAACTCATGGAAAATTGAAATAACAAAGCCTACACATGCTTCTCTAAACCTCATGAACAACTTTCATGAAACAAGAACAATTTATGAGCAACCTCTCACAAATTTCTCTCAAGAATCATAATCATAAAACCCTAACATAAGATGTTTTAAACCAACAAAGAAAGGAGAAGGTTTACTACCTCAAGTGGAGATGAATTCCTTTCAATCTCTATGATCCAACAAGCCAAAAATCCAAGCTTTTGGTGAAGAATTGCAAAATTTCAATGGTGGAAGGACCAAAGAAAAACTCACGGCCAAGGAGAGAAAGAATGGAGTGAAGTTTGTGATTTCTCTAAGTCCAAAAGTGACCAAAAGTCTACTAAATGATGGTCTTGTTTCATCCTAGCCCTTGGATCAAATAGGATAAAGTTCTAAGATCACATCCTAGCCATTGGATCAATCCAAGTCTATCCTCACAAGATATTTTCTATGCTTCTCGAAGCCACCTCGCCTCACAGCTCTCGCGCGTCGCGACGAACGAAACTCGCAAAAACAGAAAACCTACGGAAAGAACGTCTATCGTTAAACATTTCTAAAACTTATCGTCGAATCTTTTTCCGCGACTGTAATTTTCTTCCATACCTTAGAAAATTATTCTCAGAACATAACCTCACTCACGCAGATATATAGAACTCCCATCCGAAACCTCACTTAAAACAGACGCAGTAAAATTTTACAACGACGGGTAAAATCCTACTCGTTTTTCCAAAAACAAGAATAATCCAAAACTCGCTATTCTAAATCCACATCAACCTTATTATTCACAAAAGAGGATTACAAGACAAAAGTCTGTGCCTTTACAGCGCACGAGCACAAAACAGGCTCAATTACAACAAAAACCTATAATCGCGCCAATACTCATGAAAACGCTTCACCAAAATCCCTAAAAACTTAGCCGACACTAAAGTTCCTTAGGAAAACTGTACAGTGAAATCTTGGGTCTTACAAGGGGCCTTGCTATGTCTTATTCAAGTGCTATGAAGTTTGACATAGAGAAGTTTGATGGAAGAATCAACTTTGGCTTGTGGAAAGTATAAGTCAATGATGTGTTGATACAATCAGGTTTACACAAGGCGCTGAAAGGAAACACTTCCAAGATGGAGGCCGACAAGTGGGAGGAACTAGATTTGAGAGCTGCAAGTGCAATTCGCTTGTGTTTAGCAAAGAATGTTCTTGCGAATGTGCAGAATATGTCATAAATCAAGGAACTCTGGGAAAGGCTTGAAGGGTTGTATCAGGCAAAGGACATCTCAAATCGGTTGTTGCTGAAGGAGCAATTCAACAATTTGCGCATGGATGAGGGTACAAAAATTTCTGATCAACTTAGTACTTTGAATAATATTGTTTCTGAGTTAAAATCTATTAAAGTTGATATTGATGATGAGGATAAGACGTTAAGGCTCATTTGGTCTCTTCCACCTTTTTATGCTCATCTCAAACCTGTTTTGATGTATGGGAAGGAAAAATTGAATTTTGAAGAAGTTGCAACTAAAATTATATCTGAAGATAGGAGGATGAAAAGTGATGAAAGCACTTCATCAAGCTCGATGTTGCTAACTAGAAGTGGAACTAATGAGAAGAAGATCCATGCAAAGAATCTGCCGTGTTGGAAGTGTGGAAGGTCTGAGCATTTAAAGAGAAATTGTCCAGGTGGAACAGTATATGAAAAAGACTCTGAGACAAGTGCTAGCAATGTCTCCCTTGTTTTGGGAGATGATGGTGATCTTATCTAGAAGATAAAGTGTGTCCTTATGGTATTTCCGCTATACCATGGGAAAGGACAAGTTATTGCTAGCGGATTCAAAACAACACACGGGCATTGGTTGACATTGATGCATGCAAGGTGTATGGTGAGGTGTGTCGATGGCTGAAGAACTTCCTGAAAGCCAACATGGGAGTTGCACCATAATCTTTCAGCAGGTTTCGACATGAAATTTTTGGGATGGTTTAGTTCCAAGTGAAGAAAATTATTGGGATGGTTTAGTTCCTAGTGAAGTATACTCTTTATGGTGGAGTATGATTGTTAGTATAGACAATGAAAGTGGAAGATGGAACTCTTGCAATCAAGGTGGAGATTGTTGGGGTTGATTGTTAAGTCCCACATCGCCTAGTTTCTTAAATAAAGAAGGAGGTTAAAAATTAGCTATTGGAGAAGTCCCACATCGCTTAGAATGGTGAAGCAAGGGGAAAACCAAGGCTATATATAGAACCTAAGTTCTTTGTTTGTAATTGCATCAGTTAGTAGCACTTTAAGCTTTGTGAGAGTGTGGTTGTATTGAGGCATTGGGGTGAGAGTGAGAGAAGTCTATGTGTTGTAATAATTTTCACATAGTGATAATTCTCTAGTTGTCGGTTTAGACAATTGTTTATGGTTTTTTTCTCTAGTTTGGAGTTTCCACATTATTTTCTTGTGTTGTGATTGTGTTTATTTTTCTTCTTTAGTGTTGTTATTACCTAACAAGAAGAAGATATAAAAATAACAATTCAAAGCATGGTGAAGAAATTTTATCAATCTCTATTTTATTTTATTTTTATCTATTTTTCATTAAATCCTAATGCTTCCTAACTATGCATGTTTATTAAAAAAAAAAAACAAAATGAAACTTGAATTTAACTTTTTAAAGTAGTTTTAACTTTTTAGAAAAATACTTAGTTTTTACTTTTTAGATTTTTTTTAATTTATCATGTTATATATACAATTTTTTTAATGAGTATATAAGCCTCTTTCACATCCGAGTTTTATCCAAATGATCTGTCAACATAGGATTAATTAATTAAGTTATATTTAGTTGCGTTACGGATGGTGCTAAAGAATGAGAGAATAGTTGAACTTGAATGGGTATATGCTAAAACAAAACAGAACAAAAGAGGTATAAGGTATATTCATTTGATATGTCTTTTAAATCATCATAAGTATGACCCGCGGCATCCGCCTGCTAATCTTCTCAAAATAATTGAAATTCATTTAAAAATCAACTTTTTTCAATAAATATTTTTTCATATATATATTAGCCGATAATCAAAATACAAGACTAATGATCTATTTGAATTAGCTTATTTTTGAGTTTATCTAAATAATTTATGCAATTTTTATGTATTATTATAAGTTTGTCAAGGTAGTTTATTATAAAATAACTTATAAAAATACAATTTTCATCAGTGTAAATTTATAAAATAGCATAAAACCTAATTTATATTGCATAAACTCAAAAATAAGTTAATCTAAACGGATCATAAATGTTTACCTCTTTCCGATCTCCAAATATTTCACTTTTGTCATATTGATGTTTTAGGATAATTAGGGGTGTTCACGGATTCACGGTTCATAAATTGCACTGAACTGAACCATATAAATAGTTCAGTTCAGTAACTAAAACTACTTTTTATAAAAACTGGTTTATTTCTCAAACAAGTTTCAGTTCGGTTCAGAACCAATTTACATCTTTAAACCGGTTTAGGATAATCTATTACTATATATAAAAAGGATACAAATTTTTGGGATGACTTTTTTATTATACCTATTTTACCCTTAAAAAAACTACCAAAAAAAAAACTAAATATTTGTATATGTTGAAAAATAACTTCCACATAAAAATAGATTTTATTTTCAGTTTTTTTTAGTAAATAATTTTTTTTTCTCTTAATAACTAAACACAACTTCCACATAAAAGTATGTTTTCAGTTTTTTTATAGTTAAAAAATATTTTTTTTTTTTCTTCTTAATAACTAGCCACAACAAAAAAGGATGTTAAGTAGTTATCAATTAACTAAGTCCAATAAAAAAGGAGATTAAGTAGTTATTTATATTTGCACAATAGAGAATTTCGATCATAATAAATTTAAAAAAAAAAAGAATATCGATCACACAACGTGCCCATTTGGTGGTTAGTAATCATAATATTCATTTGAGAAAAAGGAAAAAAGAAAGAAAAAAAAAAACTGACCTTGGACCGTTAGTTGTTGGAACCATTTCATTCCATGCAAAAATAAAAATCCAACTTAGCAATCTTTGCAGAGTAGTAGTAGTTGCATAATATTTATGACCTTTCTTTTTCACCATTATTATTCATTCTTATAACTTTATAACCTTTCTCTCAAAACTACACACTTTCATCATTCCTAAAACTTCAATCACTCCACAATTTCCCCCAAAATCATTCCCAAACTATTAATTGATTAATTAATTATTTAATTAATTAGTTAATCAATTAGTAATTAGTACAGAACCGATGAATGAATCAGTATCTACAACGTCGTCGTCTTCAATCTTTCACAATTTTCCACTCATCTCCGCCATCATTGCTTTCACCGTCGCTCAATCCATCAAATTCTTCACCGTCTGGTTCGTCTCAGATTCCGATCCCAATTCAATTACTACTTTCTATTCTTTTCCTTAACTTTCAATTCATAAAAATTCAAATTTTAGGTTTAGTTTAGCTAATCATATATCAACTTGATTGAGAATTGAAATCTTTAAAGATATATATAAGAATTTAAAATTAAGAACAAATCTTGAGTTGCAAATATTAAAATTAAGTGTTGTGAATATTAATTAATTAATTAATTAATCAATTGATATTGAATTTTGCAGGTATAAGGAAAAAAGATGGGATCCGAAGCAACTGCTTGGATCTGGTGGAATGCCATCTTCTCATTCAGCTACTGTGACTGCTCTTGCTACAGCTGTTGGATTTCATGAAGGCTTTGGAGGACCACTTTTTGCTACTGCATTGGTTTTAGCTATCATTGTATGAATTTTTGTTCTTACCATTCAATTTATCAAGATTTTGATATATAGTTTTGTTTTCGATGTGTTTGATTTTATACACACCCAGTGGTAGAAGAAGAAATAGACAAATATTTGAGTCGCAATCGAAGTTACCTAACTCTTTGTCATGTAGTTTGTTAAGCAACAAAATTATAGACTTTTGTCTTGATTGAATCCTATGAACCACGGACACTCCTTGTATTAGGTGTGTCCTTGTGTCAGTCACGTGTCGGTGTATGACACCGACACATATGATTTGATTACATTGAATTATGCCATTTTTTCAAATTATTACCGGCGTCGACGTGTTGTGTCTGGTGTCCGTGCTTCATAGATTGAAACTCATTTTTAGGTCTGTTTGTCCTGTCCAATGCCCATATTTAGAATGAAATATGGAACAAACTGTTTTATCCAACAAGTCTCATTTTAAAAATATAATAACATGGAATTGTTTTATCTAATACGTTTCTTATTTTTCAAGCAAAGCTAACCGGTAATTTACTACTGTAGTGTTATGTAATGAAGAATTCAATCTACACTTTTTAAATAATCTCTGCACGTACTATTAAGATAAAGTCACTTCCTGTCAATAAAACAACTAGGAGGTTACATATAATGAGAATTGAGAAACAAATGCTAATGGCCAGCTTATATGGTTGGGAAAGTTTCTGATATCAGATATTTTTGCTGGCAGGTGATGTATGATGCTACTGGTGTAAGATTGCAAGCAGGGCGTCAAGCAGAGGTTTGATGCCTTGTCCTATTAGTTTTTTTTCATGCCAAAGACAAGACTTGAATTGCCATAGAATTTTTTTCTTGTGTTTGCCTATTACATTGATTGAAGTTCATGACATCTCTATTTGTTTTGATTGATCTCAAATGTTCTTTACCAAGTCTGAGTGACTGTTTTTTCCCAGGTTCTTAACCAAATTGTCATTGAACTTCCTGCTGAACATCCTCTGGCCGATAGCAGACCACTTCGTGAACTTCTAGGACATACCCCGCCTCAGGTTCAATATTCTGCATTTGATTGCTTCTCAATTCATATGATTATTTTATGGACCAAAGTTTAGTACGGAGAATTTAGTAGCTACTTGGTTGTTTGACTTGTTTCAACCTAAAATAAGCATAGGGATTTTGATGTTTGTTGACTGTTCGCACTAAAATATACTTAATGAGCACCGTGTTATTTACTCGATATATAACTGCTACTCTTTATTAAAAAATATATATAACTGCTACTGCTTGAGTATAGTCATCGCGTCGGTGATGATGTGTTTTACGAATTTGAATTTTATGAACATTCAAGCCTATCATAGTATGTTTTACTTTCTTTGAAACATTAAGCTGGTATTTTCCTAGGGCTATATACATTGTCTCATTTTAGTACTATCAGGATACAATACTGCTCTTAATCTTATTATCTGATTATATATAGTGAGTGCTAAGTGAATGTTAGATCTATCAATACAGAGAGTCATTAATAAGGTTATATATTTTTCATTACTACACTTTTTGGACATACTGTGGCACTCCCACGCTGTGGCACTCCCACGCTGTGGCATTCTGCATATCATTTTCTACTTTTTTCTGTAGTTTAAACTGAACAATTGAAAATCCTTGTAAGATAAGTAGGCTACCTTGAGTTGTCTTTTTTGTAATCTCTGGCCAGATAAAAAAGGTTCCTTTGTAAATTGATAAGGTTATATATTTTTCACTGCTACACTTTTTGGACATACTATGGCACTCCCCCATGCTGTGGCATTCTGCATATCATTTTCTACTTTTCTCTGTAATTTAAACTGAATAATTGAAAATCCTTGTAAGATAAGTAGGCTACCTTTAGTTATCTTTTTCGTAATCACTGGCCAGATAAAAAAGGTTCCTTTGTAAATTGAGTTTCATCTTCATTGTAATTTGTAATTGCCAATTTTTTTTACTAATGGTGGTTTCCCTTGTTAATATTCTAAATTCATATTGCAGGTCATTGCTGGTAGTTTACTTGGAATTGTAACATCAGCTATCGGTTATGTAATAACCATATTTGGTAGTTAATATTTGAGGATTCCTTTGTTGGCATCCCTAGGCGCCGTTGTATAGAAATCCGAAACGCCATGTATCTGGATCAAGCCTTGCTCACCCAGAAAAGTCTAATATATACACATTCCTTTTGAACTCAGCCTGCATTCAGTTAACCTTCGTATCAACATTGGCGATAAAAAATTGAATTGTATTGATAACACTACTTGATGTAGTGTAAGCATCTATCTTTATGGAATCATTAGTTTGTGATTTTGATCTCATTAATGTTTGAAAGGATTTATTTATGCAATTACTTGTAGACTGTTACCCTGGATATATGTAGCTCGTCTGATATTAGAAACTGTTCTTTCATTTTCATTAGCAAATTTTCTTTTCCTTTTTGCAGTTCTGAATGTTACATTCTTCAACCTATAATCTGACGTAAGATATAACTTTCTTATTAATGAAATGAATTGTGTTTGCTTTTGTAAAAAAAAAAAACCTGACATAAGATATCAATTAACTATGTGTTGAAAACTACCTTTGCAACAATCACTAGAATGGAGCACAAGACCATTTATGATTTAACCATACAAGTCTAATGTTCTCCGTTTGAATATAGTTATATACCATCTAATTTTCAAAACTACATATACCATCTAAATGAAAATATATGTTGATATTTATTGGTTGTGTTTCAAATTGAGCACTTGTTTTTGGCAAATGGAGTTTAGACGGACAATCAAACATGGCCTAACAAACACCAGATGGATGTGGATCCAACTATATAATAACATAAAAATGAAATAGTTCTCAACATAAATTCAAAATGACATGGTAATATGTACCCTCTCCTTTAGTCCTTTTAGCAACAAAACAAACTACAAAAAATCTAGTAGCACACAACAAATTGTTCAAAATAAAAATTATATTGCATACGCTAAGTTTTTTAAATATAACACTTGAAACAACCTGGTTGTTTCATCATTATTAGAAGCCGTTACATTTAAAAAAAAAAAAAAAAAAAACCTTTTCTTTTTTTTCTCAAATTAACCTACCTTAAACACTAGTATTCCTGTAAGAATCAACACAAAGTTGTACGTTTATTTATTTTATTAGTGTGCTCTAAGTATAGAAGAAAAAACCCTCTGCATTTCCGCCCTAGGATCCCCAGCAAGTCGTGAAATTGTACGCCATGCAATATGTTCATCGGGTCTAACTAAAATAGCCCCTCTGTTTGTCATGTTACACATATCCCACCAATTTGTAGTTGTAGAACAAACTTCAACAACATCTGCATAATTCTTCCAAGGTGATAATGCTTCTTTACTTCCTCTATCAAATCCTACACCAGAATCCATAGACCAAAAAACACACACTTTGAGAGACACTTGTCGTTCCTCGGCCACCTTGAATGCTTCACGAGCTAAATGATAAGATTCCTTTACAGGTGCTATGATGAGAACGAACTCAACTTTATCTCCAGACACAAGATCATGCGTAGAAATCATCTCCTGCAAAACATTACTTACACTATATTAACAAAAGAAAGTTGATGTTTCAAACCAATGAAAACGAGCTAGCTAATCATTTAGCTAAAATTTATAAATTAACAAAGAGCTATAAACCTTGCTTATTGGGTTTACTCTCACAAACATATGAGGTAGTCTACATCCTGGTTGTGCTGAAGGGATATAGTCCCTCCGACGACCTGTGGGTACTTGTGGAGAACTCTCAACATCACTACTCTCTGGCATAACTGCACCTTGTAGGTACCTAAGTACAACAGCTTTGAGTTAGACATGTGCCCCCAAAATGCTTATTCATCTTACAATCCATCCATCAAAATGCTAAACATAATCGCCAATGATTACATATGATGATAATTATAGATTTGGCCCAATTCACTAAATTACTACCGTACAGAAATGTAAAACTACAGTAACAGCCATGCTAGAAAAATACAAGAATTGTGATACATCTCAGCAACACAAAATGTAGAAAATGTCATATTTAGACAGTGATACCTAAAACCAAGATCTTCAGCAGGGAACTGAAGTTGAAGGCTTTTCCCTTCTTCAAATATATGTCTTAGCTTAGCCAACCTTGAGGATCCAAGGGGGTTACTTTCATTTAGAACAGATTCAGAGAGTTGTGCACGGCCTATAGCAAAAATTCCATCCAAAGCTAGCCTCTGCAATCCAGATGGTAAGATGGAACCAACCCCGTTAATAACAACTTTATGAACTGCAACCAAATGAACAAAATTCAGTTAAATTTCAGTTATTTAGCAAGGAAGGAGTTGAACAACACAACATTTGTAAGACTATTTGATTGATTGATGATGAAATAAAAGAAAATCATTACTTGAAATAATTGTGTACCTGTGTTTGCAACAGTTGGATTGAGACCGAGTGTAGCAGGAACAGACATGGCAGCTCTATAGTTTTCCAGACTTAACCTTGTATTAAATACAGAGATCTGAAAACAATTGACAGCAATAAATGGTGATGGGTTTGTCTTACTTGAATATAACTAAACATTCAAAAAATGCAACAGAAGATAAAAGCATTACTGGTCTACGTTCCATGTCGTAGGTATTTAGCATTGAAGTTGGGGCAATACCCTTTATCACAGAAGCAACTTTCCAGGCAAGATTATGTGCATCCTGAATTCCAGTATTCATTCCTGCAACATGACCAACCAATTTTTTATGTCAAAATACTTCACTTAAATAAACAGCATTGCATTAACAAAAAATTGTGGGTTCAAATCCTAGATTTTCCTCACTGCCCCTGGCCTGGAACTGTATGTACAAACAAAAAACTGAAAAAAGAACAGTGGATTACTCCCAACGTTTGGGGGTAAAAAAAGTCGCTGCTAAAAGCTGCACCAATACAAGTGCAACAACCTCTATCTAACACTAACATTTACTTGTAACACTGGATTTTTCCAGCCATGTTAAATATCTGAGTTAATTGATTTCCTTTCCCCTATTGGATTCTGTGTGGTTGGACTCTGGAGGTGTTAGGAAAGGATGGGAAGGATCAGTTGTTCATTTCTAAATTTAAAGAAATATCATCAAACGCTGATGAAAATAACTGAGAATGTTTAATTAAAGATGAAAACTTTCTTTAAGGTCCTTAATCAAATGTACCTTTATGAAAATGACAATGACATGTTCGGAGAAAGAAATACACAAACATATACCATACATTCCACATGAGACTGCCTCTCTCCAAACATGATAACATCATGTTCCCATGGAAAAGGAAAAAATATGGATTCTACCCTATTCTGCATAGGTACGAAGTGCTCCAGTGCAAACTATTTTTGTTTCACACCAGTAAACATCTATTATCTACATAAAGATAAAACAACTAACCAAATCCACCAGCAGGTGGAAATCGATGAGCAGCATCACCAGCAAGTATTATTCGGTTGCCACAACATACAAACCTCTCAGCAACTTCAGCATGCATAATCCATGGCTTTATATCAATTACATCCACATCTCCAAACTCCCGACCAACAAGTTTGTTGATTAATTTCTCACATGCCTATTAAGAATCAAACCCCTTTCAGTGTGTTAATACTTAAATAAAATGTCCCAAGCTATGGCCTATGACCTCTTCAAAACTCCATGTTTTAGCTTTAGCAAGATATTTTATTCCTCATATTATGACAAATGTCGTTAAAAAAATCGGTATAAACCTTTTTTTATGAGTAGATGATACCTTTGGATTGAAATCCTCAATTGTTTGCTGGGGAGGATAAAATGGTATCTGCAATCATATAACAGGCATCATACATTTGATTTGCAAAAAACCAGTTGCAAGACAAAATGGTGACATTTTTACATTTACGCATATCATACCTGCAAAACAAATTCTCCTTGCCTGAGATCATGAGCAACAAGGACCCCAATTGCTTCAGTATTAAAGATAAAGAAGAGCATGCCGGGATTTTCCTTAAGCAAATATTGTCCAAGGTGTTTGCTAAGAAAATGGACACTGACAAGTTTTTGCAAGTCTTTCTCACCTCTCATATCTATTCCTACAAGATTTCTCACAGTACTTCCTGCTCCGTCTGCACCAATAAGGATATTACAACGGATATTCTTTTCTATATGCTTCCCATTATTTACAGAAGACGCAGTTACGGTTATGAAGTCATTGCTGGTGTCGATGGATACACACTCATGACCCATCAATATTTTCTTTTCACGAAACTGCTTATTTCCTTCTGAGCTTTCAGGTGCGCATGTTTGGAAGCCTAGATTTTCAAGTTGCTTGAGTAGTAACATGGTTAACTTGTACTGCGAGAAGTGTGCTACAGAGACTGGGCTGATAACATGCTCAAGATCTGGCAACAAGTACAAGATATATGAATCTTCAAAAGCTTAATTTTGACCAAAATGATAAATAAACATCATGTAGTCTGAATGTTGCTACTGCATATTATAAAGGCTATGCAATATTGTCAAAACTACCCTAAAATAGTAATCTTCTTGTTGCTACACACAGGAAATTGGCTCAAGTGGATTATAGAATAGCACCTTGAGGTTGTATGTGATCTACAGATCCAAGAATTGAACCAGAAAGGGAAGTGCAATATACGAACTTTCTCCATAAGTCTACTGGTGGTTGGGACCTTTGGATCTCTTCAACAAGGCCATCAATCTTGCGGAATATCTATAATGGAACAAAAAGTTAAAATATATCAGTGTTTTTTCAGGAAATAAAAATATTTATCAAAGAGTGCTATTAACCTCCATGGATCGATTGTTGATGAAGTGTGCTTGTGGATGTTTAGAAAATGCCTTGTTTTTCTCCAAAACTGTGCAATTAATACCTGCAAAAAAAAAAGGAGATATTTACATATCATGAAGAACAACAAATACAACTGAAAAATATGAGTAAATTGATGATGTAAACAGAAAACATACAATATGAGGCATATATTTAATATAAGTAATAGGACTTGAACATAAAAAGATTAAAAGAAATTCAAATAAAAATTTATCTTTTCAGACGATTGTTTATACCAATAGCTAATAGGAGAAGAATAAATTGCATTCCATTACAAAGTCATAAACACTTTCTTTTTACATTTCTTGTTTATTTCACTCTTACAAAAATCCCACATTATTTTGTTTGGGAAAAGGAAACAAAGTGAAAACAATGTAGTATTTTTGTAATTAAAAGTGAAAACAATTAATTAAACGAAAAAAAATTTGCTCAAACCAGACCACAGACCCTTATTTACATTACCACAGATGTCACAGTAATTCACTCTATCCTTTAAAATACAAATATTTGAAAGCAAAAACCAAAGGGAAAACAGAGTGTAATTTTTGTAATTAAAAGTGAAATCAATTAACATTTTCTTTAAGTAACCAGACCCTTATGTACCTTATTTATCAGATAGGAGCATTGCCAGATAAGCTAGTATTCTAGTAACACAGATTAAAAAAGGAAACTCTATAGCTCATTTTAAAGTCATGCATTATCCATCACACATACTCCCTCCGGTCTCATATATAAGCAAAGATTCATTTTTCAGGTTCATTGAATAATTGATGCATCTAGTCTATAATATGAATCAGATACATCAGTTTTCAATGATCCTGAAAAAGGAATCTGTGTTTATACATGAGACCAAAGGGAGTAACTCTTTTCAACAAATATATAAACATTGAATTGAATTAGAAATTATTGTCATTGCAAAATTACAAACTGAAAACATGGCATATCTGATTATAATTGTTGCATAATTTTCAAACACGACTCACAAGGAAACTTCAGAACCTACCTAACTTTGTGAGGAGAATAGAGAGAACAAGACCCACAGGCCCTGCACCAATGATCAGAACTGGAAGCACTGCCTCATCGCCCTTGAACACTTGTTCTTTTGAGAAGCCTCTTCTTTGCATATGCTGAATTAAGTATGCTCTATTTCGAGTTTTATCTTTGAAGGGGTAATTATACCTTCTTATAAACCTTAGAAACCCCATGACCTAAAAATTGAAAGCCAGGCTCTCAAGTTTTCTTCATGAAAGAGAAGACCTGAAGCTGAAAATTAACCTGGAAATATAATATAATAGTTAAACAACCATGAACATTGACGGAGCTTGACTATTTTTCATGAAAGGGTCAAATATTTAAGTCAAACTTCACTAAAATTTTATGAAAAATTTGATCGTGTAACGGCATGAATTGCTTTTGATTCGAAAAGGATAGAAGTTCAAATCCTTAACTTTTCTTTTTAAGCATTTATTGGGCAACCATTTTTATGGAAAGGCAAAAGTTCCGTATTTAGGTATCAAACTCAAAACATGATAGTGTTTAAGATTGAAGATAACCGCTGCACCATATATATATATATATATATATATATATATATTTCGAAATTAATATCAGAACTTGTATATAATAATTTTGATTGTACAGGCACAATACTTCTACATAATTTGATTGTATAAGTTTGATTGAAGCTCTTGGTGTGTTGCAAGTATCTTTCATAATTACTCGGGGCAACAATGCACCAGTTTCAGTTTGACAAAATTTAATTATTGATCAATAGCATAGCATTGGTTACATATGAGATTAAGGATTTGAAGAACACTAGCCAAAATCACATATCTTAGGGTCGCGTTTGAACAACATAACACGGTAAATCTTGTTTTTGCAGTAGAATCATTCAATTTTATTTGACACAGCACATCAACACAAAATTACCCAATTATTTTCATACAGTAGCATCAAAATACTCAACAACTAAAACTCGACTCAATTTGCCCATAAATCAGACCATTTCTTTCTCTCACCTTCTCCTTGACAAAGGCGGCGAGGATGAAATAGAAAACCACCACAACGGAGCGAAGGTTGCGGCGGTGAGCAGTGGCTGAACCAGGAAAAAAAACTCGGGTGGGCAACAATAATAAGAACAAGAAATCAACGACAAATTGAAAATCAATCAACTAAATCTATATTTAGCAACAAACAAAAGCAATGACAATCAATAAGAACAAGCACAAAACTCACACCTAAAATCGACAAAACTTATCTTTTTCTTTTTAACAAAAATATGTGTGTGTGTGTGTGTGTGTGTGTAGTGTGTACAAAATACAATAGGCATCCTACTAACAGAGGCATATAGAAGAAAAAGGAAACAAAGAGTTACAACTATCCCCACAAACTCAAAACCTCCTACACCTCTGACACACTCAAACCCCTACTGTCCCAATACAAAACAAAAACACTAAGAAGATTGGATACATAACTAACTCACCTAAAATCAACAAAAAAAACAATGAATGCACTCAACCAACAACAACCACAAAACTCAGTCTCAAGTCTCAACTCTCATACTCACACTAAAAGCAACAAAAACAATCAGCAAACACTAAAACTCACAGTCTCACACTAAAATCAACAAATAGAATAAAAAGTTCAAATCAGAAAATTACAATCTTCAAATCAGTTCAATATTCAAGTCATTTCAAAATCGTTCTTCACACAAAATCACAATCTCACTCTAAAAAAAATCAGTTCAAAATCATTCATAAAAAAAATAAAATCAAATTGCTTCACAAAATTTTCAAGAACAAACTCATCCATTCAAAATCAACGATCAACCCTGTGCTGTTGAATAGAAAGTGTGAGAGAGGGATGAGAAAGTTTGCTTGAGTTGCTTACCTTTCCAAAAAAAGATGACTGTCGCGGAGATGTAGTAGTGGCCGGTGACTCGCCGTCACCGTCGCCGCAGGTGACCGGTCTTGGAGGGATTGGAGCGTCGCGCCGTCGCTTAGTTGCGTTTCAGAGAGGGAGATGACGGACGAAGAGGGAGAGAACTGAGAAGAACCGTGAAAGAAGAGAGAGAAAGTAACATGGAAATTGGAAAGAGTTTCGAGGATATACTTGCAATTTTTTAAAAATATCAGGGGTAGTTTCATAATTGTCAATATACACCCAAACCCGACATTTAACTGTTTCTACCTTTAAAGCTATTTTTCAAAATGCACAACGAAAAATAAAGTTTGAATTATAGAAACAATAGTTCGAGTATTACATTATCTTCAAAACACTACTAATAACTTGACTAGTCCGTAGCCCGTGCGTTGCACGGGTTCGCTGGAACACTAAGCCATATAAATCAAAGCCATACGGGTTTCGCAGAACACTAAGCCGTATAAATCAAAAGAAATCAATATTAAGTTTTAAAAATCAATAATATATTGCAAGATTTATGATAAAATCTATTGTATAAATATATTTGTTATTATTTGATAAGAAGGAACATCGTATATTAGAGGAAACATAAGCAACATTACAATTATCGTAAAAATTATGTTGAGCAATCCCCCATAAGTTAGTTTAATTTTTTTACCAAAGATTAAAAATGTCATCTCTCCGTAAATTAACATTTGTATCAATAATAATTTGTAATTGTGATTTTAAATTTTTTATAGGCAATAAAAATTGTCATCTCCCCGTGAATTTTAAAAAAAATATGTAATAACTTATAATAGAGATTTTAAAGTTTTTATTGGAGATAAAAAATAGTCATCTGCCACCCATGAATTAAAATTTTATTAGTAATTACTTATAATAATTATTTTAAATTTTTTACCAGAGATTAAAAATGTCATCTCTCCGCAGATTAAAATTTTGTATTAATAATAGTTTATAATAATGATTTAATTTTTTTTATAGGCAATAAAAATTATCATTTCCCCGTGAATTTTAAAAAAAATTAGTAATAACTTATAATAGTAATTTTAAAGTTTTTATAGGCAATAAAAATTATCATTTCCCCGTGAGGACAACTGTAACACCCCGTTTTTCATAAGCCAAAAAGGGCATTATTTTTTTTTTTCCTTTTTCAACTAACACTCAGAGTGCGCATAAAATATTTTAAATGAACCGGCATTCAAATATACAAAAGAACTCATTACTAAAAGGTGCTTCGACAAGCAAAGTGTATTTCCTGAATAGTTACAATCCAAGTCTAAGTATTCGAATACTTACAACAAAACAAGTTAGAGACCCTATGCTAACCAAAAAGCACGGTGCACAAAACACACCGGCGCATAGTCTAACTATCCTAGGCTACAGCTCCAACCGCTCACTGGGGCTTGGAACAGCCACCGTCGTCACCACGACCTAACCCATCATCTGGGTGGGATGAGCCCGCAAATGAAAGAAAGGGTCACCACAAAATATATAGTATGTATATATATATCCGGTGCGAAAGATTGTACACATAACAATAATTCCACGAAACACAAGAGAAAGCTCTTTAACTCAAAAGTATTTCCCACCAACGGGTTTATATAAATAAATCACCAAGCCTAATGCAGACTTCTACAATGGGTGTGACAACCGATTACTGGTTCGTCACATGCATGATTTTCCGGAATATTAACCTCTCCTCGAAGAGTCGTGGGGTAGGCAAAGCCACACAGAAATATACGTACCCGCACTAAAAATGCCACACAAGGCAGGTGAAGTCACACAGACAAACACCAGGCGAAGTCACACAGACAAACACCAACTCAATATAAATCCAGAGGGATTTGGCGAAGCCACACAGGTAAACGCCCGGTACGTAGGCAAAGTCACACAGACATACACCTAGGCACGCAACTATGAAATGCATGGCATATATTCTCTTTGGCATATACAGGATAGTCACACAAGACAAAATCCTCGCGTAGTCCCATCAGACGCACGCATTCATATATGCTCATGCAAACAATCACATAGCCTAAAGCCTATGCACAAGCATCACAACATACATACATTTTCTCAATCATATGTAAATTGCACACACATTTATAACCACGTTCTCATCAACGAGAATACATAAATACAAACATGCCAAAGCACACAGCAATTGCACACACAGCAAAACAAAGCATGTCGTAATCATTTAAAGACAGAAATAAAGTGGAGCCCTTACCTCGTCAAGCACTCAACTATCACACGATCGCACAACACTTACTTGCTTCCTAAAACAAGCAAAGTATACAATCAAAACCATAACCAATCAATCCTTAATGAATTGAACTCTAAAACCCCAACAACCAAAGGTTTTCTAAGGAAAAATCCTTCTTTCGGATACCATACCAAAAACTATCGTATTGATCAACACTCATGAGTTATATGTACTATTTTTAGGACCCAAAACAATAGTCAAAAGTCTTAAATAATTTGAAATGCAAAATGGCCGTTTTCTTGTGTTATAAGCTACGTACTTTCCGAGTACCCGAAAAACTCGTTTCCAATCCCAACCACTTCCATAAATTAATAAAAAGGGATTAGAAAGTTAAAAACCAAGTTTAGAAATCAGAATCCAAAATTTTAGTTTCCAGAGCTCGCCCTGGCGAGTTGGTGGCGAGTGAAGGCAGAGAGTGCTGGTCTTACTCGCTCTGGAGCTCGCCCTGGCGTGTTGTCAGGACCTGTGACACTCGCCCTGGCGAGTAACCACTCGCTCAGCGAGTTTCAACTGTCATGACAGCAAAAGACAGCAACTCACACCACCTTTTTCCACCCAAGCCTAGTTTGATTCTATTAGTTCCCAACACTTTTTCAAGGCACAAAAGCAAACCATTTTCATAAGCAAGCAATTCATTTTCCGGAAGCTTGTTGGTTGCTTCGAGTGCAAGTTATTTGATTTTCATTTCCAAAATCAAAACCAAATCCAAGCACAAGTTTTATTACGGGCCTTAATCGTCCGGTAATCCTTTTCTAATATGTTTTCAAAGTAAAAAGCGACACCACATGTCACAATAGGTTTAAACCATTTTGACCCCAAAACACTACCCAAAAACACTTAGGAAATATTTTCATAAACCTCAAAATATTTTTCATCGGATTTTCCAAAACAAAACCATACAACGCATTTCCCTTTCGCCCAAAGGTTCAAAGACAACTTTTCTTTTCAAAACCTTACAACATAACCTCATGTAATTGATCAATACATAAACCAACCAAAACCCTAACTTTTCTCATGAGATTTTTCACCAACTCATGGAAAACAAAACAACAAAGCCTACACATGCTTCTCTAGACCTCATGAACAACATTCATGGAACAAAAACTAGCAAGAACAACATTTCTCACCAAACCCTCTTAAGAACATAAACCCAAAAATATCAAAACTCTAAAAATCTACCAACCTAGGAGATGAGAAGAGAGGGTTACCTTAAGAAAGTGATTCTCTACAACTTTCTTCAAAGCTCCAAAGCTTGAAATGGAGTGAAATGGTGAGGAATGGAAAATTTGTGAAGGTTGGAAGTTAGAAATGGAGTCACACGTGAAAGAGAGAAAGAATGAGATGATTTGGTGATGTTTTGCTAAGTGACCAAGTGACCAAACCTCCTTACTATGCAAAGCTCTTGCTAACTCATGGCCATTGGATCAAAAACACAATGCCAAGACCAAACCATAGCCATTGGATCAAACCAAAACAACCTCACTTGAGATAAAACTCAACACCTCTTAGAAACACTCACACGATCAGCTCTCGCGCGACGCGACGAACGAAACTCACCAAAACAGAAAACCTACAGACAAAACGTCTATCGTCTAACATTTCCAAAACTTATCGCCGAATCTTTTTCCGCGACTGTAATTTTCTTCCATACATCAGAAAATTAATCTCAGAATATATCCTAACTCGCGCAGATATATAAAACTCCCATCCGAAACCTCACTCGAAACAGACGCAGTAAGATTTTCCATCCGCGGGTAAAATCCTACTCGTTTTTCCAAAAACAAGGATAATCCAAAACTCGTTATTTTGAAACCACAAATAACTTCTTATACAGGAAACAGGATCACAAGACAAAAGTCTGTACAAATACAGTGCACGAGCACAAAACAAACTCAATTACAGCAAAAGCTAATAATTACACGATGTTTCGTCACACGAACACATCGAAACCCTAATATTCCTTAAACCAACTATACAATGAAATCTTGGGTCTTACAATACTACCCCCCTAAAAGAAGTTTCGTCCTCGAAACTTAGACATCGTCGAACAATCTGGGGTATAATTCCTTCATCTTACTCTCGAGCTCCCAGGTAGTATCTCCTGTAGCTTCGTTCCATATTACCTTCACCAAAGGTATCTCTTTCGTCCTCAGACGTTTCATCTTCCTATCCGCAATCTTGATCGGCGGAACCTCAAATGACAAGTTATCCCTCAACTGGATGTCATCTGGTGTGATCACATGTGATGGATCCGGTGTATATTTCCGCAATTGCGACACATGGAACACGTCATGAATCAAAGATAGTACCGGTGGCAACGCGATCCGATATGCTACCTTCCCAATCCGTTCCAAAATCTGATATGGCCCTATAAACTTCGGAGTCAACCTCTTCGCTTTCAAAGCCCTTCCAACACCCGTGGTTGGAGTAACACGGAGAAATACGTGATCTCCCTCTTCAAACTCTAAAGGCCTCCGACGCCTATCCGCATAACTTTTCTGTCGATCTTGAGCAACCTTCATCATTGCCCTTATCTTTCGGACCTTGTCCGTCGTCTGTTGTACCATCTCCGATCCTACTATCATACTTTCCCCATCTTGGTACCAACACAAAGGAGTCTGACATCTCCTCCCATACAAAGCCTCATATGGTGCCATTCCAATACTCGCGTGGAAACTGTTGTTGTATGTGAATTCTATCAAAGGTAACACATCATCCCAACTTCCACGATCATCCAATACACAAGCTCTCAACAAATCTTCCAAAGATTGATTTGTTCTCTCGGTCTGCCCATCGGTCTGAGGATGATAGGCGGAACTCAATCTCAATTTCGTCCCCAACGCCTCATGCAAAGTCCTCCAAAAGTGTGAAGTAAACTTTGGATCTCGATCCGACACTATACTTGACGGAATCCCATGTAACCTCACAATCTCAGCAATGTAAATATCGGTCAACTTTGCTGCTGTATCCGTAATCCGTACCGGTAGAAAATGAGCGGACTTCGTCAAACGATCCACTATCACCCAAATGGAATCATGCTTCCTCCTGGTCTTAGGTAAACCAGTGATGAAATCCATAGAAATGCTATCCCACTTCCACTCGGGGATATCTAATGACTGCAGCATCCCTGCCGGTCTCTGATGCTCAATCTTCGCCTTCTGACAAGTCAGACACGACGCCACATACTCAGCCACATCCTTCTTCAAACCCGGCCACCAGAAATCATGCCTCAGGTCTTGATACATCTTTGTTGCTCCGGGATGTATACTAAGTTTACTCTTGTGTGCCTCCCCTAGAATGATGTTTCTCAAGTCCATAACATCGGGTACACACACTCTCCCTTGACACCTCAAGATGTTGTCCGATCCCACCTTGAAATCTCGGTTGGTTCCTCGAACAATCAACGCTCTTTTCTCCATGAGAAACTTGTCATCTTGACAATTAGCAATATCCTCTAACAAACCGCTCGAGATGGTAATCATACCCAGTCTCATATTCCCTAAAGCAAACTCTACCTCTAGGTGCAAATCACGAAACTCTCTCAACAACTCTTGTTGACTAGCCATTTGTGCTGAACAAACCGACACACTCTTCCTACTCAAGGCATCGGCTGCCACATTAGCCTTTCCCGGATGGTATTCTAACGTGAAATCAAAATCTTTCAGTGTTTCCATCCATCTCCGTTGCCTCATATTAAGCTCTTTCTGATCGAACAGATACTTAAGGCTTTTATGGTCACTAAACACGACAAAAGTGCAACCATAAAGATGATGTCTCCAAATCTTCAATGCAAAAACAACGGCCGCAAGCTCTAAATCGTGCGTAGGATAATTCTTTTCATGCACTTTCAACTGTCTTGACGCATAAGCCACTGCTCTCTTGTGTTGCATCAACACACAACCCAACCCTTGATGAGAAGCATCACAATAAACCTCATACGGTTCCTCCGACTGTGGTAACATCAAAACTGGTGAAGTCGTCAACCGTTCTTTCAACAACTGGAAACTCAACTCACACTTCTCAGTCCAAGCAAAAGGTTGATCTTTTCGCGTAAGTTGCGTCATTGGCGCCACAATCTTAGCGAAACCTTCAATGAATCTTCGGTAATAACCGGCCAAACCCACAAAACTCCTCACATCAGTCACTGTTAGAGGCTGCTTCCACGAAAGTACCGTATCAATCTTGGCTGGATCCACGGCTATTCCCTCTTTTGATATAACATGGCCAAGGAAATTCACCTCTTCCAACCAAAAATCACACTTTGACGGGTTTGCATACAGCTTACTTTCCCGCAAAACTTGCAATACCAAGCGAAGATGCTCTACATGCTCCTCTTCACTCTTCGAGTACACCAAAATGTCATCAATGAACACCACCACAAACCTGTCCAAAAATGAGTTGAATATCCGATTCATGTAAGCCATAAAGATAGCAGGTGCATTCGTCACTCCAAACGGCATCACTAGAAACTCATAATGCCCATATCGCGTCCTAAACGCCGTTTTCTGAATATCATCATCTCGCACTCTTATCTGGTGATAACCAGATTTCAAGTCAATCTTTGAAAACACTGAGGCTCCCCTCAACTGATCCATCAAATCATCAATACGCGGCAATGGATATCGGTTCTTGATAGTCACCTTATTAAGCTTCCGATAATCCACACACAAACGAGACTTACCATCCTTCTTTTTGACCAATAAGACCGGTGCTCCCCAAGGCGACACACTAGGTCTTATGAAACCTTTACCTAACAATTCCTCAATCTGACTTTTCAACTCTACCAACTCAGCTGGAGCCATCCGATAAGCTGATTCTGAAATCGGACCCGTACCCGGTTGCAAATCAATAAAGAATTCCACCTCTCTACACGGAGGAAAAGCTGGAATCTCCGATGGAAACACATCTTGGAAATCCTGAACCACTCGAATTTCCTCAATTCGGATCTCCGACGTCACTCCCAAACTAGCAAGTGAAACTATCTCCGGCTCTCCATTACACATAATCACAGAAAGCCGATTTGCAGACAAGTACCTTCGCACACCTGGCTCGGGAAAGAAAACTAATTTCCGAGCTCAGTCTAGAATCACATAATGATAAGACAACCAATTCATCCCGAGGATGATCTCGAGAGATAAAAGCGGTAGACAAACCAAATTGACCAGAAAATCCCTATTCTGGATTACTACCAAACAATGCAAACATGCAGTATTCACTACCAAATCCTTAGCAGGAGTCAAAACATTCAAATCAAACGGAAGCACAGATACATTCAAACTCAAACGATTTGCACATGCCAAAGATATGAATGAGTGGGTTGCCCCCGTGTCAATCAAAGCAGTTAAAGAATTACCTGCGATGTGACAGCTCTCATGGATGGCATTGCTAGCCTGCCCACTCAGTTCAGTGCCCATACAGTAAGCACGTGCCTTTGCCGCAGGTCTGGCACCCTGTGAGCCTTGTGCCACATTTGCCGACGGCCCAGTCTTCGGGGCTCTGCAATCTCTAGCAAAGTGTCCCGGCTTCTTGCAATTGTAGCAGGTGTTTCCCACCTTCGGTTGCGTGCACTCATTAGAAAAATGCCCCGCTTCTCCACAGTTGTAGCAAGTCCCCTTACTACCCTCTGATTTTCCCCGGGTTCCCTGATTCACCGATCGGCCCGGTCCTTTACTGTGCTGAGGACGGTTATAAGGCTTACTCTCGTGCCTCCCACTATTCTGAGTCGAACCACGATCATTGGTGCGACTTGGTCCTCCGGCATTAGAATTCCCTTGGCGGTTCACCCGCTTATTCTTCATGTCTTCGACCTCTTGGCACTTTTCAACCAAGACCTGGAATTGTCGAATACCCAACGGCACAACCGCATCCTGCAATTCGTACCTCAGCCCATCTTGGAATCTACGGCACATATAATCCTCATCTATCCCATCCCTAAAGAAGCGGAAGAAACGGGATAGTGATTCGAACTTCTTGGCATATGCTTCAACATTCATGCCCGCTTGCCTTAGCCTCAGAAACTCTTCCCCATACCTTTCCCTAGCTGTTTCAGGGAAGTATTTGGCCAAGAACCTCCTTTTGAAGTTCTCCCAACTTAACTCTTCATGAACATTCTCCATGATCAGTCGGGTGTTCCTCCACCAATACTCAGAACCCCCGAGTAATTGATAGGTAGCTAAGACCACCTTCTCCCCTTCCGGACAATGAATTGCCCCGAATATCCTCTCCACAGATTGGAGCCATAGATCAGCAGTTTCCGGACCTCCCTCCCCATTAAACTTAGGAGGAGTTTGATGGTTGAAATTCGAAAGAAGTCTAGATCCAGCCGCAAGTATTTCCCTTTCGCGCTTTTCCAGATCCCTTTGCGCCTTAGCATGGCTCTGGGCAGTCACCGCTGCTGCCATTGTGTTCATGGCATAAGCCATTTGATATATATCAGCATTATCCGTCACAGGTGCTGTAGGTGCCCTTCTTGGAGGCATTCTATTCTGCACAATACCAATTCTGATTAGATTCCTTATCCAAACAATTTCTGAGTCTCAACAGAAATCTCATACAACGGCTACTAGCACATAACCCGACACAGAACAACCACTAGAATTAACTCACCCCTAGTTATGTTCTAACCGACTCTGGACTAACGACTCAAGTATACACTTTCCCTTTGAAGATTTAAAGCCGTGCTCTGATACCAAATTGTAACACCCCGTTTTTCATAAGCCAAAAAGGGCATTATTTTTTTTTTCCTTTTTCAACTAACACTCAGAGTGCGCATAAAATATTTTAAATGAACCGGCATTCAAATATACAAAAGAACTCATTACTAAAAGGTGCTTCGACAAGCAAAGTGTATTTCCTGAATAGTTACAATCCAAGTCTAAGTATTCGAATACTTACAACAAAACAAGTTAGAGACCCTATGCTAACCAAAAAGCACGGTGCACAAAACACACCGGCGCATAGTCTAACTATCCTAGGCTACAGCTCCAACCGCTCACTGGGGCCTGGAACAGCCACCGTCGTCACCACGACCTAACCCATCATCTGGGTGGGATGAGCCCGCAAATGAAAGAAAGGGTCACCACAAAATATATAGTATGTATATATATATCCGGTGCGAAAGATTGTACACATAACAATAATTCCACGAAACACAAGAGAAAGCTCTTTAACTCAAAAGTATTTCCCACCAACGGGTTTATATAAATAAATCACCAAGCCTAATGCAGACTTCTACAATGGGTGTGACAACCGATTACTGGTTCGTCACATGCATGATTTTCCGGAATATTAACCTCTCCTCGAAGAGTCGTGGGGTAGGCAAAGCCACACAGAAATATACGTACCCGCACTAAAAATGCCACACAAGGCAGGTGAAGTCACACAGACAAACATCAGGCGAAGTCACACAGACAAACACCAACTCAATATAAATCCAGAGGGATTTGGCGAAGCCACACAGTCAAACGCCCGGTACGTAGGCAAAGTCACACAGACATACACCTAGGCACGCAACTATGAAATGCATGGCATATATTCTCTTTGGCATATACAGGATAGTCACACAAGACAAAATCCTCGCGTAGTCCCATCAGACGCACGCATTCATATATGCTCATGCAAACAATCACATAGCCTAAAGCCTATGCACAAGCATCACAACATACATACATTTTCTCAATCATATGTAAATTGCACACACATTTATAACCACGTTCTCATCAACGAGAATACATAAATACAAACATGCCAAAGCACACAGCAATTGCACACACAGCAAAACAAAGCATGTCGTAACCATTTAAAGACAGAAATAAAGTGGAGCCCTTACCTCGTCAAGCACTCAACTATCACACGATCGCACAACACTTACTTGCTTCCTAAAACAAGCAAAGTATACAATCAAAACCATAACCAATCAATCCTTAATGAATTGAACTCTAAAACCCCAACAACCAAAGGTTTTCTAAGGAAAAATCCTTCTTTCGGATACCATACCAAAAACTATCGTATTGATCAACACTCATGAGTTATATGTACTATTTTTAGGACCCAAAACAATAGTCAAAAGTCTTAAATAATTTGAAATGCAAAATGGCCGTTTTCTTGTGTTATAAGCTACGTACTTTCCGAGTACCCGAAAAACTCGTTTCCAATCCCAACCACTTCCATAAATTAATAAAAAGGGATTAGAAAGTTAAAAACCAAGTTTAGAAATCAGAATCCAAAATTTTAGTTTCCAGAGCTCGCCCTGGCGAGTTGGTGGCGAGTGAAGGCAGAGAGTACTGGTCTTACTCGCTCTGGAGCTCGCCCTGGCGTGTTGTCAGGACCTGTGACACTCGCCCTGGCGAGTAACCACTCGCTCAGCGAGTTTCAACTGTCATGAAAGCAAAAGACAGCAACTCACACCACCTTTTTCCACCCAAGCCTAGTTTGATTCTATTAGTTCCCAACACTTTTTCAAGGCACAAAAGCAAACCATTTTCATAAGCAAGCAATTCATTTTCCCGAAGCTTGTTGGTTGCTTCGAGTGCAAGTTATTTGATTTTCATTTCCAAAATCAAAACCAAATCCAAGCACAAGTTTTATTACGGGCCTTAATCGTCCGGTAATCCTTTTCTAATATGTTTTCAAAGTAAAAAGCGACACCACATGTCACAATAGGTTTAAACCATTTTGACCCCAAAACACTACCCAAAAACACTTAGGAAATATTTTCATAAACCTCAAAATATTTTTCATCGGATTTTCCAAAACAAAACCATACAACGCATTTCCCTTTCGCCCAAAGGTTCAAAGACAACTTTTCTTTTCAAAACCTTACAACATAACCTCATGTAATTGATCAATACATAAACCAACCAAAACCCTAACTTTTCTCATGAGATTTTTCACCAACTCATGGAAAACAAAACAACAAAGCCTACACATGCTTCTCTAGACCTCATGAACAACATTCATGGAACAAAAACTAGCAAGAACAACATTTCTCACCAAACCCTCTTAAGAACATAAACCCAAAAATATCAAAACTCTAAAAATCTACCAACCTAGGAGATGAGAAGAGAGGGTTACCTTAAGAAAGTGATTCTCTACAACTTTCTTCAAAGCTCCAAAGCTTGAAATGGAGTGAAATGGTGAGGAATGGAAAATTTGTGAAGGTTGGAAGTTAGAAATGGAGTCACACGTGAAAGAGAGAAAGAATGAGATGATTTGGTGATGTTTTGCTAAGTGACCAAGTGACCAAACCTCCTTACTATGCAAAGCTCTTGCTAACTCATGGCCATTGGATCAAAAACACAATGCCAAGACCAAACCATAGCCATTGGATCAAACCAAAACAACCTCACTTGAGATAAAACTCAACACCTCTTAGAAACACTCACACGATCAGCTCTCGCGCGACGCGACGAACGAAACTCACCAAAACAGAAAACCTACAGACAAAACGTCTATCGTCTAACATTTCCAAAACTTATCGCCGAATCTTTTTCCGCGACTGTAATTTTCTTCCATACATCAGAAAATTAATCTCAGAATATATCCTAACTCGCGCAGATATATAAAACTCCCATCCGAAACCTCACTCGAAACAGACGCAGTAAGATTTTCCATCCGCGGGTAAAATCCTACTCGTTTTTCCAAAAACAAGGTTAATCCAAAACTCGTTATTTTGAAACCACAAATAACTTCTTATACAAGAAACAGGATCACAAGACAAAAGTCTGTACAAATACAGTGCACGAGCACAAAACAAACTCAATTACAGCAAAAGCTAATAATTACACGATGTTTCGTCACACGAACACATCGAAACCCTAATATTCCTTAAACCAACTATACAATGAAATCTTGGGTCTTACAACAACATTCAATAGTCGCTTCTAATTTGCGGAACGCCATATATATTTCGGACAAACTTTTACCAGCGATAAAAATTATTACCTCCCGGTTAATTATAAATTTTTATTAGTATTAACTTGTAGTAGTGATTTAAAAACTTTCATTAGTGATAAAATTGTCATCTCCCCATGAATTATAAACTTTTATTAGCAATAACTTGTAAAAGTAATTTTAAAACCTTTATCAACGATAAAATAGTTATCTCTCTGTCAATTATAAATTTTCATCAGCGATAACTTAAAATAGTCATTTCAAAACTTTTATTTTCCCGTGAATTGTAAATTTTTATCAATAAAAACTTGTAATAGTGATTTTAAAACTCTTATCAGCGATCAAAATTGTCATTTCTCTGTGAATTAAAACTTTGTTGGGTTACGCAATCACGTCGAAGTTTATAGTGGAGTTGTCACAGACCTGTGACATGAATAAAATTTAATTTTTACCATTTTTTTTGCGCAATTAATATGATTCACAAATTTCTCAATAGCTTGGCATGTACTTATGTATTTTTATCAATGATAACTTATAATCATTTAGAAAAAGCATACCATAAGTTCTCGATTATTCGATTGATGATGTCAATTTTTTGATCAAACAATGAACAAATGATTTTGATTTGGAAACACTAAATCTTATCTTATTAAAATAATTTACATTAATTTTGATCTCTAACAAAAATATTAAAAGCACAATTTGATAACAAAAATATATTATAAGCAAAACATAAATCAAGTGGATTCTACACAATTCAAGAAAAGAGATAAAATATGGATGAAATTAGCATTGTTTCTTAGCAAAAAGCTCTCATACAATTCTAAGGTTTCTTGTTTCAAATATCAGATATGTTCCTTGGCTTAATTTTTTTTGATGCAAAAAAAAAAATATCTCGTAAGTTAAGAAGAAAATTAGTGAAATATAAACATGACATTTTTATTAGTAATAACTTATAATAGTTATTTTAATTTCTCCGTAAGTTAAAATTTTGTATCAATAAGAGTTTGTAATAGTTATTTTAAAACTTTTATTGGTGATAAAATTTCATCTCCCCGTAAATTATAAGATTTTAAAACTTTTATTAGTAATAAGATATAATAAGGATTTTAAAATATGTCATGTCTCTGTCAATTATAAATTTTTATCAGTAATAACTTATTATAATCACTACTAAAAAAAAACTTATTATAATGATTTTTAAACTGTTATCAACCAAAAAAATTATTATCTCCCCGTGAATTATAATTTTTTATTAGCAATAACTGGTAATGATGATTTTAAAACTTTTATAAGTGATAAAATATGTCATCTCTCCGTCAATTAGAAATTTTTATTAGTAATAACTTATAATAGTGATTTTAAAACGTTTAGCAATGATAAAAATTGTGATCTCTCCGTCAATTATAAAAATTGTAGATTGAATATTAAAATAGATTAATTAAAATAAATAATAATAATAATAATAAAAAATAAAATAAAAAGACCAGAGGGGGTGCGTGTGGAAATAAGGAGGGTGGAAATGACAAAAACAGGGTCCAACCCAGCAGGGAGGCCTAAGAACAAACAAAAAATAGGAAATTGATTGTAGCCGTCTGATTAATTAGACGACCTTGGTTTAATCATAGGAGGATTAATGTTGAGCTGTATGATTTGATCAGACGGCTAGGATGGCAGTGCAAAGATGCTCGTGTGCGCACCGGATTAAAGGGTTACAAATTCCCAACCCGTCAGATTTACTTCATTTTTCTTTATTTTTTCTCTCTCTTCTCCCTTCTCTCTCTCAAACCGGTCTTTCTTCTCCAAGAACCCATTTTACGAACTTCATCCAAAAATCAAACCTTCAACCCCAAATTTTCCTAAATAACTCAAATATTACCCAAATTCACTTTCAAACACTTGTTTATCTCTTTTAAACACAAATCAAACACCCAAAACCTAAAATCAAACAAAAATTTCAAAACCCCAAAAACTCTAGATCTATTATGTACAACATTTTTTTAAGCATAAACATCAACAAACAAACATCTATCAGAACCAAACTCAACCATCACATAATCATGCATAGAGAATCAACAAAAATACATTCAAACGATACAAAAGAGAACAATATAAAAGGCTCTAAGAGTAAGTTTTTTTTTTTCTTTCTCTTTTCTTTTCTTTTTTTTTTGTTGTTGTGTTTTTTTTCTTCTTTCCTTTTTCTGACTATTTCATCTTTCTTTGATGCGAGGGCTATTTTTGATTTGGAGGTAAAGAGGAGTAATTTAGGGTTTAGATTCTACTATGTTTTTTGTATCTTTAAACTTTTTTTATATGATTTTTTTTTGTAAAAGAATGATGTAAACTCCTCTTTTAAGTTTTTTTTTTCTAGATCTAAAATTTGGTATTATTGTTATTTGATATTATTTTGATTTATCATATAGTTCATTTTCTTTTATGATTTCAGAATTATGTTTTTTAGATCTAAAATTTGATTTGAGTTTATTTTATTTTTTTATTCCATTTCCATTAATTTTTATGTAAATTGGGTTCTTCTATCTCCAAAACATGTCTAATTTTACCTTAAAGAAGGGTGTTCAATTGTCTGCTATAGAAGTTTAGTCTGTCCCTTTTATTTGTAAAACTTTTCTGTGTAAAAATTCTTTGTTGCTGTTTTTATTGATTTTTTGTGTTGATTTTGGGTGCTGATTCAAATTATAGAATATGGTTTTGATCTATCCTTCTTACTGCAATTCTAATCTTTTGTATATTATTTCCATCTTTGTTGTGTGCTTTATTTAGAAATTATGAGACTGAGATGAAAGAAAAAGTAATTACTTTCCTTTCTTTATATAAATATTTCCTTGAAAAAGTCTTTGTTTACAAATCTAATTTTCCTCCTTTTTGGATCTATTATTTTATACACTGTTTTTTATACAAATGGGTCTAAGCCAAAAACAAAAAACCAAACTAATAAGCAATATTCAAGATCTGATTTTTTTTTATACAAATGGGTTCTAAGCCAAAAATAAAGAACCAAATTAATTAGCAATATTCAAAATCTGATTTTTCTCCTTTCTAGATATATAATTTTTTTTTATACAAATGGAGCCTAAAGAAAAAAAAAAGACTAAACAACAATAACTCCAAATCTTTTCTTTTTTCCTTCATTCATCCTTTCCTGCAAAATTATACAGATGAATGAATATTTTAATTTTAATTTTCTCGATCATGTTTCCCTTTCTTTCCATTTTTCAATCACCCTCATGCTGTCATCGACAGCCACCACGCCGGAGTTGCGGCTTCATTGTTGTGCTCTCTTGATTTTTTTTTAACATTATTTCTAGTGAAAATCATATATGGTTTGAATCTATATCTTTTTATTGCAATTTTAATATTTTGTATATTATTTCCATCTTTGTTGTGTGTTATATTTAGAAATTAGAAATATGAGATTGACATGAAAGAAAAAGTAACTATATTCCTTTCTTTATATAAATATTCTCTAGGAAAATTCTTTGTTTCTATATTTAATTTTTGTTTCCTTTTTAGATCTATTATTCATTGTGTGTTTGCTTATTGAAACATAATTGAATTAATTGTCTCAAATTATCATTCCTCAATTCAATCCCAATATAAAGTGTAAATTCTTTTTTGTTACTATGCTTTCTCAACTCATGCGAGTTTTTTTTTACTCATTGTCAACTAAAAATTTAATCCTATGCAAAATACTAAAAATATAATTGAATTAATTAGGATGCAAATTCTTTTTTGTAGAGAGAGAGAGAGAACAAAGAAAGAAAAAAGAGGGAGATGTGAGCTGAAGGAAAAATGAAAGTTAAGTGAATATGACTTAGAAATTGAAAGAGAGAAAATTGATCTTAGAAGAATGAGGTGGAGAGGGGTGAGATGAGAAAAGTTGGTGAGGTGGAGAGGGTTTATATAGGATGGTTGAAAGTGAGGTAGAGAAATTTGGCCAATGCATGTGCTTCACTTAGCACATGAATAATGAAGAGTAGAGGTAATCATGATAGGAGTTAATAGGTGTAATCATGATAGGAATATAATAGGGCTAATCATGATAAAGAAGTAATGATGGTATCATGTGACTATTGAAAGAAGGTTGCATGTGATTGTGAGAAAGATGTGAAGTTTAGGGTTACATGTGGGTTGCACCACATGCATATACAGTATAGTAATGGATCATTAAAACAACAAATTTATTAGAGCATGTATAAAAATCATAAATTGGTTATATTATTCAACCATGTGGATCAAACACGTAACTATTTCAAGGACTGAGTATCATTTAGGCACGCATCATCGTTGAGACTAAAAAAATCAACATCTCTTATATAAAATAAGGTGCCTCTCATAACAAAGGAATTGATTTGAATTGAAAGATGAATACATGATAAATAGAACCAATCTTACTTTAGACAAAGTTATATGCATGTGCTAGCTGCTATATGGATTTGCTATTGTTGTTGCTTGGGATCTCTAGGTGGATTTTAATCTTAAGTTATAATTTTCTCTTTAAATTTTTTGGACAAAAGAGCTTGTGAACTTAAATTTTTATACCAAATTTATTTACTACTTATGCAGGAATGTTGTTATACCAGATTTTTATCTAACTAATATATATTGGTTACATAAAGACTTTTAAGTTATCAATCAATTTGACCGCATGATTTTAATAAGACAATGCCTTTTTTTATAAGTAAAGAAATGTGATCAAGTTTTTTTACCTTTTGCATCTTTAGTTATGCTTTGACATACATAGTTACCTCCAGCTCTTATGTTTGCCATCAAGAACAATATGAATATTAATACATAATGCAATCTCTTGTTCTCGTAACGAAGTCCGATCTAAATTGAACAATTTTGATTTCACTAACAACATGTACAGTTATCGGTGTTAATTGCATCCAATCCAAGTCCGATAAGTTTGCACCATTTTCCAGCAATTCACACATTAAAATCAAGATAAAACCCATCGTCGAGACCATGCTTGAATAGGTGTACCAAGTCTTACATTGAAGATATATTAACAAAACAAAAAATCTGCATCATGTGGATTCAATTTGTTTATATCTTCCGCGAGGCGAACAGATATGTTAACCAACATTGGCTGTAGAGCTCATTTAGATGTTCAAGTGTAGTCCTCCTCAAAGGGTAGTGCAGGTTTTAGCCGATGATTTTAGGAACGTTTCATTCCCTCATTTCAGCCCCGTTGCTATAAATTTATTAAAAATAATCTAGTTTTCGAACAATGACATTTACATATATATAAAAATACCACGTTTATTTATTACAAATGTGGTACCAGAAATACATTATCCTTAACAATAAGGTGCAGTCTGATTAGCTAAGGAAACAGATACATGAAGTTGTTATTTTGGCAAGGTGAAAGCCAAGAAAGTACAATACAGTTATACAAAGCACAAACATTAGGCACATCATAATTCTAGAACAACTTAAGCAAATGTTACCATTGAAGGTACTTATTTCAAACACAAGACATAATTCAGCAAATTTTTATAAACACTGCATAATCACTGAATTTGTTCATTTAGAGCCTTGTTGATGTTACTGCAGAACAACACATTCTTGTGAACCAGCCACCACAGCATGGTATGTGCTCGAGTCGACGGCGTCGTCATTGGGAAGACATTGAAGATTATCATCCAATTCTTCAGTTAAAGCAATGGCTTCGAAGATAGGAGCATTGACTTGAAACCTTTCTTCGGAAAGTGAAACCTCTGCAAGAAGTCTCCAAGCATTGGCTTCGGACGCCTCATCGAAATCCTTTTTCCTCTTCAAAACCACGTGTCCACTAATTGCCCACACTGCAGGTTTGTTGAGAAAGAAAAATAAAATTCCAGCCAATCATATAATGAGCAAATGAAAGTGCAGCAGAAAACAAAAAAAATTCACCTCATTAGTATTGCATGTCCTTTTTACGATTCTTCCTCCAAACACGTGATTCAAAAAATCACTAAGATAAAAATCCAATTTAAAACCCCATGAAAAATTAAGGAATTAATTTGAGATGCAAATCACTCAGGAAAGTTTGCATCCTTTACCAAAACCAAAAATTCATGAGCATTAACCAAGAAAGAGTACCAAAACTCAACTGTGCATTAAAATTAATAATTCAGCAGCTCCAAGAAAATCTAGTTGTTATACTTCACATCCTCATCAAGATCAAGTAGGTGGGAAGTACCTACTGAGTAATTGAGATTGAGTTATCCAAATACATTTTTATCACAAATCTAAAAATACTTCAATTAATTTTGTCTATACCAACCTAAAATCTCAACGACTCGACGACTTTCGACTCGAGTTAGTCCAAGGTGTTCTCATGTAGTAGTATGCAACAAATTTATAAGACTATTGTTATTGATAAGACTTTCAACTCATATTTACCAAAACAACTGAGTTGAGAAAGTGCTCATTGTTATTGATCAGAAGCTAAACAGAAAAATTTCACTTATAAGACTATTGTCATTTGACTTTAAATACCTGAACACAAATTTATTAGCTAATTTGGAACATAAAATCAAAAACAAAAGCTCAAAAGGTAAGCATAGTGGCATAGATATTTCAAGTAGAATGTAATGAAATTCAGTCAACCATATGTTGCTCATTAGACTATCATTCTTACAATTGAAATCATATCAGTTTGCAGAAACAAAGAGAACTTTCTCAAGATTGTGGCCAAGATCTTCAGTGATAAGCTGAGCATAGATAAAACATATCATCAATCGGTTTATAAGATTGAAGGGAATACATCAGTTGCCTTATTGTTAATAGATAACTTACTTGACCTCCTGTTAGAACATCAAGATCCTGGAGGCCAGATTTCCGATTTTCACCAAAACCATGGGCTTTGATGGCACATGCCTAAGAGTAAGACCATGTAACAAATACCAAATCAGATAAGCAAAACTAAGAATCCAAAATTTTAAAGTACCTAAGAACTAATATGCTACAGATAGGGAAAACAAATTAAATCAAGGTCCAAACCAATACATTTTTAAGCATCAAAACTATGATTCAACATATAAAAATCAAATCTTTCTTTAGACCAACATGACAAAATCATATAAAAATCAAATCTTTCTTTTGACCAACATGACAAAATATGATCTAACCGATCCACTAAACAATGGTTAAGTAATTAATTAGTGAAAGGATCAAGAAAATGAAAAGGGGTGATACATACCATAGATTGGTTGGAGAGAAGAGACATGGAGGTTCCTGTAATGGATGCCATTAGAGAGAGATCTGAGATCTAATCAAAATGAAATGAAACAAAGTGAGTGTGTAATGATAAGCACTATATGTATAAACCAACACCATGCTAAATTAATTAGGCCCTATTTGATAAGCACTTATGTATAAGCTTACATAAACTAATGTTATAGCATTAGATAATTTAAAGAATAGGCTAATCAAATAAAAAATCAAAGCATAAGTGAATCCTTAAAATTAATAAACCCAAACCTTCATAAAAATTTGATTGAAATTAGAAAAGTGTACTGTACCTTCATAGTCAAACATGTGATTTTGGTCCTGGGATTGAAATTAGAAAACAAATTAGGAAAATCAATTAAATCACACATTGAAATCAATAGAATTAGAAAAACATATGATTATGATAACAATTAAACCTTCAGCATCCTCAACAAACAAAATCAAAACCTAGTTGATGTTGAAATTGCAAACAAAATTAACATAAACAAATGCAATTCATTATTTTTGGGAAAAACTAAACTATTCTAACTACTCCTAAGGAACCCACCTGTAACTCAACTTGATTTCTGAACTCCTGAATACAGATTCTATCCACAAACTTCCTCTTAGTTTCTTCTTCTTGAGCTTTGACCCCTAGCTCTTAAACTTACCTCAACATCACCACATCTACTCCCATACCACCACAGATTACAATTATCAGCAAAAACATCATTATAACAACAAATACTTTAGATTATAACCAGAAAACAATTTAATCATTCATATAAATGTAATAAACTGAATTAACAGAAGAAGAAAAAAAGTAGTCATTGCATCTGCCATCTCTGGCTGAAACCACCTCTAGTCCGACCACCGGTCTCTTTTTCTCTCGATTGCCCTCTCTCTCGCCGCCGTCAACCGCCGGAACACTTTCTCTCTCTCTCGGTGAAGCTTATCTTTCTTTCTCTTTCTCTCGTACCTGTTTCCATCTTTTGTTTATTGGAAATGAGAAATGAAGATGGATTGGAATATCTTACAAATATTTTCATGCAGACATAATAATAGTGACACATGGGAGAAGCTTTTTAGAAGGAATATCTGCAATTAGACTGACCAATGCATGTAAGGCAAAAGGCAAAAGGAATATTTTCTTTTCCAAAGGAAATGATGAAAGGAGGTGGTAGAACTGATTTTGTATTTAATGATACAGTGCAAGGAATATTTCTGCACATGATGCTACAGTAGTTGCGCCACATCAACCATTTGCCATCTATGCAATAGGGCTTAGTGGATTCCACATGTAACTTATGCATTGGTCTAAGTTAAATTAGGGCTTATGTGAATTCCATGTGTGCCCTAAACCACACATGGTTGCATATGATTGGCCAATTGATTAGGGTTTTATGCTTGGAATAGTGAAAATCAACTCATCTTTTAGTATTATAAAGAGATTAGCAAAATAACATCTATTGCAAAAATTACAAATTCTATAATGATACACCTTTAATTAATATAGACAACAACAAAAGACTCTATACATAAAGGTAAACTTTTCCCCGTATTCTAATCAGAGCAGGGCATCACCGACAACTTGATCATAATCATTACCTGAGAACCTGGACCCCCAAAGGTCCAGCAAGTACACAAAACAGAGAGTTAGTAAGGAATCCCAAAATAAATGTAAGTATATCGAATATTATACACTTAATAACAACATAATAAATCCTACTAACATTCGCACCATAAAGATGCAAGATTACACAATCAAGATACATTTATAATTCATAAATCAAGTATTAAGTAAATCATATAATCCACGTAATCATCAAGTTACTCACAATTGACATACAAATAACAATCATGTATCATCAAAATCAAGTTACTTACAATTGATACACAAATAGCAATTAATGCACAACAATAGTATCAATTACCAAGTAGTTCACATAATGATTCCACATTCATCTCCTAATGCACTCTAATGCCAAATATTCAATGTCATGTCACCTTAGACACACCTAAATGCATGTGGTACCCGCTCAAATTAGGAAAGAATTATATTCATTCGCATCATGTTCAGTTTTAAGTCATGAGGGACATCGCTCAATTTGATTCATGAATGCATGAATGTACATTTACCACTTATGATGATACTCTTCACATCTACTCATGAATATTAGGATATCTCAACCTAATATTTCTTAGGGTCTTGCTAAACAGTGCCCCCGGGGCCCCCCGGGGCACTCTTTAAGGATTCCATTTAAGGAAATAATTTATTCAAAAAGTTGAACATTTCAATTTCCAATGCGTTCACTTCACACATTTTCATAATTTCTTTTATAAAACATTACTATTTAAAGGCTTAAAGAGTGCCCCGGAGGCACTATTTAGCATTTGCCTATTTCTTAAGTTCTCATCAAATCATCTCAACACATCATCATTATGGTTATACATTCAAGCATACATATCATATAGCAATAATCATATTATCATAAATCATCCACTCATGTGATATCATGAATCATAACATCATCTCAACATACATAATCATCATAGTTAATCAACATATACAATATCACAACTCAATTCATCATTCAAGACTCAATTTATAGTCAAATACATCATTAAATAATCATAAGATCATAATTCAATCAGAGTATAAGCATATATATCATTTATTCAACAAAATCACATTTTTCTGCACTGATAAGCTCGTTAAGCGAGCTCAGGGCGAGCTCGAAGCGAGTAAAACCAGAAGGCAACATGTCCAACTCGCCACGGCTAGCAATCACTCGCCACGGCGGGTTGCACAGATTCAACAAAATCATGTTTTCGGGTTTTTGGTGAAAAACCCCCAAATCTCGAAATTTCAATATACCAATTCATAAAGGTGATAACTTTGGACATGTATAAGCATACTAAACATAGAAGTACAACTTATAACAAGTATTAACAACATTTCATGCTAGAAATCATCAATCTTATCATTTTTCATAAAAACTCATTTTTCTCATCAACAAACACAATCAACTCATAAATTAGTGATTTTTCTCATATCAATTTATCTATTAAACATGAATAGACATTTAGAATCATTCAATCAACATCAAATCACATAGATAAACACATTCTCAATTATCTCCCCCAAAAACCCAAAAGAAAAGAGTGAGAGAGGATTGGGATGAAGAGAAATAGATTTTCTCCTCCTCTCTTGATCACTCTAGAATCCACATACTACTCTCATACCTTTGATTGGTTGGAAACTCTAGTCCTCATTTCCTCTCTTTGATTCTAACTTGGCTTTTCTTCTCTTTCCCTCTACTTTCTCTAAGCTTCTTTCTCTTCTCTCTTTTTTTTCTCATGAGAACTTTTCTCTCTACCTCCATCCATATTTCATACAAATGAATTCCTCTCTATAACTTATACTTTTATATTCCAAACTTAGGTTAATGTAGAATCTCCAAAATAACCTTACTAATACAACCTAGGCCCATTAACTAAAAGCTCAATTCTCACAACACCTCATAATTCTATTATTTTACTACTTTTCTATTAATAGCTAAAACCACATAACCAATATTAATTAATTAACTCCTTCTAACTTAATTAAGGGTTCTCAACTAGATTGTAAGACCCAAGATTCCACTGTACAGTTTTTCTAAGGAACTCTAGTGTCGGCTACGAGTTTTAGGGTTTTTGGTGAAGCGGTTTTGTGAGTATCGTCGCATTAATGAGATTTTTGCTGAAACGGAGCCTGTTTTGTGCTCGTGCGCTGGAAAGGCACAGACTTTCGGGTCGTGATCCTCTTTTAAGTATGAGGAGATTTCTGTGGTCTTAGAATAACGAGTTTTGGATTATTCTTGTTTTTGGAAAAACGAGTAGGATTTTACCCGTCGTTGTAAAATTTTATGGCGTCTGAATTCAGTGAGTTTTCGGATGGAGGTTTTATATATCTGCGTGAGTTAGGATATGTCCTGAGATTAATTTTCTAAGGTGTAGAAGAAAATTACAGTCGGGGAAAAAGATTCGGCGATAAGTTTTGGAATTGTTAAACGTTAGACGTTCTTTCCGTAGGTTTTATGTTTTTGTGATTTACGTTCGTCGCGTCGCGCGAGAGCTGAATACGAGACTTGTGGTGGATGAGTTGATGATATCTTGTGACTAAATCATAAAGCAAATTGATCCAATGGCTAGGGTTTAAGCTTGGACTTTTGACTTTGATCCATTGGTGGATTGGCTATCAAGAGCTTTGTAAATAGTAAGGAGGTTCATGACTTGTGGACTTAGGAAAATCACAAACTTCACTCTCATTCTTTCTCTCTTCCACGTGAAACTCCATTACTTTCTCAACTTCACAAATTTTCCATTCCTCACCAATTGTGTCCATTTCAAGCTTGGGAGCTTTGTGGAATTGTTATAGAGAATCACTTGCCTAAGGAAGCGCGTTGTGTTGTTTGAGCGTGTGTTGTTGACGGAAGCTTGCCGAGGTAAGGGCTCCACTTTATTTCTGTCTTTTCACTGAGTTATAACATGTTTGTTGGTTATTTTCGGTGATGCGTGTTTGGCATGTATGTGTTATGTATTCTCGTGATGAGAAAGTGTTTATAATACGTGCGTTGTTTTACATATGATTGGAGATGTATGTATGAACATGTGGGTGAATACATATGATTGGAAACGTATGTATGTTTGTTGTGGTTTGTTACATATGATTGGATATGTATGTATGTTGTTGGGATGGTTTACATATGCTAGGGAGGTATGTATTTGTTGCATTAGTATACATGGGGAATCGTATGCTCATGCATTGTTAGTGCGTAGTGGCGGGAGTGGACTACGAGGTGTGGTTGCAGGAGTGGACCCATCTGATTCTTATAGGGTTTTATTGAGTTCAATACATGGTTGCGGGAGTGGACCATGGGGTGTGATTGCGGGAGTGGATCCACCTTAATCCTTTGTGATTTTGTTGAGTTCGATACATGGTTGCGGGAGTGGACCATGGGGTGTGATTGCGGGAGTGGATCCACCTTAACCTTGTGATTTCGTTGGTGTTTTAGTAGGGGTTGGACCTACAGTTCTGGAACTCATGCATCGTGGTAGCTAGGGTTAGTACCACGCATTGTAGAAGTCTGCATTAGGCTTGGTGTGCATTATATATATAAACCCGTTGGTGGGAATTGCTTTGGTGGTTAAGAGCTTTCTCTTGTGTTTGTGGAATTATTGTTATGTGTACAATCTTTCGCACCAGTTATATATATATATACTTTTATTTTGTGGTGACCCTTTCTTTCATTTGCGGGCTCATCCCACCCCAGATGACGATGTAGGTCGAGAGGATGGTGTTGGCAGTTCTAGGCCATAGTGAGCACGTGGTGAAGCTTAGTATAGTTAGACTATGCGCCGGTGTGTTTTGTGCACCGTGCTTTTTGGGTTCAGGCATAGGATTCTAACTTGTTTTGTTGTAAGTATTAAATACTTAGACTTGGATTGTAATTATTCAGGAATACACTTTGCTTGTCGAAGCACCTTATGGTAATGAGTTCTTTTGTATATTTGAATGCCGGCTCATTGAAAAATATTCTATGCGCACTCTGAGTGTTAGTTGAAAAAGAAAAAAAATATTGACTTTTTGGCCTTTGAAAAACGGGCTGTTACAATTGGTATCAGAGCACGGCTTTAAATCTTCAAAGGGAAAGTGTATACTTGAGTCGTTAATCCAGAGTCGGTTAGAACATAGCTAGAGTAGTGACAGTTCTAGTGTTCGTTCTGTGTCGGGTTGTGAGTTAGTAACCGTTGAGTGGAATTTTCTGTTGAGACTCAGAAATGTTTGGATAAGGAATCTAATCAGAATTGGTATTGTACATAAAGTTTCGGTGTTTCTTTTTGGAGGGTAGCCAGTAACTGCTTCGCGTGAACCTAGGGAAATTGGCTATGTCGCGGAGGCGAAAGAGGTGACTTTGGAAATTTTTGTTTGTGGGCACGAGGATCTTTGGGAATTAGAGGTTGTGAACCTCTGTTGTGAGGTTAATTTTTGAGTGGTGAACTCGTTGAGAGTTGCGGTCGGTGCACGGTTGTGCCAGTGTGTTGGTGAGAGTATCCGTGTGACTTCACCCGGTGTTAGCATCTGTGTGGCTGCACCTAATCCTGAGGGATTTTGTTGTGTTGGTGATGGTAATAATTAGTCGAGTTGTTACTCTTACCTTTAGTTTCGAGGACGAAACTTCTTTTTGGAGGGTAGTAATGTAAGACCCAAGATTCCACTGTACAGTTTTTCTAAGGAACTCTAGTGTCGGCTACGAGTTTTAGGGTTTTTGGTGAAGCAGTTTTGTGAGTATCGTCGCATTAATGAGATTTTTGCTGAAACGGAGCCTGTTTTGTGCTCGTGCGCTGGAAAGGCACAGACTTTCGGGTCGTGATCCTCTTTTAAGTATGAGGAGATTTCTGTGGTCTTAGAATAACGAGTTTTGGATTATTCTTGTTTTTGGAAAAACGAGTAGGATTTTACCCGTCGTTGTAAAATTTTATGGCGTCTGAATTCAGTGAGTTTTCGGATGGAGGTTTTATATATCTGCGTGAGTTAGGATATGTCCTGAGATTAATTTTCTAAGGTGTAGAAGAAAATTACATGCGCGGAAAAAGATTCGGCGATAAGTTTTGGAATTGTTAAACGTTAGACGTTCTTTCCGTAGGTTTTATGTTTTTGTGATTTACGTTCGTCGCGTCGCGCGAGAGCTGAATACGAGACTTGTGGTGGATGAGTTGATGATATCTTGTGACTGAATCATAAAGCAAATTGATCCAATGGCTAGGGTTTAAGCTTGGACTTTTGACTTTGATCCATTGGTGGATTGGCTATCAAGAGCTTTGTAAATAGTAAGGAGGTTCATGACTTGTGGACTTAGGAAAATCACAAACTTCACTCTCATTCTTTCTCTCTTCCACGTGAAACTCCATTACTTTCTCAACTTCACAAATTTTCCATTCCTCACCAATTGTGTCCATTTCAAGCTTGGGAGCTTTGTGGAATTGTTATAGAGAATCACTTGCCTAAGGAAGCGCGTTGTGTTGTTTGAGCGTGTGTTGTTGACGGAAGCTTGCCGAGGTAAGGGCTCCACTTTATTTCTGTCTTTTCACTGAGTTATAACATGTTTGTTGGTTATTTTCGGTGATGCGTGTTTGGCATGTATGTGTTATGTATTCTCGTGATGAGAAAGTGTTTATAATACGTGCGTTGTTTTACATATGATTGGAGATGTATGTATGAACATGTGGGTGAATACATATGATTGGAAACGTATGTATGTTTGTTGTGGTTTGTTACATATGATTGGATATGTATGTATGTTGTTGGGATGGTTTACATATGCTAGGGAGGTATGTATTTGTTGCATTAGTATACATGGGGAATCGTATGCTCATGCATTGTTAGTGCGTAGTGGCGGGAGTGGACTACGAGGTGTGGTTGCAGGAGTGGACCCACCTGATTCTTATAGGGTTTTATTGAGTTCAATACATGGTTGCGGGAGTGGACCATGGGGTGTGATTGCGGGAGTGGATCCACCTTAATCCTTTGTGATTTTGTTGAGTTCGATACATGGTTGCGGGAGTGGACCATGGGGTGTGATTGCGGGAGTGGATCCACCTTAACCTTGTGATTTCGTTGGTGTTTTAGTAGGGGTTGGACCTACAGTTCTGGAACTCATGCATCGTGGTAGCTAGGGTTAGTACCACGCATTGTAGAAGTCTGCATTAGGCTTGGTGTGCATTATATATATAAACCCGTTGGTGGGAATTGCTTTGGTGGTTAAGAGCTTTCTCTTGTGTTTGTGGAATTATTGTTATGTGTACAATCTTTCGCACCGGTTATATATATATATATATACTTTTATTTTGTGGTGACCCTTTCTTTCATTTGCGGGCTCATCCCACCCCAGATGACGATGTAGGTCGAGAGGATGGTGTTGGCAGTTCTAGGCCATAGTGAGCACGTGGTGAAGCTTAGTATAGTTAGACTATGCGCCGGTGTGTTTTGTGCACCGTGCTTTTTGGGTTCAGGCATAGGATTCTAACTTGTTTTGTTGTAAGTATTAAATACTTAGACTTGGATTGTAATTATTCAGGAATATACTTTGCTTGTCGAAGCACCTTATGGTAATGAGTTCTTTTGTATATTTGAATGCCGGCTCATTGAAAAATATTCTATGCGCACTCTGAGTGTTAGTTGAAAAAGAAAAAAAATATTGACTTTTTGGCCTTTGAAAAACGGGCTGTTACATAGATCAATAATCCTAAGAGATTACTAAAATACCCTTCACTTATCCAAAACATAATTATTCATAAAGTCATGAAATTAGATATATTCAGTTAAATAAATAAATAAATAAATAATCACACAAAATTCTATTTATTTAAATACGGCTATTACAGGTCGTGGCTCAGCCAGGTCACCCTAGCTCCGCCTCTAGCGGTGAGATGAAAGAAAACCAATGGAGACTTTTGGTTCTGGTGGACGTCACTTTAGGTGGACGAATGAGGACACTGGGTGCTTTACACGGTGTTGGCTTGTGACTAGGAAAAGAATCATATATATATATATATATATATGTGGGGACATAAAGGGGAAGTTAAATGAATAGTAGTAATGATATGACTCATCAAAGTTACACTATATGGATCAAGAGTTGTTCTTGCAAACACTATTTTAGGTATTCTTGATTTGAAATATTTCGAGCTTTCTTAGAGTATCGATAAATATGTAAAAAGTGACGATCTGCTTGATGCCACTAGGCTCCTATATATATGCATCGTCTTAACGATTTGGGCGATAATATCTCTTAGTGGGTAGGGAGTGGTTAATTAGCTCCGCTCCTGCTCCTCCTGGTGTGTCCCCTGTGTTCCCCATCCTACTTTTGTTTGGTAAGGCTAATGAAGCAAGCCATTTGGATAAGTGTTATGGGCGTTATGGACCTCCGATTATTGTGGCGGGTCAAGGCCACCCAAAACTCTAGGCCTCGCCTAGTCCATAACCCCTAAGTACTAGACTCGTGGCAGGGCATAGTGTATCAAAATTAATGTCTTACGAACTTTCAAAAAATGAGTCAATTTTGATGTATTTATTTGACATAACAAAAGATTTTTTATTAACATCATATTTTATAGATGTGATCTATATTATAATATATTTTAATCCAACGTCAATTTTGTAAGACGATTATCCCATAAAGAATTATCGGAGTTGTCATATTATTAAGTTTGACACATTGATGTTATTTGATCCTGACTCATATAAATATATCTTAATTTAATTTGTTGGAACTAATATACCTTACTCGCACCATTAAATTTGTAAATTATGGGTGTGTGTGTGTGTGTGTGTGACTAAATCCAACGTCAATTTTGTAAGATGATTATTTGATAGAGAATTATCGGAGTTGTCATATTATTAAGTTTGACACGTTGGTGTTATTTGATTCTGACTCATATAAATATATCTTAATTTTATTTCACTACAAGAAAACCTTGATTTACAAACAAATTTTAAAATTAGTTTCTGGCGGAATATTCCCTCCGTAAGTTAGTGAGGGAAAAATTTTCCACAACATAGAATATTCTGCCACAATTATTAATATAAAAATAAAACAAAAATAAAATGACGGAATAGCCACAGTTATTGGTAGAAATATCAGTCAGGAAATTCCAACAGTCCTACCATTTTTTTCTTATTCCACTCCAACAGTATAATGTCTATTTGAAATGTAAGTGTTTTTTTATTATTTTTACAAGTTTTGACTATTGTTGTAATTTTTAATTTCCATTATTAATTATTGTAATTTTTTTTTTATGTTTATAATTTAGGAGTGTTCGTTGGCATTGACGTAATTCCACGTGCTAGACGCTGTGTTGTGGTTGAAAGAGTATTTGGTTTAGCGCGAAGTCTAACTCTACTCGGCATACCAAGTAAGTAATATAAATTAAATTTTGTAAACTTTATGTTTTGAAGTTTAAAATAAATTTTGTAAGTGTAATAATTATTGTAATTGACTAATTTTTTGTTTAAATTTTTTTACTATTGTTATTTGTGTTAGAAAAAAAAAACTTGGCTTTAAGTATTTTACGTAAAAGCTATATTATATTTTCACTTTGCTATAAACTAATATTAAAATAAAAAAAATAAAAATCTGTTGTTATATAAAAAAAAAGAGACTGTTAGAGATATATGCTACCCAATATTAGGTGAAAAAAAAGAATATATTTTTTGTGAAAAAATAAAACTTAATAGTATTTTTTTGGTTCTAAAATAAAAAAGGTTTTTTTATTTCTAAAACCAACAATTATAATAAATTTTTTTAACTCATTTTAATTGATTAAAACAGAATTAGGTGATTAAATTAAAAACAAACAAAGAAAATACGTTGTTATTGATTTTAGGTGATAAAAAAGATCTAAATCATTTTTTTTGTTCAAATATAAAAGCTTCTTTTCTTTCTAAAACTAACAAATATAATTAATTTTTTTTAACTCATAATTTTAATTGAAAAATAATAAAATTAGGTTATTAAAAAACAAACAAAGAAATTAAATACGTTGTTATTGGTTTTAGGTGATAACAAAAATCAGTTTTTTTGTGCTAATTTAATAACTTTTTTTTTCTAAAGCTAAAAATTTAAGTAATTTTTTTAACTCATTTTAATTGAAAAAAATAATAATTATTTTTAAAATAAAACAATGAATGATTAATATATTCAACTATAGTATATGAATTAATTATTAAGTTTATAATTTTAAAAAAAATTAAGGTCACTTAAATAGACTATAATTTATATATTGTTAATAAGTAACTTAAAAGAAGTTTTTAAAATACGAAATTTGGTAATTTATTTTTATATGTGTGAATGTAGCCTATCAATAATACAACCCCTTATATGACATCGATCTAATTAAGGATCGTGTTGATATATTATATTGTATTTTTCAGATATTAGTTATGGATCGTAGGTGGATGTACGATAGATTTGATCCTGGAAAGAGAGGACAAATTAAAGAAATTTTTAAATTAAGGGTTGATCTATTTATCAAAGCCGTTAAACAAAGTCCCGTCGTCATACTTGAAGGGCGAATTAGATGTCCTTGTGCGGTTTGTGATTGTGGACGTATTCGTTGCGAAGATGAAATTAAATATCACCTATATACTAGAGGATTGAGACCCAATTATTGGGTTTGGTGGTGAATCATTTGCGATGGAGACCCCGTTGAGTGCTACTAATCAAGGTTGTCAAAACCGGACCGGCCGGTCGGACCGGTCGAACCGGGAACCGGACCTGCATTTGGTCCGGTTGGTGCGCAAAATCGTTCTGCGAGGGAACCGGGATCAAACCGGTGACCCGGCCGGTCCGACAGGTTTGGAGGTCTAGATTTTTAAAATTTTTTTTTTCGTTTTCAATATTTTTTTAAAAATAAAAACATCAAAAAAGCCAAAATTAGAAACAAACCGGAAAAAGAAAAGAAAAATATGATTTTAATTAAGATATTACAAGGCTATGACTTTTCCATTTATCATGATATGTGTAACATCCCAAATTTAATTAATAGAAGAAAATTAATTAAATGAGTATTATGGGAGCTTAACTGGAAATTAAGTAACCAAGTATGAAGGAATAATTAAATGGCAAGTACACTTGATTTTGTACACAAGGCATGTTATATTAGGACAAGAGAGTAAACCAACAAAAAAAAAAAAAACTACAAATATGCTGTATGATAAATGGAAGTAGTAAGTCTAAGACATGTGAGTGGCTTCCTTGTAATTAAGTACACATTTAGTGCCTATATATATATGACCTTTGGAGATGGAAAAATCAGAAACTCTCTTCTTTCTTTTCCTAACCCGCCGCTGCTACTCCATTTCTTAACCCTTAAAGAATTGCTCTCCAATTCTCATGAATCCTTGAACCATAGTTGCATGTCACCCTTTAAATACAAGCAAGAGTAGAGCTTCAACTCCAAATACTCCCCTCACCCATCTGAATTGCAGCAAAAACCTCTCATTAAAAAGAATTACATATGTTCTTGTCATTGCATGCAAGAGTTTTGGCTATCCAATGGGAAATTTGGTGGTGTTAATGGTCAGTTTGGATACCCATGACTTATAGAAGGACAAGAGGTGTTCTCCAACTTGTAAACCAACCTCTGATGACTAAGAAAAATTCAGGTAACATAAACCCCTCCTTCTTCTTCATAAACTCCCTACATGGTCCATTTCTTCTTGTATTAGAAACTCACAAATCCAATTATCCTTCAAATTGACCTTTGATTCTGTTTGTACAACCTAAATTACGAGTATGGAGATGATTGGAAAGTATGGGTATCATAGAGAAGTGGAAATTGGAAGAATTGTGCAAACCCGTATTCTATGACAGGGTCTCACTAAAACGGTAATTACTCTCTCCTCGTAGCTCCGTTTGAAACGATTCCTTTTTCTATGGATAGATAACAAAATTCCCTTCGTTTTGAGTACAAACTTCGTAGGTTTTGGCTTAAAATCGAAGTCTGTAGAGCATTTTGAAGTTGGAGATCTGATGCTGAGTTATGCTGAATTTCTGGTGTACTCGCTGTAGCGAGTAAGAGCTCGCCCGGCGAGTTTCTCAGGGCTGAAATGCTCCATAAGTGTGAAAATTTGATGCTAGGGTGTTGGAGGCATTATTGGGGACTCCTTGAAGCAACCGGGATTGATCTCAAAGTCGTAGGGAACACGCAGAGTCAGATTTAAGCTTCGTTTTCCAGGTGGGTTCCTTAGGATAGTTTAGTTAGCTTCCCAAAATCATGAAATTGCATGTTAACATAGGAATTTAGGGAAATGTTGTGTGAGGAGAATTAATCCCCAAATTCACCTCCATTCTGTTTTAATATTATGTATGTTATCTTGCTGCACTGGTTAAATGAGGATTGTAGGTGTTATTTCTGAAAAACTATGATTTTAGCAAAACAGGGTAATTTCTGTATGAACTCGCTACAGCGAGTTACTGGCGAGCATTCATGGCGAGCTGGGTTCTGGGCTGATGAAACTTGCCATGGCGAGCTTCTGTTCGCCACAGCGAGTTGATTTAGATCAGGACCTATAATCTCGCCATGGCGAGCTGGTAACACGCCATAGCGAGCTTGTACAGAATTGATCTATATTTTTAATTTCTAAACGAATTCATATGCACTCGTTTTATATCCTCATCAGAGTCAGATAGTTTGCAGTAATATAATTAATGTAATATCGAACAGAATGTTAATCACAGATTATCACTAGGGCATAACTTAGCATTTGATTAGGTTGTATGCTCCCCGGGTTTTGGGAAATTATGGTAGTAATAACTAAATTAGTATCAGTCAATCATGAGCGAACTGTGATGTCGCGCTATGGACTCCCAATGGGATAATCCATTAGGATAAGTTATTGTGAGCTGCATGCCGTGACCGAATCGGTTGACGGATATGGCAGGCCTCTGAGACATGCTCACCTCAGAGTGTCCTTGTGTTTAAAATGAATAAGAGTTTGTTTATCTGTGTTACACTTTTAAATTCTATTATCAGGATATTATTATATATATATATATATATGTTAGTATGTTGTGACTGATTAGGACTCCCCCGGTGTAGTCACCTCTAGGAGGGTAGTAGGACTCACTGAGGCTTAGTAGTCTCACCCCACTCCAAATCAATTTTTTTAGGTAGACAGGTTAACTGGAGCAAGGACCTGGATGGAGCTGATGATTGGAGCGAGGCTTGGATCATCACTTTAGACGATTTTAGTCTTTCCTTGTTTTAGTTTATTTGTATATCTTGAATTTCTATTCTATTCCGCTGTATTTCTTAAATTTATTAACTGATGTAAAGAATTATTTTCTGTTTACCTCGTTTAATTTATTGTACTCAGATCCATTTATTTATGTCTTGACTAAATATTCTAGATATTTTAGTTGGGGCGTTATAATTGGTATCAGAGCAGGTCGATCCAGTATCGGACCTTGCCATGAGTCAATCCAATCCTTTCCTAAATAATACAGACCCTTTGGATCTGGACTGTTTACGCTGAAACCATCGCGTGCTGAGCCTGATCAACTCAGTATTGCGTATGGTAGGCAGGGTATTATGGTTTAGAAGTGAAGTGAACTCTGGAATTCCAACGTTTAACCCGTAGTGAAGCTGCAAAGAAGGAGCATTCGTCGAAAAGGACTCTTATAAGTAGATATTGGGACGATGGCAAATGGTGCCACATAAGTAAGTTGTGGATGGCAAGCGATGAATGCGAGTGTATCTTTATGCTGAGATGCTTAGTGCATAACAGTATTCCACTGGCACTATGTGTCAGCTAAACTTCCTGAACCTATAAGTCACCTTATCTTGTCAAGAGCTTAATTTCAGCCAAGTTTGTGGAACCATCAACACCAATGATAGTAGTCAGTAAACCAAAACTCATCCTAAATTCAAGTTAGTATACGACTGAGAGTTATGAGTATTGTGCAAGGTAGAGAATTGGGCGAACCACTGAATTATCCTTCTACACTCTGTCAAACTCGCTTAGCGAGTAAATGCGCGCTGCAGCGAGCTTAGCAGGCTGCTGCTACTGCTTGTTGCAACATGGTTCTCTGTTCAAGTCATTTTTAGTTATGGTGAACAGTCTCAAGCCCTTCTTGTGTACCTTATCATTCTACCTTTGAGCTTTGGTGTAAGCAACCCCCAGCCACATTGTGAGCATAATAGTTGTTGAGGAATTACGTTGGAGATGATATTAGAATTCGGAAACAATAAGAAATTGGACTGAGTGTACCCTTCCGTTAGAGACCAATAAGTGTGGTGAAACCATTAGGAGTTTAACCGTATTTGATGATTAGAATCCTTTGAACCCGTAGTCGTGCCCGAGGAAAACACATTAAGTCCAATCACCTATAGGACTCCGAACCAGTAACCCAACATAGTGAACCTGATGGATATAATAGAAATTCAACAAAACCGTTCGTGGTAGAGAAACCAATTAGAAACAAATCACATTCTTATGTTCCCTCAAGATACCTTATTAGGCACCCGTTTAGAATGCCTTCCCTAAGTTACTCCGACCTTTCATCTCGTGATAGTATTTCTAATTCACCATTAAGAGGTAAACTTCATTTAGTACCACAGTTAGGAATTTCCTTTTCAACTACACCAGTTTTTTTGAAGTAGACCCAGCCAACTCATTAAGTACCTTTACTACCACGTCCCTAAAGTAGTAACTCAATGGATTAGCACAAACCGATACTACGTGTTTAGAATTTCAAATCGAACAACCTATACTAGAGAATCACATTAGAAGCCAATAATAGAACCTTGACACATAAGTATAGAACTTGCCTCACATCAAAATTAAATTCCTCCTTAGAGACACCGTCATCCAAATACGTTTGTTAAGGACCGTTAAATCAAGCATCCAAATACTAGCAACCTAGAACTTTTGACCAATTTAATTGCCCCGTTAAGAATAGGAAACCTCAGTATCCGTACCTTAATATCTTCTTATCGCAAAACCTATTAGGTGAACACCTAAGATAACTACCTCTAGATGTCAGTAAATAGGACCGGCCTATCAGAGTATACCAGTAGTCGCACCAGACCCTTGTAGGTTAAGTTTTAATTAGTGTAACAGTTAAGGATTATCGTTAGCACTGTCAGACGCCAAGTCAATCCGTAGTTGCCTTGCCATTAGATGGATTAGAGACCGGAAACTCAATTCCATGTTAGATTGACCATTCAATTTACGAACCCTTGCAGTTGAACCGTTTAGCTAAGAAATCAGTTGGATCAGTTAACAGTACGTTCGAAAGTTGTCATCCAGTTACCCTTAGGCTAGTGATTCAATATTGTAGGCCCACTAGCCATCCGGTTTGAGGATTAGGTTTAAATTACCATACTTTATTACTCTCTTGATGCCAACCAAGCTATAATACCACCTAGGATAATAACACTAGACTAGATGCCAGCGGCATAAGGTCAACATTTTTGTGTGGGACAAACCTCAAACCAGACAGTAGAAGACAAAATAGGAGACTGTGCCAATGTTACCAATTCCTGGAATATTCCTTTAGGTATTTTATCCAGACTTAAGTAACTATGTTTGACCTTAGTCTTAGCTACCGACACTCCTCAGTATACTCGGATCCTTCCGCTAGGAGACTGTTAGAAATCATTTAGACACACCAGTGAGAAATCGTCAGTAAGAAACTTGAGTGAGAATCCAGTGTCCTGAGAGCACTGACAGCAGAAATAGAGATGTAGAACATCAGCCTGAATTCAATAGGAAAACAATCTTTAATTACCTCTCATTCGTTCTGAGATTCTTTTCAGCCAGCTCATTGGACCAAGCAATGTTCAGATCTGCGTTCATAAGCCCTGGGACACTATGTACGTGTGAATTCTATAACTTGTCTGACTACGTGTCAGATGAGAAAATTCTTCTCGTGCCTTAAGTGACTTGTCAATCACATGTTATGCCTAAATTCAATTAGGATTCAAACTTTTCAAATTCCTTGAAGCCAATTAGTTACATTAATAATGATTAATGTCACACTCAAGTAACCGCATCAAGTGTTTTCAGTTTTTCCGTTGTGTTATCATTAGCTACAATTTATCTGCGGAAGTTAATTATTCTTGAGAAGGTCAAGAATACTTGCAGTTTCATTTCTTACTCGCTCGGTTGATCTATCAATCAACGTACTTCAAATCACCCCGGTCGAACTTACCTAGCTCAGTATCAGCAAATCGGTAAACTTCGTGCACTCGAATCCAGTAATCTGTTCTTCAATAAAGATAGTTATCTATCTTTCGTAGCCTTATCAGCCGAATTCAGAATTAAGTTGGACCAATTCCAAGTTCAGTGGAATTAAGTTATACCAGTGGAAGCAGAGCTGAGGATCCAAACCTGCTAACTTCGTGCTCCTAACCATGTAAGATCAGTGTGTTAACCTTGAGCGTCTCTGCCCGAACATTTCAACCTTCCAAAACTCAATTCCTATAATCTCGTGACATCAAGCGCTGAAGCTTGAACGCCTGGACCGGAATATTCCAATTCCAAGTCTTGTCGCCAGTAACTAGCTAGTATAAGTGTTAATTACTCGCCTGGGAAAAATACCATCCTCATTTAGAAACCCTTTCCTATCCTTAGTGATCTGTTAAGATAACTCATCAACCGTTCTAAGCCAAACCGTTCAATCCAGCCTTAGCATCACAAATTCAGACCTTATGCTTTCAGCTAGCCAAGTTCCTTACATTAGTTACCAACGAAGGATTTCAAACAAGTTTGACCTATAACCCGAGAAATGATCTGAGCATAAGTGCGTCCACGTGTTAAATGTACAACTCGATCATCGTGTCGTGACGGGATAGATAGAGATTGTAGGTGGGATTTTAGCGGATAACTATAAGTTCATGTGCGGATGAGTCTAACTCGTTGGCGGAAGAACCAGTAGTGTTTAGACAATTTTCCACTCGTTTTATATTTCGATCGATTCCAGAGTAAATACACAAAACGTGATACAGAGGTACATCTAACATGGCAAGCATGGTGGTGCTCAGAAGGGAGAATGACAATATGATTGAGAGAATTTGGATATGACAATATCCATACCAGGCCAGATACCGACCCTCTAAACCAGTTGAAACTGGAACTAATTCCATTTGGAATGAAAGTAGTGTAATGGTAGTAAGAAGTTGAATCAGAGTGCGCAGCACTGGAACTTTGAGACTAGGAGGATAACCTTTAGCCAGTAACCTTAACAGAGGAAAGTCTTATTCCAAGGGATTGAATGCTATTGACTGGAGAACAGACAAAGTGAAGAATTGGATGCAGACATAAACAGCCTACCCTGATGTGGAATGGAGAAGCTTGAATTTCGAGGACGAAATTTCTTTAAGGGAGGTAGATTGTAACATCCCAAATTTAATTAATAGAAGAAAATTAATTAAATGAGTATTATGGGAGCTTAACTGGAAATTAAGTAACCAAGTATGAAGGAATAATTAAATGGCAAGTACACTTGATTTTGTACACAAGGCATGTTATATTAGGACAAGAGAGTAAACCAACAAAAAAAAAAAAACTACAAATATGCTGTATGATAAATGGAAGTAGTAAGTCTAAGACATGTGAGTGGCTTCCTTGTAATTAAGTACACATTTAGTGCCTATATATATATGACCTTTGGAGATGGAAAAATCAGAAACTCTCTTCTTTCTTTTCCTAACCCGCCGCTGCTACTCCATTTCTTAACCCTTAAAGAATTGCTCTCCAATTCTCATGAATCCTTGAACCATAGTTGCATGTCACCCTTTAAATACAAGCAAGAGTAGAGCTTCAACTCCAAATACTCCCCTCACCCATCTGAATTGCAGCAAAAACCTCTCATTAAAAAGAATTACATATGTTCTTGTCATTGCATGCAAGAGTTTTGGCTATCCAATGGGAAATTTGGTGGTGTTAATGGTCAGTTTGGATACCCATGACTTATAGAAGGACAAGAGGTGTTCTCCAACTTGTAAACCAACCTCTGATGACTAAGAAAAATTCAGGTAACATAAACCCCTCCTTCTTCTTCATAAACTCCCTACATGGTCCATTTCTTCTTGTATTAGAAACTCATAAATCCAATTATCCTTCAAATTGACCTTTGATTCTGTTTGTACAACCTAAATTACGAGTATGGAGATGATTGGAAAGTATGGGTATCATAGAGAAGTGGAAATTGGAAGAATTGTGCAAACCCGTATTCTATGACAGGGTCTCACTAAAACGGTAATTACTCTCTCCTCGTAGCTCCGTTTGAAACGATTCCTTTTTCTATGGATAGATAACAAAATTCCCTTCGTTTTGAGTACAAACTTCGTAGGTTTTGGCTTAAAATCGAAGTCTGTAGAGCATTTTGAAGTTGGAGATCTGATGCTGAGTTATGCTGAATTTCTGGTGTACTCGCTGTAGCGAGTAAGAGCTCGCCCGGCGAGTTTCTCAGGGCTGAAATGCTCCATAAGTGTGAAAATTTGATGCTAGGGTGTTGGAGGCATTATTGGGGACTCCTTGAAGCAACCGGGATTGATCTCAAAGTCGTAGGGAACACGCAGAGTCAGATTTAAGCTTCGTTTTCCAGGTGGGTTCCTTAGGATAGTTTAGTTAGCTTCCCAAAATCATGAAATTGCATGTTAACATAGGAATTTAGGGAAATGTTGTGTGAGGAGAATTAATCCCCAAATTCACCTCCATTCTGTTTTAATATTATGTATGTTATCTTGCTGCACTGGTTAAATGAGGATTGTAGGTGTTATTTCTGAAAAACTATGATTTTAGCAAAACAGGGTAATTTCTGTATGAACTCGCTACAGCGAGTTACTGGCGAGCATTCATGGCGAGCTGGGTTCTGGGCTGATGAAACTTGCCATGGCGAGCTTCTGTTCGCCACAGCGAGTTGATTTAGATCAGGACCTATAATCTCGCCATGGCGAGCTGGTAACACGCCATAGCGAGCTTGTATAGAATTGATCTATATTTTTAATTTCTAAACGAATTCATATGCACTCGTTTTATATCCTCATCAGAGTCAGATAGTTTGCAGTAATATAATTAATGTAATATCGAACAGAATGTTAATCACAGATTATCACTAGGGCATAACTTAGCATTTGATTAGGTTGTATGCTCCCCGGGTTTTGGGAAATTATGGTAGTAATAACTAAATTAGTATCAGTCAATCATGAGCGAACTGTGATGTCGCGCTATGGACTCCCAATGGGATAATCCATTAGGATAAGTTATTGTGAGCTGCATGCCGTGACCGAATCGGTTGACGGATATGGCAGGCCTCTGAGACATGCTCACCTCAGAGTGTCCTTGTGTTTAAAATGAATAAGAGTTTGTTTATCTGTGTTACACTTTTAAATTCTATTATCAGGATATTATTATATATATATATATATATATGTTAGTATGTTGTGACTGATTAGGACTCCCCCGGTGTAGTCACCTCTAGGAGGGTAGTAGGACTCACTGAGGCTTAGTAGTCTCACCCCACTCCAAATCAATTTTTTTAGGTAGACAGGTTAACTGGAGCAAGGACCAGGATGGAGCTGATGATTGGAGCGAGGCTTGGATCATCACTTTAGACGATTTTAGTCTTTCCTTGTTTTAGTTTATTTGTATATCTTGAATTTCTATTCTATTCCGCTGTATTTCTTAAATTTATTAACTGATGTAAAGAATTATTTTCTGTTTACCTCGTTTAATTTATTGTACTCAGATCCATTTATTTATGTCTTGACTAAATATTCTAGATATTTTAGTTGGGGCGTTATAATATGAATATTTACAAAGTAATTGACAACATATTTGTTCTTAGTTTGGCAACAAAGTAATTACATATAATTACAAAATAATAACAAATAATATTGTAATTATTACAAATGATATTCTATTGATTGATAATAATAGTGTGAGATTTTGTCAAAAAAAAAAAAATAGTGTGAGATATTTAAAATATTTGTAATTAATGTTGGCTAAGATATTGCTCTTTTATTTAATAGTTAAAACTTTGATTATTATACAATTTTTTTTGAAGAAGCAAAATTAGCTCACCCAAATTAGAATATTATCCTTACCAAAAAAAAATGGAATATTATGCATTTTTTTGTTTAATATATTTTATATATTATAAAAAATATATATTTAATTAAAAACGGTCCGACCCCGGTCCGACCCCGATCCGACCATTGAACCTTGAACCGGTAAGCTCACCGGTTCGATGACCGGTCCGGTTCTAACAACCTTGCTACTAATATTGGTGATGTGAATCGAGGTGGTTCAAGCAGCAGTGCGCCAACAATAGTTGCTCAAAATTATCAACATTACCCCTTCAACGAGATGAACGATATGATAAGTGATGCTCTTGGGTTTCATGTGGTGAACAATGGGTCGAGAGATGATGAATATGAAGGAGATGAACTTCTGAATGCTGAAGCCCATAGATTTTTTAATCTCTTAAAAGAGACAAATGAACCGTTGTTTGAAGGTTCTACAGACTCAAAGTTAATTGTGTGTGTTAAACTTTTGGGTATAAAGTCTCGATATCTAGTTCCAGAATTAGCCATGGAAGACATCACAAAGTTGTGCTTGGAAACAACACCCATCCCCGCCCGTGGTGATTTGCCGCGAACTTATTACGAGGCAAAACAACTAGTGTCAAAGCTAGGACTTAAATAAATCTATCGACGCTTTGTAGACACAATCCCCGGCAACGGCGGCAAAAACTTGAATGCATCCTGGCAAGTGTACCAGTCTGTCGTCGAGTAATAATTCACACTCTAGGTGTCTAGAATGAGTTCGTATCCACATGGATCGTGCCAAAGCTTCGTTAGCGTTATTTAAGTCGTTGGTTTCGCATTCGCTTTGGGTTTTTGAAAAAGGTTTTTATAAAAATAGCGTAATGCTTGCAGAAAATAAAGATAAATGATTCAAGAAATATAGAGGCTAGGTATGGTGGTTGGACTCACTCCATTCTTCCTATTTGGCATGAAAGGTGTATAACATAGCTATTCAGATTATTGTTCAGCGGTGACTTTTCCTTCATTGTAGTAACACCTTACTGTTACACTATGTATATTGAAGTTTCCCTACGCTAACAACTAAGGTACCTACGAGAGCCTAACCTCGATGTGTCACATACCCTAATTACTAGGTGAGTTGTTCATTACACATGCATTATTATCTTCACCAATTGCCTCTAGGTCCTAGTATCGGGCTGTTCAGCTTCTAAGTGCTTAGTTCACACCTAGTTCCTGATTCCTCCTCTAACCGCTCAGTTCACGACTAGTTCAGGATGTTACCGTCTCTATACACCTAGCATTATTTACTACTAGTTCCAGACCATATTAAGTTAAGACCTAATATCAATTCTATGGGCGCTCCCGCTTATCCGGACAGATTACGAGATACGTTATTAAAGTGCAAGAAAGTAAATAACAAACATAATACTAAATAACATTTATTATAACTTTGACTCAACCACAGACTCCAAATATTCATAGGGAAGTTCATCTTCTCCACCACAACCTAAGGCATCTAATACAAAAGACTACATATTTAAATTACAAAGGAAATCATAACCTAAACACAAAAGCCTAAAGAAAACATACCTTGCTGAGTTAGTTTTCCCGTAAGGGGAGAAAACTATGCCCTTAGAGCTCCTCCGAACACCTCCTTTATAGTAGAGAGTGTTCTACTATTTCTGAATGAATTAAACAATGAGTGGAGGGCTCTATTTCTAGTTTTCGTAATGGGCCTCAGCAAGCCATCGTGCTGCGATAGGTCCATCGTAGTACGATGGGAAGATTTAGTTCAATTTTATAACTGATCCTGTGCATTTCATCAGCTTGGTCGCCAAGTAATGTCATCGTGCTGCGATGAGTGCCATCGTGCTGCGATGACCAGATATTTTCCAGATTTATTTCTTCCGTTTTCTTGGCCAGCAAGCAGCTTCCATCGTGGCACGATGGAAGCCATCGTGCGACGATGAAATGCTCATTTTCTTCATATTTTGGGCTTTTTCTTGTCTTTTTGCATTCTTGACTCTGTCTTGATGCTTTTCTTGGATTATGTAGGTTTTTCTTCGTATTTGGGCATGTCTTGGTCATTTTACTACTAAAACTAATGCTAAAAATACCATAGAAATTCCTGTCATCACAACCCCAAACTTAAACTGTTGCTTGTCCTCAAGTAACATGCTGTCAGACAAGATCGTTAGAGAAATAAGAGATAAATAAAGATGATAGGAATTTCACAACCCTGCACTTCAGCAATGGTACCGCTGATTCTTACCGCCGCGATCATGCCCACTCCTGCTAGGCTCAGGAGACGTTAATAGTAGTAAATCAAACAAATGTCTGCAAGAGTCCATGTTCAACCTTTTGTCTCTCTCACATTTGTGTTTTTCGCTCATAATTGAAAGGGTTATCTCTCAATCATCGTACAACCTGCCATTTTACCATAGGCTTGCAAGAACTCTAAGCAACCGTTCAAAATTTAATATACATGCATTTTTTGAGGTCTTTTCAGGGTTATAACATGACTAGGGTCAAGGTAGGACATTTTTGGGATAAGTAGGCTAAACATTGGAGTTAAGTTCTACTTTGTTTCCTTTTTGTGTGTGCAACCTTATTCCTTAGGGTGCCTTTTTGTGTGTTGGTGTCAGAGATTAAGAACCGGATGTGTCTTTGTATGGTTCTTTTCTATCACTATTTTTGCCCTTTGGCTCTTTTCTTTGCCTTTTTGGCTTTTTCATTTTTTTTGAAGAGACTAAATTTTTTTTAGGGAATTTTTGATGTTTTCCCGTCTCTTTTTTCATTTTTTTTTCTTTTTGTAGTGATAGTTCTCTGTATACCCACCCCAAACTTAGATATTGCTAGTTCCATGAGCAACCCCAAACTTTGTTGTTGCCAAGACTAGAGAACTATTACCTTAACTCCAAAGAAGGGTAATTTTTTGTTTTTCTGGTCTATAGGCTTGTAACGTGGTTTGTCACCGAAACAAAAGGGATAAGTTTTTACGGCTCAAAATTGGCTAGCAAAGGATAATAATAATAAAGGGTGGCTTGAAAAGGCTCTGGGTTATAACAAACAATTGCCTCAATGCATATAATATCAAATCAACTAGTCAGCAGAGAATTAGAGCAAGTTCTAGAAAATAAACAAGTGCACGGTACTCTCATAGTAAATCGAAAGAAAGTGGTAATACCGTTTGGAAATATTTGGCTCAAATCCTCACATGGCTTAGGTATCTGAAGGCATGAACATTTATCTCACAGACACCGGCTTCATTACTCGTCTCATTGTCTCCCGAACTTCGCACTTCGGAGCAATCACCTTTGGTCTTTGTGTGAAGGTGTGAAACTCGACTCATCAGAATTTATAACTCGCTTCGCTGCAATCTTACCTATAACAGTTTCTCATGCACAAGATAATAAACAGCAAACAGTTATTTAATTTTTTTTTGTAAGTTTGAAAAGGCTGTTAACAGATGAAGATGACATGCAGAATTCATAGTATACTTTATTGAATTGAAAAACTGAATTGAAATTACTGAATTAAAAATACTGAAATATAAATACTTATCCTTGGGTTGCCTCCCAAACAGCGCTTGTTTAGCCTCTCATTAGCTTGAGGCATTTCCTCCATTACAGAGGATAGGTTCGCATGTCTCTCTCTTCTGTAGGAGCTTTCTCCTTAGCTCCTCCCTTCTTGTTGTTCTTTCCATACTTCTCTGGGTCCTGTTGTTCTTTGAAGGTAGCAAAACAGATTCGTCCATCATCTTCTGAAGATGTTGTTTTTATGATGGACTTCCCCTTGCTTTCTGGTGGATGTTCCGTCTTTTCTTCCTTTTGAGCTCTGACCCTGTCGTTCTTCTTTCTTTCAGCAGCAGGCTTCTTCAGAGGTGGCGTAAAAACCCCAAACTTAGATCTTCTGGCCACTTTTCGGTTTCTTCCCCATGCTTTGACCCATGGTGATCGGATGTCCACTTCAATAGTTAGCCGTTTCAATTTGTCAGTTAGTCCTTCGGGTACCTCCTCTTCCTGAGCAGTTTATATCTCTAGCTGCGCCATTTCATTCTCCAGCTCCTCTATCTCTATTTTCACATGTACCTCTTGAACTGGAGTCGGTGGTTGACTACGGTCTGGCAAGTGCACCAGTCTGTCGTCGAGTAATAATTCACACTCTAGGTGTCTAGAATGAGTTCGTATCCATAGGGATCGTGCCGCAGCTTTACTAGCGTTATTTAAGTTTGTGATAGTTTGCATTCGCTTTGGTTTTTGAAAAGGTTTTTATAAAATAAGCGTAATGCTTTGCAGAAATATAAATGCAGAATGTATAAATATAGATTCAAGAAATATAGAGGCTAGGTATGGTGGTTGGACTCCCTCCCTTCTTCATATTTGGCATGACCGGTGTATAACATAGTTACTTAGATTATGTTCGGCGGTGAATTATCCTTGTTGTAGTAATACCTTACTATTACACTATGTCTATTAAAGTTTCCCTACATTAACAACTAAGGTACCTACGAGAGCCTAACCTCGATGTGTCACATACCTTAATTACTAAGTGAGTTGTTTATAAACATGCATTATAACCTTCACCAATTGACCTCTAGGTCCTAGTATCGGGCTGTTCATCTTCTAAGTGCTCAGATCACACCTAGTGCATGATTCCTCCTCTAACCGCTCAATTCACGACTAGTTCAGGATGTTACCGTCTCTATACACCTAGCATTATTTACTACGAGTTCCGGACTAATACCGAGTCAAAACCTAATATCAATTCTATGGGCGCTCCCGCTTATCCGGCCAGATTACGAGAATACGTTATTAAAGTGCACGAAAGTAAATAACAAACATAATTACTAAATATCATTTATTATAACTTAGACTCAATCACAGACTCCAAATATTCATAGGGGAGTTCATCTTCTCCACCACAACCTAAGGCATAAATTATAAAGACTACATATTTAAATTACAAGAATTATAACCTAAATACAAACGCCTAAAGAAATCATACCTTGCTGAGTTAGTTTTCCCGTAAGGGGAGAAAACTATGCCCAATAGAGCTCCTCTGAACCTCTCCTTATAGTAGAGAGTGTTCTACTATTTCTGAATGAATAAAACAATGAATGGGAGGCTCTATTTATAGTTTTCGTAATGGGCCTCAGCAAGGCATCGCAGCACGATAAGGCCATCGTACTGCGATGTGAAGATTCAGTTCAAAATTATAACTGATCCTGTGCATTTCATCAGCTTGGGCGCCAAGTAACATCATCGTACTCCGTTGTATGGCATCGTACTGCGATGGAAGATTTTCTCAAGATTTATTTCTTCTGATTGATTGGCGTGCAAGGAGCTTTCATTGTGGCACGATAGCACACATCGTGCTGCGATGGAATGCTGTATTTCTTCACTTTTTGGGCTTTTTCTTGTCTTTTTGCATCTTGGACTCTGTCTTGATGCTTTTTCTTGCTTTTGTAGGTTTTCCTTCGTATTTGGGCCTGTCTTGGTCATTTTACTACTAATAATAATACTAAAAATGACGTAGAAATTCCTGTCATCACAACCCCAAACTTAAACTGTTGCTTGTCCTCAAGTAACATGCTGTCAGACAAGATCGTTAGAGAAATAAGAGATAAATAAGATGATAGGAATTTCACAACCTTGCTTAATTATTTCAGCAATGGTACCGCTGATTTCTTACCGCAGCGATCATGCTCAGTCCTGCTAGGCTCAGGAGACGTCAATGGTAGCAAATCGGACAAATGTCTGCAAGAGTCTATGTTCAACTTTTTCCCTCTCTCACATTTGTATTTTTCGCTCATAATTGAAAGGGTTATCTCTCAATCATCGTACAACCTGCCATTTCACCATAAGCTTGCAAGAATTCTAAGCAACCAGTCAAAATTTAATATACATGCATTATTGGAGGTCTTTTCAGGGTTATAACGTGGCTTAGGTCAAGGTAGGACATTTTTGGGAATAGTAGGCTAAACATTGGAGTTAAGTTATACTTTGTTTTTCCTTTTTGTGTACGCAACCTTTGTTCCTTAGGGTGCCTTTTTGTGTTGGTATCGGAAAATAAGAACCGGATGTGTCTTTGTATGGTTCTTTTCTATCACTATTTTTGCCCTTTGGCTCTTTTTTCCTTTTTTCTTTTTCATTCATTTTTTTTTGAAGAGACTATTTTTTTAGGGATCTTTTTTGATGTTTTTCCCGTCTCTTTTTCATTTATTTTTCTTTTTTTGTAGTGATAGTTCACCGTATACCCACCCCAAACTTAGACGTTGCTAGTTCCTTGAGCAACCCCAAACTTATTTTGTTGCCAAGACTTTGAGAACTATTACCTAACTCCAAAGAGGGTAAATCATTGTTTTTCTGGTCTATAGGCTTATATCGTGGTTTGTCACCGAAACAAAAGGGATAATAATAATTACGGCTCAAATTTGGCTAGCAAAGGATAATAATATATAAAGGGTGGCTTGAAAAGGCTCTGGGTTATAACAAACAATTGCCTCAATGCATATAATATCAAATCAACTAGTCAGCAGAGAATTAGAGCAAGTTCTAGAAAATAAACAAGTGCACGGTACTCTCATAGTAATTCGAAAGAAAGTGGTAATACCGTTTGGAAATATTTGGCTCAAATCCTCACATGGCTTAGGTATCTGAAAGTTGAACACTTGTCTCACGGACACCAGCTTCATCACTCGTCTCTCTGTCTCCCGAACTTCGCATTTCGGAGCAATCACCTTTGGTTTCTTTATGAAGGCGTGAAATTCGGCTCATCAGAATGTATAACTTACTTCGCCGCAATCTTACCTATAACAGTGTATCATGCACTAGATAATAAACAGCAAACAGTTATTTAATTTTTTGTAAGTTTGAATAAGGGTTAGATAGATGAAAATGACATACAGGAATTCAAAAGTACATTAGTTTAATTGAAAAACAAAATACTGAAAATAAAATACTGAAATTAAATACTTAAATACTTATCCTTGGGTTGCCTCCCAAGCAGCGCTTGTTTAGCCTCTCATTAGCTTGAGGCATTTCCTCCATTACAGAGGATAGGTTCACATGTCTCTCTTCTGTGCTCCTTTGTTCCAGCTTGAAGCACTGGCCATCTTCATTAAATCCTTGCAATCTTAGGTCGGATCAGGTCTGTTTCACCATTCCCTCAACTATCCCTGTTGACGACTTATTTTCCGGGTGCAGTTTCATTGAGCATGGTGATTTCACCCCAAACTTGTACTTGTGCATGTCTTTCTGTTTTGCGCTTTCTTCAAGGAAGAAGTTGTTCTCCTGAGGTGACTTTGCAGACTTGTTTTCCTGATTGTAGTAGTTCATCCTTGATGGCCTTTCTCTATTCTCTTGTCATCTTTCCAATGGTTCCCGTGTATCCGAACCATTTCTGTAAACAACCCTTTTTCCTCTTACTTCCTGTAGAAGCCTCAGTCAAATGATCCTCCTGACCATTGACTTTTTGGTTGCAGCTTCTGTTTTTCAATTTATTCCATCCCTCATCATTTTGAGAGTTTTCCTGTGAGAATGCTGTCTTTGATTTTTGCTGTTGCCAGCCTTTGTAATCCTTAGCCCTTGAGTACCTGTCTGCATGTACTTTAAACAAATACCTCAGTAGCACTGGATAAATATTTTTGGTTTGTCTCATGTGTCTTTGTCACTACGAAAATTCCCAGGTAAGTGAGGTGGATCACAACGGATAGCTTAAATACCAAGACTTATCCTTAGCCAGAACTTTCACATATCAAAATCCACAATCATCAACAAGATTTTTGATTTTTTAATTTTTTTGTATTTTTGAATTTTTTTTTGACAAACTTAAATAAATCTAGTAAGGCTTTGTAAACACAATCCCCGGCAACGGCGCCAAAAACTTGACTACGGTCTGGTAAGTGCACCAGTCTGTCGTCGAGTAATAATTCACACTCTAGGTGTCTAGAATGAGTTCGTATCCACAGGGATCGTGCCGCAGCTTTACTAGCGTTATTTAAGTTTGTGATAGTTTGCATTCGCTTTGGTTTTAGAAAAGGTTTTTATAAAATAAGCGTAATGCTTTGCAGAAATATAAATGCAGAATGTATAAATATAGATTCAAGAAATATAGAGGCTAGGTATGGTGGTTGGACTCCCTCCCTTCTTCATATTTGGCATGACCGGTGTATAACATAGTTACTGAGATTATGTTCGGCGGTGAATTATCCTTGTTGTAGTAATACCTTACTATTACACTATGTCTATTAAAGTTTCCCTACATTAACAACTAAGGTACCTACGAGAGCCTAACCTCGATGTGTCACATACCTTAATTACTAAGTGAGTTGTTTATAAACATGCATTATAACCTTCACCAATTAACCTCTAGGTTCTAGTATCGGGCTGTTCATCTTCTAAGTGCTCAGATCACACCTAGTGCATGATTCCTCCTCTAACCGCTCAATTCACGACTAGTTCAGGATGTTACCGTCTCTATACACCTAGCATTATTTACTACGAGTTCGGACTAATACCGAGTCAAAACCTGATATCAATTCTATGGGCGCTCCCGCTTATCCGGCCAGATTACGAGAATACGTTATTAAAGTGCACGAAAGTAAATAACAAACATAATTACTAAATATCATTTATTATAACTTAGACTCAATCACAGACTCCAAATATTCATAGGGGAGTTCATCTTCTCCACCACAACCTAAGGCATAAATTATAAAGACTACATATTTAAATTACAAGAATTATAACCTAAATACAAAAGCCTAAAGAAATCATACCTTGCTGAGTTAGTTTTCCCGTAAGGGGAGAAAACTATGCCCAATAGAGCTCCTCTGAACCTCTCCTTATAGTAGAGAGTGTTCTACTATTTCTGAATGAATAAAACAATGAATGGGAGGCTCTATTTATAGTTTTCGTAATGGGCCTCAGCAAGGCATCGCAGCACGATAAGGCCATCATACTGCGATGTGAAGATTCAGTTCAAAATTATAACTGATCCTGTGCATTTCATCAGCTTGGGCGCCAAGTAACATCATCGTACTGCGTTGTATGGCATCGTACTGCGATGGAAGATTTTCTCAAGATTTATTTCTTCTGATTGCTTGGCGTGCAAGGAGCTTTCATTGTGGCACGATAGCACACATCGTGCTGCAATGGAATGCTGTATTTCTTCACTTTTTTGGCTTTTTCTTGTCTTTTTGCATCTTGGACTCTGTCTTGATGCTTTTTCTTGCTTTTGTAGGTTTTCCTTCGTATTTGGGCCTGTCTTGGTCATTTTACTACTAATAATAATACTAAAAATGACGTAGAAATTCCTGTCATCAGTGGTGTAGCTTTTTCCTTTTTCTACTCGAGCATGTAGCATTCTACCCTCTCGGTTCTGGAGGCTTTGATAGTTCTTTCCTCCTCTCCATTCCTTATAGTCAATTCAGCGAGCTCCACATTAATGAGTGCCCTGCTGGTTGCTAAGAATGGTCTTCCGAGAATGATGGGATGTTCTTCATCTTCTTGGATATCCAGGATCATGAAGTCTGCTGGAAATACCAGGTCTTCGACTTTCACCAAGACATCCTCTATTGTATCTGTTGAGTGAATAGTTGACTGATTAGCTAAAACAAGTTCCCGTTCTGTACCTGCAGTTATTTTTGTGAGCTTAAACTTCTCTGCCAGAGATAATGGCATTACGTTCACACTTGAGCCCACATCACAGAGTGCTCTGACTTCTGCTCCCTCAATCTGACAGAGTATGGTGACGCTTGCAGGATCTGTCTTCTTGATTGGCAGTCGTGGTCTCCTTGCTAGGCTTTTTCTGTATTCTTCCAGCTCACCTGTGAATTCATCATAGGCTTCTTCTAATGTCATTCCTAGCGATTTGAACCACTCTTTGAACTTCATTAGCTCATCTTCATTGCGCTCGCGTTCTGATCTCTGATCTTTGAGCACTTTGCACTCCTCCTTTGGATTGTCCACCGTGTTACCTGCAACATCTTTCGAAACATGAGTGCTTACCAGTTTTGAGAGTTGACCAATCTGGGTTTCAAGACTTTTTATCGTCGTCCCCTGGTTGGCTACTGTGGTCTGGATGTTTTCAAAGTTAGTCTTGCTCATGTTAGCAAATTTATTGAGTAACTCTTCCAACAGAGATGGTTTTCTGGGTTGAGGTGCAGCTTGAGCTTGGTTCCCTGTCTGGTCCCAGCGTAGATTTGGGTGCTTGCTCCAACCTGGGTTGTAGCCATTTCCCATATACTTAGCCTGCTCTTCGCTCCCCTCTGGCAAACAATGCCCATTAGGGTGATCTTCTAGGCAGAAATCGCAAACTCCTTCTACCTGTTTCACACGGTCTTCCTTCACTACTTTCTCTTTTTCAGCAAGTTGCCTCTTCAGTAACTCGATCTCTACTTTGTAGGCAATTTCCTGGTCCACCTTCAGAATTCCAGGCGTCTTCTCATTTCGATCATGGCTCATGTTGTATTCATTCTGGCACATCTGCTCAACCAGATCCTTAGTTTCTGCATAGGTTTTAACTTTGATAGACCCACCAGCTGAGGCATCTAGTATCATGCAATGCTGCATCTTCATACCAGCTGTGAATAGTTGCATCTGCTCCAAGGCACTAATGCTGTGGTTAGGACACCTTCTCATGAGCAGCTTGAAGCGTTCATAAGCCTCGCACAACGTCTCTGATTCATACTGCTTGAAGCTTAGGATCTCAGACTTCCTCTTCTGGAATAGTGTATGAGTGAAGAATCTTTCCAGGAACTTATCTTCGAGCTCCTTCCATGTTGCAATTGATCCCCTCGGCAAACATTGAAGCCAATCTTTAGCTGGACCTGTAAGAGAAAAAACAAACAAACGCAACTTCTTCTGGTCCTCTGTGACGTTTTCCGGCACCTTCTGGATCTGACATGTCTCTGAAAACTTTGACAGATGATCCCAAGGATCATTGTTGGCACGTCCGTCGAACTGGTTCTCCCACAAACCTGAAAAAACATTGCCTTTGATATCGAAGTTAGCTGGGTTTGCCGGTTGGAACCCCAGTGAGATCTGATCATTGTCAGTCCTCTTGCAGTAGTCTCCCTTTGTGATGCTTTGCTCGTCCCTCATGGCTTTGGTGGTAGGCTCTTTGAGATTACTGGACTCTGCTAGCTTTAGTGCTTGCCTCCTTTTCCTAAATGTTCTTTCTGGTTCAGGGTCGTACTCAAAATCTAGGATACCTGTTATCAAACACAACAAATTAATACCTTAGTAGCACTGGAAAAGGTAATGTTGAAACTTTACATTTTTTTTGGTTTGTCTCATGTGTCTTTGTCACTATGAAAATTCTCAGGTAAGTGAGGTGGATCACAACGGATCGCTTAAATACCAAGATTTTGCCTTAGCCAGAACTTTCACAGATCAAAATTCACAATCATCAACAAGATTTTTTGATTTTTTTAAAATTTTTTTTTTTTTTGACAACTTAAATAAATCTATCGACGCTTTGTAGACACAATCCCCGGCAACGGCACCAAAAACTTGACTGCATCCTGGTAAGTGTACCAGTCTGTCGTCGAGTAATAATTCACACTCTAGGTGTCTAGAATGAGTTCGTATCCACATGGATCGTGCCAAAGCTTCGTTAGCGTTATTTAAGTCGTTGGTTTCGCATTCGCTTTGGGTTTTTGAAAAAGGTTTTTATAAAAATAACGTAATGCTTGCAGAAAATAAAGATAAATGATTCAAGAAATATAGAGGCTAGGTATGGTGGTTGGACTCACTCCCTTCTTCCTATTTGACATGAAGGGTGTATAACATAGCTATTCAGATTATTGTTCGGCGATGACTTTTCCTTCATTGTAGTAACACCTTATTGTTACACTATGTATATGGAAGTTTCCCTACGCTAACAACTAAGGTACCTACGAGAGCCTAACCTGGATGTGTCACACACCCTAATTACTAGGTGAGTTGTTCATTACACATGCATTATTATCTTCACCAATTGCCTCTAGGTCCTAGTATCGGGCTGTTCAGCTTCTAAGTGCTCAGTTCACACCTAGTTCCTGATTCCTCCTCTAACCACTCAGTTCACGACTAGTTCAGGATGTTACCGTCTCTATACACCTAGCATTATTTACTACTATTTCCAGACCATATTAAGTTAAGACCTAATATCAATTCTATGGGCGCTCCCGCTTATCCGGCCAGATTACGAGATACGTTATTAAAGTGCAAGAAAGTAAATAACAAACATAATACTGAATAACATTTATTATAACTTTGACTCAATCACAGACTCCAAATATTCATAGGGGAGTTCATCTTCTCCACCACAACCTAAGGCATCTATTACAAAAGACTACATATTTAAATTACAAAGGAAATCATAACCTAAACACAAAAGCCTAAAGAAAACATACCTTGCTGAGTTAGTTTTCCCGTAAGGGGAGAAAACTATGCCCTTAGAGCTCCTCCGAACACCTCCTTTATAGTAAAGAGTGTTCTACTATTTCTGAATGAATTAAACAATGAGTGGAGTGCTCTATTTATAGTTTTCGTAATGGGCCTCAGTAAGCCATCATGCTGCGATAGGTCCATCGCAGTACGATGGGAAGATTCAGTTCAATTTTATAACTGAACCTGTGCATTTCATCAGCTTGGTCGCCAAGTAATGTCATCGTGCTGCGATGAGTGCCGTCGTGCTGCGATGAACAAATATTTTCCAGATTTATTTCTTCTATTTTCTTGGCCAGCAAGCAGCTTCCATCGTGGCACGATGGAAGCCATCGTGCTACGATGAAATGCTCATTTTCTTCATATTTTGGGCTTTTTCTTGTCTTTTTGCATTCTTGACTCTGTCTTGATGCTTTTCTTGGATTTTGTAGGTTTTTCTTCGTATTTGGGTCTGTCTTGGTCATTTTACTACTAAAACTAATACTAAAAATACCATAGAAATTCCTGTCATCAGCACCGTTAAATTTGTAAATTATGTGTGTGTGTCTAAGTTTGTGTATATGTAACAAATCGTTAATTGGTCCAGTGATGATTGACGCTGGACTTGGTAAAGAGGACCACAGTTCGACCCAACGCAACTGCGATTCGGAGGAGACTATAACTACTTGATGCCATAACCGATCTCCGAACCAGATTTGACGGTCCAGTGGACTGGATGCTGGTGGTGAAAACAAAATAAAATAAAATTTGTGCATATGTAAGAATGCCTCGTTGATTAAAGTAGTAAAAGTTTTTGGTTTCAAGTAGTAAAGTTTTTGATTTCTTAAATATGTACAAATTTGAAAACTCATCTTTATGTGCGCCACATGTTTCATGAACTTGTCTCGAAGTGTATGTGATTAATAAAATCAACCAAGATAATAATTGTTTGACACACCTTATTTATGTTTATGTTTTTCATTAATGAAAATGAATTCAGTTTAGTGATTAACTAGTTATCAGAACCCCAGTGTTAGCACACCAAGTATAGGGTAGTAAGAAATTCACCAAGTCGTCTCACCTCACTATTATTTGATTATAGACCACAAGTTCAAAAGTATCAATGTAAGAAGGAGCTGACGATCGAAGTTATGTTTGGATTGTCTCCTGGCAAATGCTAGTCTCACTTCATAATATTCTATTAGTCTTTAGTTTCATTTCTGCTCTAATGTATTCGTTTATTAAGTCGTACTTGTTGTAGCTTGATCTACAATTTTTAATATATCCCGATCAAATCATGTATATTCCTATTGATATTCTACACGATGAATGTCTTGTACACCACATATTCCACTAGTATTGGCAATGAAAAAATCGTATATATAACATGGTAAGAAAAAGTGGTATATAACAAACATGGTATAAAAAATCTTACTTATTGTTTCTAATGGTTATAATGTGCAACTAGATTAACCCTATTTTTAATTGTAGTTTAGGCAAAAATTTGCACACACAGTTTTATTAATAAATAGAAATTTGTCTAGCATGGAAATCGAACCCGCATCCCTTGCTTAACAATAAAGTCTTTCAACCACTAGGTCATATCCCTTGCTTAACAATAAAGCCTTTCAACCACTAGCGCATATGCATCAATTGAAATTGAAATTAAAATTACCTTCAATATAGATTATCTATAATGAATTGAAGCGTCTTAAACGAGCAACAAGTAAAATCTACAGGATGCCGCTTGGTGCAAAAAATAAGACAGTTGATGGAACTTGACTGGGAGGTAAAGTTGAAACATGATTACCGTGAAGCAAATCATTATGCTAATGACGTCTCTTAATCTACATGAAGAGATTGCGTTCTTTGATACCTACTCTGATCAAATTAAGGAGCTTTTTTTATGATAATGTATCTGGAGCTTCAACTCTAAGAATGATTTACGTGTAGTTTTTCTCTTTTTGGGCTTTTAGCCCTCCTTTATTCCAAAAAAAAAAAAACTATTTTTTATTTTAATCAAAGCATTGTTAAGTTGTTATGCTAAATAGAAATAATGATCATAACTCTAATATATTTTCCCAAGCAACAAGCAAAATCTAAAAATGAAAACACAAACTACATTTTTATTTTAATCAAAGCATTCTTAAGTTGTTATGCTAAATAGAAACAACGATCGTAACTCTAATATATTTGTATAAAGGCACATATATATTTTATTATTGTTTTTCCCAAATCAACTCTGATTTGATAATTTTTTTACTTCTACAGGCAAAAACTAAAAAATATATATAAGCATATAAAAAAAATATGTGTATGAAGGCTGAAAAAAAATGGTCAATTATTCGTTGCTGCCAAATTCGCACGGGATATATATATATATATATATATATATTAATTACTCCCTCTGTTCCTTTTTATTTGTTGTTTTAGAAAGAAAAGATAAACATCAAATTAAGAAAGTGTATTTTTGCACCTTATCTTCCTATTATACCTTTTTTTAAAAATATATTATATCCAAATTTTTATAACACCTCACGTTAAATAGTCTAGAATATAACGTGAAATATCATAATTAATATTGAGTTCATTAAGGTTACAACACATGAATTGAGAAATGCACACGCAGGTGCTGAATACATTATTAGGAAAACACAAGTTTGATACAACGGGAACTGATAATAGAAAACCTGAAACTAGAAAGACAATCCATGAGCGGCAGCATCTACTCCATAGCCTGCTTATCTTGGTTCACTTGCTTATCTGGAAAAAAAATAATTGGAAGGAGTGGGGTGAGACTACTAAGCCTTAGTGGATCCTCCTACCCAACTAACGGTAACTTCACCGAGGTACCTAACTGTCAGTCCATAATATGATTTCATAACATGATTTTATTAACAAAATAAAAGGTGTATCACAAATATTATCGTATTCATTTTACTTACAAGGACACTCTGATGTGAGTATGTCTCAGAGGCCTGACATATCCGTCGACACGATGCGTCACGACATGCAGCTCACAATCATAACTGATGGGATTTCGACGGAAACCCATAAAGCGGCATAAAATTGCCACACATGATTGACCGAATATCTAACTAATCCTGAAGGTTGTCCTACCCTTGATGTCCATTTCCCGGGGAATTACTAACTGCCTTAATTCCTAAGTTATTACCTAACATACTAATTATACATTATATTTTTAAGTTTACATAAAACAACCTGGAAAGAATAAGGATATAAAACGAGTCGAAATTTAACAAAATTTGAAAATATGCAGGTATTGTTCTGACTCTCTCACTTAGCGAGAATTCAAACATGCTAAGCGAGGATTCATACGTGCTGTCTAGAATTTCTCGCTCAGCTAGGATAATCCTCGCTTAGCGAGAATGCCCAGAAGCATGAAGGCTCGCTCAGCCAATTGTGAGCTCGCCCAGCTAGAAACACAGAACATATCTCTGTTTTGCGATTTTCTTCAAAATTCTTCAAAGTAAACACCTACAATCCTTATTTTTCTCAGTGTAAACATAAATACATATAATAAACGATCAGTATGTAGAGGAATTTCGGATTTAATCCCTCTCACGCATAATTTCCTAATTTTCCTAAAGTTATCATGCAAAGTTTAGATTTTGGGGCAACTATCTAAACTAACCTAAGAACCCACCTGTAACAACCCGGGCCTTCGGCGCTCCCGGCACTGCTACCTCACGATCTTCTACAACCCCCTTCACTATTGGAGTTTTTGCCTTCCGTGGGAATCGAACCCATGTACATGGGGATAAGTACATTGTTCATTCCATTCCCACTACCAATTGAGCTAGTGGGAATGGAATGGAATGAACAATGTACTTATCCCCAGGTACATGGGTTCGATTCCCACGTAAGGCAAAAACTCCAATAGTGAAGGGGGTTGGAGAAGATCGTGAGGTGGCAGTCGGGACCACCTAAGTTGGTGGGGCCCGGGCTGTTACACCACCTGGATTGAAGTTTTACTCTTGCTTCTGGGCTCTGGTTACTGCCACGAAATTCTCCCCTCAGCTACACTTGAAACCTTAACTTGTGTTCTTGATGATTTTGAAGGTGTGGAAAAACATATAAAGGGAGGTGGAATTGTGTTTTGAAAGATTAAAACTTTTTCTAAAAACAAAGAGTTATGCAGCGGATAAGAACCTCAAAACACAAACAAAACAGAGTGGGAGAGAGAGTACACAAGCAATTTATACTGGTTCCCCTCACAAATCGAGAGTACTCCAGTCCCCTTGCATTTCCAACTATAATCTCACTAGATTACAATTGCTCAAGCACACTTGCAAGAGACTTCTCAAAATACAAAGTATAAGAAAGATGATTATCAAACACTTGATATACTATCATAAGTGTTTATAAAATACAACTCAAATCGCAAGACTAGACTTTTAATCCTAAGACTTTAAGAACAAAGAATTAAAAGATTTGACAGATTTTTCTAAGTGTCAGAGCTTCAGAGTCTTGTGTGCGCGTAGAACGGTAGTCATTTGATCTTCAAATGTGATCTTCTATTTATAAAGGAACATTTGATGATGACCGTTGCAGAGAGATAAAGTGCCAACTGTGGATTGTACTATTTTGTGTAGTGGAATTGATTTCTTTTCAAGGAAGGTAATTTCATTACCTAGCGCGTTTTGAATATTGCTCAACCATTTTGAGTAATAATAGTACAATAGTACAATTTTTCCAGACGTTCCCTTTAGTTTAACGTTGTAATCCAAAGAATATTCCTTTACTGAGAACCACAAAACCCTTTAAATGATTATTCTTCAATCATTTGATCTTATCTGTCGGTTCTTGGAAGATGTACATTCCTTGTGTTTCAGCAGCTTCTGATGAGTTAGCCTCTGAAGGTCTTCTGCTTCTGAAGGTCTTCAGAGTCTGATAGCTTGTACTTCTGAAATCTTCTCAGAGCTTGAAACTTGATGAACTTCTGATGATCTTCTGATGCTTCTTCAGAGCTTCTAGCTTGGCTTCTCTGCTGTATTGCTCATAGTGATCTTCTTAAATTTTAACTTATAATTCTACACACTAGAACAAATATTAGTAACACCAATTGTAATTTTAATACTTTGTTATCATCAAAATTCATTTCCAATGGGAAAGTATTGTCAGACCCACTTTGTTCCAACAATCTACCCCTTTTTTATGATGACAAACATAAGCATTAAAATTCAATTGTTATTGATTTAATTAATCATGTTGACTTCAGGTTGATGAGGTTTGCAATCTCCCCCCAGGATTGATAATTCAAAGGGCTAGGTTTGTAAGCTCTCCCTAAGTCTTATCCATAATTAACTAAAATCAGTTTAAGAGTCAATTTATTAATTTGAGATAAATTTTCATATTTGACTGTCAGAGGCAAAGGTTTGCAAGCTCTCCCCCAAGTCTGATAATGGTTAGAGAAAGTTTGCAATCTTCTCTTATATTTTTTATGATAAACTTAATTCAAATTTAAAATTTTCTCTTCTTTCAATAACGTACAAGATTAGTGAAATTAAGATAGAAGGGATGAGAGATGATTCTTAATGAATAAACATAACAGTTTCGGATATAAGCACATAATTAGAAACATTTATTAATTTTAATTTCGTTCTTACTCCCCCTTTTGTCATTAATAAAAAAGATAACTGAAATTCAAAGTCAAAGAGCAAATTTCAAAACAGTCAAGTCAAAGTGGTTACAACGATGTACAATTTAATGCACTTTGTTGATAATCATGTAACAAGTTCGTTTTGAAACACTATAAAAGGAGACATTCCTTTTCACTACATTCACAAGAACGATCAAATGATTTCCTAGTCAGAAGCAAGCATGAAGAGAACAACACAGAAATCTTCAGAGTCCCAAGGGAAAAAGAAGAAATCGGATGCATCTACATCAGCTTGAAGACAAAATAAAGAACAAACAAAGTTGAACATCAGGCAAGAGGTGCTGACATCAGATTCTGATGACACAAATTCTGATTATACAGAGTTTCTAAAGACATATTGACTACGGTATGACAAGTGAACCAGTCAGTCGTCGAGTAATAATTCACACTCTAGGTGTCTAGATTGAGTTCGTATCCACATGGATCGTGCCAAAATCAACTAGTTTTATTTAAGTTTGATAGTTTGCATTCACTTTGGTTTTTGAAAAGGGTTTTCTTTGAAAATAGCGAATTGCTAATGCAGAAAAATAAAGATAGTTGATTCAGAAAGATGAGGTAGGTTAGGTGGATCAAATCCCTCCCATATTCCTGCTTGATAATAGGCGCATAATATAACTACTCAGAATATTGCTCGGCGGATTAATTATCTTTTATTGTAATATACAAATATTATCCTAATTACAAGTTACCATGGACCGTATCAACTAGCATACCCACAGGGGCCTAATTCATGTTGTCACGTATGTTGGAACAAGGTTGGTTCAACAACTATTAACCTCAGGAGTTTTGATGATAACAAAGTTGTAGTATAGAACAATTTTATGCATTAACTGTTTGTTAAGTGTGCAGAAAATAATCAAAGAAAGCTGACTCTGAGAACAATAAAAGAAAAAGAAGATTATGGACTCTGGACTAAGTGAAGACTCTGAACGAGTGAAGTTCTGACTACTGTTAATACAACGGTCAACAAGTTTGTTCTGAAGTAAACGATCAACAAAGAGACGTTGGGAAAAATCAAGTGAAGTTAATACAAGGATTTCCTTTACACTCAGCAGACAATCAAAACAAATAAGGAAAGCTTCACAACGGTAGCGCGCAAATCATAACAATCAACAATGATGAAGACGACCCTCCCAAATCAAACACTCAACGGTACAATTCCTCATCAACTATAAAAAGAGTATAAAGAAGAAGACAAAAACACAACAATACAACGTACACACATACAAAACAGAAGTACATACTTAGGAAACATTCTTTTATTCTTCTGTAAATCTTTGTACAAAACACTTAGAACGAAATATAATCTAAGTGTCTGAGCTCAGAAAATCACTTTGTGAATCAGCTTACTATGGAATGGAATCATTATTCCGTTATGTTAAAAATACCCAAACAATGGATGAAAATTTGTTATATTCCGCTCCATTCCACTCAATATTATTTTATCCCATTCCGCCTTGTTCCGTTATGTTCCATAAATCTAAAGAGAGCCTAAATTTTTCTTAGAGCATCTCTAGCGGTAGGAATTTTGGCATTGTTCGCCAACTTGGAAGCACAAAACAAGAGATATTATAGCAGTAAGAGCAGCTCCAGTGGGAGGTTTTTCATGCAAGTTCGCCAGCATGTCACACCCAAATGTCAATTTGTTTCTCATTTCTTTGGCCGGGGACCGCCAGCTTGGCATCTCAATTGCATCATGAAGCTACGTTCATGAGAGTTGCTTTCTGACACGATAAAATAAAATAATACTATAGTTGCAACTTGCATGATTGCCATATTATATTCATATTACTATTTGAATAAAAAATTATAGTTCCATAAAAGTATATTCATACATTATAGCTGCGTTTGTGAGCATTTTTTTTTGTTTGTTTGTAAAATAATATGTAATTGATCTTGCAATTCTATTTTATTTTTTAAAATTATTTTATATATTTTTGCTAGAATATTTTTAATTTTTTTCATATTATTATTAAACATATTTTATAACATAAGAATATTAATATTAATAAAAAATATTTAAATAATTATATAAGTTGCCATAAAATTAAATATGATTAAAATATTAATGTGATGTAGAGTTGTGAGATCCAATACAAGTTCTTTGAAGTTGCACCATTGGAGTAAAAAATATGTGAGTTGCTTCTAGGTGATATGGCATTGATGGGGCCACAAAATACTTTTGTGGAGATTGCACCATTGGAGGTGCTCTAACACCAATGGAGTGTGCCAGCTTGGCGATGCGTTGTGAAAGAATGGAACTTCAACTACTAATCAAAAACAAAAATATGTTGAGTCAATTACTTGATTGACCTTAATAGTCATTTTTATCCTGTTTTTTTAACTGCATAAATTGAGGGATATAGTTGTCATATTTGAGCTAAACTTCCCATATCCATCCTACACAATTTTCCAACGGTTTCCCTTTTTACCCTGCATCAATTAAACTATTTCGTATTATAAGAGGAGATGATTGGAAAGGTCAAAATCGGGTTTTTTGTAACAACCCTTTTTTTTTTTTTCAACTAACACTCAGAGTGCGCATAGAATATTTTTCAATGAGCCGGCATTCAAATATACAAAAGAACTCATTACCATAAGGTGCTTCGACAAGCAAAGTGTATTCCGGAATAATTACAATCCAAGTCTAAGTATTCAAATACTTACAACCAAAACAAGTTAGAATCCTATGCTAACCAAAAAGCACGGTGCACAACCCACACCGGCGCATAGTCTAACTAAGCTAAAGCTCCAACCGCTCACTGGGGCCTGGAACAGCCACCGTCGTCACCACGACCTAACCCCTCATCTGGGTGGGATGAGCCCGCAAATGAAAGAAAGGGTCACCACAAAATATATAGTATGTATATATATAACCAGTGCGAAAGATGTACACATAACAAGTTTCCACATACACAAGAGAAAGCTCTTTAACACAAAAGCAATTCCCACCAACGGGCTTAAAATATAATGCACACCAAGCCTAATGCAGACTTCTACAATGAGTGTGGTAGATTCCCCATTACCACATGCATATGAATTCCGGAAGTCAGTAATCAAAATCAATAAAACCACAAAGGGTTAGGATGGATCCATTCCCGATAATCGCACCCCGCAGTCCATTCCCGATAACCGCTTATTGGACTCAATAATTCCCGTAGGAGTAAGGTGGATCCATTCCCGATAATCGCACCCCGTGATCCATTCCCGATAACCACGTACTATGAATGCATGAGCATACGATTCCCCTTATATGCTAATGCAACACATACATATCATACACGCATATGTAATCACACCACAACAACACATACATATACATCTAATCATATGTATTTAATCACTTGTTCATACACATATTTCACCAAACATATGTAAGACAACGAATCATGTATTTACCACGATCTCATATCGAGAATACATCACAAAAACATGCCAAGCACACCACCAATTGCAACACAGCAAAATCTAAAGCATGTTTAACGAAACCGATTGAAAAGACGGAAATAAAGTGGAGCCCTTACCTCGGCAAGCTTCCGTCAACAAAACGTTCACACAACACTATGTGCTCCCTAAAACAAGCAACGGACAATCAATACATCGTTTCCAAACCCAATGTATTGAAACTACATCAAAACCCCAAAAACTATAAAGGTTTCTAAGGAAAATTCACTCTTTCGGATACCATACCAAAAACTACGGTATTGATCAACCCCCATGAGTTATATGTACTATTTTTAGGACCCAAAACAATAGGCCAAAGTCTTAAATAATTTGAAATGCAAAATGGCCGTTTTCTTGCGTTATAAGTTACGTACTATCCGAGTACCCGAAAAACTCGTTTCCAATTCCCACCACTTCCATAAATTAATAAAAAGGGATTAGAAAGCTAAAAACCAAGTTTAGAAATCAGAATCCAAAATTTCAACTCCCAGAGCTCGCCCTGGCGAGTTGGTGGCGAGTGAAGGCAGTGAGGACTGGTCTAGCTCGCTCTGGAGCTCGCCCTGGCGTGTTGTCATGACCTGTGACACTCGCCCTGGCGAGTAAACACTCGCTCAGCGAGTTGCACCTGTCATGACAGCAAAAACAGCAACTCACACCACCTTTTTCCCCAACCAAGCCTAGTTTGATTCTATTAGTTCCCAACACCTTTTCAAGGCACAAAAGCAAACCATTTTCAAAAACACGCAATACATCTCAGAACGCATGTTGGTTGCTTCGAGTGCAAGTTATTTGATTTTCATTTCCAAAATCAAAACCAAACCCAAGCACAAGTTTTATTACGGGCCTCAACCGACCGGTAATCATTTTCAAACATGTTTTCAAAGTAAAAAGCAACACCACATGTCACAAGAGTTTTAAACCACTTTGACCCCAAAAACACTACCCAAAACACTTAGGAAATATTTTCATAAACCACAAAATATTTTTCATCGGATTTTCTAAAACAAAACCATACAACGCATTTCCCTTTTGCCCAAAGGTTCAAAGACAACTTTTCTTTTCAAAACCTTACAACTTAACCACATGTTATTGATCAATACATAAACCAACCAAAACCCTAACTTTTCTCATGAGATTTTTCACCAACTCATGGAAAACAAAATAACAAAGCCTACACATGCTTCTCTAAACCTCATGAACAACATTCATGTAACAAAAACCATGTAAAGTAACATTTCCTAACAACTCCTCATGAGAACATAAACCCAAAAACTCCTAAACTCTATAAGTCTACCAACCTATGAGATGAGAAGAGAGGGTTACCTTTAGAAAGTGATTCTCTACAATTTTCCTCAAAGCTTCCAAGCTTGAAATGGAGTGAAATGGTGAAGAAAGGAAAATTTGTGAAGGTTGGAAAGAAAGAAATGGTGTTCCACGTGAAAGAGAGAAAGAATGAGATGATTATGTGATGTTTTCTAAGTGACCAAGTCACTAAACCTCCTTACTATGCTTAAACCTCTTGATAGCCCATCCACCCTTGGATCAAAGTCAAAAGTCCAAGCTTAAACCCTAGCCATTGGATCAATTTGCTTTATGAGAATTCACAAGACATCATCAACTCATCCATAACAAGTCTCGTACTCAGCTCTCGCGCGACGCGACGAACGTAAACCACAAAAACATAAAACCTACGGAAAGAACGTCTAACGTTTAACATTTCCAAAACTTATCGCCGAATCTTTTTCCGCGACTGTAATTTTCTTCCATACCTTAGAAAATTATTCTCAGAATATATCTTAACTCGCGCAGATATATAAAACTCCCATCCGAAACCTCACTCAAAACAGACGCAGTAAGATTTTCCATCCGCGGGTAAAATCCTACTCGTTTTTCCAAAAACAAGAATAATCCAAAACTTATTATTCTACAACCACATATAACTTCTTATTCAAGCAACAGGATCACAAGACAAAAGTCTGTACAATTACAGTGCACGAGCACAAAACAAACTCGATTACAGCAAAACCTAATAATTACACGATGTTTCACCACACGAACACATCGAAACCCTAATATTCCTTAAACCAACTATACAATGAAATCTTGGGTCTTACAATACTACCCCCTTAAAAGAAGTTTCGTCCTCGAAACTTAGACATCGTCAAACAAACTGGGGTATAATTCTTTCATCTTACTCTCGAGCTCCCAGGTGGTATCTCCCGTAGCTTCATTCCATATTACCTTCACTAAAGGTATCTCTTTCGTCCTCAGACGTTTCATCTTCCTATCCGCAATCTTGATCGGCGAAACTTCAAATGACAAGTTATCCCTCAACTGGATGTCATCTGGTGTGATCACATGTGATGGATCCGGTGTATATTTCCGCAATTGCGACACATGGAATACGTCATGTATCAAAGATAGTACCGGTGGCAACGCGATCCGGTATGCTACCTTCCCAATCCGTTCCAAAATCTGATAAGGCCCTATAAACTTTGGAGTCAACTTCTTCGCTTTCAAAGCCCTTCCAACGCCAGTCGTTGGTGTAACTCGGAGAAATACGTGATCCCCCTCCTCAAACTCTAAAGGCCTCCGACGCCTATCCGCATAACTCTTTTGGCGATCTTGAGCAACTTTCATCATTGCCCTTATCTTTCGGACCTTGTCCGTCGTCTGTTGTACCATTTCCGGTCCTACTATCATACTCTCCCCATCTTGGTACAAACACAAAGGAGTCTGACATCTCCTCCCATACAAAGCCTCGTATGGTGCCATTCCAATACTAGCGTGGAAACTGTTGTTGTATGTGAATTCTATCAAAGGTAACACATCATCCCAACTTCCACGATCATCCAATACACAAGCTCTCAACAAATCTTCCAAAGATTGATTTGTTCTCTCGGTCTGTCCATCTGTCTGAGGATGGTAGGCGGAACTCAATCTCAGTTTCGTCCCCAACGCCTCATGCAAAGTCCTCCAAAAGTGTGAAGTAAACTTTGGGTCTCGATCCGACACTATACTTGACGGAATCCCATGTAACCTCACAATCTCAGCAATGTAAATATCGGTCAACTTTGCCGCAGTATCCGTAGTCCTTACCGGTAGAAAATGAGCGGACTTTGTCAAACGATCCACTATCACCCAAATGGAATCATGCTTCCTCCTGGTCTTAGGTAAACCAGTGATGAAATCCATAGAAATGCTATCCCACTTCCACTCGGGGATATCTAATGACTGCAGCATCCCTGCTGGTGTCTGATGCTCAATCTTCGCCTTCTGACAAGTCAGACACGACGCCACATACTCAGCCACATCCTTTTTCATACCCGGCCACCAGAAATCATGCCTCAGGTCTTGATACATCTTTGTTGCTCCGGGATGTATACTAAGTTTACTCTTGTGTGCCTCCCCTAGAATGGTGTTTCTCAAGTCCATAGCATCGGGTACACACACTCTACCTTGACACCTCAAAATGTTGTCCGATCCCACCTTGAAATCTCGGTTGGTTCCTCGAACAATCAAAGCTCTTTTCTCCATGAGAAACTTGTCATCTTGACAATTTGCAATATCCTCCAATAACCCGCTTGAGATGGTAATCATACCCAGCCTCATATTCCCTAAAGCAAACTCTACCTCTAGGTGCAAGTCACGAAACTCCCTCAACAACTCTTGTTGACTAGCCATTTGTGCCGAACAAACCGACACACTCTTCCTACTCAAAGCATCGGCTACCACATTAGCCTTTCCAGGATGGTATTCTAACGTAAAGTCGAAGTCTTTCAAAGTTTCCATCCATCTCCTCTGTCGCATATTAAGCTCTTTCTGATCGAACAGATACTTAAGACTTTTATGGTCACTAAACACGACAAAAGTGCAACCATAAAGATGATGTCTCCAAATCTTCAATGCGAAGACAACGGCCGCAAGTTCTAAATCGTGCGTAGGATAATTCTTTTCATGCACCTTCAGTTGCCTTGACGCATAAGCCACTGCTCTCTTGTTTTGCATCAACACACAACCCAACCCTTGATGAGAAGCATCACAATACACCTCATACGGTTCCTCCGACTGTGGTAACATCAAAACTGGTGAAGTCGTCAATCGCTCCTTCAACAACTGAAAACTCAACTCACACTTCTCTGTCCAAGCAAAAGGTTGATCTTTTCGCGTAAGTTGTGTCATCGGTGCCACAATCTTAGCAAATCCTTCTATAAACCTTCGGTAATAACCGGCCAAACCAACAAAACTTCTCACATCCGTCACTGTTTGAGGTTGCTTCCATGCAAGTACCGCATCAATCTTAGCTGGATCCACGGCTATTCCCTCTTTGGATATAACATGGCCAAGGAAATTCACCTCTTCCAACCAAAAGTCACACTTTGACGGGTTTGCATACAGCTTACTTTCCCGCAAAACTTGCAAAACCAAGCGAAGATGCGCTTCATGCTCCTCTTCACTATTCGAATACACCAAAATGTCATCAATAAACACCACCACAAACTTGTCCAAAAATGAATGGAATATCCGATTCATGTAGGCCATAAAGATAGCCGGTGCATTCGTCACTCCGAACGGCATCACTAAGAACTCATAATGCCCATACCGCGTCCTAAACGCCGTTTTCTGAATATCCTCATCTCGTACTCTTATCTGGTGATAACCAGATTTCAAGTCAATCTTTGAAAACACTGAGGCTCCCCTCAACTGATCCATCAAATCATCAATACGTGGCAATGGATATCGGTTCTTGATAGTCACCTTATTAAGCTTCCGATAATCCACACACAGACGAGATTTCCCATCCTTTTTCTTAACCAATAAGACCGGTGCTCCCCAAGGCGACACACTAGGCCTTATGAAACCTTTATCTAACAAGTCTTCAATCTGACTTTTCAACTCTACCAACTCAACTGGAGCCATCCGATAAGCTGATTCCGAAATCGGACCCGTACCCGGTTGCAAATCAATAAAGAATTCCACCTCTCTACACGGAGGAAAAGCTGGAATCTCCGATGGAAACACATCTTGGAAATCCTGAACCACACGAATTTCCTCAATTCGGATCTCCGACGTCACTCCTAAGCTAGCAAGTGAAACTATCTCCGGTTCCCCATTACACATAACCACAGAAAGCCGATTTGCAGACAAGTACCTTCGCACACCCGGCTCGGGAAAGAAAACCAATTTCCGAGCACAGTCTAGAATAACATAATGATAAGACAACCAATCCATCCCGAGGATGATCTCGAGAGATAAAAGCGGTAGACAAACCAAATTGACCAGAAAATCCCTATTCTGGATTACTACCAAACAATGCAAACATGCAGTATTCACTACCAAATCCTTAGCAGGAGTCAAAACGTTCAAATCAAACGGAAGAACAGAAACATTCAAACTCAAGCGATTTGCACAAGCCAAAGATATGAATGAGTGGGTTGCCCCCGTGTCAATCAAAGCAGTTAAAGAATTACCTGCGATGTGACAGCTCTCGTGGATGGCATTGCTAGCCTGCCCACTCAGTTCAGTGCCCATACAGTAAGCACGTGCCTTCGCCGCCGGTCTAGTACCTTGTGAGCCTTGCGCCGCATTTGCCGACGGCCCGGTCTTCGGGGCCCTGCACTCTCTAGCCACATGCCCCGGCTTCTTACAATTATAACAAACATTTGCCGCGGTCGGGCATTCATTGGCATAGTGGCCCACCTCGCCACACTTGAAACAACCTTGTTTCACCCTATTTTGGCTCCCTTGATTCACCGACCTTCCTTGTCCCTTACTGTTTGGTGGACGATCATACGGCTTACCACCTTGTTTCCCACGATTCTGAGTCGAACCACGATCATTGGTACGACTTGGTCCTCCAGCACTAGAATTCCCTTGGCGGTTCACCCGCTTATTTCTCATGTCTTCGACCTCTTGGCACTTCTCCACCAACACTTGAAATTGTCGGATACCCAATGGCACAACCGCATCCTGCAGTTCGTACCTCAGCCCATCTTGAAAACGACGGCACATATACACTTCATCTATCCCATCCCTAAAGAAGCGGAAGAAATGGGATAGTGATTCAAACTTCTTGGCATATGCTTCAACATTCATGCCCGCTTGCCTTAGCCTCAGAAACTCTTCCCCATACCTTTCCCTAGCTGTCTCAGGAAAGTACTTGGCTAAAAACCTCCTCTTGAAGTTCTCCCAATTCAAATCTTCATGGTCATTCTCCATGATCAGTCGGGTGTTCCTCCACCAATACTCAGAACCCCCTAGTAACTGATAGGTAGCTAAGACTACCTTCTCCCCTTCTGGACAATGAATTGCCCCGAATATTCTCTCCACTGATTGGAGCCATAAATCAGCAGTTTCTGGACCTCCCTCCCCATTAAACTTTGGAGGAGTTTGGTGGTTGAAATTTGAAAGAAGTCTAGATCCAACAGCGAGTATTTCTCTTTCGCGCTTTTCCAGATCTCTCTGCGCCTTAGCATGGCTCTGAGCAGTCACAGCCGCTGCCATCGTGTGCATGGCATAAGCCATCTGATTTAAATCAGCATTGTCCGTCATAGGTGCTGTAGGTGCCCTTCTTGGAGGCATTCTATTCTGCACAATACCAATTCTGATTAGATTCCTTATCCAAACATTTCTGAGTCTCAACAGAAAAATCTCATCCAACGGTTACTAACTCATAACCCGACACAGAACAAACACTAGAACTGACACTACTCTGGCTATGTTCTAACCGACTCTGGACTAACGACTCAAGTATACACTTTCCCTTTGACGATTTAAAGCCGTGCTCTGATACCAATTGTAACAACCCGTTTTTTTTTTTTTTTTTTTTTCAACTAACACTCAGAGTGCGCATAGAATATTTTTCAATGAGCCGGCATTCAAATATACAAAAGAACTCATTACCATAAGGTGCTTCGACAAGCAAAGTGTATTCCGGAATAATTACAATCCAAGTCTAAGTATTCAAATACTTACAACCAAAACAAGTTAGAATCCTATGCTAACCAAAAAGCACGGTGCACAACCCACACCGGCGCATAGTCTAACTAAGCTAAAGCTCCAACCGCTCACTGGGGCCTGGAACAGCCACCGTCGTCACCACGACCTAACCCCTCATCTGGGTGGGATGAGCCCGCAAATGAAAGAAAGGGTCACCACAAAATATATAGTATGTTTATATATAACCAGTGCGAAAGATGTACACATAACAAGTTTCCACATACACAAGAGAAAGCTCTTTAACACAAAAGCAATTCCCACCAACGGGCTTAAAATATAATGCACACCAAGCCTAATGCAGACTTCTACAATGAGTGTGGTAGATTCCCCATTACCACATGCATATGAATTCCGGAAGTCAGTAATCAAAATCAATAAAACCACAAAGGGTTAGGATGGATCCATTCCCGATAATCGCACCCCGCAGTCCATTCCCGATAACCGCTTATTGGACTCAATAATTCCCGTAGGAGTAAGGTGGATCCATTCCCGATAATCGCACCCCGTGATCCATTCCCGATAACCACGTACTATGAATGCATGAGCATACGATTCCCCTTATATGCTAATGCAACACATACATATCGTACACGCATATGTAATCACACCACAACAACACATACATATACATCTAATCATATGTATTTAATCACTTGTTCATACACATATTTCACCAAACATATGTAAGACAACGAATCATGTATTTACCACGATCTCATATCGAGAATACATCACAAAAACATGCCAAGCACACCACCAATTGCAACACAGCAAAATCTAAAGCATGTTTAACGAAACCGATTGAAAAGACGGAAATAAAGTGGAGCCCTTACCTCGGCAAGCTTCCGTCAACAAAACGTTCACACAACACTACGTGCTCCCTAAAACAAGCAACGAACAATCAATACATCGTTTCCAAACCCAATGTATTGAAACTACATCAAAACCCCAAAAACTATAAAGGTTTCTAAGGAAAATTCACTCTTTCGGATACCATACCAAAAACTACGGTATTGATCAACCCCCATGAGTTATATGTACTATTTTTAGGACCCAAAACAATAGGCCAAAGTCTTAAATAATTTGAAATGCAAAATGGCCGTTTTCTTGCGTTATAAGTTATGTACTATCCGAGTACCCGAAAAACTCGTTTCCAATTCCCACCACTTCCATAAATTAATAAAAAGGGATTAGAAAGCTAAAAACCAAGTTTAGAAATCAGAATCCAAAATTTCAACTCCCAGAGCTCGCCCTGGCGAGTTGGTGGCGAGTGAAGGCAGTGAGGACTGGTCTAGCTCGCTCTGGAGCTCGCCCTGGCGTGTTGTCATGACCTGTGACACTCGCCCTGGCGAGTAAACACTCGCTCAGCGAGTTGCACCTGTCATGACAGCAAAAACAGCAACTCACACCACCTTTTTCCCCAACCAAGCCTAGTTTGATTCTATTAGTTCCCAACACCTTTTCAAGGCACAAAAGCAAACCATTTTCAAAAACACGCAATACATCTCAGAACGCATGTTGGTTGCTTCGAGTGCAAGTTATTTGATTTTCATTTCCAAAATCAAAACCAAACCCAAGCACAAGTTTTATTACGGGCCTCAACCGACCGGTAATCATTTTCAAACATGTTTTCAAAGTAAAAAGCAACACCACATGAGATGAGAAGAGAGGGTTACCTTTAGAAAGTGATTCTCTACAATTTTCCTCAAAGCTTCCAAGCTTGAAATGGAGTGAAATGGTGAAGAAAGGAAAATTTGTGAAGGTTGGAAAGAAAGAAATGGAGTTCCACGTGAAAGAGAGAAAGAATGAGATGATTATGTGATGTTTTCTAAGTGACCAAGTCACTAAACCTCCTTACTATGCTAAAACCTCTTGATAGCCCATCCACCCTTGGATCAAAGTCAAAAGTCCAAGCTTAAACCCTAGCCATTGGATCAATTTGCTTTATGAGAATTCACAAGACATCATCAACTCATCCATAACAAGTCTCGTACTCAGCTCTCGCGCGACGCGACGAACGTAAACCACAAAAACATAAAACCTACGGAAAGAACGTCTAACGTTTAACATTTCCAAAACTTATCGCCGAATCTTTTTCCGCGACTGTAATTTTCTTCCATACCTTAGAAAATTATTCTCAGAATATATCTTAACTCGCGCAGATATATAAAACTCCCATCCGAAACCTCACTCAAAACAGACGCAGTAAGATTTTCCATCCGCGGGTAAAATCCTACTCGTTTTTCCAAAAACAAGAATAATCCAAAACTTATTATTCTACAACCACATATAACTTCTTATTCAAGCAACAGGATCACAAGACAAAAGTCTGTACAATTACAGTGCACGAGCACAAAACAGACTCGATTACAGCAAAACCTAATAATTACACGATGTTTCACCACACGAACACATCGAAACCCTAATATTCCTTAAACCAACTATACAATGAAATCTTGGGTCTTACATTTTTCCTCTTCCTAATACACACTATCACAACAACCCATGTGACAACCCATACTTTTTCTACTTTAATTCAAATTCAAAAAATGTGACTAAGCTCAAAAGTAGTACACACTTACACTCAAGTGAACCAGATTTAAATTTTTATTCTCTCTCAATCTCTTATCTATTCATGTTCTTTCTCTTCTTTTTTTTTCTTCTGCATATTTATTTTTATTTAAATTGTTCTCTGATAATTGTTTACTAATTTCGATATTGTTTTTTTCGGGGATGCAACTACTATTATAAGAATATGTTGTTCTTCAAGTTTATTCTTCATCTAAGTTATTCAACAAGGTAAAATCTCCGGGGGAAAAAAATAAATGTCTTCAATAATGCTATAAATGTCTACCAAGAACATTATTTTTCAGTTTGTTAGCTTCTATTTTTATGTATGAATGTTTGTTATGATTCTATTAACGCTATAAATGTGAAATAAATAACACGAAAATGCAAAAACCGTGATGTAAAAATCCAAATCTCATATGCTACTTTTTTTTAACTCTTTTTATTTTATGAGTTTGGTAACGTATTTGAACAAGAATTTTTATGAAAAATTGTTCTTTCTACACATTTTTCCAGATCTAAAAATTAAAAATATATATGGAAAGAAATACAAGAGTGCGCTTGGATGGTGATTTTGTGACTTTCACATCATAGTTATTGTTCTTCTTTGTTGAAGATTTTTATTTTCTTCCTAAAAAATAAAATGCATAAAATAAAGTAAATGGATTAAAGTGGAAGAGTTTGACGATGACTGGAGAAGAAGAAACATATTTTAGTAGATTTCGAAAAAGACAATTTTAAAAAAAATATCTAGAAAAAAAAAATTAGTATCATATTTGAAATACTAATAGACTTCAACATTTCTTCTTTGTTCAAACCAGATCTGTAACACCCCGTTTTCATAACGCAAAAAGGGCATTATTTTTTTTTTTAACAAACGCTCAGAGTGCGCAAAACATTTTTAATTGAGCCGACATTAAATATTACAAACGAACCATATATATATCACACCATATATATATTGTATTCGAAAATGCTAAGTGTAAACCTGAATAATTACAATTCATAAGTCTATGTGCTCACAAGCACTAACTAACCAAAAGAAGTTAGAATGTCCTATGCTAATCAAAAAACACAGTGCACAACACACCGGCGCATAGTCTAACTAAAACTACCACTCCAGCTTCAACACGAGCTCACTATGGCCTAGAGCTGCCAACACCATCCTCTCGACCTACATCGTCATCTGGGGTGGGATGAGCCCGCAAATGAAAGAAAGGGTCACCACAAAATATATAGAATGTATATATATAACCGGTGCGAAAGATGTACACATAACAAATTTCCACGAAACACAAGAGGAAGCTCTTAAAACATTCAACAATACCCACCAACGGGCTTATATATACAATGCACAACAAGCCTAATGCAGACTTCTACAATGGGTGTGGTACTGCCAGAGCTACCACATGCAGATGAATTCCGGAATTACTAATCATAACCAATAAAACCGCAAAGGGTTAGGGTGGATCCACTCACGCAATCACACCCCGTGGTCCACTCACGCAACCACTTATTGTACTCAATAAGATCCCGTAGGATTTTGGGTGGGTCCACTCACGCAACCAACACCTCGTAGTCCACTCACGCAACTACGCACAATGAATGCATGAGCATACAACTCCCTACATATGCTAATGCCACACATACATACCTCTCAAGCATATGTAACTAAATCATAGCAATTCATACATATATTTTCAAAATCATATGTAAATTGCACAAGTAACGTAAACACGTTCCCATCAACGGGCATACATAACACAAACATGTCAAACCGTTTTAAAAGACAGAATTAAAGTGGAGCCCTTACCTCGGCAAGCTTCCTTTACTAAAACTCGTCCAAACAACACAACGCGCTCCCTAAAACAAGCAACGTAACAATCAATACATTGTTCCCTAACCAATCGTATTGAAACTACACCAAAACCCCAAAAACCTAAAGGTTCCTAAGGAAAAAACCACTCTTTCGGACATCGAACCAAAAACTACCGTATTGATTAACCACCATGAGTTATATGTACTATTTTTAAGGCCCAAAACAATTGTCAAAAGTCTTAAATAATTTGAAATGTAAAAAGACCGTTTTCTTGCGTTATAAGCTACGTACTTTCCGAGTACCCGAAAAACTCGTTTCCAATCCCCACCACTTCCATAAATTAATAAAAAGGGATTAGAATGTTAAAAACCAAGTTTAGAAATCAAAATCCAAAATCTCAACTCCCAGAGCTCGCCCTGGCGAGTTGGTGGCGAGTGAAGGCAGAGAGTACTGGTCTCACTCGCTCTGGAGCTCGCCCTGGCGTGTTGTCAGGACCTGTGACACTCGCCCTGGCGAGTAACAACTCGCTCAGCGAGTTGCACCTGTCATGACAGCACAAGACAGCAACTCACACCACCTTTTTCCACCCAAGCCTAGTTTGATTCTATTAGTTCCCAACACTTTTTCAAGGCACAAAAGCAAACCATTTTCATAAGCAAGCAATTCGTTTCCGAAAGCTTGTTGGTTGCTTCGAGTGCAAGTTATTTGATTTTCATTTCCAAAAATCAAAACCAAATCCAAGCACAAGTTTTATTACGGGCCTTAACCGTCCGATAATCATTTTCAAACGTGTTTTCAAGGTAAAAAGCGACACCACATGTCACCATAGTTTTAAACCATTTTGACCCCAAAACACTACCCAAAACTCTTAGGAAAATATTTTCATAAACCACAAAATATTTTTCATCGGATTTTCTAAAACAAAACCATACAACGCATTTCCCTTTCGTCCAAAGGTTCCAAGACAACTTTTCTTTTCAAAACCTTACAACATAACCTCATGTAATTGATCAATACATAAACCAACCAAAACCCTAACTTTTCTCATGAGATTTTTCACCAACTCATGGAAAACAAAACAACAAAGCCTAGCATGCTTACTAAACCCTCATGAACAACTTTCATGAAACAAGAACTAGCAAGAACAACCTTTCTCACCAAACCCTCTTAAGAACATAAACCCAAAATCCTCACAACTCTAAAAATCTACCAACCTAGGAGATGAGAAGAGAGGGTTACCTTAAGCAAGTGATTCTCTACAACTTTCCACTAAGCTTCCAAGCTTGAAATGGAGTGAAATGGTGAGAAAAGGAAAATTTAGTGAAGGTTAGCGTTGAGTAATGGAGTTCCACGTACAAGAGAGAAAGAATGGAGTGAAATTTATGATTTTCTTAAGTCCACAAGTCATAAACCTCCTTACTATTTACAAAGCTCTTGATAGCCCATCCACCATTGGATCAAAAACACAATGCCAAGCTTAAACCCTAGCCATTGGATCAAACCAAAACAAACCCACTTGAGATAACACTCAAAACCTCATAGAAACACTCACACGTTCAGCTCTCGCGCGACGCGACGAACGTAAAACACAAAAACATAAAACTTACGGAAAGAACGTCTAACGTTTTTCCATTCCAAAACTTATCGCCGAATCTTTTTCCGCGACTGTAATTTTCTTCCATACCTTAGAAAATTATTCTCAGAATATATCTTAACTCGTGCAGATATATAAAACTCCCATCCGAAACCTCACTTAAAACAGACGCAGTAAAATTTTCCATCCGCGGTTAAAATCCTACTCGTTTTTCCAAAAACAAGAATAATCCAAAACTCGTTATTCTGAAACCACAAATAACTTCTTATACAAGAAACAGGATCACAAGACAAAAGTCTGTACAATTACAGTGCACGAGCACAAAACAGACTCAATTACAGCAAACTCCCATAATTACACGATGTTTCATCACACGAACACATCGAAACCCTAATATTCCTTAAACCAACTATACAATGAAATCTTGGGTCTTACAATACTACCCCCCTAAAAGAAGTTTCGTCCTCGAAACTTAGACATCGTCAAACAAACTGGGGTATAATTCCTTCATCTTACTCTCGAGCTCCCAGGTGGTATCTCCCGTAGTTTCATTCCATATTACCTTCACTAAAGGTATCTATTTCGTTCTCAAACGCTTCATCTTCCTATCCGCAATCTTGATCGGCGGAACCTCAAATGACAAGTTATCCCTCAGCTGGATGTCATCTGGTGTGATCACATGTGATGGATCCGGTGTATACTTCCGCAATTGCGACACATGGAACACATCATGAATCAAAGATAGTACTGGTGGCAACGCGATCCGATATGCTACCTTCCCAACCCGTTCCAAAATCTGATAAGGCCCTATAAACTTCGGAGTCAACTTCTTTGCTTTCAAAGCCCTTCCAACACCAGTTGTTGGGGTAACACGGAGAAATACATGGTCTCCCTCCTCAAACTCTAAAGGCCTCCGACGCCTATCCGCATAACTCTTTTGGCGATCTTGAGCAACCTTCATCATTGCCCTTATCTTTCGGACCTTGTCCGTCGTCTGTTGTACCATCTCCGGTCCTACTATCAAACTTTCCCCATCTTGGTACCAACACAAAGGAGTCTGACATCTCCTCCCATACAAAGCCTCATATGGTGCCATTCCGATGGTCGAATGGTAACTATTGTTGTACGTGAACTCTATCAACGGCAACACGTCGTCCCAACTCCCACGATCATCCAGCACACATGCTCTCAATAAATCCTCCAGTGACTGATTTGTTCTCTCAGTTTGCCCATCGGTCTGGGGATGATAGGCAGAACTCAACCTCAGTTTCGTCCCCAACGCCTCATGCAAAGTCTTCCAAAAATGTGAAGTGAACTTTGGATCTCTATCCGACACTATACTTGACGGAATCCCATGTAACCTCACAATCTCAGCAATATACACATCGGTCAACTTTGCCGCCGTATCCGTAATCCTTACCGGTAGAAAATGAGCGGACTTCGTCAAACGATCCACTATCACCCAAATGGAATCATGCTTCCGCCTGGTCTTGGGTAAACCAGTGATGAAATCCATAGAAATGCTATCCCACTTCCACTCGGGGATATCCAAAGACTGCAGCATCCCTGCGGGTCTCTGGTGCTCAACCTTCGCCTTCTGACAAGTCAAACATGACGCTACAAACTCGGCCACATCCCTCTTCATACCCGGCCACCAGAAATCTTGCCTCAGGTCCTGATACATTTTTGTTGCCCCGGGATGCATACTAAGCTTACTCTTGTGTGCCTCCCCTAGAATGGTGTTTCTCAAGTCCATCGCATCGGGCACACACACCCTACCATTACATCTCAAAATGTTGTCCGGTCCCACCTTGAAATCTCGGTTGGTTTCCCGAACAATCAAAGCTCTTTTCCCCATAAGGAACTCGTCACCTTGACAATTAGCAATGTCCTCTAACAAACCATTCGAGATGGTGATCATACCCAATCTCATATTCCCTAACGCAAACTCCACTTCCAGGTGCAAGTCTCGAAATTCTTTCAACAACTCTTGTTGACTAGCCATTTGTGCCGAACACGCTGACACACTCTTTCTACTCAAAGCATCGGCTACCACATTAGCCTTCCCCGGATGGTATTCTAAGGTAAAGTCAAAGTCTTTCAATGTTTCCATCCACCTCATTTGCCTCATATTCAACTCCTTCTGGTCGAACAGATACTTAAGGCTTTTATGGTCACTAAACACAACGAAAGTGCAACCATAAAGATAGTGTCTCCAAATCTTCAATGCAAAAACCACGGCCGCAAGCTCCAAATCGTGCGTCGGATAATTCTTCTCATGCACCTTCAACTGCCGTGATGCATAAGCCACTGCTCTCTTGTGCTGCATCAACACACAACCCAAACCCTGATGAGACGCATCACAATAAACCTCATAAGGTTCATCTGACTGAGGTAACACCAACACCGGTGAAGTCGTCAACCGCTCCTTCAACAATTTAAAACTAAGTTCACACTGCTCAGTCCACGCAAACGGTTGATCTTTTCTCGTAAGTTGCGTCATTGGTGCCACAATCTTAGCGAATCCTTCTATGAACCTCCGGTAATAACCGGCTAAACCAACAAAACTCCTCACGTCCGTCACCGTCTGCGGTTGTTTCCATGCAAGTACTGTGTCAATCTTGGCTGGATCCACGGCAATTCCCTCTTTTGATATTATATGGCCAAGGAAATTCACCTCTTCCAACCAAAAATCACACTTCGACGGATTCGCATACAACTTTCTTTCCCGCAACACTTGCAAAACCATACGAAGATGCTCTTCATGCTCCTCTTCGCTCTTTGAATACACGAGAATATCATCAATGAACACAACCACAAACTTGTCCAGAAATGAATGGAATATCCGATTCATGTAGTCCATAAAAATCGCTGGTGCATTCGTCACTCCAAATGGCATCACTAGATACTCGTAGTGTCCATAACGTGACCGAAATGCTGTCTTCTGGACATCCTCTTCCCTTACTCTTATCTGATGATATCCAGATTTCAAGTCAATCTTGGAAAATACTGACGCTCCTTTCAACTGATCCATCAGATCATCAATACGCGGCAATGGATACCGGTTCTTGATAGTCGCCTTATTAAGCTTCCGATAATCCACACACAAACGAGATCTACCATCCTTCTTTTTCACCAATAAGACCGGTGCTCCCCATGGCGACACACTAGGCCTTATGAAACCCTTCTCTAACAAGTCCTCAATTTGACTTTTCAACTCTACCAACTCGGCTGGAGCCATCCGATAGGGCGATTCCGAAATCGGACCCGTACCCGGTTGCAAGTCAATAAAGAATTCCACCTCTCTACACGGAGGAAAAGCTGGAATCTCCGATGGAAACACATCTTGGAAATCCTGAACCACTCGAATTTCCTCAATTCGGATCTCCGACGTCACCCCTAAACTAGCAAGTGAAACAATCTCTGGCTCTCCGTTACACATAATCATTGTAAGCTGATTGGCCGACAGGTATCTCCGCACACCTGGCTCGGGAAAGAAAACCAATTTCCGAGCACAATCTAGTATAACATAATGATAAGATAGCCAATCCATCCCGAGAATGATCTCGAGAGATGTAAGCGGTAAACACACCAAATTGACCAGAAAATCTCTATTCTGAATTACTACCAAACAATGCAAGCATGCAGTATTTACTACCAAATCCTTAGCAGGAGTCAAGACATTCAAATCAAATGGAAGCATAGAAACATTCAAGTTCAAACGATTTGCACATGCCAAAGAAATGAATGAGTGGGTTGCCCCCGTGTCAATCAAAGCAGTTAAAGAATTACCTGCAATGTGACAGCTCTCGTGAATGGCATTGCTAGCCTGCCCACTCACTTCTGTGCCCATACAGTAAGCACGTGCCTTTGCCGCAGGTCTGGTACCTTGTGAGCCTTGTGCCACATTAGCCGACGGCCCGGCCTTCGGGGCTTTGCAATCTCTAGCAAAGTGTCCCGGCTTCTTGCAATTAAAACAAACATGCCCCTGATTCCGGCATTCATTCGCATAGTGGCCCACTTCACCACACTTAAAACAGCCCTGCTTCCCGGTATTCTCACTGTTCTGATTCACCGATCGACCCTGTCCCTTGTTATACTGTGGACGGTCATATGGCTTACTGCCTTGTTTTCCACGGTTCTGACTTTGATTCGGACCACCAGAACGACTTGGTCCCCCAGCACTAAAACCACCCTGACGGTTCACCCTTTTGTTTCTCATATCTTCAACCTCTTGGAACTTTTCAACCAAGACTTGAAATTGCCGAATACCCAATGGCACAACCGCATCCTGCAGTTCGTACCTCAGCCCATCTTGGAAGCGACGACACATATAGACCTCATCTATCCCATCCCTAAAGAAACGGAAGAAACGGGATAATGATTCAAACTTCTTGGAATATGCCTCCACATTCATACTCCCCTGACGTAGTCTCAGAAACTCCTCACCATACCTTTCCCTTGCAGTCTCAGGGAAATACTTAGCCAGGAACCTCCTCTTGAAGTTCTCCCAGTTAATCTCCTCATATGCATTTTCCATAATCAGACGGGTGTTCCTCCACCAAAATTCGGAACCCCTAAGCAGCTGATAGGTAGCTAGAACTATCTTCTCTCCCTCCGGACAATGAATTGCCCCAAATATCCTCTCCATAGCATGAAGCCATAGATCCGCTGTTTCTGGACCTCCCTCCCTATTAAACTTTGGAGGGGCCTGCTGATTAAAACTTGCGAGAACCCTAGACCCAGCGGCCAGGATCTCCCTGTCGCGCTTTTCAAGGTCTCTCTGCGCCTTAGCAAGAGTTTGCGCAGTCACCGCTGCTGCCATTGTATTCATGGCATAAGCCATCTGATGGATGTCCACATCATCATCATCTCTAGCAGGTGCCCTTCTTGGAGGCATCGTTTCCTGCACATACCAATTCTCTTCGATTAGATCCTTATCCAAACATTTCTGAATTCCAACAGAAAACCTCACTCAACGGATTATTAACCCATAACCCGACACAGAACAAACCCTAGAACTAACCCAACACTAGTTACGTTCTAACCGACTCTGAACTAACGACTCAAGTATACACTTTCCCTTTGAAGATTTAAAGCCGGGCTCTGATACCACAAATGTAACACCCCGTTTTCATAACGCAAAAAGGGCATTATTTTTTTTTTTAACAAAAGCTCAGAGTGCGCAAAACATTTTTAATTGAGCCGACATTAAATATTACAAACGAACCATATATATATCACACCATATATATATTGTATTCGAAAATGCTAAGTGTAAACCTGAATAATTACAATCCATAAGTCTATGTGCTCACAAGCACTAACTAACCAAAAGAAGTTAGAATGTCCTATGCTAATCAAAAAACACAGTGCACAACACACCGGCGCATAGTCTAACTAAAACTACCACTCCAGCTTCAACACGAGCTCACTATGGCCTAGAGCTGCCAACACCATCCTCTCGACCTACATCGTCATCTGGGGTGGGATGAGCCCGCAAATGAAAGAAAGGGTCACCACAAAATATATAGAATGTATATATATAACCGGTGCGAAAGATGTACACATAACAAATTTCCACGAAACACAAGAGAAAGCTCTTAAAACATTCAACAATACCCACCAACGGGCTTATATATACAATGCACAACAAGCCTAATGCAGACTTCTACAATGGGTGTGGTACTGCCAGAGCTACCACATGCAGATGAATTCCGGAATTACTAATCATAACCAATAAAACCGCAAAGGGTTAGGGTGGATCCACTCACGCAATCACACCCCGTGGTCCACTCACGCAACCACTTATTGTACTCAATAAGATCCCGTAGGATTTTGGGTGGGTCCACTCACGCAACCAACACCCCGTAGTCCACTCACGCAACTACGCACAATGAATGCATGAGCATACAACTCCCTACATATGCTAATGCCACACATACATACCTCTCAAGCATATGTAACTAAATCATAGCAATTCATACATATATTTTCAAAATCATATGTAAATTGCACAAGTAACGTAAACACGTTCCCATCAACGGGCATACATAACACAAACATGTCAAACCGTTTTAAAAGACAGAATTAAAGTGGAGCCCTTACCTCGGCAAGCTTCCTTTACTAAAACTCGTCCAAACAACACAACGCGCTCCCTAAAACAAGCAACGTAACAATCAATACATTGTTCCCTAACCAATCGTATTGAAACTACACCAAAACCCCAAAAACCTAAAGGTTCCTAAGGAAAAAACCACTCTTTCGGACATCGAACCAAAAACTACCGTATTGATTAATCACCATGAGTTATATGTACTATTTTTAGGGCCCAAAACAATTGTCAAAAGTCTTAAATAATTTGAAATGTAAAAAGACCGTTTTCTTGCGTTATAAGCTACGTACTTTCCGAGTACCCGAAAAACTCGTTTCCAATCCCCACCACTTCCATAAATTAATAAAAAGGGATTAGAATGTTAAAAACCAAGTTTAGAAATCAAAATCCAAAATCTCAACTCCCAGAGCTCGCCCTGGCGAGTTGGTGGCGAGTGAAGGCAGAGAGTACTGGTCTCACTCGCTCTGGAGCTCGCCCTGGCGTGTTGTCAGGACCTGTGACACTCGCCCTGGCGAGTAACAACTCGCTCAGCGAGTTGCACCTGTCATGACAGCACAAGACAGCAACTCACACCACCTTTTTCCACCCAAGCCTAGTTTGATTCTATTAGTTCCCAACACTTTTTCAAGGCACAAAAGCAAACCATTTTCATAAGCAAGCAATTCGTTTCCGAAAGCTTGTTGGTTGCTTCGAGTGCAAGTTATTTGATTTTCATTTCCAAAAATCAAAACCAAATCCAAGCACAAGTTTTATTACGGGCCTTAACCGTCCGATAATCATTTTCAAACGTGTTTTCAAGGTAAAAAGCGACACCACATGTCACCATAGTTTTAAACCATTTTGACCCCAAAACACTACCCAAAACTCTTAGGAAAATATTTTCATAAACCACAAAATATTTTTCATCGGATTTTCTAAAACAAAACCATACAACGCATTTCCCTTTCGTCCAAAGGTTCCAAGACAACTTTTCTTTTCAAAACCTTACAACATAACCTCATGTAATTGATCAATACATAAACCAACCAAAACCCTAACTTTTCTCATGAGATTTTTCACCAACTCATGGAAAACAAAACAACAAAGCCTAGCATGCTTACTAAACCCTCATGAACAACTTTCATGAAACAAGAACTAGCAAGAACAACCTTTCTCACCAAACCCTCTTAAGAACATAAACCCAAAATCCTCACAACTCTAAAAATCTACCAACCTAGGAGATGAGAAGAGAGGGTTACCTTAAGCAAGTGATTCTCTACAACTTTCCACTAAGCTTCCAAGCTTGAAATGGAGTGAAATGGTGAGAAAAGGAAAATTTAGTGAAGGTTAGGGTTGAGTAATGGAGTTCCACGTACAAGAGAGAAAGAATGGAGTGAAATTTATGATTTTCTTAAGTCCACAAGTCATAAACCTCCTTACTATTTACAAAGCTCTTGATAGCCCATCCACCATTGGATCAAAAACACAATGCCAAGCTTAAACCCTAGCCATTGGATCAAACCAAAACAAACCCACTTGAGATAACACTCAAAACCTCATAGAAACACTCACACGTTCAGCTCTCGCGCGACGCGACGAACGTAAAACACAAAAACATAAAACTTACGGAAAGAACGTCTAACGTTTTTCCATTCCAAAACTTATCGCCGAATCTTTTTCCGCGACTGTAATTTTCTTCCATACCTTAGAAAATTATTCTCAGAATATATCTTAACTCGTGCAGATATATAAAACTCCCATCCGAAACCTCACTTAAAACAGACGCAGTAAAATTTTCCATCCGCGGTTAAAATCCTACTCGTTTTTCCAAAAACAAGAATAATCCAAAACTCGTTATTCTGAAACCACAAATAACTTCTTATACAAGAAACAGGATCACAAGACAAAAGTCTGTACAATTACAGTGCACGAGCACAAAACAGACTCAATTACAGCAAACTCCCATAATTACACGATGTTTCATCACACGAACACATCGAAACCCTAATATTCCTTAAACCAACTATACAATGAAATCTTGGGTCTTACAAGATCTATAAAATACATCTTTTAATAAAATAAAATGGTCTAATACAAAATAAAAAAAAATTAGTATGATCACTGTAAAAAAATAGTATGATAATACTACTGATTATTTTTATTTTATTTCCATCATCTTATTTCGTAAATAATACAATTCTACTGTTCCATATTAGTTTTTTTTCGGTTTTATTTAAAAATATATAAAAGTCACAACATAAATCTTTTTTTAAAAAAAAAATCCAAAAAAATAAATCAAACAAACTTAAAAAGATTTGAATAATTTTACAGCATCAAAATGCTTCTCTTACATGACAAAAATGTTGAAATAAGAAGAGAAATGTTTAAATGCAAAATCTAAACTCAACTTTACTTTGTTGTTGCAGTATTTGTGAGAGAAGAGAAGACTAAAAGTAGTGGAATTATCTTCATGTAAGAAATATGCTCATAGGTATTATTACAGCTATGAAACTGAAAATTGAATTCTTGTGGAAGTGGAGGTACAAAACATGAAGAGGAGAGTGAACCATTTTTCAAGCTAGCTCTTTTTAAAAATATATTTGGACAGAAGTGTAGAGAATAACGAGAGGATGGAAACTATGTAAATTATTTTGCATAAAGATGGCCGAAAAACTGGCCGGCGGTTGGGTTTTAAGTTGAGTTTGGAGAAAAAGAGAGAGAAGGTGTTGGGTTGAGAAAGAAAGAAGAAAGAGATAGTAATGTTTAAAAGTGTGTTGGTGTGAACAATAATATTAATAATTAAATTTAGGGTTAATAAGCTTTTACCCCCTGCAAAGTAGGCGAGTTTTGCGTTGCCCCCCTGTAATTTTTTTTCTTGAGATTACCCCCCTGCAAAATTTATTTTTTTCATTTACCCCCTTTTTGTCGACGTGGCAGGCAAAAAGTCAAGTATTTTGCTGACGTGGCAGTGAACATTGTTGACGTGGCAGTTGACTTTTGCCTGCCACGTCAGCAAAAAGGGGGTAAATAAAAAAAATAAATTTTGCAGGGGGTAATCTCAAGAAAAAAAATTACAGGAGGGTAACGCAAAACTCGCCTACTTTACAGGGGGTAAAAGCCTATTAACCCTTAAATTTAAAATTAAATATATAAATGAACAATATATAAACATACCTAAAATCAATAATATTAATAATTAAAAGCAGAAAACATTTATTCTTATACCAGAATTTTGGAACAAGTTCAAATGCTTAACAACCTGTTATATAGTGGAACACTATAATTTTATTTTTAAAAGTAAAAATATTATATTGACAATACTTTTCTGATACGCATATCAACACGTATCCAAATAATATCGGGTGCGTATCAGACATGATTCGTCACTATTTTTTGAGTATCCGGGTTTGAGAGATTTAAACCCATACAATGATACAAGTATTGGAAAGGAGAGACTATGGTACCCGAGATACCCTATGGGAATAGAAGTTTATGACAAAATTGATTGATGGTTGTTGATGAGAGGTAGAAGAGTCAGAGAAAAAATAACAATAAAATTACTTATAGAATTAAAATAGTGATCTCAAATAAAATACTTCCTCATGTCCTTTTTACTATCTTTGTCCCAAAATATAAGAACTTATTGACTATTGCACGTATGTTAATGCATAATTTTGATTACGAATATCTTTAATTGTATATTAGTACAAATTATAAAAAATTGATATTTTGAAAATATTCATCGAAGCAAATTAAACAAGATCTTTTATGATATTATTTATATTTATATACTTTTAAAAAACTATAAGCAAAACAAGATATATAAATAGTACATTCAATCAAAGTAATTCTTATAAAATGAGACGAATGTAGTATAAAAAACAATTTGAAAAAGAAAAAAATTAGTCATTTTTATAAAAAAAATTCTATATATGATCAAATTTGTTTGATGCGGCGGTTACCAGGAGAGAGCTTCCAATTTGTTTTTAGTGAAGAGAGAGAATGATTTTTGCAAATGGTCAGTATCAATATTACTCCAATAGAGTGCAGTGCATTGGGTAGAGATACTGCTCATAGTGCTTAAAGTGAGGATTAGACAATACTACCACAATAGTAGGCATGCAGTAGGAAATAACAAAACAAAAGTAGCTCAAGTGTTTAACACTTCATACTTTTAGTATGTGTTTGGTTCTGCGTGAGGTAGAATTGATTTTGACAGAATTGAGTTTGACAGAATTGATTTTGGTTAAAAGTGAGTTAAACAGAATTGATTTATGTTTGGATACATTAATGTAAAAGTGATTTTCAAAATTTGATGTTGTTTGGATAATTTGAACCAAAATTGATTTTGCATCTATAATTACCACAAATTGAATTTTAATGTGTTTTTTCATAAAACATAAAACCAAAATTACTAAACATTAATTAGTTAAATATAATTTCTAAATAAAGGTATACACTTAAAAAATGTTAAATTAGCATAATAATTTTTTTTGGAAAAGTAAAAAATTTATTAAAGAGTAAATTTGGCATAAGATGTGCAAAATTCACTACTCAAAACAAGTCTGATACAAGGGAATCACCACTACAATAGAAAGAGACCTTTCCTATTTCAACTCCCCTAACATAGCACTAACACAAATTAAATAGTCATCCAATACACAAATTAATAGTCATCCAATACAACATGCAAATATGCAATACAAAAGAGGTAAAAACACTAGTAGGACTCTGATACAACAAAAGCTAAGTACTGATAAATAGCCAGAACAGATGATGGTGGCTATGTTAAAAAAGGATCTAAATAAAAATTACAAATAGATAATATAATGTAAAGTGCCATATTATCACAAACTAATTATAACGCCCCAACTAAAATATCTAGAATATTTAGTCAAGACATAAATAAATGGTTCTGAGTACATAAAATTAACGAGTTTAAACAATTGAATTACAAGAATACAGCGGAGACAAATAAGATTCTAAGATAAACAGAATAAAACTGAAACAAAGAGGAAGACTAAAGTCTTCTAGTCCGATGAATCAAGCTCAGCTCCAATCATCAGCTCCCTCCTGGTCCTTGCTCCGGTTAACCTGTCTACCTAAAAAAAATTGGTTTGGAGTGGGGTGAGACTACTAAGCCTCAGTGAGTCCTACTACCCTCCTAGAGGTGACTACACCGGGGGCACCTAAAATCAGTCGTTTCCAATACTAACATTATCATAACATAATAGCATAAATATAGGTGTAACACAGATAAACAACTCTTATTCATTTTAAACACAAGGATACTCTGAGGTGAGCAGGTCTCAGAGGCCTGCCATATCCGTCAACCGATTCGGTCACGGCATGCAGCTCACAATAACATTTCCTAATGGATTGTCCCATTGGGAGTCCATGACGCGACATCACAAATCGCTCATAATTGACTGACACTAAATTAGTTCTTACTACCATAATTTCCCAAAACCCGGGGAGCATACAAACCTAATTAAATACTACGTTATACCCTAACGATCATCTGTGATTAACATTCTGTTCGACATTATATTAATTATATTGCTGCAGATTATCTGACTCTAATGAGGATATAAAACGAGTGTATGAGTCATTGTTAGAAAATGGAAAATGTAGGTCAGTTCTGTACAAACTCGCTATGGCGAGTCACCAGCTCGCCATGGCGAGATTGACCTAAATCAACTCGATATGGCGAGCAGAAGCTCGCCATGGCGAGTATCATCAGCCCAGAGCCCAGCTCGCCATGAATGCTCGCCAGCTACACGCTATGGCGAGTTCATGCAGAAACACCCTGTTTTTGTAAAAATCATAATTTTGTAAAATTAACACCTACAATCCTCATTTAAACCAGTGCAATAATGTAAAACACATAATATAAAACAGAATGGAGGGAAACTTGGGAGTTAATTCCCCTCACACAACTTTTCCTAATTTTTCCTATGTTAACATGCAAATCCATAATTTCGGGAAATCTATCTACACTATCCTAAAGAACCCACCTGTAATGAAGCTTTAACTTGTATACCAATGCTCAGCAACAGCCACGAATTCTTCTGTACCAGAACTCACTTGAAAACCCCAATTGTGTTCTTGATTAACAATAGAAAGGAATGGAATTAGAATTATTCTAGAGCTTGCTAAGGTTAAGAGAATGAAATTGTCCTTATAACAGCTGAGAAATGAATCAGAAGGATCAGAATGACTTACCAAGGCTAGAATTGATAGAACAGAGAGAAATAGCAACATGCAGTAGCTCACTGCAGTACTCGCTGTGGCGAGTGATTCTGCTCGCCCGGCGAGCGTGACAGAATTGCAGAACGAGGGTTCTGTTGTGGTCAAAATTCCATGTTTCCACAACACCCATGAGCTTCCAGTCATCCCCAAGCCCGTATTTGTGAAGATAAATACACATGCAGCAACGAATTTCAAGTTGAGGTAAGATTGAATAATTGGGTTAAAAGAGGAAAACTCATAAGTTCATGAAAAGTGAGTTTCTTACCTCTCCTCCCTGAGCTACAAAGACTCAATCCAATCAATGGTAGATTACAGTGAGAAAAAGATCACCAATCTTCCAATTCCTCTCAAGGATGATGAAGGAATTGAAATTTGAGAATATGTACAATAAAAAGGGGTTTTTGGCTAAGAGGAAGAGGAATAGAAAAATGGAGCTTACTTGGTTCTTCAACTCATGGGGATTCAGAAATTGAAATTGCATGCTTCATTTATTAGGGATTAGAAGGATTTGGAAGGGATGTTGTTGTTTGTTGGCGTGAGGAGTAGAAGAAGAAAGAAATGGGTTGTTTTGTTTTATCTTGGAGGAAGCTTACTGATACAAGAAAAATAGTAGTGTGTTGGTCTTATAAATGAGGGGTAGGGTCCACTTGTGCTTTGGTGAGTAATTTAGCTAGTGGGATATGAGTGGAATTAACGTGAGAGAGAGAAATGAAGAGTGGAAGTTACCAGCTTGCTTAATAATCCTTGTCTTGGTACAGCTTAAGTGTAGTTACTAGGTTTAGTCACTTGAGAAAAATAATCCCTTAATCCCAACTAATCTCGAATAATTGATTTTATTTAATTTCCTTCTATTAAATAAAATTCGGGATGTTACAATCCACCCCCCTTAAAGAAATTTCGTCCTCGAAATTCAAAACTTCTACAATTATCGTCAGGTAACTCGTCCATATCCGCATTCACTTTCTAGACTTCACTTATTCGCCGGTTAATAACATTCCATCCCTTGGAATAAAACTTCCCTCTCTTAAGAAGTTACTGCCTACAGTTCAACCACCTAACCACACTTACAGCGGTTCCCACGCCGCGCACTCTGATTAGAAGCGTACTGTCACCTTCTGACAGCAATACTGTAATCTTAAATCCATAATTTCTGGACGTAGTCATACCTCCTCCGGTCTTATCCCCTCTACTACCTCTACTACGATCAGTCTTCTTCCACTACCACCAGTATTTAACTCCAACTTCATCTGACTCAGGATGTCGGTATCTGGCCTGGTTGGATACACACCAAAACCTACGGTAACGGTGACGCCAACTATCTAACTGGAAGGTATAAGCTTGAGAATTACTACCGGCAAATTCTAAATCTTCCTTCCCGAGGTCGTTCCCCTTTCCGAACACTATTATGCATGACGTGTTAATTGCCTACCCCATGGCCTACAATGACTAGGAACATTGCAACCATTTCTTCAACTGTCATACTTTTAGAAGATTTTAAACCATGTTCCACTAATTCAGTACATAATTTGTTAAAAATGTCTTTTTCCATTCGAAACATCTCATAACAACGAGTGGGATTCCCTTGTAATATTTCTTGAACCCACGAATGACATGTTAGTTCACTAGTTCTACACGGCTCTTTGCATAAATTATTTACTGCATACTCACCAATTAGTGCAGCCAAAAGAGAAGCTTCTTCGAAAATAGCATCATCGTCTTGTGTATTTTGTTCCAACTGTTCATTCCAACCATTCATTTCAAAAAAGAGTAACCTGTTACAAGAGAGCAAAAGCTATCAGCTGAATACAGTAGATCTTTGTCATTATATAAATTGACATTATAACACCCAACTACCATTGCATAAGGCATGCTAGGAGTGGGGAAAAGAACAAAAAAAAATGATTGAAAGAAGACCAACGAGGCCAACCAACAACAGCCTAGCAAAAATAAACAATACAAACATAACAACAAACAAAATGAAGCAAAAACCACCTCCCCAAAACCAGACCACCCAGCTGAAGTATAACAGAAACAACATCAGCCCCACCACAGCAGAAAACCGCACCAGAAGCAAAACAACAACAGCAGCAGCATAAATAATAACTATAACATAGGAAATCCACTTCATTCAAATTCTTAACCAAAATACAAAATAAAACAAGTTCTTAATAGCTGGACTTAAGCTAGACACATTAGTAAGTCCTAACACCAAGCTGGACACATTCTTAACCAAAATACAACAAGTTCTTAATAGCTGGACTTAAGCTAGACACATTCTTAACCAAAATACATAATAACTAAGACATTAGCAACTCCCAACACATTAGCAAGTCCTAAGACACAAGTAGCTAGACATAAGCAAGTCCAAGAGACATGTTAATTCTTAAGCCAGTTCAGTTACATCTTCATAAATGGCATTGGGTTATATGCTACAAACTTAAGCCAAATCAACCTCTTTTCCTTAAAATCTCGCATGGATACAAACATCTCCCTCGCTGGCTTAAACATCATTAATTGACAGCACAATGTATGAAATTCTAGATCGCAAGTAACTTCATCCATGGCAGAGATCTCAGCCATCACTTCGCCAATAGAAGCATTAGTTGTGGCCTCATTTTGTGACTTGCAAGTCTCCGCAATCTCTTTAACAGCCTCAGCTATTGCGATCGAGGGAGTACATTTTTTCTTGCCTTTCTTTTCAGCACCACTAGCTCTCTTTCTCTTTTGTCCACTAACTTGGCTAGCAGCTCCTTGTGAAGTATTCAAATTAATATTTGCAAATTCAGTTGTTGCTCCAACACTATCATCTTCACTATCACCCGAGCCTTCCTCCACATCCAAACCAAGATTCTTTAGGCATGGGCGATACACATCATCATCATCATCATCATTAGTCGGGTATCCATTAGGTGGTAATAGGCCACTTGATGGTGCAAAACCAAACTCTCCATTAGCCACTACATCCTTGAAAAGTGTGGTTAGTTGGTGAGCAAATGGAAGTCCCTTGTCTCTAAATTTTCCATATAGAGGATTTTCCTGCATGTTCATAACCACCATCAAATAAGAAACACAATAAATCTAAAACTATTACTAAACAACATATTTGTGATACACATACCAATACTTTGTTCTCCCACCACTCATCCGGTGCATCAACGGTATTCTTCTCACTACTCCACCCTAATCCGGTAACTTTTCCAAATAAGTTATACCAAACTCTCCACTCCTTTCTCAAATTATCATACCTATTCTTCAATTTTGCCTTGTCATAATTCCTTCCGGTTAAAGCATTGAATTGGGAAACAATGCATTTCCACCCTTTCTTAGTAAAACTAGTACCGATGCGTTCACCCTTGGTAACTTGATCAAAACACGCTTTGATGAAGTTTTCAGTCGTTTTAAGATCCTTCCTGAAATTCTGTTCCTAGGCATGACAGATGTCGTACACAATGTCTAGGACAATGTGTCTGTAGTCCAGATGTCTCAGACAACTGGTTCGACAATTGGTTATGAGGATCACAGATATTATTGCAGTACTGAAGTAAATAAAAGCAATAAAGAACACCAGTAATTGTTAACCCAGTTCGGCGCAAACCAGCCCTACTCTGGGGGATACCAATCCAGGAAGTGAACACTACTAATCCGAATTAATACTTAGTCTTACAACCATACCAAAAACCCTATTGGCATGTATGCCTTTTCTTAATCCTAGCAATCTTCTACTCAAGGGCTAACTCCCCCTGAATATGAGAACCTACCCAACTCCCTCTAATCACTAATCCCAAGTGACGACAACTTTAAACTCCAAAGTTTAAAGACTTAGTTGAATGGCAACATTCAACAACAAAGCTACAAAGTATTAAAACCAATACTAAGAGCCACAAAGCTGCAAAGTATCAAACAACGATACTAAGAGCCACTAATGCTTTGCACAGTAGGCACAAAGCTTTGAACTCACAATCTTCAGTTCTTGTGGGTTGAGTTTTAAGCTCTATGTTGAGTTCTATTTATAGGCGTGCAAGTCTTCAGATTATCTTCAGTCTTTCAGATGCACTACAATTAAGAGTTAGTTTTAAAACAAACTTGTTTAAAAACAAACTCCAAAAGATAAAGAAATTAATCTTTATCCACAAATTAAATACGATTCCGATCGTATCTAACACATAGGATTAATAACAAACTTTATCATTAATCCTAATCTCAGCTTGTAACTTAAAGATCCGCGCTTTATTCAAATTTAAACAAACACGCGTGCTTAATGTAACAGCCCGGGTCCTTTTCTACGTATATAGTAGGCCACCCCGGCGCTGTACATCACGATCTTCTCCACCCCCCTCTCTAGTGGAGTTTTTGCCTTCCGTGGGAATCGAACCATGTACCATGGGGATAAGTACATGTTCAATCCATTCCCACTACCAATTGAGCTACTAGCTCAATTGGTAGTGGGAATGGATTGAACATGTACTTATCCCCATGGTACATGGTTCGATTCCCACGGAAGGCAAAAACTCCAATAGTGAAGGGGGTTGGAGAAGATCGTGAGGTAGCAGTGCCGTGATCGCCGAAGGCTCGGGCTGTTACACTTAATGGATAAGCATTATCTTTTAAGCTGAACTGGGTTCAGATGTCCTACCCACATGTCTTGGGACTGTAACAACCCGTTTTTCAAAGGCCAGAAAAGGCATTTTTTTTTTTTCTTTTTCAACTAACACTCAGAGTTACGCATAAAAGATTTTTCAATGAGCCGGCATTCAAATATACAAAAGAACTCATTACCATAAGGTGCTTCGACAAGCAAAGTGTATTCCTGAATAATTACAATCCAAGTCTAAGTATTCAAGTACTTACAACAAAACAAGTTAGAATCCTATGCCTAAACCCAAAAAGCACGGTGTACAACCCACACCGGCGCATAGTCTAACTAAGCTAAAGCTCCAACCTCTCACTGGGGCCTGGAACAGCCGCCGTCGTCACCACGACCTAACCCATCATCTGGGTGGGATGAGCCCGCAAATGAAAGAAAGGGTCACCACAAAATAAAAGGTATATATATATATAACCGGTGCGAAAGATTGTACACATAACAATAATTCCACAAACACAAGAGAAAGCTCTTAACCACCAAAGCAATTCCCACCAACGGGTTCATATAAGCAATGCACACATAGCCTATAATGCAACCTCTACAATGTGTGGTACTAACCCTAGCTACCACAATGCATGAGTTCCGGTATCGTAGGTCCATCCCCTACTACAACATCAACACAATCACAAGGCTAAGGTGGATCCACTCCCGCAATCACACCCCATGGTCCACTCCCGCAACCATGTATCGAACTCAACAAAATCACAAGGTTAAGGTGGATCCACTCCCGCAATCACACCCCATGGTCCACTCCCGCAACCATGTATCGAACTCAACTAAATCACAAAAGATTTAGGTGGATCCACTCCCGCAATCACACCTCATGGTCCACTCCCGCAACCATGTGTTGAACTCAATAAAACCCTATAAGAATCAGGTGGGTCCACTCCTGCAACCACACCTCGTAGTCCACTCCCGCCACTACGCACTAACAATGCATGAGCATACGATTCCCCATGTATACTAATGCAACAAATACATACCTCCCTAGCATATGTAAACCATCCCAACAACATACATACATATCCAATCATATGTAACAAACCACAACAAACATACATACATTTCCAATCATATGTATTCACCCACATGTTCATACATACATCTTCAATCATATGTAAAACAACGCACGTATTGTAAACACTTTCTCATCACGAGAATACATAACACATACATGCCAAACACACAAACACGCATCACCGAAAATAACCAACAAACATGTTATAACTCAGTGAAAAGACAGAAATAAAGTGGAGCCCTTACCTCGGCAAGCTTCCGTCAACAACACACGCTCTAACAACACAACGCGCTTCCTAAAACAAGCAGCGCAACAATCAATACATTGTTCTCTAACCAATAGTATTGAAACTACACCAATCCCCCAAAAACCTAAAGGTTCCTAAGGGAAATCCGCTCTTTCGGATATCATACCAAAAACTACCGTATTGATCAACCCCCCATGAGTTATTTGTACTATTTTTAGGACCCAAAACAATAGGCCAAAGTCTTAAATAATTTGAAATGCAAAATGGCCGTTTTCTTGCGTTATAAGCTACGTACTTTCCGAGTACCCGAAAAACTCGTTTCCAATCCCAACCACTTCCATAAATTAATAAAAAGGGATTAGAAAGCTAAAAACCAAGTTTAGAAATCAGAATCCAAAATTTCAACTCCCAGAGCTCGCCCTGGCGAGTTGGTGGCGAGTGAAGGCAGTGAGGACTGGTCTAGCTCGCTCTGGAGCTCGCCCTGGCGTGTTGTCATGACCTGTGACACTCGCCCTGGCGAGTAACCACTCGCTCAGCGAGTTGCACCTGTCATGACAGCAAAAGACAGCAACTCACACCACCTTTTCCCCCAACCAAACCTAGTTTGATTCTATTAGTTCCCAACACTTTTCAAGGCATAAAAACAAACCATTTTCATAAGCAAGCAACACATCTCCGAAAGCATGTTGGTTGCTTCGAGTGCAAGTTATTTGATTTTCATTTCCAAAATCAAAACCAAACCCAAGCACAAGTTTTATTACGGGCCTTAACTGTCCGGTAATCATTTTCAAACATGTTTTCAAAGTAAAAAGCGACACCACATGTCACAAGAGTTTTAACCCACTTGGACCTCAAAAACTCCACACAAAACACTTAGGAAATATTTTCTTAAACTCCAAAATATTTTTCATCGGATTATCTAAAACAAAACCGTACAACACATTTCCCTTTTGCCCAAAGGTTCAAAGACAACGTTTCTTTTCAAAACCTTACAACATAACCTCATGTTATTGATCAATACCTAACCAACACAAAACCCTAACTTTTCTCATGAGATTTTTCACCAACTCATGGAAAAGAAACATAACAAAGCCTACACATGCTTACTAACCCTCATGAACAACATTCATGGAACAAGAATCAATTCCTAACATTTTCATCTCATGAACATAATCTAAAACTCATAACTCCAAGAGCTTTAACCAACCAAAATGAAAAGGAAAAGGGTGATTACCTTAAGCAAGTGATCCTCTACAACTATTCCACAAAGCTCCCAAGCTTGAAATGGACACAAATGGTGAGGAATGGAAAATTTGTGAAGTTGAGAAAGAAAGCAATGGAGTTCACGTGAAAGAGAGAAAGAATGGAGTGAAGTTTGTGATTTTCCTAAGTGACCAAAGTCACCAAACCTCCTTACTATGTCAAGGCTCTTGATAGCCAATCCACCCTTGGATCAAATGACAAAATGCCAAGACAAAACCCTAGCCATTGGATCAAACCAAACCAAATCCACTTGAGATAAAACTCAACACCTCTTAGAAACACTCACACGTTCAGCTCTCGCGCGTTGCGACGAACGAAACTCACCAAAACATAAAACCTACGGAAAGAACGTCTAACGTTTTACATTTCCAAAACTTATCGCCGAATCTTTTTCCGCGACTGTAATTTTCTTCCATACCTTAGAAAATTAATCTCAGGACATATCCTAACTCACGCAGATATATAAAACTTCCATCCGAAACCTCACTTAAAACAGACGCAGTAAAATTTTCCATCCGCGGGTAAAATCCTACTCGTTTTTCCAAAAACAAGAATAATCCAAAACTCGTTATTCTAAGACCACAGAAATCTCCTCATACTTAAAAGAGGATCACGACCCGAAAGTCTGTGTCTTTCCAGCGCACGAGCACAAAACAGGCTCCGTTTCAGCAAAAATCTCATTAATGTGACGATATTCACAAAACCGCCTCACCAAAAACCCTAAAACTCGTAGCCGACACTAGAGTTCCTTAGAAAATTGTACAGTAAAATCTTGGGTCTTACAGGGACATCTTGTTCGACATGTTGCTTTAACATGCTCTGAACCCAGTGACAAGATGTCTAGGACATCTTGTTCAACATGTTGCATCTGCACATCTTCAATATGCACAAGTGGTTTAGACTTAATTACTTTAGCATTGGTGCTTCAGTTAAGTCACTCTGACCAAGTTGTTTTAGCCTTATGATGCAGCCAATCTCAGAAGAACTACACATCCAACTAGCTTTGGATCTTTGAACTTCATCATTAGTTGAAGGGGGATCCGCCAAAACTTTCTTCTTATGTTTATCCATATTATATACACAAAGTAGCATGAAAAATGAAAAAAACTTATACTTAAAACAATGTCAAATACTAGACTATAGCTCGAAGACCAAATATAAGCCAACAACATGATTTGTGATACATATTTTCTATTGTCTTCATAATATACACAGAGTATAAAATAGCATAATATTTTATTATAGCTACTGAGACTAAAAAATGTAGTATGGATATGTTTTTTTTTCTTTGAAAATGGCTAATTTTATTAAGAATGAAAAAAATGAGTACAAGGAGTACTCTAATAATTACAAAGAGTGAATGACAAAGCCAAGAAACAGCACACCAGACACACATATCATATACTCCACCCTAATCCGGTAACTTTTTCAAATAAGTTATACCAAACTCTCCACTCCTTTCTCAAATTATCCTACCTATTCTTTAATTTTGCCTTGTCATAATTCCTTCCGGTTAAAGCATTGAATTGGGAAACAATGCATTTCCACCCTTTCTTAGTAAAACTAGTACCGATGCGTTCACCCTTGGTAACTTGTTCAAAACATGCTTTGATGAAGTTTTCAGTCGTTTTAAGATCCTTCCAACTAGCTTTGGATCTTTGAACTTCATCATTAGTTGAAGGGGGATCCGCCAAAACTTTCTTCTTATGTTTATCCATACTATATACACAAAGTAGCATGAAAAATGAAAAAAACTTATACTTAAAACAATGCCAAATACTAGACTATAGCTCGAAGACCAAATATAAGCCAACAACATGATTTGTGATACATATTTTCTATTGTCTTCATAATATACACAGAGTATAAAATAGCATAATATTTTATTATAGCTACTGAGACTAAAAAATGTAGTATGGATATGTTTTTTTTTCTTTGAAAAAGGCTAATTTTATTAACAATGAGAAAAATGAGTACAAGGAGTACTCTAATAATTACAAAGAGTGAATGACAAAGCCAAGAAACAGCACACCAGACACACATATCATATACTGAAGCACAAAATAGATATGTACCACAAAAACACACTGTATAAGCGCACAAAATAGCAGCACCAGGAGGCAAAAACAAAAGCCAACACCACTCATAGAACAACATATCATATACTGTTAGCATGTTAAAACTTATATAGCATGAGTTATATTGGTAGCATGAGTTCAAACACTATATATATATATATATATATATATATATATATATATATATATATATATATATATATATATATATATATATATATATATATATATATATATATATATATATATATATATATATAACAACATATCCTGACTACATTTTTTTTTAAACTTATGGCTAATGCACTATACCAAGCTCCAACATCAAATATTAACATCTTATAGAGATTTTAAAAACATAAATGCATCAACAGTGTATATTGATAAGAACTTTACATGGAAGAATAAAACATGGTATATTTGATAAGGCCACAAAATTGTTTTCTTCTTAGAGACATTTTATCAAACACATACTATGCATTGATTTAAGATAAGAATAAAACATGGTATATTGAAAAGAACTATAACAGGAAAGAAGGGAAGAAAAAACAGTAATGCAGCAAGTAGTTACAACAACAAAATAAATAAAATTTCTACTCACCTTTAGACTTTGAATGAACAATGAAAGGAAATATGTGACTATCAAACCACACGTATCATATATATAGAGAACAAACCATATGTAATTAATTGATCTAACAAATACCAATCTAACATGAGTAATGACAATTACACCAACCTTATATGCAGTAAGCAAAAATTAATTAAGGAGATATGGAAGATTTACCAAATCTTAAAAAATCAGCAAAAAATCCTTTCACAGAAAAAAAAATTGATGTTGAGTTGATGTGTAGTAATGAAGATGGATGAAAAATCGTATTGCTTGCATTGGAAAAAAGAAAAATTTATGAGGAGTAATGAAAGAATATCTGCCACCAAGAAAATCTAATTCACATTTCTTTAACGTAAAAGCTAGGATTTGTGGCTTCTTGTTTACTCACGTTTGGGCCTGAATCACGTCGACGAGAATCGCGTTTCACTTTTTGCCAAACATGCCAGATTCGTGTTTGGAGAAGGAAGACTTGCGTTTGGGGCTTTTTAACTCTAAACCAAACAGACGCTTACTTTTTTTTTTTTGGTACATTAAAATACAAATCTTCATACTTGATTATTTTTTAAACACTAGAATTGCAAGGCAGCTGGGCGCAACATTTGAGTATATGATTTTAAATGTAAAAATGATATACTCTTATCTTAGTAGAAAATGATGATATAATATTTAGTAGTATTTAAAGTAATTAAATTATTATATGAATGATATATGGTTAATCATATGTTTTAAGTAATATGCATAAATGAGGCCTGCAAGAAAGATGTTTGTGACATTTGGTAATGTACAGTTGCCGTTTACCTAATTTTTTTAAAATAATTATCATATATGATGACAATTTCTAACTGGTATAATTTTTAAAAAGAAACTATTTTACAGGGATAAATTCTAACTGATATAAATTTCAAAATAACTATCATATATGAGACAAATTATCATCTATAAAAATTTCAAAAAAACTATTTTACAGGAGATAAATTTTACTCCTTCCTTCCCAAAATAAATGACCCAAATTTGATTTAAGTTACTATTGATGTGATCTACTTTGACCATATTTTCCTATTAATATGTTAATATTAACAAATGAGATGTTGTTTGATTTGTCTCGATGACTACTTTGAAAATATACCATTTTTATCCTTCGTTAGTAGTTTTACTGGGGTTGTTACTTTTCCAAACGATAATAGATCCTTTCAAATGGGAAAAAACTTGAGGAAATAATGTGGAATCTAAACCATTGAATTCTAAATATAGAATACTATTTTAATGTACTAGAAATGGTGTAAAGATGACCAATAGTTAAGATGTAAAAATTAAAATAAAAAATTGAGGAAATTTTTTTAAGAACATCCATTCTCTTTTGCAACCACATTGATAATATCAACTCCTGCAACATGAGTAAGACTTGCGTTAGTCTTGGAAGCAAGATCAATTTTTAGGAGTAGGTAGCAGCACTATAAAACCCTATGACAACCATTTGAAAACGTCAATATACTTTGACATTCAAAATGCAAGTCTTTTCAATAAATAATATATCATATTCAGTGTACTTAGCCCATAAATTTAGCTTCCTTTGCTGTCATTTTTATCCATTTCCAATTAAAATTAAAATGTATGATTTTTACCTCAATTACACGCCAAATTTTCAAATTTCAACTTTCCCACCTTTTATTTGAATTTTTAAACTTTTGATTTAATTATTATATCAAATTTAAAATCATTCAAGTAGTTATTCTTCAGAAACCCAGTTCCTTATGCATCATATTATTTGGCTGCGAAATTTGAATACAACTCAAAATTCATCCACATATTACTTCCATTCACATTTCAAAAGTTCCCTTATTAAGGGCGTGATCTGATTAGGAAGATCCAGCAAAAAGGTAGTTTCTTTCACTTTGATCAGAATATGTATACAAATTATAACTGGTAAAAATTTACAAATATACGCGACATTTATACAAATTATTTGTTAGCGTCTGTTTAGAAATCAAGGACACGATTATACAAGTATGTAAAACAATTCATGTTCATGTAACGTCGTGAAACAAATTATTTGTTACTAATATATAAAATATGGAACATCTACACATGGAAGACAATTGTCGCTGATAAGAAGTTTAAAATAACTAATATACATAGGACAAATAAAAAAGAAATTAAAATGTTTTTATTTTTTGACAATGTTATATACTTAATTTTATACACGGGATCAAATGATTAATTTTTACATTTTTTAGCAGTTGAACTACATTCGTGGACTATAAAGTAATTTTAATTGTAATAAAGTAACTAATTATTTTATCATAATAAAGTATAACTCTTTTCTATACATGCAGAATAAATTGTTGCTGATAAAAATAAATTAAAATTAACTTATTATATGTGGGAAACAAGGTATTTGCTGATGAAAAACTATCAACTATAGAATTTAAATCACAACTTTTTCCTTTCTTAGTAAAAAAAAACTTTTCCTTTTTAAATAAAAATGTATTGTACTTATATATTAGTATACTGCATATATATGATGATGAGGAATGTAGCTTATGCTGGTGGCTACTTCCTTTTGTTTTCTCTCAATATTAGGTTTAGGGATAATGTAACAATTTAATATAAGCTTGGGCCAAAGAATAAATCTAGATTTGGGCCAAAGAATAAAATTACTATAAATACGGATATGTACTTTTACCGCCCAACTCATTACTCGCACGTCATACGCTGTTTTTCATTTTGTCCTTCTGCTACTTAAGCAGCGAAAGTTATAAAAGAAATATTCTTTGTAAAATCTGGGATGATGTTTTTACGGGTGTCCACTACTTTGATAAAATCGTATAAAATCGTAGGCTCGTGAGAAAAAAAGTAAGATGGCAAAAGTACTTCTCATAAATATGACGTTCATAAAAAAAGGACTATTATTTATTTCTTTCTGAGTCTTTTTTAATATAAATATGGGAGTATTAACAAATAAGTCCTTTAATTAAACAAAAAGCGTGCTATAAAAAATAGTACAAATCGTCAAAAAATGTGTTAAAAAATAATAGTACAAATCGTCAATCAAATACTTTAAAAAAATACGAAACAAATAATTGTTACTAATATACCAAATATTGAACATAAAGTTTATTAATCAATTATGTGTGATCTACAACAATCTTTTTTTGGAACTATGCTCAGCTGTATTTCAAAGGCAGATAAAATGACTTAATTTTGACATTTTTTGGAGTTGAACTATATTTATAGACTATAAAATGATTTTATTTATAATAAATGAAATTTTGTTCCTAGGCAGGACAGATGTCGTACACAATGTCTAGGACAATGTGTCTGTAGTCCAGATGTCTCAGACAACTGGTTCGACCATTGGTTATAAGGATCGCAGATATTATTGCAGTACTGAAGTAAATAAAAGCAATAAATAACACCAGTAATTGTTAACCCAGTTCGGCGCAAACCAGCCCTACTCTGGGGGATACCAATCCAGGAAGTGAACACTACTAATCCGAATTAATACTTAGTCTTACAACCATACCAAAAACCCTATTGGCATGTATGCCTTTTCTTAATCCTAGCAATCTTCTACTCAAGGGCTAACTCCCCCTGAATATGAGAACCTACCCAACTCCCTCTAATCACTAATCCCAAGTGACGACAACTTTAAACTACAAAGTTTAAAGACTTAGTTGAATGGCAACATTCAACAACAAAGCTACAAAGTATTAAAACCAATACTAAGAGCCACAAAGCTGCAAAGTATCAAACAACGATACTAAGAGCCACTAATGCTTTGCACAGTAGGCACAAAGCTTTGAACTCACAATCTTCAGTTCTTGTGGGTTGAGTTTTAAGCTCTATGTTGAGTTCTATTTATAGGCGTGCAAGTCTTCAGATTATCTTCAGTCTTTCAGATGCACTACAATTAAGAGTTAGTTTTAAAACAAACTTGTTTAAAAACAAACTCCAAAAGATAAAGAAATTAATCTTTATCCACAAATTAAATACGATTCCGATCGTATCTAACACATAGGATTAATAACAAACTTTATCATTAATCCCAATCTCAGCTTGTTACTTAAAGATTCGCGCTTTATTCAAATTTAAACAAACACGCGTGCTTAATGGATAAGCATCATCTTTTAAGCTGAACTGGGTTCAGATGTCCTACCCACATGTCTTGGGACATCTTGTTCGACATGTTGCTTTAACATGCTCTGAACCCAGTGACAAGATGTCTAGGACATGTTGTTCAACATGTTGCATCTGCACTTCTTCAATATGCACAAGTGGTTTAGACTTAATTACTTTTGCATTGGTGCTTCAGTTAAGTCAGTCTGACCAAGTTGTTTTAGCCTTATGATGCAGCCAATCTCAGAGGAACTACAATCTCCCCCTTTGGCAAATTATGGCTAAAACAACCACAAACCACTTTGTTGAATGTGCACTCTTCAGTCTTCAATCTTCAAATTGATCTCTGTTGATGCAATCTTCTGTTCTGAAATCTTTAGGTCTTCAATGTCTTTGATCTTCAGAATCTTGTGTGTCTTCAATATTCAAGACTTCTTTTAATCTTGAATGTGTGATGAACCTATTCTAGTATGAGACAGTCTTAGTCTTGTCTTCATATGATCCATTACAAAATTTTCTAAGTCTAGAGATGAGATACCTAGTGACTTAGTGAACCAAAGTCTTGAGTTGCAGCGGAAAGTACTTAATCAGAGTGATCAAGACTTACCAGACCTTTTAGAGGTTCAATTTGAGCATTTAAATTATGCTTCTGGACACACTTATTAAGCATAGCTTTTAGTTTTTAAAGCTTGCCATATACATCCGTAAGCAAGAGATTGATTCTTCTTGCCAAAAAGCTGTTCTAAGCATCAATTATTTCTCCCCCTTTTTACCATAATTTGACAAAGGTTAAAGGAAAATATTAATTGATTTAAAGAGAACGAACAGCTTACAAAAATGCACTTATCATTAGTGCCGGATGTCAAAGCCTCCAATGTCTAGGACATTTGGTAGGCCACAAGTTCAAGAAGTAGAACAGAAAGGAAAGATACAAAAGTACTTATTTTCCTACATTACTCAGGGTCTGTTCTTTAAACTTCTTCTTCTTGTTGCTCTGCATCAGTTCAGCAAGTACATCCTCCTTGTTTGTTCTAGGCATAGAGCCTGATGCTTCAGCAGTTTCCTTCATCTTTGGAAACACAATGTCTGGGACATGTGTACCAACAAACAGTTTGTAGTCAAAGCTTAGAACTTGAGGTTTCTTGGTTGGAGCTTCATCAGGGTACAGGATGTTTGGATACTGCCTTAAAATCATTCCAGTTATCAGACAAGGGAATGCTATAGGTAGCTTCACTGCATATGTCTCAGCATGCTTCATGGTTTGGTTAAAAACATGATCACCAAAGTTGAGCTTCTTCTTTGTTCCTATGAGGAAGATCATCTTTGCCAGCATAGGGGTAATCCCAGAACCATGATTAGTAGGTGCCCAGTTTGCAGCTCCAATTCTGTTGAGAATTGCATACTTGACACTTAAACATCCTGTTGACAACAACCCTTTCTTAGGCCATTCTTTCACTTGACCTCCTGTAATTTCCTTAGTCACCTCCCTGACTAATTCAGCTTCATCACCTTCAATGGTTGGATTTCTACCAAGATACTCATTGATGGTTGTTGGAGAAAACTTCACCTCTTTGCCTCTGACTCGTACCTTTCTGTTCTCCTCACTTCCTTCGCTGCAAGCACTAGTAAAGTTGATTATGAATTCCTTTACTAGCATCTCATAGCAGTCTCCTAGATCCTTGACAGTCTTCATCAGTTCAGCAGCTTCTAAGAGTTCCATAATCTCCTCACATTTGAGAGCTTGTTTGTTGAGTTCTCTCTCTTGTGCTATTCTGCGCTGATAAACATATCTCCACCTTTGAGCACTTTCTTCAGAATGGAAAGAAACTCTATCCATTGGAGCAGGAGGGATGTTTGCAGGAACTCTTCTTCCTCCAATCCTTTTTCTTCCTGAGGTTGTGATGTCTAGGACATCAGGCTCGACATCAGACTCAGAGTCGCTTACAGCAATGACCTGTTTCTTCTTCTTTGAAGTCTTTTCTCCAGTAGCTTTCTTCTCAGCTTTTCTCTTCCCTTTCTTCTCAGTGATGGACGTCTCCACTTTCTTAGACCTATACGTCTTAGCTTTTCCTTTGACTGGAATGCTAATACGTACTCCTTCACTTTCGTCTGAGTTTTCTTCTTCAAGGACCCGTTGAGGCTGATTATCTTTCTTCATTCCTTGAAGAATCTTGGCCAGGGGAACCTCATCTTCATCTTCTTCTTCTTCCATTACTTGATCTTGAACTTCTTGTTCAGGACCTTGATCGTGACCAGATGTTGGAACATGTGGTTCGACATCAGGTGTTGGATTCTCTTCTGAAGGCATAGGTTGATCCAAGTTAGGATCTTCTTTATGAGATTCTGAGAAGATGTTGGTGGTAGTTTCTGACGGAGGAACTTCTTTGGTTGAAGGAGAGCTTGACTCAGTAGTCTTGTCACGATGTTCATCAGGTGATGTTGTTGTGAGTGCTTCACCGGATGTTTTGACATGTGACCCTTCTGGTTTCTTTGGTGATTCTTGACTCTCAGAAGGTTGACATTCAGTTTTTGAAGGCTCTTGTTCCTGAATTTTGTCATTCCCCGTTGCATGAACTTTCGTCCTTTTAGGATTCTTCTTCTTCTTTGAACCCTTGGACTTTTCCTTCTTGATTTCGCCTTCTGTTGGAGGAATCATGCTGATTGGTACAGCGTTTGTGATAATTCCTTGTTGATCAACGCGAAAATCTGAAAACCCTAGGCATTTGAGATGATGCCTCTTCTGTTTGCGTCTTTGAATCATCTGGGTTGTTGTTCTTAGATGATTGTTGAGACATTGTTTGAGAAGAATGAGTTTCTGATTTTTGAGAAGGATGTTAGACAAGATGTTGAGACGTTTGGTAATGTCACATATGAGGTCCTAGTAGCCTTTTATAGATTTGATTGAGAACTTAGGGCTACCTCTTTTTACGTGCAGATGTTTAATGTTTCTTTTCTCTGCACGTTACCTCTATAATGCTTATGACACGTTTTTGAGTGTGTGAATACCCAAAGGCACTCTAACACTCCCAACCAAAATCTCTTCAGCTTCTTGTCCATTGTACAGATGTTGGGACATCTGGTGGGACATCTTGCCAATATCTTCCTTGGCAAACAAGCAAGCTATTTCTGGACCATTGTTTTGAGGTGTCCAAGTATAGCACTTATCACTTGACTTTGTCCCTTTCATCACTACCTCTTGATCATTAGCAATGGTGCATTCATGGTTGTTGAAGTGCACTTTTAGTCCTTGTTCACATAGTTGACTAATGCTAATCAAGTTTGCAGTGAGACCTTCTACTAGTAGAACATCATCTAGGCATGGAGTGTTTGGACCAGCTAGTTTTCCAATGCCTATGACTCTACCTTTGACTCCATCACTAAAAGTAACACTTCCTTTTAAGTGAGACTTTAGTTCTCTAAGGTATCTTTTATCTCCAGTCATGTGTTTTGAACACCCACTGTCAAAATACCAATTTTTAGATGTAGATATTCTTGGAGAAGTATGAGCCTGTTGGGGTGGCGTTGGCTTCCATACTTTAGTCAGAACTTCTTTGTATTTCATCCTTGGTGGTAGGATCTTCCTTCTGTTCTAACTTGGTGACTTAGGCTTCTGAGGGTAGCCATGGAGATAGAAGCATTCTGAGATTAAATGCCCAGTTTTTCCACAATGTTTACATCTTTTTAGTGGTCCCTTGTATTCTTTGTATTGAGGGGACACATGTTGAACATGATGTTGGGACATGTGGTCTGGCATATGCTTCTTCTGTTGAGCTGGAGGCTGAGTCCTCTGTTTAAACCTTGTCTGCTTGTGTTGAGTCAGATGATGAGTCTTTTTCACCTGTTTCTTTTGTCTAGCAGGTTATTGAGGTTTGGATTCTGTCTTCTTATGCTTGTGCTGAGAAGGATGTTGTGACATGTGGTTTGACATCTGGTCCTGAGAGTTAATCTTTGGGGGAATTTTCTTCTCAGAAGCGTTGCTATAGTTGTCATACCCTAATCCCTTCTTGTCACTTGGGTTTCTACCAAGCTCAAGGACTTCTTCAAGCATGTCAGTTCCCTTGTTTAGCATTCTCACAGATTTTGTCATCTCAGTGAGTTTTGAATTTGACAAGGTGACTTGTTCTTTCAACACAGCTGTTGATGCTTCTAATGCCTCCTTTTCTTGTGAAAGCAATGTGACTTGTTTTCTCAATTCAGCTGTTGATGCCTCCTTTTCTTGTGAAAGCAAGGTGACTTGTTCTCTTAAGCCATCTGTTGATACTTCTAGTGCCTTCTTTTCTTGTGCAAGCAGTGTGACTTGTTCTTTTAAGTCAGCTGTAGAAGCCTCTAATGCTTGCTTTTCATGAGCTAGTTTCTCCATCTCATTATCTTGTCTTCTTATAAGTTCACAAGATTGTTCCCATTTAATGGTGAGATTGTTGTATCTCTCATCCAATTCTTCTTGTAGGAGATCTTCATTACTGAGTTTGGACATTCTGGTCTGATGTGTCGAAATCCTTCACATTCAAAACATCTTACTTCTTTGTTTTGCTCAGAAGTATTCTCCTCCTTGCTCTTGCCCTGTGACTTGATGTTTGACCTTTTGTCTGGGACATTTGGCTTATACCTGGCTTGTAGCTGACTCAAAGATTTATTGAAATTCTTTGTAAGGTAAGCTAATGCTTCTGATAGCTCATCATCAGTTTGACTTTCCTCAGATTTAAAAGTCAGGTTCTTCATCTTCTTCTCTGGTTTATCATCCAGAGACATCTCAAAAGTTTGTAATGAGCCAATAAGTTCATCAACTTTCATTGTGCTCAAGTCTTGAGATTCTTCGATTGCAGTCACCTTCATGTTAAATCTCTTAGGCAGTGATCTAAGGATTTTTCTGGCTAGCTTTTCTTCAGGTATCTTCTCTCCTAGAGCAAAGGTTGAGTTTGCTATATCTCGTATTCTAGTGTTGAACTCAGATATAGTTTCTTCATCCTCCATTCTTAAGTTCTCAAATTTCGTGGCGAGAAGTTGCAGCTTTGACATTCGAACTTTAGAGGTTCCTTCATATGCTGTTTGAAGAATTTCCCAGGCTTGTTTGGCTTCAGTACAAGTGTTGATTAACTTGAACATGTTTTCATCAACACCATTGAATATGGCATTGAGTGCTTTAGAGTTGCCACTGGCCTCAGTTTCTTCTTCTGGACTCCATTCTGCTACTCCTTTTAGACTTGTAGAGCCATCTGCTGCTGTGATTATTGGATGATTCCACCCAGTGATAATTGCCCTCCATGCTTTTTGATCCATGGATTTGAGAAAGGCAACCATTCTTGCTTTCCAATAATCATAATTTGATCCATCCAAGACTGGTGGTCTGTTGATTGATCCTCTCTTGTCCATCTTGAACAAAATATATCTCCCTGGAGCTCACCCAGCAGGTTAGGGTGCCAGCTCTGATGCCAATTGAAATTCTGTTCCTAGGCAGGACAGATGTCGTACACAATGTCTAGGACAATGTGTCTGTAGTCCAGATGTCTCAGACAACTGGTTCAACAATTGGTTATTAGGATCGCAGATATTATTGCAGTACTGAAGTAAATAAAAGCAATAAATAACACCAGTAATTGTTAACCCAGTTCGGCGCAAACCAGCCCTACTCTGGGGGATACCAATCCAGGAAGTGAACACTACTAATCCGAATTAATACTTAGTCTTACAACCATACCAAAAACCCTATTGGCATGTATGCCTTTTCTTAATCCTAGCAATCTTCTACTCAAGGGCTAACTCCCCCTGAATATGAGAACCTACCCAACTCCCTCTAATCACTAATCCCAAGTGACGACAACTTTAAACTACAAAGTTTAAAGACTTAGTTGAATGGCAACATTCAACAACAAAGCTACAAAGTATTAAAACCAATACTAAGAGCCACAAAGCTGCAAAGTATCAAACAACGATACTAAGAGCCACTAATGCTTTGCACAGTAGGCACAAAGCTTTGAACTCACAATCTTCAGTTCTTGTGGGTTGAGTTTTAAGCTCTATGTTGAGTTCTATTTATAGGCGTGCAAGTCTTCAGATTATCTTCAGTCTTTCAGATGCACTACAATTAAGAGTTAATTTTAAAACAAACTTGTTTAAAAACAAACTCCAAAAGATAAAGAAATTAATCTTTATCCACAAATTAAATACGATTCCGATCGTATCTAACACATAGGATTAATAACAAACTTTATCATTAATCCCAATCTCAGCTTGTTACTTAAAGATTCGCGCTTTATTCAAATTTAAACAAACACGCGTGCTTAATGGATAAGCATCATCTTTTAAGCTGAACTGGGTTCAGATGTCCTACCCACATGTCTTGGGACATCTTGTTCGACATGTTGCTTTAACATGCTCTGAACCCAGTGACAAGATGTCTAGGACATCTTGTTCAACATGTTGCATCTGCACTTCTTCAATATGCACAAGTGGTTTAGACTTAATTACTTTTGCATTGGTGCTTCAGTTAAGTCACTCTGACCAAGTTGTTTTAGCCTTATGATGCAGCCAATCTCAGAGGAACTACAATAAAGTAGGTTTGTTTTTTAACTTCTAGAAGAGAGCAGTTATTTAATTATATTTTACTAATTTAAATTCATTTAATTAAATTTTAAAGTACGCTGAAAAATTATGGTTCAAATTGTTAATTTAATTTAAAAAATGAGAAGAAATTATGCACTACTAATATTAAAAATACTGGACATCTATATAGGGATACAGTGTTGCCGATGAAAAACCTAAATAACTATTATATTTGGGACAAGTTGTCCTTGATAAATTTTTTTAAAATAACTATTTTTCACGGGATGAATTATCAATGGTAAAATTTTAAAAACATACGGGACATTTGTATGTTTCATATTTTCAAAAAAATACGAAACCACTTTTGTTTAATGTCTCTTTAGAAATCAAGGACACGGTTGTACGAGTCTATAGAACATGTCATGTTCAAGTAGGATCATGAAAGAAATATTTGTTACTACGTTTGTGGACTATAAAATAATAGTTTTAATTATAATAAAGTAGGTTTATTATTTTTATCATAATAAAGTAGATTCATTTTTTATATATCGAGAACAAATTGTTGTTGATAAAAAAATTAAAATATAATATTATACACGAGAAAAAATGTATATGCTGATGAAAAACTTAAATTAACTATCTTCTTAGAAATCAAGGGCACGGTTGTACGAGCCTATAGTGTAAGACCCAAGATTTTACTGTACTATTTTCTAAGGAACTTTAGTGTCGGCTAAGTTTTTAGGGTTTTTGGTGAAGCGCTTTCATGAGTATTGTCGCGGTTATAGGATTTTTGCTGAAACGGAGCCTGTTTTGTGCTCGAGCGCTGGAAAGGCACAGACTTTCGGGTCGTGATCCTCTTTTAAGTATGAGGAGATTTCTGTGGATTCAGAATAACGAGATTTGGATTATTCTTGTTTTTGGAAAAACGAGTAGGATTTTACCCGCTGATGGAAAATCTTACTGCGTCTGTTTTAAGTGAGGTTTCGGATGGAAGTTTCATATATCTGCGTGAGTTAGGATATGTCCTGAGATTAATTTTCTAAGGTGTGGAAGAAAATTACAGTCGCGGAAAAAGATTCGGCGATAAGTTTTGGAATTGTTAAACGTTAGACGTTCTTTCCGTAGGTGTTATGTTTTTGCGATTTACGTTCGTCGCGTTGCGCGAGAGCTGAGTACGTGACTTGTTATGGGAGATTGGATTAAATCTTGTGATTATCCATAAAGCAAATTGATCCAATGGCTAGGGTTTAAGCTTGGACTTTTGACTTTGATCCAAGGGTGGATTGGCTATCAAGAGCCTTTGTCATAGTAAGGAGGTTTGGTGACTTCGTGGACTTAAGAAAATCACAAAACTTCCTCACTCTTTTCTCTCTTGGCCGTGGCTTCTCTTCCACCTTCCATATTGAGAAAAATTCCATTCCTTCACCAAAACACTTGATTAGAAGCTTGGTGGAAAGCTTGAAGTTGTGAGATTCTTCATCACTAAGGTAACTAGAACTTCTTTCATCTCTTGGTTGGCTAAACTCTTAGAGATTCATGAGATTTTATGATTATGTTCTTGGGAGAAATTTCATAAGAATTGGTTGTGAATGGTTCTTGTTCCATGAAAGTTGTTCATGAGGGTTTAGTAAGCATGCTAGGCTTGGTTATTTCAATTTTCCATGAGTTGGTGAGAATCTCATGAGAAAAGTTAGGGTTTTGAAAGTTTAGTGTATTGATCAATAACATGTGGTTAAGTTGGAAGGTTTTGAAAAGAAAAGTTGTCTTTGAACCTTTGGGCAAAAGGGAAATGCGTTGTATGGTTTTGTTTTAGAAAATCCGATGAAAAATATTTTGGGGTTTATGAAAATATTTCCTAAGTGTTTTGTGTAGTGTTTTGGGGTCAAAGTGGTTTAAAACTCTTGTGACATGTGGTGTCGCTTTTTACTTTGAAAACATGTTTGAAAATGATTACCGGTCGGTTGAGGCCCGTAATAAAACTTGTGCTTGGGTTTGGTTTTGTTTTTGGAAATGAAAACCAAATAACTTGCACACGAAGCAACCGACAAGCTTTCGGAAATGAATTGCTTGCTTATGAAAATGGTTTGCTTTTGTGTCTTGAAAAAGTGTTGGGAACTAATAGAATCAAACTAGGCTTGGGTGGAAAAAGGTGGTGTGAGTTGCTGTCTTTTGCTGTCATGACAGGTGCAACTCGCTGAGCGAGTGTTTACTCGCCAGGGCGAGTGTCACAGGTCATGACAACACGCCAGAGCGAGCTCCAGAGCGAGTAAGACCAGTACTCACTGCCTTCACTCGCCACCAACTCGCCAGGGCGAGCTCTGGGAGTTGAAATTTTGGATTCTGATTTCTAAACTTGGTTTTTAGCTTTCTAATCCCTTTTTAGTAATTTATGGAAGTGGCGGGGATTGGAAACGAGTTTTTCGGGTACTCGGAAAGTACGTAACTTATAACGCAAGAAAACGGCCATTTTGCATTTCAAATTATTTAAGACTTTTGACAATTGTTTTGGGTCCTAAAAATAGTACAAATAACTCATGGGGGTTGATCAATACGGTAGTTTTTGGTATGGTATCCGAAAGAGTGAATTTTCCTTAGGAACCTTTAGGTTTTTGGGGTTTTGGTGTAGTTTCAATACGATTGGTTAGAGAACAATGTATTGATTGCTGCGCTGCTTGTTTTAGGAAGCGCGTTGTGTTGTTTGAGCGTGTATTGTTGACGGAAGCTTGCCGAGGTAAGGGCTCCACTTTATTTCCGTCTTTAAAACGGTTACGACATGCTTTGTTTTGCTGTGTATGCAATTGCTGTGTGCTTTGGCATGTTTGTATTATGTATTCTCGTGATAAGAAAGTGTTTACAATGCTTGCGCTGTTTACATATGATTGTGAGAATATATGTATGAACAGGTGTTTGGAATACATATGATGAGAAATGTATGTATGTTGTTATGTTTGGTTTACATATGCTAGAGTGGTATGTATTCATTGCATTAGCATATATGGGGAAGCGTATGCTCATGCATTTGGTAGTTGCGTGCCCGGTGTGGTGATCGGGAGAGCCCACCCTAATGGTTCGTAGTGATCGGGAGAGCTACGAGACCTTTGTTGAGATCGATACGTAGTGATCGGGAGAGCTACGGGGTGTGGTGATCGGGAGAGCCCACTCTAATCTTTGTAGTGATCGGGAGAGCTACGAGATTCTATTGATACTTATGGTAGGGGTGTGGTGATCGGGAGAGCCCACTCTAATCCTTTGTAGTGATCGGGAGAGCTACGGGATTTTGTTTAGTTCGATACGTGGTGATCGGGAGAGCCACGGGGTGCGGTGATCGGGAGAGCCCACTCTAATCCTTGTAGTGATCGGGAGAGCTACGGGATTTTATTGATATTGTTAGTAGGGGATGGACCTACGGTTCCGGAACTCATGCATCGTGGTAGCTAGGGTTAGTACCACGCATTGTAGAGGTTGCATTATAGGCTATGTGTGCATTGCTTATATGAACCCGTTGGTGGGAATGGCTATGTGTTGAAAGAGCTTTCTTTGTTGGTATTTGTATGTTTGGTATTTGTATACTCTCTCGCACCGGTTATATATATACATACCTATATTTTGTGGTGACCCTTTCTTTCATTTGCGGGCTCATCCCACCCAGATGATGGGTTAGGTCGTGGTGACGACGGTGGCAGTTCTAGGCTATAGTGAGCACGTGGTGAAGCTTAGTATAGATAGACTATGCGCCGGTGTGTTTTGTGCACCGTGCTTTTTGGTTAGCATAGGGTTGTCTAACTTGTTTTGTTGTAAGTATTTGAATACTTATACTTGGATTGTAATTATTCAGGAATACACTTTGCTTGTCGAAGCACCTTATGGTAATGAGTTCTTTTGTATATTTGAATGCCGGCTCATTGAAAAATATTCTATGCGCACTCTGAGTGTTAGTTGAAAAGAAAAAAAAAATATATTGACTTTTCTGGCCCTGGAAAAACGGGCTGTTACATATAGAATAGATTTTCTTCAAGTAAGGTCGTAAAACATATATTTGTAGTTCCTCATAAAAAATTCTAAAATATCCACGGCACAAGTTGTCGTTGATAAGAATTTTAAAATAACTTTTATATACGGGACATTTATACAAATTATTTGTTAATGTCTCTTTAAAAATCGAGGATACAATTATACGAGTTTATAGAACATATCCTGTTAATATATAAAATACGGGACATCTACACATGGGAGACGTTGTTGTTCATAAAAAAATCTAAATTATATATTATACAAGGGACAAATTATATATTATACACGGGACAAATAATTGAACTACATTTGTGGACTATAAAATAATTTTAATTATAATAAAGTAGGTTTATTTTTTTATCATAATAAAGTAGATTTATTTTTTATACATGGAGAACAAATTGTTGTTGATAAAAAAAATTAAAATTTATTATTATACACAAGGAACAATGTACATGCTGATGAAAAACTTAAATTAATTATCTTCTTAGAAATCAAGTGCACGATTGTACGAGCCTATAGAACAGATTTTCTTCAAGTAAGGTCGTAAAACATATATGTGTAGTTGCTCATAATAATTCTAATATATCCACGGCACAAGTTGTCGCTGATAAGAATTTTAAAATAACTTTTATATACGGGACATTTATACAAATTATTTATTAATGTCTCTTTAACAATCAAGGCCACAATTATATGAGTCTATAGAACAGATCTTGTTAATATATAAAATACGGGACATCTATATATGGGAGACGTTATTGTTCATAAAAAAAATATCTAAAGTATATATTATACATGGGACAAATTATATTATACACGGGAGAAATAGTTGAAATTATGTTTGTGGACTATAAAATAATTTTATTTATACTAAAGTAGGTTTATTTTTTATCATAATAAAGTACATTTATTTTTTATACATGGAGAACAAATTGAATGTACTTTATTACAAGTATTATATATGTTTGAGTCAGAAGCTATTTTAATGTATTTTTAAAGTAATGTCTTCACTGAAGTTTCCACTACTATCATTTTATAATAACTCATTTTTGTTTTGTTTCAACTTCATATAGTTGATTACATAATATTAACATCAAAATACTAAATTTCAGCACCTCCATTAAAAAATTTGATAAAAAATAACGCGCATCCACTAAAATATAAGTTTGGAATCAATACTTATAAGTTTAACCAAATGTAATTTTGATTGTGGGTTATATGATTATATACAAATAATTCTATATCGTTTTTATTTATTATTGTAACTCATTATAATTCTTAAAAATGGATGATAAGTGATTTTTAAAAATGGATACTTCTCTGCTAATCCCCCCAAATGTTTGATGATGACTCATTATATGCAAAATGGATTATAAAACCCAAATCATTATAATTTTGATTGTGGGTTATATGATTATCCTTTTGTGGAGATTATTAAAAATGGATAATGACTATTTGTTTATTAAGTTTATTATATATTAAAAATCAAGTAGAATTTTTTTCGCTGAATCATCCTATGCGCCGAAACAAATAACGCGCCAAAAGCGCGAAGGCGATAAGGCGCCGAATGAGATAAGGCGCCGAAGGCGCCGTCCCCGTGCGTATGCATGGGTATATATCTAGTTGGATAAAAAAGAGTATGCTAGCAATGTTACTTTTTGTTTTGACCACGGACCTTAGACCATTTAAGTATTGGAATAATAAAATATTAATATATAATGTAAAATATTGGGACCTAATATAAGTTTGGCTTAAATGCACTTTTGGTTCCCCTATTTTGATAATTTTGAACTTTTAGTCCCCCTATTTTAAAACTCAATTTTTTGGTCCCCCTATTTTAAAAGTCAACATTTTTTTATGGTCCCCCTCTCATTTTAATGATGTGGCATTGACATAGCAAGGTTGACTAAGAAATGTTATTTTCCATATCATTAATTTATTTTATGTAATTTAATATAATGATTAATTAATAAAATAAATAAAAAAAAATAAAATTTATAAAAAAAAATCTTATAAAAATCCTACAAAATGAAGAACCCTAATTTTTTCCCAAATCCTCTTTTTATCTTCCTCGATCCTTCACCAACAACATGAGAAACCTCTTTTGTTCCAAGTTTTGCAAGAGACAAAAAACCAAGTGGAAACAACTCTTCCCAAATAACCTTCTGATGTTGTTTCCCAGCCAAAGAAACATTTGCCAAAACCTCCAGACCCCAAAGAACCAACATGAGATTAGAAACAGCCCTGACTTTGACCTCAAAATAGTTGAAACAACAATAACTACTCCATCAAACTGAAGAAACAAATTCTGGTTTAGAATTTCTCCAAGACACAAGTTTCTGAGTAGCTTGAAACATAGAGATAGAATATGATGATTTAAAAGAGGGGTTTTTGATTGAAGTACATTGAGAATTTCAGGCAGAATTTCTTTGGAAGCAATGTTGAAACGACCAAAATTGTATTCGGAAGTTTGAATTAGAATTTCTAAGAAATTTTCTAAGCTATTGGAATTGGAAACATCAAAGAGTAATTTGAGGGATTTTCTAATTTTTTGTCTTGAACATTATTTTTCACTTTAGTTACAATTGCATTGTGTTTGTGATGATGATGATGCAATGATGTTGTTGGTGAAGGATTGAGGAAGATGAAGAGAGAGGATTTGGGAATTTTTTTAGAAATTAAGGTTCTTCATTTTGTAGGATTTTTATTAAAAAAATTTAATTTTTTTATATTTATTTTATTAATTAATCATTATATTAAATTACATAAAATAAACTAATGATATGGAAAATAACATTTCTTAGTCAACTTTGCTATGTCAATGCAACATCATCAATTGAGATGCCACATCATTAAAATGAGAGGGGGGCCATAAAAAAATATTGACTTTTAAAATAGGGGGACCAAAAAGTTAAGTTTTAAAATAGGGGGACCAAAAGTTCAAAAATATCAAAATAGGGGGACCAAAAGTGCATTTAAGCCTATAAGTTTTTTAAAGTTGCATTATTGGAACAAAAAATGAATGAATTACTTTAAGATGGTGTGATTTTAATGGGACCCATAAAATACTTTTAATGAGTTGCAGTTTTACTATTGGAGATTAAAGAGAGTTTCATAAACTAATAATCCGTACATTATTTTTTTTTTATCATTGGAGTTATATGACGTGACATAGAGGGTATCAAATATACCGTATCATCAATTTAATATTAGTTTTCTTGGTATATCAAATTAAATAGAATTGATTACATGCTAGTACTGTACATACCAAAATGGTATCACCATTGGAGCAAAATATGTATGAATTGCATAAATATTACATAACATTATAGAGACCATCTTTTAGTGATGTATCGGAGATGCTATTATAAAACCAAAAAAACAATGCCACTGTAGTCCTTTTGATCTAGTTTGGACGAGAGTCGATATTTTGTTTTCCAGATTTTGTCCCGAGCTAATTCTCACTCGCTCCAGATAATCCTCGGTCGATTCCATACTCTGCTTGAAGATAGTGATTCACTCGTCCCCAATTCCAACGGCTCACATATTCCACTCTCTCTCCTCTAAATTTATAGGGTTTCAATTTTCATCCCGCCAATTTTCTATGCATAGCACCACGGCACTTGATCCCACCTTTTTTCTTTCATTTTCTGTTTGAGCTCAATTTCAATCATAGGTAGGGTTTTAATTCATTTCTGCACCTTTTTATGTTCTTCAATCAGGAAATTTAGTATTATTCATTGTTTCGTGGGATTTAGGGTTATAGAAACGGAATTATTCGATTGAATCGTTTCTTGTTATAGGATTTAGGGTTTTCAATTGGAATTTAGCATTTCAGTTTTATCTATCTATGACGACAGGTAGACATGGGGATTATCGTGATGAGGAGTTCAGGGATAGTGACTCTGATTTTGGTATTTCAAGGCGTGGATTTAGTAGTAGTTTTAAGGAAGAGTATGATAGGATTAGAAACGGTAAGGTTCGGAGTAGGGATGCTAGAGAGGGGATAATTATTCAGAGACAGAGAGATATTAGGGAGAGACAAGTTTTGAATGGCAGTTACCGGTCATCTTCGAGTAGGAGTGACTCTGGCAGCAGTGGTGGCCGTGGTGATAGGCTTGGTTCTAGAAAACGTGAGTTTTCTGTCAAGACTATGGATATGGAGCCAGGTGAGCTTTCTAGTGAGAGTGAGTCTGATGATGGTGTTGAATCAGAGTCACCGGTAAAATGCCATAAGGAGGTTGTGACGGGAAAAGAGTTTGGTTATGGTGTTGAATCAGAATCAGTGTTGAAACGCCATGAGGTTGCAACTGGCAAAGAAAATGGGACTCAGTCTTTATTTGAGAGGAAAAGAAAATTTTCCCCGATTGTATGGGATCAAGATGACAACAAAGTAAATAATTTATCCAAACTTAAGGTAGTCACAATATCGACTACTCTTCCTCCACCACCTCTATTTCCAAGATCATTTCGTAAGTCGTCTAATGTTCCCTACAATGGAGTTGAAGTTCATCTTCCTGAGAATCCTGAGTTGCCTACTGCCATGGATCCTTTTATGGCGTCTGAGTCAGTTCAAGATGCTGAATCTGAGTCTCCTATAGGTTTGGATTCAATGCTGTCAGAGCAGAGGTTGGTTAATGGGTGGGTAGCTGAGCAACCTGAAGTTGAAGATTATGTTCCAACTCGTAATATATCGTCTTCAAGATGGGCATCTGGAGACAAATCTTCGGACGATGAAGGTAAAATCATTGATGAGAAGGAATTCCTTAAAAGGAGGAGGCTTATCTCCTAAGTCGGGTACAAGGGTAAGAAACAAGACGTTGAAACCAAAGGAATCTAAAATTGAAGGTTTTGATAGGGCTAGAACCAAGTCATCTGAATCGGAAGAAAGAGGTAGCACTGGGAGATACTCCGGTGAAGATGATCATCCTGGTATTGAGGCAGAGAAGGATAGCTACATGGAGATTGATGGTGGAGTTTGCAAAAGTGACACAAGTGGTAGTCACACAAATACTGATTCTGAACGTGAAGATGATGGCAGAGAAAGTATGGAATCTCCGGCTCCACCACACAGAGTTGTCAACATGCTTCAGGGCTGTAGAAGTGTTGATGAGTTTGAGCGATTGAACAAGATTGATGAAGGAACATATGGTGTTGTATTTAGGGCCAAAGACAAGAAGACCGGTGAAATAGTGGCATTGAAAAAGGTAAAGATGGAGAAAGAAAAAGAAGGCTTTCCACTGACTTCTCTGAGGGAAATAAACATACTTCTTTCCTTTCATCATCCATTCGTAGTTGACGTTAAGGAAGTAGTGGTAGGGAGTAGCCTTGATAGTATTTTTATGGTTATGGAATACATGGAACATGATCTTAAAGGACTAATGGAGGCAATGAGACAACCATTTAGCCAGAGTGAAGTAAAATGCTTAATGCTCCAGCTGTTAGAAGGTGTGAAGTATCTTCACGACAACTGGGTGCTTCACAGGGATTTGAAGACTTCAAACCTGCTTCTGAATAATAAGGGTGAGTTAAAAATTTGCGATTTCGGATTAGCTCGTCAGTATGGAAGTCCATTGAAACCATATACATCATTGGTGGTTACACTTTGGTACAGGTGAGTGATCTTTAAGTTAAACAAGCCAATTGTTTCTGTTTATTAACATCATTGATTAATTTGAAATTTGAATTATATTTTTGGCTATATTTATTGTTGCAAATTTGAAAACTATGTTGTCATGATGCAGTCACACATTGCTATAAAGCTAGATCTTAATTTGTTATTATTCTACAAGAATTCTACAAGAATAATTTTTGTAATAGTATTGCAAGCTTGTTGTGAGTGACCCAACCTCGTTTTTTGGTGGCCTCTCTTTTTAAAGGCAAATAAACATTTTTTTTTATTGTGAGTGTGATAAAATAATCGCCCAAACAAAGGAATTTTACAATCCAGTCTGAAACAACGTAAAAATTGGTGACCCGTCTTTCCTTTAACCATCCCATATATACTTTCCACCCTTTTCTAAACATACTTCTTAGTACAAGAATAATTTTTTACTAGTATTGCATGATTTCCGTAACTGTCTCGGTTTTTGTTGTCCCCGTCTTTTTTAAGGAAAATAAACATACGTCTTTCCACTCACTATCCCATGTATACCTTTCCATCCTTTTAAAAAAGTTCAGCAAAAAGTCTGTTGTTACTCTAGTGCTGTCTCTATTATTGGCATTTGAGTTTAGTTTGCTGTGCATTTTATCATGTCTCTGATTGCATTGTCTTGCAACGGAAGAGATAATCTGATTCATGGTTGTTTTTTAGGGCTCCTGAACTTCTTTTGGGGACAAAGCAGTATTCAACAGCCATTGACATGTGGTCCCTGGGTTGTATAATGGCTGAGCTACTGGCCAAGGAACCGTTATTTAATGGGAGGAATGAATTTGATCAACTTAACAAGGTATATTTCAAATGCCTTGTTTTGTAGTGGATACGTTCTCACTCCCAAACTCTGGCCTTTCTAATTTTGGTGCCAGTTGGCTTAGGCTGATTAGCATTTATTTAATAACTAATTTATTGTTATTTATTAATTTATATATATGCAGATCTTCAGAATTCTCGGCACCCCAAATGAAACAATTTGGCCTGGGTTCTCAAAATTACCTCAAGTCAAGGCCAATTATGTTAAGCATCAGTAAGTAATTGTGATTTCTTCTATGCAAGACATTCATTGTTTGGTTCCTCTGTTCTTATATTTTACTACTGTTTCCCAGGCTTCAACTCTGTATGGTTCTGGTCTGGTTTATCTGGCCTGGCCTCCCCCGTTGACTTACTTTTGCACGACTTTTCTATTGTGTATTAACCACAGGAATGTTCCTTCCAGGTATAATCTACTGCGCAAAAAATTTCCTGCAACATCATTCACTGGATCCCCAGTTCTTTCTGATTCTGGATTGGATCTGTTGAACAAGCTTCTCACTTATGACCCTGAAAAGGTAAATCATATCTGCTACTTTGATTTTGTAATTACATATTTGTTTCAGCACTTATTGAGAATACAAACTGTTGTTATTAATGTTCGAAGAGGATCAATGCTGAAGATGCTCTCAACCATGAGTGGTTTCGTGAAGTTCCCCTTCCCAAATCTAAAGAATTCATGCCTACGTTTCCTGCTCAACATGATAAAGACAGGTGACCTAATAAGATATTACTTTAGCACTTGCCTTTATAATTTAACTTGCGTGTTTGATACTAACATATGCTTTTCAATTGCATTAGGAGAATGCGAAAAATAATGAAGAGTCTACATCTGTTAGAGGAGAAGGACTAGAAGGATTTGCAGCAGGGTAAATCAGGAACTGGTAGTATTTTTGGTTAACAGTGATGCAATCTAAAGTTTTGGTCTTGATAGTCATTTTAACACTCTGTTGAATGTTTGCATGCTTGAGGTGAGAGTATGCCCTAAATGGATGTTTCAAACATTGTTAGACAATAGCTTGTGCTGTTTTTTATCAGGCACCCTGTTTTTAGTTTGCATTGAGATATGTATTCTTTATTACCTCCCGGGAGACAGATTTATTTCAGGTTTACCATCATTGTTGATCATCATATAGAAATGCAAATGGGACACAGCTGGCAACATAAGGTGTGGCAGAATTGCCTTCTAAAATTAGGAATAGTCCATGCATGCTGAAACTTGTATGTAACATATTTTCATTGTCCTACTGTAAACAATTTAAATCTGGTTGAATTTCAAGCAGTATGGATTTTCTTGCATCCATCAGTTAGTTATTTGGTTATTTTTTAATGTTCATATTGTGTTTGCAAGAGAAAGTTCGTGTGAAGTGGAAGAGTGCATTCTGTCCATTTTGTTGAAGAAAATGAGACTAACTTTTCACATCAAAGGTAATGAACTTCTCATGTATCTTAGATATCAAGGAATAAAAATTGGAATTTGTCAGTTTGAGAAATGATGTCTATAACTATAAGCCTCTGTTAGCATGGTCTAATATTTGATATTTGTGTATGATGCCACTTCCACAAATTCCTAGTCTATTATACTTTTCAATTTGATTTGGTTAAGGTCATGACTATGAGTTATATATTTTAGACCTCAACATTTTAGAACCAACTTTTACTTGTTGTGGATTTCAACTGCCAAAACTTCAATGTAAATTACAAATGACCATCGTTTCATGGAAGTATCACGTTTAGAAAGGAATTTGTTTGTAATTTATTTATTTATTTTGCTGCCTTTGTAATGTTGAAGTTTCTCGAATCTAAGTGTGAGCAAAGTGGATGAATTTGGAAGTATTTCATGTAATTTTGGTGTAAAAATTTGGTACCATTGAATAGGGATGGCTCCAGGCTTCATTGTTTGCAAATTGGCTTTTTTGGTTGTATCTGACTCAAGCATCAAATGAACACGTGAATGTGATTTTCAGTATGTTAATCTCTAACGTGATGTAGTACTGAAGAATATTAACTAATGCTTGAGCGCAAGTTAAAGTAAAATATATTATTGTAGTATATATTCATCATATAAGGATTGAAATTTTCACAAGTTTGAATATTCTTTCATGACATTTGTGTGTGGATGTCACTGCAGTATCAAAGCTAGCAGGTTGAGGATGTTACCTGTATACCCTGGAATATATGGAACTTTGTTCCATCAGGCTCTCTAGAGGTACCATCCAAAACTTGGTTTGTTATAATACATCTCTGCAGTTCTATCAACTACCGAGAATTTTAAGATCACAATCGTTTATTTATCTTGCATGTTCTAGTGATTCCTTGTGTAGTTTATTCTTATTTCTTGAAATGATGCTTCACTGATATTTGGTGGATTACAACATTTCAGTGCTATTGCTTATTCAAATGGCTTGTTAAATTGACGGTCAATTAAATGATTCAGCAGTAACTCATGGAAGAAGTCTCTTCATTAAAATGGATTACCTAGGATAATGGTTGTCAAACATTAACTGAGCAAGTAGGATTACCTCAGTTTGGATTTAATTAAAATTGATTTTTATTTTATTTTATTTTATTTTCCTCTGGCTCTAACAACTGTAACCTGTGCCTAGAAAAAAAGGCAAAACATGGTTTTTGGGGTTGGATGATGCAGTGAAATGCGCATCATCACATAGTAACTAAAACTGTGAAGTGAAAATTCCATCTTGGCAAATAAAGTCAAAAAGTGTTTTGTTTGTCTAAAATGTTGTCAACATTTTTATGGTAGTGTTAATGCGGAGTCTTGAACTGGGTCTTATTTTATTAAATCATAAAATTTTATGGTGGTCAAATTTAGTGGAATTATTTGGAAGCCGTAAGGAGCAGTTGAAGTGTCTGTACTTGACCGATGGTAACCTTTTGAGAATAAATGGTTACTATATTGATTTTATCTTTGATTTCTTATTTTCCTACTTTTATGTTGACAATTGAAGGGGTGCAGCTACAGCAGACATGGTGCATTATTTTGCTGATGGTAGGCTTTTGGTCGTTTTATTTGTGCCACAATACTTGACCCTTGCGTTAGAACTATGTTTTGTTTTTGCTTCTTTTTCTTCTGTTTTCGATCTTGGTATGATCGATGCCATGCTCGTCAATTTAGAAGTGGGATCCACTTGCTGCTTGATTGCTTTATCCAACGGTGGAAGAGTTTTGACAACCGTCTGTATTAGTTTATAAGGCTAGCTGGGAGATGAGCTTGCTAGAAGGTGCAAGTGCAATTCATAAAATTTAGAAACTTTGCTGCATTCCCCAAAATCCTTCCCCGGCTTTTCTTTTTGTTGCTTTGGGCATATGCTGTAAGTAAATTACCCTACTATATTTTACATATAGTATGTTACCAGCAGGAAGTTTGTAGCAATGTGCACACTGTATGTTATTTCTTGATTATAGTATGAGTCTTGTAGCAATATGAATTCCCGGCATGTCAATTGTCACAGTATTTCACTACCATTATTTGAATGGGTTGGTATACTTGTCTAGGATTGCAGTTTGGTATTTAGATGGGTTGGTTAAATATATTCGCTACACGCGATATTATAATTTTCACAAATACCATACGGTAAAAGAACAATATTCAGATGATGCAAATGATCAATGGCAATTCTTCTTTAACACTTTCAAATTGATCCTGTTCTATGCATGCGATCGGCCACCAATTGGATGGGTATAAATGCCGGTTTACCTGATTATCCAGTTAATAACAACTGACCTGATAATGAAATTGGGTTGCTTTGGTTTTTTCTTTTCGACCTTAATCAATTGGTTTTGCTGAAGTGGAGTTGTCATAAATTAAACCTAATCGAAATCAATTTAATGTTTGTTTGGTGTAGGAATTCTACCATTTTTTTCAATCACTTTTATAGTGTGGGATATATTAGTGGTGTTTTTACTAGATAAATTGTAATGAGGTCCCTTTAAACTGTTTGCCTAAGGCGTCAAAATCCTTAGACAAGAACCTGAGTACATTATGTTCGACATACAAACCAAATTTCATAATTTTAATGACTTTAGGATTTAATTTATATACATATTGTTAATTGTTAATGTAAAATTTATTGCGTATGCATATAATCACACTTTTATTATGGAGATTCTTTTCGACAAAAAGATAGTACATTTTTATTATGATTTTAAATATAATTAAAAAATTATTTCAAATTTATTGAATAATTAATAAACTTGATCTATATTATAGAGATGTTTTAAAAATTAACATATCAAGATTAGACGATGTGTCAAAAAAGTTATATTGTCGGAGTATGTAACAATTGATCTCATAATTTTACTTAGAAAAAATAATTATTAATCATATACTTTCTTTAGTTTGTTCACTATTTTATGAGTGTTTTTCTCATGGTAACTCAAGTAAGCTTGTTTCGATTTTAATTGTTACTATCCATGAGGCACACTAAAAAGAAAAATCAATGAAGCACACAAACAATTTCTCGTGATTCCATATTTTTATATAATTTTTTAAAATATCCATGGATTTGTTGGATTTGCCATTTGAGTTTTCTAAAACAAAACTAAGTCAAACAATAATTTGATTGATTTAGATTACCAATCCAAATTAATCCAACTCGTCCACCCTACAAGAGTATCACATGACAAACTTTTGGATCATTAATGTAATTATCACGATGCATGTGTTTAAAAATGAGGATAAAGAGATTGAATGATGAAGATTAAAAACATGACCTCTTTTTATTTTCTAACATGAGACAATCCAGCACTGGTTCTCGCGGCTTTTTGCTGGACACGGGTTATCCAGTCCCGATTTTACAGCTTATTTGTTGTGAAATCAAACACAATTACAATAAAATATCAAAAGTTCTTTCTCCTTCTAAGTTGATCTGATGTTGAACGCGGGATGAAAACATGTTGCTCTTCTAACTCCCATGACCGGTCACAGTGCGGAAGAGAGTTCAAGCTTAGAAGAGGAAGTAATTTCGAGAAAGAGGAACAGTAGTGGCTGCAGTACAGGATAGAATCTCTCCATCTGCAGTTACTGTGTATGTCTCCGGGTCCACAGTGATTTCTGGAAGGGCGTCATTCAGTTTCATGTCTAGTTTAGTGAGCTTCCTCACATTGTCTACGGCTTTCACCCGCTTGTTAAGTCCATATAAAGCTTTTACACCGTAGTCCAAAGCTGCCTGTTTGTGACAAAGTAACAATGAGTGATGTGAGTATGTAACATTGTTGATCACCCTTGTAATGTAAGTTTGTTTGTGTGCGTGTGCGCGCACGTGGATGTGTATATGTGAAAGATAAGAAGAAAGGAAGGGTTGCATGCCTTGCTCACAAAAGCAATAGAGTTCGCACTGCCAGCTTTGCCAAATGCTCCAAACATAGGTCTCATAATTACCTACAAAATCGAGTTTCCTAGTTTAGTTGAAGCATTTCAGATTAAACAACTGTAAGAAGACCGGTTCCATGTACACTCTCCATGTGGTGCTATCTCATAAGGCTGTGTCAAATTTAGCATACTTATATTTTATAGGGATGCATTTTCATAATAGTCATTTACTTGAATATAGATATCATATCAGATATATTGAAATGATGTGATAGGATGAAATATCAAATAATTTCCAAATTTTATGAAATTTTGTAGTTTTGATATAACGTACTGAGAACTTTCATTTCAATAGTTGGATTTCCTAATTTCATATTTTATTTTGTTTAAATTTTTTAATATTATATTTTACACAAAATTAATAAGCTATGCTAAGTTTGACGCCTAATGTCAAGACATATAAGAAAACATTACCGGTTCAGGTGTTGGGATGCTAGCGTTTGGGTCACCCATTAAAGCCCATGCAATGTCACCACCTTTGATCACCATTTCCGGTTTTGCTCCAAAAAAAGCCGGTTGCCATAATACAAGATCAGCTAACTTTCCCACCTGCAAGACTAGGTTTACTATAAATGAGGCAGTCGATTTGGTAGCAAAATTAGAAAGATGAGCATCGGCTTCATAGCTGTCGACTGATAGATATGAGAAAATTGTAGTTAGATTATGAAAACAAAAAGCTTCCTACTTAGACGCACATCTATACAGGGTGAAAATTCCATCCAAATAGTTAAAAGTTCACTGAGGACCACTTATAAGTTATAACTTATAAGCACACACAAGCATGCGCGCACACACGCACACATTCATATCAGAAGTTAGAAAGTTAAATTTCTGAAAATCAGGTCTCACTTTTACTAAGCCAGTAACTTATAAGTATTGTAATTACAACTACTTATAAAGTATTCTCATAGTTTGTAAGATTATGGGCACAAATACATATCAAAAGCAAGATTTCCGAAAATCAGGTCTCACTTTTGCTAGGCCGGTTATGCTTCTACAGTTTTATTTATTTTTTGTTTTGTATCTTTAATCACCGGTAAGTAAGTTCTGATGGTATTGACAACCATGTTTTTCATATGACATGACATATCAAAAGAACTTCCTGTATCTGTGTTTTCCAAAAAAGTTCATGCTCGAATTGACAAGGGACGGACAATCAAAACAACATACCTCAACTGAACCAATATATCGTGACAAACCATTCGCTATAGCTGGATTTATAGTGTACTTTGCAATATAACGTTTGATTCGAAAGTTGTCATTGTCTGAATCACCAGGCTGCAGAGGTCCTCTTTGTGACTTCATCTTATTGGCAGTTTGCCAAGTTCTGCTTATCACCTAAGGAAGAAATTATTCATCAATTTAATCCTGAAGATAAAAAATTATTTTCAATTATCAAGGGTACACTGTATTTTTTTTTTCTTTTCAAAAAGTGAAAACCAAAAGACAATTATGGGAATTTCGTAGTGACAGTCGCATCAATAACAGATATAAAGGTACTTCTCCACAGAATACACGAGCCAATAACATGAAAGATCTTGAAACAATTGAGAGAAATGCCGCTAGCACACACCATTTCTTTTTGTGATTTAATTTGGCAGTTTTAAGCACTCAAATTCTTTATTTCATGATAAATGAGTATAATACAGATGAGATGACTTGAGTAAAGGAAGGACCTCTCCAATTCTACCCATAGCCTGTGAATCAGAAGATATAATGCTAATTGCACCCATATCATGCAAAATATCTTCAGCAGCAATTGTTTCGGCTCTTATCCTTGATTCTGCAAAAGCAACATCTTCTGGAATATTCTTATCAAGATGATGACAGACCATCTGTACATCAAAAAGTCTAAAATAAGAATCAAATAACTTAAGCTACATTATTGCTACTGTGTTTTTTTCTTTTTTTTTCATACCAACATGTCAAGATGCTCATCTATGGTATTTGATGTAAAAGGGCGCGTAGGATTTGTGGATGAGGGTAAGACATTCTTCACACCACATACTTTGATGATATCTGGAGCATGGCCACCACCTGCACCTTCACTGCTCAGGAAAGTAATAGAGAATAGTAAATAACCAGCTAGCTTTGGTTGGAAAACGGACTCAATAAACCATCCGGTTTTCAAAGTTCGCATATACCTGTGGTAAGTATGAATAGTTCTTCCTTTAAATGCAGCAATAGTATGTTCCACAAATCCAGATTCATTTAAGGTATCGGTATGTATGTTAACCTGTTATCGTAAAAGTCAGTTAAAAATAAGTAGAATACTATAAAGATGAGAATATTAGACTCAGTGAGTGGATACATTAAACCAGAGAGTTAGAATGAACACATTAGGGACAAAGTTGGAGTAGCACCAACAGAAATTACAGTATTTAGACACAATTTATGATTAAATATTGTGTTGTTGTGGTTGTATAGTAAAAGTTAAGAACAAAAATACAAAAGTAAATAAGTGAAAATATCGAAGAAAGTTGTGCCTGGATATCATATTGTTCTGCAACAGTCAAACAGTTGTCTATTGCGGCTGGTGTAGTTCCCCAATCCTCATGCAGCTTCAGTCCCATAGCTCCGGCCTTGACTATTTCATGTAATTCATCAGGCTTGGCACAATTCCCCTAAAACGATGAATAGAAGTTTTAATTTAATTAATTAATTTTAAACATAAAAAGGTCCAACACATAACAAGAATTGTATATGCAAAAACGAAAAAAAGGAAAAACAGACTTTTCCATTAAAACCGAAGTTCAGAGGCAGCTCATCTGTTGATTGCAGCATCATTTGCATCTGAATTGGTGCTGGTGTACAAGTTGTAGCACGTGTTCCATATGCTGGTCCGGTTCCTCCTCCCACTAATGTTGTAATCCCTATATAAAAAAGCATAAGAAAAAGCTATTAAGCAAGCTTTCAATGAATACAAATATCGTATCGCACAACCAAATGCATTAAATATTAAAATACATGTAAGTGAGGAGCACTTTCAGCTGAAATTGCTTTCAGTTGTGAAACTCACCACTTGATACGGCTTCAAATACTAATTGAGGGCATATAAAATGCACATGGCAATCTATAGCCCCAGCTGTTACAATAAAGCCCTCTCCAGAAATAACTTCAGTATTAGCCTAGATATGGAACGATGCACATATAAGCTGTATCAAGATAATGATGTAAATATTCAACTCATTTTCGCAGATATTTGGAAAGAAACTTACCCCAATGATCATCTTATCAAATACGCCATTCATAACGTCTGGATTTCCTGCTTTTCCAATTGAGGCAATGAGGCCATCTTTAATACCAATATCTGCTTTGTAAATTCCGGTGTAATCGATGATTACTGCATTTGTTATAACAGTATCCAACGACCGATCAGGATGATGGCCACACGACTGACCCATTCCATCTCTTATGACTTTCCCACCTCCAAAAACACATTCATCACCATAGACAGCAAAATCTTTTTCAATTTCCGCAAACAAGTTAGTGTCACCAAGACGAATTTTGTCACCAACAGTGGGGCCATACTTGTTAGCATATTCCTCTCGAGGAATTACTTTAGTCAATGAATAGTCTTCTCCGGTAATACCTTCCCTAGTAAATTCACATTTGAGGTAAGAAATCTTCTCAAACATGGAATTGGTGAAGATCTACGCAAATTTATATAACAATAACTTAAATAAAAAATCATAAACCTTGCATTTTCATCGTCCTTATGCCCGAACCCCCTTGTTGTCACAGTTTCCATAGCTGCTATGCAATTTGAATCGTTAACTGGACCATCAACAATGTTGTTACCTCCTCGGATGACTTTGTTACCTCCAATGCTTACAAGTACAACACTTTTACTTTCCCCTGGCTATCAAGAGTAAATGTTTTTTTATTAGTTCACCAGAAGGTTGCGTCTAGAGTGCTCGCATGAGAGGCCGGCGTTGAATAAAAAAATATTGATAGTGCGAAAAATTCAACTAACTATACAGTATAATTACTGTGCTAAATTTTGAAATTGACATAAGCATAGAATTTCACCTCAAAGCGTGTGGTAGTCCCAGACGCTATATTGAGGCGCTTGCCAAATGCTTTTCTTCGATCAAAGATTAAGTGGGGATTTACTTCAATAAAATGATAGTGGCTTCCAACCTGGAAATTTTTAGAAATGTTGTAAAATGGTTGCTTCAGTTATTTTATCCAAAATGCTAAGGTGCTAGGTACGCAACACACTGGAAAACACCTGAATTGGCCTGTCTCCATTGTTTACAACTTTAAGAGAGACTGCCTCCCTTCCAGCGTTAAGAATCAGGTTTCCATCTTCCGCTTTTAGCTCACCAGGAATGATACTATCTTCTTTGTTCTCAATAAACATGTCAAGCGAAGGTACTGTAATCACAATTTCCATCGGTCAAAAGCTTTCCACATTAAATGCTGATTATGAAACAACTACTAAAATTACATAAGAACTTTATTCATGGATAAAGGAAAATAAAGGCATACCTGGAAGAAAAGAACCAAATAATGCTAGTTCAAGGTTTCCATTTTCACTAGCAATTGGGTTATGAACCGTGATTAACTTAGTCCCGTCATGAAAGGTAGCTTCAACCTACATTCAATTTTATTTGATAAAAATGATGGCAATAGCATGTGCAAATTCTTTCTTTGTTTTTCTCTATGAGCCAGGAAAATAGGGAAGATTGAAGAAAACTGTGATAAATTACAACAAAAATTGAGGTGTATCCATCCTTTTGAAGTTTAATGAATCATGATTAAAAAAACAACTAAAAGGACTCAAAATATATCAAAAACAATTTTCGCAAAATATCATCTGAATCATAAACAAAAAACTAACGATTTTATGCAGAAAAGACAGAAGAACTAAAATATTAACAAAGTTGTCTGAGATAAATTCATGCATGAAGCCATTTGGGAAAGTGGTTTTTGAACAGTCTCTTAGAAAGTACCTGAACAGTTTCTAAGAGATGCGGAACAGCCGAAAGAACTTGTCTCCTGTTAAAATACGAAAATAGATTACTAAACAAAAACACACGAATGTAGACCAGATTCATTAATTATTCAATGAATTTGAAAAGCAGTATTTTTGCTTATTCATTAATTATAGACTTTTATTTTACAATTGAAGAAAATTCCTCATTAGCATAATAAATTTAGATAGTTTTGTTTACAATCAAGATAACATAATACCTTCCTAATAGCTCTCTTCCAATAGACATTAGCTCTGCAACAGTCTTATTGCCATCACGAACAAATTCCACAATCTATGCAGAAAACAAAAACATAAAAATTGAATTAGAAAACATTTTTGTAAAGAATATAGTTTTTATGCTTGTGCATGCAATTAAAAGAGAAGGAAAGAAACCTGTGTGGCTATGAGAGCAAGAGCTTCAGTAGAGTTAAGCTTCAAACCACGAGCAAGACGTTTCTGAGCAAGATAGCCAGCATTGTGTAGCACTAGTTTTTCGATTTCTCTTTGACACAGTTTCATTTCTAAAATTCAAATCAGTGGAAAATGAAAACCCAAAGTTAGCACAGATGTTGTGTGGGTTGATAATAGAGAATGGAATTGACTAAGTTTAGGAGATCCTCCAGAGTCAAATTCGTTTTATTATAAGAGAAAATTCACTCAACTTGCTAATATATTTGGTTCATAATTAATGTATACTCTAAATATATTAATTATTATTATCGATTAATAAAAAGGAACTGAGAGGAGTATTACTAAATTTTAGAGCTCCTCCTCAGGCTCAGCTCAGCTCAGCTCAGCTCAGCTCAGCTCAGCACAGCAGACACAAACAAGTGAAACAACTCCACAAACGACAAAATTCTTTCTGAAACTGAAACCTGTCACGGTGTGTCAATTGTTTTATGTATTTATTCTTGTATTTGGACCACTCAGCGTCGCACTTTTATTTTTTACTTTACTATTTCTTTTGAGGAGAAGTAGGGCCAAACATAATTTTGATAAAGTTCTTAAAATAAAAAGTGTCTTTTTTATAATGAAGAAAATGCAATAGAAGTGACTTAAACAATAAGAAGAAAAAACCAACTTTAAATTAACTTAAATGGAGGTTCACTCTGCAGGTTCGCGCATTGATTCCCGTGCGTGACAATTTATATTTTATTTTATTTTTCTGGCACTGTTGCCGCTTTTTTTTTTTAGTTTCGACAACATTTCCCACTAAAATTAGGAACTGGATCCTCTCATGTGGTTCTCTCTCCTGTTGCCTCTCCTGTGCAGTTTTTAGCCTTTAGATTGATCTAAAGGTTGGTTGACAAAAGTTAATAAAAAGAGAGAGAAACTTCATCTTCTACCCAATAATTTCTTCAACACAACAGTGAAATTGGATAATTATGACTGAAATTGGAAACTCCCCGTACTCACAAGATCTCAAAAACTAGAATCCCTTTCCATTACACAAAAATTTAAAACCGCACCAAACTTTGAAAAATTGTATGAGAGAACCACTTTTTCTCTTTTTTCTTCCTAAAACCCATGATTCATGGTTACCCCAAACTCCTAAAGCTTAATCTGAAAGAAAATTACTTTGGAGATCTCTGGAAATGGTACAATTTCTTATTATAATTTTTTTATTTATTTGGGATCTAACAAAAATTAAGGCTTCTATAACAACATCAATAGAGAAAGCAAAAATATTTTTTATTTGAGATATAACAAAAATTAAGCCTCTATAGACACAACATGGATGGAGAAAGCAAAAGCTCAAGCGACCCAAGGTTGGGTGTCGATGCCATGAGATTGAGATCGATTTGGGTTTGAGCAAATGTGCTGTCTTTGAATAATTGGGTGAATGAAAATGGTGTTACCAAATTATTAGATTATATTAAACTTCACTTCATAACAAATAGACATGATATTTGAGAGATGGAGCAAAAACAATTGATTATAATGGTGGGGAGGTGGGTGTTATACAGTATCTGTTATTTTGAAGAAATTTATGAAAAATTGTAGAAAATGAAGTTTCTCTCTCTTTTTATTAACTCTTTGTCAACCATCAATCCAAAGGCTAAAAACTGCACAGGAGAGAGAACAGGAGAGAGAACCACATGAGAGGATCCAGATCCCTAAAATTATTTACCCTATTTACTCTGTCCTGACTGCTATATATTACATCACAGACACAGTGCTAAAACCCTCACGCCCCTCTGACTTTCTTGCAGACTTGCAACATGTTCTAATTTTATTTGTTTATTTGATACACTAGCTTTGTTATTTTGTCCTTTATAAAGTTTATATTTATATTTAGGGATATGCTACAATACACCCACTACTATTTGTGAAGGTGTATTTTAGCAATGAACACCCTTTTATTTGGACCTAAAATGCCACTTTTTCTTTTTTGAAAACAAGGCATGGTTAAGGGTAATTAAGTAATTCAAAGTTTAATTAATTTTTCAGTATTATTTTTGTTTCTGCTCCTCGTCCTTTACGCCATTACCAAAGTGATGAAGCTCACTTCGCCGGTGCAGGCTTGAAAGGCAGCACATCCACTCAACAATGAACTTGTTCTAGTATTTGTTGAAGTTCTACAGTTGCCGATTTTATGTCCAGTTTCATTTGCCGCCTCCAGCTGGTGGTTACGTCTGTCTCCATATACCCGAACGACTACTCAAAAATTGCCAGTGAGATGGCTTGTGACGGCGCAAAGAAAGGGGAGTTGCAGCAAAAACATGAGCTGCTGTTTTTTAATTCCAAGAACATGAGATTGTATAATTTGTTTCCATTTTATTCAAATAATAGATCGTTTGGTGAAGAGGATTGGAAGAAGAATTTAGTTGCAGAAATGGGAATGGAAGAACTCAATTCGGTTTTACTGGAAAAAAACAAATTAATTCCAAATTTTTTATTTCAATCCTCTCTATCACTTTCTGAAACCAGGAATCTGTATGGTCCAATCACTTTCATCTCCTGCAACCTCGACGCCATCTCCGGCGACGAACTTAATGTCGATGTCTCCTTCCCTCTTTACACAAAATCTCAAATAAACAAAATTAATTAATTAATCATGGTGAAATGGGATTAGAAGGAAAAAGGAGAACGAGATAAATTAGAATGGTGAATGATAAGGAATAAAAATGGAATATGGTGTTGCAAATTAGTGGAGTTGGAAGAGAGGAGGAGCAGTGAACCAAGTAAATGAATGAGAGAGATGAAGAAACAATGATGGAGCAGAGCAGAAACAAAATTAATTAAATTTTGAATTACTTAATTACCCTTAACCATGCCTTGTTTTCAAAAAAGAGGAAGTGGCATTTTAGGTCCAAATAAAAGGGTGTTCATTGCTAAAATACACCTTCACAAATAGTAGTTGGTGTATTGTAGCATATCCCTTATATTTATATACACTTTGTTGCTTAATTTTATCTTTTTACTTTATGCCACTTATTTTAGAATTGAGATATACATCATTCCTTAGTTTCTATCTAATTCATTTTTGTCTATTTGTTCTTAAAAAATTATGAATTTTATGTTATTTATGATAAATTTATAACTTTTGTAAACATATTTTACCAAACAGATTTTAACTTAAAAGTACTAATTAAGTTGAAAAAAATAATAAATACCAAACAACTTCTACTTTAACTTTAAATTTCTTATTTTCAACTTTAAGTCTAAAGTGACTTTTAAACCTTAAAAAAGTAGGGCCAAACGCACCCACCATTTTTGCTCATTTTGTCGGGTTAAAATTGAAAATTAAAGCCCAGACCCTAAATCGTTATTTTATATATTTTGATTTTTCCCCATTTCAATTTTTTGACTCAACATGTAGCTTAACTTTTCAAATAAAGCAGTAACAATATTTTTCTAAAATCTTATTGTCTTGGAAGGCAGCGATGCGACGACGATGCGGCGGAGGATCGTGTTACTGGGTTGAAACTTTCTTAGGGATGATGAATATGAACAATGATTCTTATTCTTTTTATCTAAAAAAGATTTCTTTTGAAACTTTTAATCAGAGCCATTGAAAATTTTAAATGACCCATGTCACATATCTGTTAAGGAAATTGGTAGTTGGTCATATTGCTTATTCTAGTATATCCGGACTCATTCACAAGTTAACGTTTTTTGACAAAATTTAACGGAAAGGACCATTTTGGTTAATAGATATGTCTTTAAAGGACCAAAGTGAAACTTTTTTTCTTTAAGGGACCAATGTGAAACCAAAAAAGTCTTTAAGGGACATGTAGACTAATTAAGCCTAAAAAAAAAAAAGCAGTTAGGCATCAGTGCCACAATTGGATACGTGCCCAAGAAAAGACACCCAATATTGTTCAAATAGTGGTATCCAAAGTGACACACTAGCCTAACTTTGCAAATACCACTCCCAATAATTGTTCTGTTGATTAGAACCACGAACTAATACCGAATTAAATTAAATTGATGGTGAAAAAAAAAAAAAAAACTGGAGTATTATAACTAAAGATGGAGGGACTATAATATTCTTGGGGCACGCACGGGTTACATCGTTAATGCGATATTTTTATGCAGGGCAATATTATTGTAAGTATAACATTTGAATAATTTAATTTTAATTTACACTTTTTTATTAAGATAATACAATAAATAACTTTATCACTTAATCTAAGACCAAAAAAAAAAGATGCATATTTAATTGATGGTTGAGATGTAAAAATTAAGAAAAATTGAGGAATTTTTTGTTGTTGTTGAGAGGATCCATTCTCGGGGTTTGGGTAATATGCATGAGGCCCTAAGTTTAATCATCACTGCAGATTTAACATGAGTTTTTGTATTCATGTTCATGGCATTATAAGAATCTCTCCCATAAAAATTTAGAATTTTTTAACAAAAGATAAATTAAATATGAATGTTTAAGCGCTAAAAATATGAGAATTCATTTTTAATTCACTCCTCTTTATAAAAAAAATAACTTCTTGCTAGAGAGATTTCAATAATATACTAAAAATGACCGCGAAAAAATTTCAAAATTTTGAGTTGATTTAAAAGCAAGACCAAAAGTTGTAAATCCTTCAACAACGCCACCGGTGCAGCACGATCGAAAGTCGACGTATGCAACTGTAAAAACACCGCGAACCATTTTTCATCAACCGTGTACGTGCTAGCATGCATAACATCTACATCATTAGGATCTCGCCAAGTGTCACGAGATCATCTCTTGTTTGAGTAAAATGTGGAAATGGTTGATTTAATCATGATAGTGATTTGAGAAGTTGATTGGAATTTGGAGATTGATGAAAGATTTGTGGATGTTTATGAGCGGTTTGTGGAGGTTTAAAGAGATGAAGGGTTGGATTTCAAAAAAACTAATTTGTTTTTTTTATAAAAAAAAAGGGGCCCACAAATGTTATAATCATTTCGTGAAAAATTTTCCCCATACCCCAACAAGTAAATTTGAATTGACTAATATACTCTCATATATAAAGTAAAACTGTAAAAAAAATATTTCATTTTTACCATTTCACAAAATCAAGTGTTCCGGTGTGAGGAGAGGAGAAGAGAGTAAGTTTCCGGAAACTGTACCGGAACACTTCTTAAAGTGTTCCGGTTTGTTTTTTTACCGAAACAAATGTGTTAAAGTTCTCCGGTTTGATAATATTCATACCGGAACACTTTCTTAAAGTGTTCCGGTATGAATTTTTCAACTTTTTTTTTTGCTTTTTTTTAATAAAATTCTTTTTTAATTTTATTTTCAGTGCCGCGCACCAGAGGTCGAGGTGGTAGACATACCGGACGTCAGGCGGAGGAGGAGCAGCATGTTGTGGAGCCTGTGGGCTGGCCTGGAGGACCGACTGATACAAGTCTTCTCACACGATACGGTGATCATGTTGCTCGACATATATGGTTTGGTGAGGTAACCAATTATTTTGAAAGCATTTCCATTATTGAGGAAGCATTTCCATTTGACAATTGTTATTTGTATATGGATGTTTGCTTCTGTATACTGATGATGAAGCTATAGGGAGGTTTCTTTATATGCTGTTTTGATGTTTTGATTCTATTTTTGTTTTCGTGCATCATTTTATTGTTTCTTTATAGTATATTGTTTCATCATGGTTTTGATCAAGTTGAATTGATTAGACTTAGAGGGAAGCAAGCAAGAAAGAAACATTAGTGATTAGATTAAATTTGATCATAAATATAGTTGACATTATTGATTCTTTTTACCATCTTGATCAATGATGTAAATTAGGAAAATGATTTTTTCGAATCTTTTAGGCTAAGTCTTGGTGTTATGCTATTGCTAATGTAATAGGCACCCAAGGAAATTGAACCATGAGACCTTATTTTCAAATCATTTTAACTGATACATAAATAGAATGTTTAAAGTGCTTTAAACTTGAAGATATAAAATCAACTGCAATGTTGAACAATGATATAGGAGAAGTTTAATTTATATAAGAGAAATTATTCTAAATAGAAAGGGGCTGCTTGTTATCCAATCCCCCTTATGGTGGATGCAGTGCAGTTCTTGTAGATAGTGCTGCTTGAGGGGGTAAATTCTAAGTCAGATTATTATATGCACATTGTGTAACAAACATACTTTTACTAGATTATTACATGCACATTGTTATTTTTCTTTGGTCAAGAACATATGGCTAACTTATTAATGCAACTGCCTCATCTGTGTTATATAACCTCTAAAGAAAAAATCACATATTCCTATTTCCTTGTCAATTTTTGTTCAATCACAAATTTCAGGTCTTCTGCTAGTTATTGTAGTAACCTTTAAATATATGCAGGAACGTCATGGAGGGAAAATTAAATTGAAGTTAGCATCTCTCGGAAAGAAGTTACGTGGGTGGGTTGGTGAGATTGAACTTCCACAAACTGTTCAACGTTGGTTGGACATTTTAGGGTTGAGTCCACTTCAGCGGACAAGTTTGAAAATGACCGATCCGAATCTTATATCGGCATTTGTAGAGAGATGGCACCCAGAGACATCGTCATTTCATATGCCATTCGGTGAAATGACGATTACACTTGACGATGTGGCTTGTTTGCTGCATATACCTATTAGGGGTGAGTTCTACACTCCGCGATCATTGACCGAGGATGAAGCTGCGGCACTTGGATCTGAGTTGTTAGGGGTTAATATTGAGTATGCGAGTGAGACAAGAAAGCAGAGGGGTGGATATTTCTCTCAACAATGGCTATTTGATATCTTTAAGATGCATTGCATGGTTAGGAATTATGATTGTGCGGCTAGGGCATATATGTTGTTGTTGGTAGGATGTACCATATTGACTGACAAGAGTTGGACGCACGTGGATGCTAAGTATCTACCTATGTTTGCCACATTGTCTACGTGCGGTAGATTTTCTTGGGCCGCTGCTGCATTAGTTTGTTTGTATGATAACTTAAATGATGCCTCTATGTTTACCACAAAGGGACTCGTCGGGTATCCGTCACTTCTACAGGTATTTAATGACTATTCTTTAATTAGTTTTTGTTTTTGACAAGTATTATTTAGATGTTTTTTAGTTGAATTATTACTTTTAGGTTTATATAATTTACATTTAAGTTTTTTTTTTGTGTTGTAACAGTGTTGGATTCACGAGTATTTTCCTGGCCTTGCTATGCGGGTCGAGTCGGGAATTAATTGTGATGATCCTTATGTGAGATTCCCTCGAGCTATACGGTGGACGTATAAGCAAGGGAAGATGAAGCTTCCCGAGTATCGACCTATCATGGATTCGCTTACCCCTGATGACGTGATTTGGCGTCCTTTTGAAAATCATAGAGGTATCTTTCCTTTTGATCTTATCAGCATGTATAGTGGTTATTTGCGCGGGTGCACTGTAGTTCCTTACTTGCCTGAGAGGTGTCTTAGGCAGTTTGGATATTTACAGTATATACCACCACCCCCACCTCCAGCTCCTGCCACTGTTGAGATTGACATTGGCTGGATTGGTTATCACTCTGCTGTGGACCAGATTCTTCAGCCGACACGTTTAGTGAGATATGCTGCTGAGACTACTGATGATTACTTGTCTTGGTACTATCGTGTATCACATCCTAGGGTGTGTCGCCCGATTGACGGACCACATGGAGCACCGGTTGTTCCACAGTATGCACCAGCACAGCCCTATCATCATGATCCGATGGCACAAGACGCGCCACCTATTCATCATGATCCGATAGCATGCGACCGTAGAAACCTTGAGATAACAGGTGCACTTGAAAGATATGTTAGCACGATTGACGCTGGGAGAGACGAGGAGGAGTTTGTAGATCTTTTTTGGGCATTGGATTTGGCCCGTGGTGCACCATTAGAGTAGTTTTTAGGTTGTGTATTTCGTACTGTTAGTTTAAACATTGAATCATGTACTGTTATTCTTGATTTGAGTGGTGTATTTTGTATTATTTTTATTTTGTGTTATGTACAATTTGCACTTGCTTATAACAGATTTTAATTTGATGTACTGACGCAAAATTAAATTTGAACTTGCTTTACATTGTGAAAGTAAGTAATATAGATGTTTGATATAAAATTAAAAATAACATCGTGAAAGTAAGTAATTTAGATGTTTGATATAAAATTAAAAATAACATCGTGAAAGTAAGTAATTTAAATGTTTAACATAAAATTTAAAATTAATCAACATTAAGAACACCAACAGGAGGTTTCACAGGAGGATCTAGAAGTTGCCAATATTGTAGACGTCCACTTAAGTTTGAAATCCAAGATGTTGCTTCAGGTGAACGAAGTTTCTTCCAATCGAGTGTCACATCGGGCAACGGAAACCCAGATTTCATGTTTACCTGGAGGAAAAAAAAACAGGTTCATGTTTGTTATTTTAAAAAATAGAAATTGTTTGAAAATAAAATTAGTTTAAGTTTAGATTCATATTTACCTGAACCCAATGATTTCCACCGACATAACCGATGCAAAAAAACTTTGCTGAAGAGGAATATGAAGTCATCATAGGAAAGAAAGTGGTGCTAGGTTTACCCAACGTGACCAAAATGACATTATACCTATTTGCTACAAGGTAACCTATGGCAGGTATAGTGAACCATTTATCTTTCGACTGATCACTTAAGCCCGATATCTGCAGTGAATCTCTCATACCATGTATACATTCTCCGAATAACTTTTTGTACAAACTGTTATTATTTCTCAGCTCATTATCTAACTCTCGGCGGACCATGGGCCAACCATCTTCTGTGTAACCAAGTAATGATGCAATCGCTCTAAAACCACAATTTCCATCTGCATCAATGTCAATAATGTCAACAATATGTGGATGTATATGCTTAGGAAATTGTACCAAATATTCCTGAGATGGTTTCTTTTGAGATGACTGAGATGGTTTCTTCTGAGATGTCTGAGATGGTTTTCTCTGAGATGTCTGAGATAGTCGATTTTGAGATGACTGAGAGAGTTGTGTACATATCCTCTTCGATGTTCCTTGAGACTCAGCATCTTCTCTTTCAACATGCTCAAAATATGACGGATCACGATACACATCATAATCCTTTGGTGCTTTTCCTTTAACTTTCTTCACGCCTCCTTTTGTGACAATTTTTTCAGGTGGTGGACGCAATGAACTTGTTGTCGGATAAGCAAGTTCAAATACTTTACTCTTCAACGCCCTTTTACCAATAATATCAAGTGATCGAAAGCGATTCCGTAATGCATCCATTCCGCGAGTCATGTCCAACTCATATCCATCTTCGGTGTCATCCTCCAGTGGACCTTCCATAGATTATTTCTTCCAGTTGCCATGAACAGAATTTAATGGTATTGGTACACCGTGCAATGAATACCCACCCAATTCACATGCACAAGGCAACCCACATGTTGACCTAAGTGTACACCCACATTTGTTCTTGTCGGTTCCAACAATACCAACTCTCTCAAACTCAGCAGAAATCATTGTCATAGCGGCCCTAGACACAAAACTTCTCAAATTTTGAAAAAATGAACTGTTGTGTAGACGCTCCTTATAGTAAAAACTTTTTTGAAATGAAGCTTTAATGTTGTCCACTTGTATGGACATATTGTCATTCATGGCTTCAAAGCACTTGCATAAATCACCTTTGCTGTGTTCCAACATCTGCTTCAGTTTCCAATGTTGAGACTCCACTCTACATATAAAAATGCACATAATAGTCACTTAGATGAATTTTTTTAAATAAAATACATTTGTAAAATACGCATAATCATACCTATTAGTCGTCGTGTTTCCTAGATGCATCACTCGATTGGTCCAAGCTTCAACAAATCTTTTTGTGTGAGGGTTCAACCAGGTGTCCTTGACATAGTCAACAAACTTGCTGCTACCGGCACATGCTTGCTCAAACTCATTCAACCGCTGCTGATACTCCACCTCATCTTGACTAAATACAATATTTTGCCACAATTGTTTTACCAACTCTCGCATATCCTTAACTACATGCGCCCCGCATCTCGCATTCACATTTTTGTTAATGTGCCACGTACAAAGTAAATTAACAGCATTCGGAAATACAACTTCAATTGCGTTCATCAAAGCAAGCTCCCTGTCGGTCAAAATTACATGTGGAAATAAATCTTGTTTAATAAACAATCCCCTAAGTTTCTCTAATACCCAACAATAGTTTTCCATCTTCTCACATTCCATGTAACCAAATCCAACAACAAATGTTTTGTCAGTTGACGTGATACCAACAATTTCAAGCAATGGTTGTCTGTATTTGTTGGTTTTGTATGTGCTGCCCATAATCAAAACAATGGGAAACATATTCAACAACTTGATTGAATCTGGATGTGCCCAAAATATATTACGCAAAACATCGGAGCCATCATCTCTTCGTCTATTCCAACTGACATATTTTGCATCATCCAACATCTGCAACAATTGTTGCATCTCTGTTCTGGGACCTCTTTTCTCTTTTTGCTGAATGCTTATGTTTTTATATATTTGGTTGATATGAGTAAGAGAATCTGGATTTTGTTCTTTTAACGATAAAAGAATATGTCTTGGTGCTACACGACGCTTTGTTAGATTTGCCACATGTTTCTTCTCGTCCGTGGTTAAACGCCCCCTACGTGGATGACCATGAAATTGCCACATTTTTTTGTTGCAGTTGCTGTCGAACTTTCAACCTCATATTTTCCTCCTTTGTCACAACCCAAAATCAATTTATCGTTTCTCCCTCTTTTTCCAGTTTTTTTATCTGACCTAGTAATAATAACACTTACTCTGTTTGCAATTCCAAGCTTTTGAGCCCATTGGACAACAACATCTCGTGTAACAAATTTTTCATCAGTGGTAAAAACATCCGTAGTATCTACTGACGTTTGATTTTTATCGTCTGTTTGAGCCATATCTGTTCAGAAAAAATTAAAAAATAAACAAAACTATAATAAAACCGGAACACTTTTTATAAAGTGTTCCGGTAAATAAAAAAATTTCAACTCTCTTAGCCAAAGTGTTCCGGTAAGTAAAAAAAAAATCGCTCGCTAAGGCAAACCGGAACACTTTTTAAAGTGTTCCGGTAAAAACATTGAACAACTTCTCACCGGAACACTTATAGAAAGTGTTCCGGTAACATTAACAAACCAGAAAAAAAAATTTACCTGAACACTTGTGTCCAATGATCTTCCCGGAAAAGTCACTAAAAGACAAAATAAAAAATATAAAAAATATATTAATAGTAAAATAAGGGTATAATGGGAATATTTTACAAAATGTTGGGGTAAAAGGTTAAACGTTGAGGTATGAGGAAATTTTTCTCATTTCGTATGTAAAATTAATGATAGAGACCAAATTCAGTAACAAAATAAATTATGAGTTTTTTTACACGACTTTTAAAATGTAAAGATTATTCTTAAATATAAAACAAAATGTAGGGATTATTCTTAAATATAAAGCAAAATGTAGGGACTAAAAACATATTTAACTATAAAAACAACGGGCCACACTATGTCATGTCAGCATTCCGTTTTAAAATTAAAGGCGGGGACCAATTTTGATGACGGAAAAAATTGTAGGTTTTTTTTTTCACCATAAACAAAATGTAGGGACTATTCTTTTTTTGACAAAATGTAGGGACTATTCTTGACAATAGGGTAAAATATAGGGACTAAAAACATATTTAACCCTGGAAATAATTCAATGAAATCCATCGAATAAATATATGATACATCCAATCCATTCGTTACTATATCTTAAATGAATGGATATCCATCTGATCCATTTATTAAAATATATATTTTTTTATTTTTTTTTATTGCACTGTAAAAAGAACATATTTTTTTTTGGTTTTTCACAACCAGTTTAATCTGGTTCGGGGGTCAGTTCTGACATCAAGTGGTTCCAGCCCCCTCCCGATCGCAGTTGCGGGGGATCGTACCACGGTCCTCCATATCAAGTTCAGCGTCAATCACCACTGAACCAACTAACAATTGTTAAAAAAAACATATTTATTGCTTGGTTAAAAAAATAGATTTATTGATCATTTTATTTAAAAACAAATTTTTTCTTATATTTTATGAATAAATTGTTGTATAATCAACTCAAAACAATTTTTCAGTAAGCCCAAACATTTTTCTTGTGAGCCCAAAACATTTTTTATGCACCTCCCTAAATCATTTTTATTAAAACTTTTAAATAGTTTTATATTAATAGTTATATTAAATAAATAATTAAAAGAGAAGTGGTGGTCAACGACCACCAACAACAACGGTCATCGGCGGAGGTCCGGCACCCATATAGTGAATGCCCGATGAGTTATGGCAGCTGATCATCAATTTTTAGGCGAGTAATAGGGGTTCACGGCGGATCTCTGCCGGTCCTGACAACAGACAGCGGTGGTGCTATGGCAGCGAGAAGCCATCAACCACCTTCAATTTTATTATTATAATCAATATTAAATACTTATCTACAGAATTATAAATAATATTTTTATTTTATTGGCCTCATACAAATATTTTTTTGCTTGGCTCACACAGATTTTTCTATTAGCCGGGGTTCACAAAGAATTTCCGACAATCGTGATGGCAGAGGGAGGTGGTGCTCCGATGCCGGCAGCCACCAACCATCTTCAATTTGATTATTATGATTAATATTAAATACTTATTTATAGAATTATAAATAATATTTTTATTTTAATGGGCTAATACAAAATTTTTGTTGCTTGGCCCATGCAGATTTTTCTATTAGCCGGGGTTCACAAAGAATTTCCGGCAATCGTGATGGCAGAGGGAGGTGGTGCTCCGATGCCGGCAGCCACCAACCATCTTCAATTTGATTATTATCATTAATATTAAATACTTATTTATAGAATTATAAATAATATTTTTATTTTAATGGGTTAATACAAAAATTTTGTTGCTTGGCCATGCAGATTTTTCTATTATCCTAAAACTGTTCTTTTTTTTCTTCCGGTTTTATTTCTAATTTTCTTTTTCTATAAGCAGATCTATAGATGGGTTCACATGGTGGGACGAGGGGGTCTATTTTGCCCTCTTGAACTAGAGAAAATGTACAATTTTCCCGACTTTTGACCATATAATTTGGTGGGTCTTCTGCAACCCTACCCTTAATAGAAGGTAGATAGTTGATTTTTGTTAATGTGTAAGATCTTTTTGGTTTTAAAGATTAAAATACTCAATCCCTTGTACTCACATTAATAAAAAATTGTTTATAAAAAAAATTAGAGAAATCTTTATTTGGAGACAACTTCAAATAAAAAAAATTTAGTTACACAAATAAAAAAAAGAATTAAATAATATAGTTAAATTATTTCACTTTTAATTTTTTTTCATTATAGTGTATGTACACGGTACACCCAAATATTTTTCATTCGAAGTTGTGATCACATTATGCAAGACTTACTCTCATCATTTTAACTTAAAGAACAAAATAACAATTTAATACACTATGGTTGAATCTCAATTTATAATCTTACACACACAGAGTTGAAGATATTAACAAAATTAAAATCTACAATTCATACAGTCAATTATCCATAACCAAGATATTAACAAAAAATGAATTGATATCAATCACAAAAATACAAGTATTTCTCCAACCCTGTCCATGATTTTCTATCAATGACCATAATCCCTTAATCAGTATTAGCTCTAGAACCAAAAATAGCTTCTCTTGTTACTAATCTAATCCCCCTAACCCATAACTCAGCCATTTCAACCCCACCTTCACAAACAAAATGCACCTCTTTATTTTTAGCAGTAACAACATAAAACATTCCTTGTTCATCAACATCAAACTTCTTCCTTCGGTTCCATCGAAATCTTTCACTTGGTCCAACCTCAGCCACTTTACAAACAACATTTCTCTTATTTGATTTCCCCCAACGTAAGATTCCAGCAGCACCAACCATTACCAATTGTTTCCTATGTGGTAATCCTTTACCACATTTTGTATGTTTCTTCACACGTGCACCACACAACACTACTCTTCTAGCTAACTCATCTATTATCACACTCTCTGCATCATTTCCTTTCCCATTTTTTCTTGCAAGTAAAAGTGCTGTTTCTTGTTTTTCATTCTCAATATCGAATTTCGCTCCGTAAGATATCAAAATCTCACACATTTCACCTTTATTTTCTCTTGCTGCTAACATCAATGGTGTATATCCATTTCCATCAAAACCATTCACATCATAATACCCTTGTTTTAATAATTTTTCAACAATGTTTATGTCTCCATAACAAGCTGCACGGTGAAGAGGATTCGCCACGGCTAAAGTAACAACATTGCATCCTTTTTGAAGTGCATAGTCAAACATCACCTTATGGAATTTTTCGCCATTTTCACCTTTTTGGTTTAAGTCTATTAGATTAAGAGCTGTTAAACCATATTTGTTTTTCAGATTAATTACATCAGCTCCAGCATAAAGAAGCAACTTGAAAACTTCCACATTACCCCCTGCACAAGCTATCATTGCAGCTGAAAATCCATTCCCATTTTGTTCATCTAGATTTATGTTTTTATTTTCGATGAGTTTTTTCAAAGCCTCTATGTCATTCGCGCCAGTGACGAATAACAAAGTTGAAAATCCACACGCATTGCTTGATTTAAGAACTTTTCCGCCTCTAATGATATCCAAAATTGCTTTCTGATATTCTTTACTCCACTGAACAAAATTTGCTAATGAAGTTGCACAATGACCGGACGAATTTACAATCCCCAAATCGGCTCCCGAAGATACTAAAACTCTAAGACACTTCTCATTTTTATACCTTGTACAAATCATCAATGCTGTGTCACCAAATTTTGTTTGTGAGTCCAAGTTACACTTACCATCAATCAAAGACTGAAGAATGCTGCATGATCCAAGTCGCGCAGCCATGTGAATAGGGTGTACATTTGTTTCTTCAGTAGTTTGAAGTACTAATTCTGTATCCACACCATTATTGAGAAGTATATTCAATGCTCTTTCGTTGTTACAAACAACGGTGTGGTGCAAGAGAGTTCTTCCGATGTGGAAACTATTAGGTGAGAGGTGTTGGAGAAGCATATGGAGTATAGTTCCGGTGGATTCAAAATATTCTACAGCACACCATGTGATTGGATAAGGCTCGGCTAGTCCAACACCGACTCGAAATTCTTCTCCTGTATCTGTTTCCCAAGACCAAGCTCCCAATTTCACCTTGATATCAAGTCTTACACCAACCTGTATGAAGAAATCAGAAAATTAGTTCCTCTTTTAGAGATTGATTAGTACATTACAAAACAATTGTACTCAATGCAGAAACTTGGCAGGCCAATATTTGATTTTAATATCAATTTTGTTCAGAGACCAGTAGGTTATATAATTAATTGGAGCAATGCTGAAGTTGGCATCATGTTTTTGAATATGGCAGCAATGATTTAATTAATATTGCTAAATATGATGTTTATGTCATTTTAATTCACAACCTTCTTCCTTGTTGAGTTGAACATAATGATTGTTTTCTTTTGCACAAGTGTGCTAATTAAGGTGCACATGTTGGCTTTTCTCATATGAGATGAGAGGAAGTGTATTGAGAAAAACTCAACCCTCTTGTCAAAAAGAGATATTGTTCGAAAATAGTTTATAAAAAGAGATACGACTCATTTTATAAACGATTTTGTAAGTATGAGAAAACGCAAAATAAAAATCTAATTGTATCGTAGCTATAGATCTAGGTCACCAACCAAATTATCCATGCACCAAGCCCAACAATGTTGGACATGAGAGTATATTGGAAAAAAAAGACCTGAAAAGAGTTTATAAAGAGTGAAACTCTCATCTTACTAATCGATTTTGTAAGGATGAGTATGAGACTATATGTTCAAGACTAACTTGTACTATCAAAACAGTATTTTCCATGATGATAATGACATTTCCAAAAGTTAAAAAATAAAGTTGACTTTTGCTGTGCCGTATGAACCAACAGAATGAATCAATTATAACTTTAAAACCTAGGCATGTTATTATCCAATGTAAATTTTATTAATTACTTATTAAAGTTAGAACCCCACCTGCAACAATAGTCTAACAACATTAATCTGCCTGCTGACCACAGCAGCAAATAATGCATTGCAATCAACATTAGCGTGAAGAAATGGCTTTGAAGATTGAAGTAGAGTCCTATCCATTGCATTCACATCCACTCCATGCTGCAAGTGCAAACAAACCGAAGAAAAAGTGTCATTTAGTAATCAATTATGTTCATATATATTAATTTCTTTTGGTATAGTTGAGCAACATTTACCATAAATTTTGAAGAAAAAACACATCCCATGTCAAAGTAGTATCTATACTTTTTTGACAAATTATAAATGATGTACCGAAAAAGCGGACATCAGTGCCCCCGCATGTAACTATAATGGTCTTACCTTGATGAGTACATCGACAACCTCAATGAAGCCTCTGCAACAAGCAGAAACAAGGGCATGAATTGCAACATGAGGACGGACCATGTTGGACTGCATCAACAGTTCAGCAAATGTGGCCCGTCCTACGTAGCATGCTTCAAGTAAAGCTTCTTCACATGCAAGTTGTGACGCTCCACCGTTGATAAGAACCTCCAATATTTTCAAATGTCCTTCCCTCACTGCTGCTGTTGTAGCATAGCCTCGGAACAATCTCACATTTACATTAGCTCCCACATTCTATCACATGAAAATGTCAAAACTTAGTTAATAATAATGAATGGTGTGACAATTTGAACATAGTAAGATAAAATTTCTTGTAACATATGACATCAAATCTAATATTATTTTAGATTCAAAAGGGTAATTCATTGAAAAAGAAGTGAACTAATATTAGCTCATGAAAAAGAAGTGACAAAGATGTATGATATGATGATAAATATCTCATAACCATATTAAGGTTGTTCAGTTAAAAATGAAATAAATGGTCAAATATGAGAGTAGACCAATTATCCGTAAGAATAAGGATTGAAAGATACCCCTAACATAGATGAAACTAAATCCAACCAAATCCACACAATTTGGATGTGTAAGCTAAATCAAATTTTATCAATAAAAATAAATATTCTATTGCATTGTATGTTTTTCACACAATTTATAACATTTTGTGTAAAAGCTGAAAATCATTAATCCAATCATTGCCATGTGTGGATAGTAACATACTAACATTGTTAAAGTATGCAAACACTCAACTTTTGTTCCAAAAAGTAGTTTAGAAACAAATGGAAAAATAAATAGTAAAAACTTTTCTGTTTCACTTCTAGAAGGACCAAAATTGATTCTAGAGGTGTAGAATTGATTTTGATATGTCTGGTTTCTATAGAGTAAAATTAATTTTGCCTCTAGAATTAAATCTATTTGAAGCTAGAAACTGTAGCTTCTGATTCTATAATTGATTTTTGTACTTAAATTTATGTTCAACTCATGTTTACACGAATCTATCAAACATAAATCATTTTACCTACGACTCAATTTTAGCTAGAATCAACTTTGCTCACCGTAAAACCAAACATACACTTGGCGCGAAAAGAATTATTTTGCTTGTCATCGATGCATCGGAAATGAAATGATCAAACATTGACACATGACAATTCCATCACATATTTAACTATTTTCTTCATTTTCATAGAATATGCTTTTCAAACATAGATGATCTAATTTGCACATGAGCTAAATTGATCATAATAAGCTACAAATACAATTAAACAGGAAAACGATTATAAATCATAATTTAGTTCATGAATTTCATAATCCTCATGATTTCAATCAATAATTTTCTCCGAATTTATTTAAGCCTCAAATCAACAAAAAACAGAGCAGACCAGTAACACTAATAATCAATCAGTGATCACAAAACCGCGTTTCAACTAATCAAAAAGCAAAAACAACATTACATACCAGTAGTTTACGAAGGAGTATGAAATTTCCAGAATGTGCAGCCAAAAAAAGAGCAGTAACCTCAGTTTTAAACTCTTGATAAACCGAGTGAACTCGGTGAGGTAACTCATCTTGAAGAACAATCTCAGTGGTTTTGGATTTCAACAAAACTGTTCCAATGAAGTTAACATCAACCGAAGTATTGGATAGATATTGAATGGCAATATCAGTTTCACCGTGATGAACAGCATCTACGAGACGCTGTGACATTTCTGTTTCGTAATCAATTGGAAATACTTGTTTTCTTAAACCTGTATTATTACTAGAATTCACCAACACCATCATTTTTTTGTTGCTGTTTGGTTTCATACTAATCTTTTATTTACTCTCCTTAATTACGTTGTTTAGTTTTCGTTAATTAAGGAACAATAACAAAGGATGTCAGAGAGAGAGAGAGAGAGAGAGGAGGGAACTTTGGGTTTCTTATTGGTATTTATATTGTATAGTATAGTAGGCCGTGCATTTATAAGTTTAATTTAATTATTTCTTTTTAAGTTAAATATTATAGGATACAAAATTTTTATCGCGATATGAGGGGTTAAATTATGTCGGGGAATTGTGAAATATATGAATGTTGCAAGTGTTTTAAGAGAATTGGTTTTATCATTAAAAAATGATTAGTCTGTCGTTTGCCTTTCATTCATATGTTTTTTTTTTTTTTTTTTTTTGATAAGCCCTTTCATTCATATGTAATTATTGTGTATTTTTTTACAGTATGTAATTATTGTGTATTTATTAATTTAAAGTTTTTTTTGACACAATTAATTTAAAGTTAATATCTATTACTAAGATAAAAAATATTTCTATAGATAGAAAAAGTTACCGATCATTCTACCAAAAAAAAAATTCTATAGATAAAAAATATTAATTATTGTTATTATTAATTTAATTTATTTGGGGAAAGAAAAGAAGGTTTTGGAAATTTTAGTAAATATTTTTACAAAATGAGTTGGCTAAAGGTGGTGGGATTTGTATTCTGAAAATAAAATATGAAGTTGTGTGACTGTGAAATGTGAATTGCCAACATTTGTGTATGAGTAATGGCCTGCCCTATACATTTTGTTATTTGTAGTCGAAATAAATAAATTCAGAGCTGGTGCCTTTTTTCAGATTATTATCATCAATTCATCCTCATCATCATAATCTGGGATGAGAAAAAATATTAATGAAAGAATCAATTCATACCTAATGTCAAATTTCATGTCTAAAATTCATTTATGTAGTAGATATGGAATGGATTTTGTTAATGGTAATAATTTATTGTTTGAATTTTTTTGTTAACTCTTTAGTTTCAAGAGAAGAGGCATGGTTTAGCGATTCATTCTGAGAGATAGTAATCACTTAAATTATAAATTATTATAATTGATTTAAAACTATTATTTTGATGTCTAATTTTAATTGTTTTCTTTAAGAAATTTAGGATATTTAAGATGTTGCTCCAATCTAGAGAATATTTTATCCATTTAAATTATAAATTATAAAAGAAAAGTAATCGATGTAACAACACAAAATAAGTTTTTATAATATTAGACAATTTTTTGCCGATGTTTAATAGGCAAGAGTTATTTTTTACTAAATACAAGAGATTATTTTAATATTTTACATAATTTGCATCAGAAACAAAACGATATAATACAAAACTTTCAGATTTATCTAATCTCCAAAAAAAATTAAAATAAAATATAAATAAAATTATTCTTTTTGGTCCCTTGTTTTTTTCTTGTCAAGTAGCATAGTAGCTAGAAATAAGTGGATGGCCGAAGTTCGAACCCCCTGCATATGTAATGCTATGTTCCTGCCAAATGAGCTAAGCACACAGGACTGTCCCCAATTTTTAACCGATCAAATACAAAAATATAACTCAAACAACTTCTATAATTTACAAATATTCAATAATTGGGAAATATGTACTTATTTGTTTTTTGTTTTGTTGTAAATTTTGGTAGATAGACAAAATGAGAAATTATTGGAAACTCACAGAAAACACACACACACAAAATGGAGAGACTGTGGTTTGAATCCCAGTCATAGACGAAATGTATATACTTTTAACTTTTGTTATTATTTTTATTGATGAAAAAATATTTGCTTACAAAAATATCTTTCATTAATTCCATTTGTAAACGGTAGTACGAGAAAGGAATATTATAAGAAAAATGGGAAAGAAATAGAGTAACAAATAAAGTGAGATGTGTCCCATAAGTAGTTTTAGTTTAACTGGCAAAAAATACCAAAATTGTTGGGCTAGACTTCATCTAAGACAAAAAAAGAAAAAGAAAAGAAAAGTGAGATATCCATGATCGGAGTTTAAACCCCGACTATTCCACCTGTATGTGTAAATTTATAATGGTTTTACTAGTTTGTCTATGTACAAAAAAAGTGTGACCCATTTGTTAATTAAAATGTTTTTTTTATTGTAGAAAGATCTTTTACCCCCTCTTGTTCTTTTTATAAGAAAAAATTGATTTTATATATTTATTGAATAATTAATATATCTGCCTATATTATAGACAAGATAAATCAGTTATTCAATGAATCTAAACAACGTAATTAATTTTGAAAGAAGAAAGTACTGCTATAGTATGTCCCTCCTAAATTATAGGCCCTTTTAATTATTTTACATAATTTAATGTAATTAATTTTGGATGAAAAAGAAAAATCATGAATTGTTTTACAAAATTATTCTTTATTAATTGCATGAAAAAGATAAATTAAAATATTGAAAGAAGAAAGTAATAAATAGTTAAAAATATAATTAAAAAATAACATTAACATTTTATTGATATTGTAAAACGATTTATAAGTTGAAGTGTGGTACAATGAGATAATTTGACAGAAAATATGATTGCTATCAGATGATGGTATAAAATTATTTTATACTATTTGTGCATATTCTATTCTTTCATCTCACTAAAACAGAGTACGGATGAGAGTGCAATCTATTATAATAAGAAGAAAAAAAAGAAGAAGAATGGGAGTGCAAATATATTTTATGACTCTTAGTGGTATTATTTGAATTTGAATATATGTACCGAAATAACTAACTTTTTTTTTACAATAACCAAAATCACTAACTAGAAAACATAAATTTAGATATAGGTATTACTTTTTTAATTCTCAAAAAACTTAACAGCGAAAATTACACATATTAAATACGAAGAAGAGAGATATTGCAAGTTCAAACTCACACTCTAGCACATCAAATATCTCTTATTTTTTTATTCAATTACAATATTAAATATAAGTCCTTTATTAGAACAATGATGCACAAATCTACCAAAAAAAACAATGATGCACAAATCTAGCAAAAAAAACAATGATGCACACATACATAGATTCCATATAAACAACATATATTTTTCTTTATCTCAAACCTATTACAATTTACAATACCTAGTTTTGGTTGGGAATATGGTTGAAATTTTTTGACTTGGCTTATGGAAGATTATTGTTTGGCTGTTGGACCTACTATATATATATATCTATAACAATATATAAAGGGGATTCAAGTTTTTGGGTTGGCTTTTTTGTTTTCTCAATTTACCCTTAACTTAGTTTCACTTCTCCTATATATTTGGAAAACTAAATCATTTTATTTTTTTTGGTACATAACATATTAAATTTTGTTTTTTTTTTGTGTGTATAATATATTAAATTTATTGGAAAGAGAAAGTGTGTGCAAAAAAATAGAATTTTACTGGTCTATAACAATATATAAAGGGATTCAAGTTTTTGGGTTGGCTTTTTTGTTTTCTCAATTTACCCTTAACTTAGTTTCACTTCTCCTATACATTTGGAAAACTAAATTTTTATTTTTTTTTGGTACATAACATATTAAATTTTGTTTTTTTGTGTGCATAATATATTAAATTTATTGGAAAGAGAAAATGTGTGCAAAAAAATAGGATTTTATTGGTGAATTAAAATTAGGGTATAATAAGAAAATAAAGTGAAAAAATTAACTTTCTTAATTTGCTGTTATTATTCAAAACGGACACTTAAAAAGAAACGGAGGGAGTATATGATTTGAGGAAGGACAAATGTAACCGACTTCTAAAATTCATGGAATGGATGGTGAGCAGTTTACCACACAAATACACGGTTATTCTTTTTTTTTTATTACAAAGAGGGCTAAACGCCCGGAAAGCAGAAAACTACACAAACACACTTCTAGGGGAGACAGACCCCTTCACATCAGCATCCAAAATGTGCTTACAAAAACTCAGACAATCCTGGAAAAAACAATATTCATCTTTCACAAAAAAATTGTGTCTGACTAGAGCATCCGCCAAACCATTCGCTTCGCGGTAAGTGAGCTTAACAACCACTTCCCAATCCAAATCCATCAATTGACAAATCTTGCCAACTAGAGCCTTTCCACACATCCTAGAAGGCTTTTTATGTGCGATGTCATTAACCACGGTTATTCTGTTAATGCATAACAATGTGTTACAAAATCATATATTGAAAAACATGTCATTCATTATTATAAAAAAAAACATCACATATATTAGAAAATGACTAAATTTTTGTTTTTGTTAATGATGTGTAGACATTTGGAAAATTTAAACCTAGAAAATAGTTTTCATCCAGTTAATAATTTTTTGGTAAATATGAATTTATATTAGAAATTAGATTTAAGGCGTTACAGTTTAATAATTGAGTTTATATGAGTTTAGGGCATTACAAACTCATATGAAAAAATGTCCGCATTTTCACTTAATTGTATTTTTATATTTAATTCAATGTCTTTATGTGACTTAATTTGTTGTTTTTCAAAAGTCATCTATTCATAAAAAAATAGATGTGCAAATAATTTATAATAATCTTCACCATATAAGTTAGCATAATAGAAAATATATATCACACAAACGGGCACGTTCCCGCTAGTATATATAGTAATGGCTTTGTAGATAGTATTAAACTAAGAGTAGTACTTAGCAACAAGTAGCAACCGTCACTCTTATGTAGAAAAACATTGAACCATATAAAAATGTTGTTGAATCTAGATAAACTTTATATTATTAGCAGCAACTTTGGGAAATATTTTTGTTAGATATCACCATTATAGATATTTCCAATGCAAGAAGCACTTTCCTCCAAATCCAAGGTCAATTTTTACCATCATATATTAATCCGGATTTGGCCTGCACATGATTTTAGCTCAACCAAAGCAAAGTTGTAGAAAATGAAAATATATAATGCTCGATTAATTTAAGCTTAATTTGACAAAGTCTCTCATTCTTTCTTTAGTAGAGTTATACTGAAAAATGTTCCACATGGCTAACAAAAATTTAGCCAGTACGTACACTTTCATCATTTTCTGCTTCTTTGCTCATTTTTCAGGAGAACTATGACCGTTTAATTATTAAAGAAAAGAAACTAACTCATTTATGGTACTTTATTATTATTTGAATCAAGAAAGCAAAGAAAAATATGACTATGTCAGTCAAAGTCACCAGAGCTCCGAATATCTTTTTTAAATTAAGATATCTTCCGCATATATATAATTGCAACGACTAATTTTTCGCACACGCATCGGTGGGGATCGAACTCTGAACCAAATGGTTAAGAGATCTACGTATTATCAGTTGTGCCAGAAAATGTTTTTTCTTATTTTTCATTACACTTGTTTTGTCTTTTAATTAATAGACCTCTGCCCTATTGTTTTATTTTATTAAAAAGATAATATATATATATATATATATATATTTAAGATAATTACACAGGAACGAAAGGTTGACAGATAATAAGCTGCACAGCTACACTTTTTTGTGTAGAAAAAAAGATTAATAAAACATTTTTCTTCCGAACAGAAATTCAGATTATTGTTTTTTGCTTTGGTAAATGACATCACAAATTCACAATCACATATTTGAAGCCTCATTGTCAAGTTATAAAAAGTGTTACTAAGTTACAATAAATTGCAGCGTTACCATGAGTTTAGTATAAGTGATTAGTGTGAAATGTATTTGAATAAATGTTCTAAACTTCAAGTACCGAGTTCGATTTCTACTCATAAAAGACAGTTACAGCATTAGGACTGCGTATCGCGTTATGCGTATGATCATGTCGAACACTTCAATACATCATAATGTCCAAAACCATCATAGATGACTCTAATAGGCTTCTCCTTCCCATACTCCTGACCATATTCAGCTATAATTTTAAGGTTATTTGAATTTGTATCATGCATGATCACAGTTATAGGCATCCTAAAACCATAAGATAAATCATGATTAAAATATCAGTGAATATTATTTGTCACATATGAAAGTTTTGCAAATGAATTAAATTGACTTAACTGTAAAACATGTGATGACATGAGAAGTTCAGGTTCTCCTCCCCATACTTGAGACTTTCTCATTTGTACTGTATAGGTGTTAAAGTCACCTTCAAGAAACCTGTGCAATATATAAATCAAACTCAAAATGAGTACTAAATGAAAACATTTAGAAAAATAAAACCGAAAATTGCAAACAATGAACACAATCATTTGATTACGTAGTTCGGCAAAGTGTGTCTATGTCTGCGACTCCCCCGCCGCCCCTTGCCCGCCTTATGTGTAGTGAGTATATTCTATGTACTTTATACAACTTTTTATGGTAAGGAAATCCAAATTGAGGAGATTTAGATTATACAATGTCTATATGGCTAATTAAAAATTGGGACGGAATCCTCTCCGGTGAATGGAGAGTCCCGTGAAATCTAGGTTAGAGAAAATAAAATGTCAGCAATATATTTGGCGCATTTCACTAAAGATAATATCCGCAATATAGATAGGCATATATAATTGAAATATATGAGACCAGCAAATAAATGTGACGCCCTAGCAAGTAAGTGAGCACCACAAAATTAGTTTGCTACCTAACATGACTAGCTTCAAATTTGTTACCATGAACCAAAACTTGCTTGCATGATAATAACAGAATATAGTATTACTTAATCAAAACTTTTTCCTTCAAGATAATTAACTTACCACTCAGTGTCTGCTCTCCTCTTGATGAATTCATCCACAACCTGCAAATAATAATGTTTTCCCATGATACTGATAAAAATGCATCAAAATGTAAAAAACAACATATAATTAGGAATTATATATGATGCACCGTTTGTGTAAAACTTTTTACGATGTCAACCAATCACAAATCAAGTTAGTTATTAGAAAAGTAAAAAAAAATAAAAGTTACTGATCAAACGATTAAAACTAACTTGCAAATGTAAAAACTTTTTACACTATCCGTGCATATGAATGAAATTTTATATATTTGAGCTCTAAAGAAGTGTGCTCTATTAGCACAAATAGAACAAATTAAAATACATAATTTCAACAATAAGTAAGTAAGTATGCCAAAGTAGAAACTATTAATTTCATGAAAAATAAAAACAACTAGTGAGTGAATTACTTTGGCTCTTAGTTCATCTGCAAGTTCTTTTTGTCTGGTGAGACTTGGAGGTGGGTCCCCATTTCTGAGGCAGGCACCATAGACCACAGATCTAAACATACATCTACCATCTCCTGGTATTCCTAAAATAAATTAATATTTCAAAATTATATATGTAGAATCAGAAAATTATAAGATGCAAGACAAAGTCCTTTCCATTTGAAATTGGATCATGCATAGGTTTATAACCATGCAGTTGCTACTTACTATATACTACTAATAAATATAATCTAGTCACTAGAAATTTAATCCAATCCAAGTACTTACAAATTTAAGTCATTAATTCAAGCAGAATAATAATCATAAAGAAGTAAAATCATACGAATTATTGGAAGGTTGCTACGAAGCGATCTTTCTGATTGCAGCATCACTTGAACCGCGAAACTAAAGCCGAATCAAACACAGCATAAGTTAAGAAGAAGAATAACTTGTGTGTTGCTCTTTTCTTTCTGAGACATAATTCATTTAGAATATTTATTACTTTTAAGTCATAAATAGATTCTTAAGAAATTCATAATTTTGAAGTAAAAAAAACTATTAGTATTGGTGGTTTATTTATCACATAAAAGCGGAACCCTTTTAGATTCGCTAAATATCCTCCTGCATCACACTTCCTTAGTCGAATCGGATGCTTATTTTTTCTTTGAATCTTTTCTTTATAGCCTTTCATTATGTCAAATTTATAAACTGTTTCATAAATCAATGGAACATATGTAAGTGATTTTTTCTTTCTAAAGTATGTCAATTTATTTTTTACTGAGACTTTTGGTGTAACTTTATTATGGTTAATTACTTGAGTAGACAAATTTTGTTCAAAGACAAGACATGTAATGAGAGGACGATGAACCAAATTTATGGGATCCCAGGCAGGCAGAACAAATTCTGGAAAGACAGCTATATCAAAATGTGATGCATGATTATTAGAATCTTACCATTTCCTACTGACAAGGAATTGGTTCTTTCATCTTTGTTCTTTGTGCCAAATAGTTCGAATTTTGGACTTTATGTTCACTCCTCTCTTTTGTTCCAATAACATAAATGCCACAAATAGTGTTCCATAAATATTGAAGCAGTATTGTTTGTCCTGTATTTCCAATCATCTTTTTACTATGATTTTTTGAGCAATTATAGCTATTTGAGTTGTTACAAGTAATTTTTATAATCATTTTACATCCCAAATCTATCAAACTCAACTATGTTGATAGAAAATAGAATTACAAAGATTAAGTAGAAAGTTGAGATGTGTAGTTCTCTCTTTACAAGCTAATTTTGTAATATGAACCTCCCTCGACCATGAGGCATAATTAACGCTTGAACCGTAATTTCTCATTTCTCAACACTTTGTATGTGCAAATTTCGCCACTAAGCTCTTTGAAACAAAAAATAAATCTGACTAAAAGAATCCATAGATTACACATGCCTGTACAACTCTTCGATTTGGAATCCAAAAAATAAGCAGCGATTTACATGAGAACATGAATGAGTGACAGGATGATAAAAAAGAAAGGCCCCCCAGAAGGGTTAAGAACCAAACAGAGATTTACATTGAACCTAAAACTAGCACTGGTAAACAGAATAGCTCTTGCTTTTCCATAGAAAACTTAAAGCTTTCCCCACTCTTCTTCTAGATATTGATTTACTTAGCGGTTTCGCTTCTTGAGAAGGCATGGACAAATCACCAGCTTCAGGTGAGCAGTATTGAGTCTTAGCAGGTGAATGGTCTCGCTGTCGCTGCTCTCGAAAGAGCATCAACAGCTTTTGAGCTTTCTCTCTTCCTCTTGAGGTTCCATTTACCGATATCGACACCAATGCAGGTATAGCCCCTTCTTGCAAGACCATCTCACAACATTTCTCACTCCTGTTACATAATATTAGGAGACAAGACACAGCTTGTTCCTGCTCTATGGATTCACCGGTATCGAGTATTGAAGCCAATGTCGTTATCAGTTCAGGATTCAAGATCATTTCCTCTCTTCCTACCTGAGAAACCGCCAAATTAACCAAAACAGCTATGCATTTTTCTGACCACATGCATTCAGTTTGGCCTACAAGAAGGGATTGTAGGCCATTGATGATGCCAGAAGAAATAAGGTTTGAAATATTCGAGGACACGGTAGAAATATTATAGAGTGCGTGAAGGGCATCCATCTTGCACTGGACTTCTGTCTTAGGTTGAAGCATCTGGATTAGGAACTGCACAGCCTGACTCGCACCAATCACTTGCTTGGCTTCTTCGAGGCAAGAAAGATTCAGATACAGGGCGGTTGCACAACTGTATGAACTGGTGCTTGAAATCATTATCATTTCCTCCAACAACGATAAGATTCCTGCTGATATCATAAGTTCCTTATTTCTGTTGAAGGAAAAGAGATTGAGTTTATGTTAATGAATTGCACAAAAGAAAAGAACAGGAGAAATAAAACAGTAACTATTATGCTAATTCAGAAAGAATTATTTATTGGAACTTAATACTATTATTTCTTAAAAAATATTCAGCCCAGTTTAACACGGGAACATCCTAATTCCTAACTAAAAGATGCAATTCAATAGTGACAGTAATAATTTTAGCATATAGTTGTGCACTATGCTCGTCTTCTCTGCATTTTTTTTTACCTTTGAGCACTTTTCTGCAAGTTACTTTACAAATGAAGTTTAGACAAATTGTAGTTACGATACCATTGTCTTTTTCTGAAACATACGGGGTCAGTCAAGAACAGCAGTAGCTGATAGTATATTCTAAGGTTCTTTAAGAACTAGAGGATGGCCAGAACCAGATCAAGGTTTCAATTTTCAAATAACGGCAAGTGTTTTAAATTTGTGATCATATAAAAAGCAGATTCACATTACTGTTCAAATCTAGGAACATTACTTCTTACCTGTTGTTATTCACAGCAAGGTTGAACAGAGCCATAGCTCCATTTTCCCGAGCCTTCACATTCCCTTCACGCACAGCTGTTTGCAGGAACTGAAAAAGTGCTTCAACAAATCCATTAGCCCCCATAAAAATCCTGGCTTCCTCATCGTCCCGCAGCAAAAACCTCAACCTCTCTACCACTTTACACTTCCTCTTCCAATTGTTCCCTTCAGTCAATACTTTCAGAAAACTAAGATACTGCTCACTGTCTTCCTCTTCTTGTGTAGACAAAGTTTCGGTTACATTTCCCTCAGTTTTCTCTAAGATAACATTCTCTTCAAGTGGAACAACTTTGACACCCTTCATTTTGCAAGAGTTGACACTGTTTACAGATCTTGAATTTGTGGATTCAGAATCTGATAATGCCAATCTCCAGTAATTAAAATCAAGAGATTCGGGAGGACCTTCAGGAATAGGAATTCCATTCTGTTCACACCAACTAGCTACAAGACCCTTGACACAGTAATTAGGAGTCAAAGAAAGATGTGCGAGTTTCTGTTGAGTCTTTGGGCAGGTGTTGTGCCCATCATTGAACCATTTTTCTATACAAGCTCTTTCATATGTCTGTCCAGAAGCAATTATAACAGGATCGCTCATAAGTTGCAGAGAGATCGGACACCTTAATTCTTCTGGTGGAAGGGGCATTTGTCCCGATTTCTTATTGTTCGGCTTAAAATTAAAAGAACTAAGTTTTGATATCTGTCTATCAAAGGCTTGACAATGACCAGCAGGAACACCATCCTCGAGGGGTCTCTGAACGGTGGGAGAACAAGGTTGAGAACCTTGAGAATCATTATCATCAGAGAACTCACTTCTAAATAACTTGGAGTATTTCCTCATAAGGTGTAATAGATATGCAATAATTGATTCCTTCCTCTTGTCTTCCTCGGCCCGAGCCCTTTCAATGAGTTTTTTAAGAGCTCTTCTTTCGGTGAGAGCTGCTCTGGAAGACGTGATTCCAAGTCTAGTAGCAGCCATATGAAAACACTCAAGTTCACTACTGTCATTAGAGTTGTTAAACTTTCTATCCTGCTGAAGCAATGCAATTAAATCATCCCCAACTTGCTTCTCTGATGGATCAAGCGCAAACACCATACCAGAAATTTCATTCACAATTTCATCAATCTGAACAGAGAAAAGTAAAATCAAACTCTGCATCTAAACAATCTAAACATTGATCATGATAAGCAAATATACCATTTGTGCATGTACTTTCACATATTATTCTAAGAAAGCTGAATTCAAAAATATTGCAAACAAGGTGGCATTCAGTTATTTTGGAAAGAATAAATGAATCACATAAAATCGGTTCCCCGTGGTCATACATCGAAAAGGAAATTAGCAAGGCTGAGATAGATACTTCCAATTCAAACGCGGAAAGAGAAACTATACAACCATATTGTTGAAAGTTATCACCTGACATGCAATTGATTGGGAAACAATATCTTCTACCAGCTTAAGACTATCTACAATAGCACACTTGGCCTTCTCAAATTTTAGAAGAACGGAATCTCCAGTTATAGCCTGCATCATAAGTGAAGTTATATTTAACATAATTTAAAATGTATTTCAGATTAAATTAAAATATCCTCACAGAAACCAACAGAAGTAAAAAAAGAAAGAGGTGCTACGATAAATTAAATACAACCTATATACTACTAAGAGACAAATTCATAAAAATATAAGTAAAACAAACTATAATGATCATACCAAGTAAAGTTTACTAGACTCTGTGCAGTGCTGAAGTACGTTCTTCGCCTTCTCTAAGGCTACATGCAGTGAACATAATGCCTGAATTCCAGATTTGCTCCTAGGCCTAGCTGCTTCAAAAGAAGGAAATATTGACAATATTTTACAATATATTGCAGAAAGACTTCTGCACATTTCTGCATGTAACTGCATAGGAAAAGAGATATATTAGTTAGATTAGAAGATAATATATTACGGTCAACCAGTCACAAAATTACTCAAATAAAATTTCCAACAAAACAGGAAAGAATGAAAATATTACCTCTATTTTATTTGTTTAGTTAGGCATGTAATTCAAATCATTTTCTTAAAATCTTTTGAAAAAGAAAAATATACTAAAAAACTCATTTAAGCAAGTTAATTCCTTATCCTTAATTTATATATTTGCTTAAGGACTTAAGCACTTTGGTTTTCTAACTTCCCTGATTGACAAATTAACAACCATAATTGCTAATAGAATTTCAAAACATCTTTTGCAATAATTAAAGATTAATCATAATACCTTGGCATCACTTGCTGCAAAGAAACTTTCCTCGACCTCGGAAACATCCATCATTCACATCCACTGTGTAAACTTAGGTGCTAAATAATCTCAACTTTATCCAGCATTAACCAGGATCAAAAGTTGGAAAGAAATAAACTTTATTAAAACTGATTCAACCTGTTTAGAATAAACAAAAAACTTCATCAGCCCATACCATTGCTAGTTGCTACATCTAAACATTTTCATTTATTATTTTATCAACACTAAAAACTTTATAAAAATCAAATCTCATACTATCTTACTTAAAAAAAAACTGATTATGGAATAAATAACCAACATTTTTTGTTTAGTGTTTTCATCATTTCCTCTAAATCCAAATGACCAAATTAATGCTCAAAAAGAAAGAAAATAATTTCATAAAATGACATAAGCAAAAGAAATAAAGAAAAATTTCATAATAGAGCGTTTAAACCAAAGATTAACAGAAATCAAATTGGACATTTTCCATTGAAGAAAAGAATGTCGATAAAAACAAGTTCAGAACAAACAATACATTTATTTATATATTATTAATACCATAATTTCCAGCTAAGACATTGAATTAAACAATATGATTAATATTAAATCTTTGATAAAGAAAGAAATGTGATTGATTCAGAATGAAAATAGAAAGGTAATTAGGGTTTAGAAGGAAGGTTTACCGGCAAAAAAAAGAAGAAGAGAGAAGAATGAGAATGATGTGATAATAATGATATTAAGGCAATGAGAATGAAAATTGGTTATGGTGAGATATTATTGTTGGATCTATGAGGAGTTATTTAGGTTTAAGAGACAGAGAAGCATTGAGGTTAGAACAGAACAGAGCGAAATATTGGGAAGACAGAGAGGACAAGAAAGAGGAAGGAAGAAAGAAGGCAGAGGAAAGAAGAAAAGAAAAAAATATACAGATTTGGTTACTACCACTCCCTTCTTCGTTATGATGTTTTTGGTGTAAAATCTAAAAAACTACTACTTCATGTAATATGGATTTTTATTTTTACCAATCAGATATTTTTTTGAGAAATTATATTATAGAGATTAACATTTTGAATTGGATCAAAAATAAATAAATAAATAAATAAACATTATCAAAAAGTAATAGTAAAATTTTGAGTTAAATATATCTTTTGTTCATAGTTCTTTTGTTTATTTTTTAGCGCACATGGATGAACCAATTAAATATATATGTATTTCTTTTTTACAAAGGTTAAATATATTTTTGTTTTCTATATTTTACTATTTTTTAACAATAATATTTATTACATTTCAAAAAAAAAAATTTTAAAAAATCTTATAATTTACTATATTAAGTTTTCTTAACTAGTGCACTAGGCGCACTATTTAGTATTTTCCAAAAACTAAAAATTATCTTCGTCCCTAAATATAAGACTCTTTTCACATTTTTCTTTGTTCCTTTTTCTAAGATTCCTTTTAAATTTTCAAGAACATTAATTATTTATTTACCAACATATTTTTATTTAAAGTGTATCTTTTTCTACATTATGTAATAAAGATTTTAGAAAAGACATTAACTCATTATCTTTCTTAAGAGATAAAATTGTAAAAATAATATCAATTGTCAACAAATTTAATCTTTATAATTTTTTCAATAAAGTCTTATATATTTTTTTTGGAAATTCAGTATCCGGCCCAAAAACAATAAAGTCCTATATTTAGAGACGGATGATATAATATATAGGATCCTAGAGAGTAGCAAATAGAAATGTTCCATTTAAAACTGAATTTGAACTCAAGTATTTTGATTGAGATAGAAAAGTAAATTTATAATCTCATTTAAGAATACTGAATTAATTAATTATGTTTATTTAATGAAAGATTAAAACATTGTAAAAAGAAATATATGAATTTTAAAGAATGAAGTTAATGTAGTATCTCTTTCGTTCTCCCGGATCACCGGCCGACAGTTGCCGACCTCCTTGTTTGTCGCTTAGTGGACCTGTAATAAATTATTATAGTTGCTTCCTGACAAATTTGTCCTTTTCATTTTTTATTTTATTCTTTTCATTTTTCTAAAATTTAGTAGTAAAATCTATAAATAATAGATTGATTTTTTTTTACACAAACAACAGATTCTCTAAAGACTTATGTTAATTAGTGGGCATTAGTTAAAGAAACAAAAATAATAGTAAATTTATATTAAAAAATATGTATTTTTTATATTTTTTTTAAATTGATAACAAAAGCTTTAAAATATTTTTGTATGTTGATTTTTTTACCGGTGCTAAGAGGTATTAATTAGCATTTTTTTTTATCTTAATGGTAAGAAATTAGTTTATGAATTCTGCATATAAAGGAAATTTGTATAGAGGAAAATTCATCTTATCCGTTAAAAAAACTTAACAGAAATTAATCACCATTAAATATATGTATAAATTAATTAAAAAGGTTAATGTATTTGATTTAAAATTTAAGATGTATCATTAATTGTTAGTTGGTTTAGTGGTGACTAGCGCTGAACTTGGTAGAGAGGACCACAGTTCAATATTTTACAACTGCGATTGAAAAGGAGTTGAAACATGATAAATCCAGTGGACCAAGTGGTGAAAAAAAAAACTAAAATATATCAATTTTTTGTTTATTTATATTTTTATACTTTAGATCAGAGTAGTAATAGTATCTTAAAGATCCACAGCTACTATTTTAAGATTCTTTTTGGCAATTAATTTAAGTAGGGGTACCATATTTATGTTATTTGAGTACAGTCATAAATAATTGTGAAATGTTTGGAATCATACATTACTTAGTTTTTTTTTTTTTTTTGTAGAAACATTATTTCATAAGTAATCCAAAAGAAACATTATTTCATCAGTATTTTATTATAACTTCTAGTGATTTTGTGGGTTAGAAAAGCATACGTATTTTGCAATCCAACGTGCTGGGTGGTGATGAATTGGACTACATGGTCACATGGAAAAGCATGTGGGTTCATTAAAATTTAAGTAGATTCATGTGCTTTACTAAAAAAAAAAAAGTAGATTCATGTGCTTTACTAAAAAAAAAAAAGTAGATTCATGTGCTTGTAATATTAAACCACATATTTTTTAGATATTGTTCTATTCTATTTGTTATAAGATATTTTTATATACATTAATGCAAGATTTATCTCTCAATTTAGGGGCTTTGGCAAGTAAGAAATATTCTTAACACAAAACTTTATATCTCAATTTTTCTATTTAAATCTCTACCCACTATTATTTTTCTAAGATACAAATTTCACTTTTATTAAAATAAAAATAAGACACATTTCACTAGAAACGTAGAGAAATTACAGCCAGAAGATTGTATAAAAATTGAAGGGTCCCCAAAAAGCTTTCACAAAAATCATACCACGGGTTTACCTAATCTTGCAAATTGGTGCTTCACAAAAATCATGGCGGGACGTGAGAAAAGTTAATTTACTGAACGTGTAAAAGCACTTTCATGTCTTCAGCTAGAATTATAAAATCACAATCATATTATGGAAACTAAGGTAAAAATAAAACTAACTAACACCATCAAAGCTAGATCTCAGATCCAACTAGCAAAAAGATTTTATACACCCTTAGGGGCATCTGCACCATTTTGAGAAAATGATTTTTTGTTATAAACAACTATATATGAACCAAGTCTAGGACCACATTTTGATTAAATTTATTTTATAACCTCTTGGTTGTGTTATGTTGGTGAATATTTATTAAAAGGGTTAAATTTCAATAAATTAAAAGTAAGTAAAAATAATTTAATAATTATAATTAACTTATGGTGAATCTTGTAAAAAAATGTAAATATTCAAGCAATATGATGGAATTGAATTTCTATAAATATATATAGATGATTTGATGGAAATTATTAACGAACATGTAACGTACGGGAAAGAGATAGAATAAGGTTTGGATAGAGATATACTCCTTCCGTTCCAAAATGTAAGCAAAAAGTTGTCAACAAAAGTTAATGTATTTGGTGTAAAATTTAGTCCAGATATATTAACTTTTGTTGACCTTTTTGCTTATATTTTGAGATGGAGGGAGTATCATTTAAATAGTTTATTATGTGAGAATCATATATTTCAGAATTCTTATAATATGTTAACTTTTAAAGTAAATTATAGTATGATTTTGGGTAACCCACCGCTTCTTTTTGATAAGAAGAGATCTTCCTTCCAAAAAGAAAACCAGATAGTTTAAAATTCAACCGAAACGTAAAAAAGGTGATTTAATAATTTTGATCAACAATTGTTCGAGCTCGAATAGCTACCTATGTTATATATGATTGAGTTTGAAATGTTTGATTAATATTTTATTTTTGGTATTAACCCTATGATTCTTAGGGGAAGGAGACCCCAATTATCTAGAGTTCGAACGCGAGGTAAATAAAACATGATTTATAATAGTTTTCATTAGAAATCGAACTCGAATTCTTCTAAATAATTCGTTTTAGAGAACTCATTAATACTTGAACATAATGTCTTAGTTGTTTGATTAATTATTTAACAACTATAATTTTTTTTATATATATTCTTTTTATAAAATAGGTAAAATAATATTTTCACTAAAACTAATAATGAGACGAGAGATTTTCCAATCTAGGAAATTTGAGGCTTGTATGCATGGACGTTGGTGGGGGCGGGTTATGTTTAGTTTTTTATTGTGTTGAACAGTCAAATTGATCTTTCTAATGGCATTGCATGTATCCACATAGTCGTACGGAAAATAGAAAGATTTTACATAGTAAATTATAACTATTAGGCTCTATCATTGAAAACAATGTGGGCCCATAAGTAATCCATGCTGTTGTGTTTAAAACCGCTAATATCAGCTGACCTTTGTTGATTCCGGCCCTAATCATAGTTTTGGTACCCCACGGCGTCCGTAATTTTAGGATAGATGTGTTTTAAGTCTCTTTATTGACGGTGCAATTTAAAGCTTGAAGCGCGCACTTTAGAAGTTTAAAATTTAAATATCCTTTATTATTTATTAGCCGCCAAACGGGCACGTTTGTGTGATTAATATTCTTTTTTTTTGTTTGCTGTGATCGATATTCTCTATTGTGCAAATATAAATAACTATTTAATCTTCTTTTTTATTGGACTTAGTTAATTGATAACTACTTAACCTCCTTTTTTGTTGTGGCTAGTTATTAAGAAGAAAAAAAAATATTTTTTTTTACTATAAAAAAACTGAAAACCTACTTTTATGTGGAAGTTGTGCTTAATTTTTTTTAAGGGTAAAATAGGAATAATGAAAAAGCCATCCCAAAAATTTGTATCCTTTTTATATATAGTAGAGATTAAAGCAGAATACTTTGCAAACAACATGTAGACTATGTTTAGTAAAAAATAGTGATGATTAATAAGTTAGCTTATAACGGATGAACTTATAGCTTATAGTGGACGAGCTAACTAATAGTTTATAGTTTCAGTTAGGGGTGATTAGCCTTTTAAATTTCTATTATTTGCAAATAACATATTGCCACTATGACACTATCCCTCTAAATTGAAACATGTCACTCTATATGCTTAATACTTAGTAATAGACCCGTGCTACGGTCGTAACGTTACGCGTTTTCTTTATTTTAGTTACCAATTGTTAAGTAACTAATTGATAAATAATTTATATATCACTTACAAATTTATACAACTTAGAATTTATTTAAGTAATTGGATATTGTTAAATAGGAATGTTTTACAATTTTATAAATTAAAACATGTATATTGAAGAACTTAAATAAATTAGATGAATGTAACAAAATTAAATGAAATTTTAGAGGAATTAGATGAATTTTTCTTTTTGTTCTTCTTCCTCTTAGAAATCTATAGAAGTTACACTTATATTTATAGAAGTTACACTTTGCTAAATAAAATTGAAGAAAAAATTAAGTTTATTTAATCAGTACTATGAAAAATTCCACTTATAATTTGTCCCCGGTATGTGACAAATATAGTTTGTCTAGTGTATAATTTATTTAATACATTATAATTAAATGTTTTCTGTATTAGTTAAATGTTTCCCCTATGTGATAGTATATTTGTCTAGTGTATAATTTATTTAGTACTATTACATAATAGTTAATTTTTTTTTACTAAATCAACTAACATTTCCCCCTTTTAACAATATGTATTAACAACTGACATTTGCCAATAAAAAACCCACTATAGTTAAATGTTTATCGTATTAATACATTATAGTTAAATATTTCCTATAGTTTTAAATTTTTATCACTTTTTTTTTTCTTCTGAAACTTGATAAAAGATGGATTTGTTATAGAAAATTGTACAATAAATAGTATGAATGTTGTGTGGTATACCTGTTGTATAATCGCAGAAAAGAGTTACCAGAATCAAGTTCTTCTGCTTTGCTTGTTATTATTTTACTTTCTGTTTATTTTATTCTCGTGCACTTCTTTCTTCCAAACAGTGTCTGAGATCATTGTCTTTTCATTGTCTTCCAAGGCAATTGTTTTTTTTTCATTGTCTTCTTCAACTAATTGTAAGTATTCAGGAACAGTGTCTGAGATCATTGCTGAGTCTTGTTATGCTTTTTCTAGATCTGATAACTAAAAAAGAAAAAAAAGTTAAAAATAGCGAGAAATTCAAAAAAAAAATCATTGTATAAAGTTGTGTCAATATTCCAATGAAGAAAATTATGAAAACATAGCTATTGATCTTCTTAGTTCATCTTCATCTCCTTTTTGTTAGACTACTTGGCTACCACTTAGAAGGGGGGGTTGAATAAGTGCCCCTTTTTGAATAATGTTGATTTTAAAAAATTTGGTTTAAAAGGTACGCGCGGAAGCACCACCGGATCGGTAGTCTCTTTGCACCCGATTGATCACTGAAAAAGTAGTATAGCCTTGAACGTATAATGATAAAGAGCTAGAAATGATCGTGTGCAAAATATCCGAATTTAAACAATCCAAAAACACAGCCCAAGCAAGTTACACACTTATAGAGCTAATCCAATCACAATCAAGATATACGTCAATTGAATTTTTGTGCACACGTACGAACACAAAAATTCAATCGAATCGAAATTTAAAGCAATTGCGTAAAGTAAAAGATTAAGGGAGAAAGACACAAGCGATTGATTAGGGAGTTCCCCGGCTTTCGTGTCATCCTCGCGGTCGGCCGGGTACGTCTCCCCCCAAATAACCAAACGGGTTATTTGAGCGTATATTGATTAAAACGATTGAACTATTGTGCACAATTTACAAAAGACTCCAATAACCCTATATTGAATCTAATGTAAACAATGCGTAATAACCTCAACAAGAAATGAAGCTTCTCCCTCTGATTCCAACGATCCTAACCGTGCGCAAATCCTCGCACCGATCGTCCAGCTGAGTACCTCGCTTCTTCGTTGTTGATCATTCAAGATATCGCACAATCTTGAATCCCTAAGAAAAACCCAAACCTTCTTCACAAATCAACTCGATCACGTCTCTGATTCACCGCAAGCCGTATCGAACGTTATCGATCAAATGTACAACTTTTATCCGAATGATCCCATACTCACTCTTCAATGAATTGCAATTTGATGGAAGATGATGATCTTGTGAAGAATAACCCTTTGATCCAAATTCTTCAACCAATTTGAATCCCAAAGAGTTTTTCAAAGCTATTTCACTTTCTCACAGGTTTCTCTCTTGCTTACAATAACAAAGCACATTGCTATTTATAGAGAAAATAGAATTGAGCAAATTTAGGCAAAACTTAACATACATGTATCGATACAAATGATGGTTTGTATCGATACAAACCCTTTGACCAGTGTTCAAATGTGAAAAATTGACTTATGTATCGATACAAACACGCATGTGTATCGATACATACATCAGTTTCTTGAAATCTTGACTGATATGTATCGAAGCATGCAAGCATGATTCGATACATCATGCACTCTCTGGTTTTCTGAGAGATATAGGTGTGTATCGATACATGCAAGCATGATTCGATACACAGGTGACTCTCTGCCTCTGAGAGGCCACTTTTGTATCGATACAAATGATATATGTATCGATACAAATTGCACAAAATCAGTCTGAAGTAATTTCAGAACATTTATATCGATACACATGTATATGTATCGATACATATTACCTAAAAATCAATTTTTCAAAGTTTAAAAATAGTTTTTCGCTGTCAAGTCGTTTGTAATGTTGCCAAAATATGTTCTACTCTATTTTCATGTGTTTTGATAATTATTAAAACATGAGGGTGAACTGGTGCACTTACAATTTCCACACCATTGTAAGTGTTGAGTTGAAGCTTTTCTCATCGCTTTCCTTGTTCATAAGTCTTGAACTCCATTGTTGTCGGTGTCTTTTGTCAATGGTTTCAAGATGCTTTCCTACATACTTAGACATTTGAAATAGGTCCCCAACTCATGTTGGGTCCTAGTTGGTTAGTGACACCATTATTGCTTAACTTAGGTAACCATTGCAATTTGCCTTTTGGTACCAAGATTTTTCGAGCATGGCATTTTGCAATAGTATGACCCTTGTCACAACAATAATGACAAATGATATGAGGATTACTTTTCTTAGGATCCTTTTCAACAAATTTATACTTTTTATTTCTAGGTTTTAATGATTTGTTGAATTTGGATGGATCAACCGCAAAAGTAATCTCCGGCTTGGATGGTTCTTTTAGCTTATCTTGTAACTTTCGCAAGTCTCTATATAAGTAAAAGCATCCATCACATCCGGTCCTATCGTTACCATAACTATCAAAAGTCGCAAGAGGTTTTTGAATCATAGACTCTTTGAGGGCTTTCAACTCAAGCTCCGTTTCCGAAACTTTTGCCTCAAGGTATTTATTAACTTGCATTAAACCTTTTAGTCGTTGAAAAGCCTCTTTAGTTTCTTTGTGTAACTTTTCAAAAGCGACTTGCAACTCATGATATTCCAAAAGCGTATATGAGCTAGAGGGATTTTGATTTACCTTTTTGGTAGCAAGTTTCTTGCAATCATAGGATGTCAAGCACACATTTGCCAATACATCTTCACCACTTGAGCTACAGCTTGATGATGAAGAGGAAGATGAGCTTTGGCTTTCCCATGCAACATATGCTTTCTTTCCCTTGTCCTTGCTTCCCTTTTTGACTGACGGTGACTCTTTCTCTTTTCTCTTGAGCTTAGGGCAATCCGGTTTGAAATGACCAACTTGGCCACACTCATAGCATGCCCCTTTCTTGGAGTACCTAGCATCTTCATTCTTCCGGCGGTAACCACTATCTTTCCGAAACTTCTTAAGATTGTCATCGGAATGTCTTTTCCCATTCTTTCTCATATATCTATTATAGCGTCGAACGAAGAGCCCCATTTCCTCATCATCGGAATCGTATTCGCTTGAGCTACTCTCCACTTGCTCAACCTTTTTGGACTTGGATTTGGAGGCCTTTAGAGCAATGGGCCTCTTATCCTTTTCTTTTTCCTTTTCGTTGTGTTTCTCCTTTTTCTCACCTTTCTCATGCTTTTCCAACAAATTAAGCACTTGTTCATGTTCCGTTAGCTTACCAAATAAGGTTGTGAGACTTAAAGTTGTAAGATCATTCGCTTCTTTGATTGCGGTGACCTTTGGTTGCCATGACCTATTAAGACATCTCAAAATCTTATTAGTAGCATCTTGATTAGTGATTGGTTTACCTAGACCATGTAACTTGTTGGTAATTTTTACAAACCTTTGTTGCATATCCGCAATGGTTTCACCATCTTGCATATGAAACAATTCGAACTCTTGAGTTAAGGTGTTTATCTTGGATATTTTGACTTCATTAGTACCCTCAAAATGAGTAACTAATGTATCCCACATTTCTTTGGCCGTTGAACAATGCGACACATGATAAAATTGTTCAATCCCAAGGGATGAAATAAGTATGTTTTGTGCCTTTGCATCGTAATTGACCTTTTTCTTATCATCATCCGTCCATTGTGCCATAGGCTTATTGGTGACAATGCCATTAGGATCGGTGTTTATCGGAACAAACGGACCGTTCTCAATAGCATTCCACACTTCACCATCAAAAGAATTGATGTGTATGCGCATACTACTTTTCCAATAATCAAAATGATCTCCATTGAATATAGGTGCCCGATTATAAGCCCCTTTAGGTGCAAAAGCCATGTTTTCTAATAATTGGCACAATCCACCGAATTTTGTGAACAAAATTGAACCGGGATCGTGATACCACTTACTAGACTACTTGGCTACCACTTAGAAGGGGGGGTTGGATAAGTGCCCCTTTTTGAATAATGTTGATTTTAAAAAATTTGGTTTAAAAGGTACGCGCGGAAGCACCACCGGATCGGTAGTCTCTTTGCACCCGATTGATCACTGAAAAAGTAGTATAGCCTTGAACGTATAATGATAAAGAGCTAGAAATGATCGTGTGCAAAATATCTGAATTTAAACAATCCAAAAACACAGCCCAAGCAAGTTACACACTTATAGAGCTAATCCAATCACAATCAAGATATATGTCAATTGAATTTTTGTGCACACGTACGAACACAAAAATTCAATCGAATCGAAAATTAAAGCAATTGCGTAAAGTAAAAGATTAAGGGAGAAAGACACAAGCGATTGATTAGGGAGTTCCCCGGCTTTCGTGTCGTCCTCGCGGTCGGCCGGGTACGTCTCCCCCCAAATAACCAAACGGGTTATTTGAGTGTATATTGATTAAAACGATTGAACTATTGTGCACAATTTACAAAAGACTCCAATAACCCTATATTGAATCTAATGTAAACAATGCGTAATAACCTCAACAAGAAATGAAGCTTCTCCCTCTGATTCCAACGATCCTAACCGTGCGCAAATCCTCGCACCGATCGTCCAGCTGAGTACCTCGCTTCTTCGTTGTTGATCATTCAAGATATCGCACAATCTTGAATCCCTAAGAAAAACCCAAACCTTCTTCACAAATCAACTCGATCACGTCTCTGATTCACCGCAAGCTGTATCGAACGTTATCGATCAAATGTACAACTTTTATCCGAATGATCCCATACTCACTCTTCAATGAATTGCAATTTGATGGAAGATGATGATCTTGTGAAGAATAACCCTTTGATCCAAATTCTTCAACCAATTTGAATCCCAAAGAGTTTTTCAAAGCTATTTCACTTTCTCACAGGTTTCTCTCTTGCTTACAATAACAAAGCACATTGCTATTTATAGAGAAAATAGAATTGAGCAAATTTAGGCAAAACTTAACGTACATGTATCGATACTAATGATGGTTTGTATCGATACAAACCCTTTGACCAGCGTTCAAATGTGAAAAATTGACTTATGTATCGATACAAACACGTATGTGTATCGATACATACATCAGTTTCTTGAAATCTTGACTGATATGTATCGAAGCATGCAAGCATGATTCGATACATCATGCACTCTCTGGTTTTCTGAGAGATATAGGTGTGTATCGATACATGCAAGCATGATTCGATACACAGGTGACTCTCTGCCTCTGAGAGGCCACTTTTGTATCGATACAAATGATATATGTATCGATACAAATTGCACAAAATCAGTCTGAAGTAATTTCAGGACATTTGTATCGATACACATGTATATGTATCGATACATATTACCTAAAAATCAATTTTTCAAAGTTTAAAAATAGTTTTTCGCTGTCAAGTTATTTGTAATGTTGCCAAAATATGTTCTACTCTATTTTTATGTGTTTTGACAATTATTAAAACATGAGGGTGAACTGGTGCACTTACACTTTTATTTATGAATCTTGAGTAAAATTTCTTCAATCATAAAAGTGTTGTAATATTTAACTTTCCCGTGTTTTTGTTTGTTGTTTCCTGCAAAAAAATTCATTCAAGCTTAGATAGTTAGATTATGGAATTGAAGTGAGAAAAATCAAGAACAAATAAAAGTGGAGTGAAGAGAAAATAATAAGGAAGTGATCAGCTTTTTGGTGTGTGAGAGATTTAGTGATATATAAATATGATTAATTTGATATTTGAAATTTGAATATTGTAGCTTGCCTACCAACATATCAACCGTTTTGACCTCCCTACCACCATTTGAAACAAAAATTCCCAAAATACCACCTTTTCAAAATTATTTCCCAATCTACCACACATTCAAAGCACCTTTTGACTGATTTTTTTTACATATAGAGTGGTGACATGGGGTGTGGCGACACTCTATAGGACTTGTCAAACATTTTGTCTCATATGGCAGACATGGAATTCTATGCAATTCTTGTCTTTTTTTTGGTTTTTATCTTTCTCAAATACACTCTCTTCTAACCATAACCCTCTTCTAACCCTAACCGTCTCTAAACCCCAAATAAAAATTTGTTATAAAAACCAAAAAATTAATAAAAATACAAAATCATTAAAATTGAATTTTTTTTTAAAAACTCTCATTTATTTAATATTTAATATTTAATTATATAATAGACGTACACTCAACATTTGGACAATACATTATTTTAACAACTAAAAAAGAAGAAAATTATGGAGTATTTAATTATATTATTACATGAATAAAAACATAGAAAAAAAAATTATTTTACAATAACCATTGACATAGATCTAAGTGCCACATGGTGGTGGTTTACGAGTTCGATGGGGTAATTGGCGACATGCTTGCTTTTGATGAACCGGTTTTTCTTCTTCTTCTTCTTCTTCTTCTTCAACTGGGGTGTTTAGATCAAATCCCAGATTTTGTCCAGAAGATTGTGTTTGTACAGGAAAAGAACTATCCATTACTTGAGCCATCGAATTAAACCAATTTGGACTAAAATCACTATCATCGACAAGTCGTTGGATAAAGTCATTGTCAACATAATTCCCGAATTCGACTTGGGATGGCGGGAACCCAAAATGTTGTTGTTGTTGCGGTGATGGTGGGAACCCGAATGGTTGATATGATGATGGGTTGTTGTATTCTTGGGGTGGTGGGAACCCAAACGGTTGATATGTTGATGGAGATGGTTGAAATGTTGATGGAGATGGTTGAAATGTTGATGAGGACGCGCAGGGTTGTTGGGGGGTTTGAGGGTATGTGTACGGATTTGATGTATCCATGTGATATTGTGGTTGAGAAAAATGAAGAGCAGTATGGAAAGCTTCAGTTTGTTGTTGGGTGGGTGGTGGTGGTGATGGATATGTAGTTGGCATTAAATCAACAACACGTGGGTCTTGAAGTTGTCGATTTGATGAAACAAAAGGAGTGAAAATGGCTCTAAACCAAGACAGATAATTGTAGTCTGGTTTAACTTCTACTTCGAAGCGCATTGCGCCATTTAAAACGCGCTCGTGTCGATGATCCCAGTCTGCAATCTCATCTGACCACTTTCTTTCCTACGAAGTGTCAACAACTCTTCTCAAGTATGACTTGTGGTATTCCCGCATGTCCATTGGTGGTCATGGAATTTCTTGTGGGAATCCAAATTGAAGTTTGACTCTATCTGATTGGTGTATTTCCACGACTTCAAAACATATCAGATAAGTAGTCGCACTCCAAATCCAACTTTGTGCAGCTAGTTGAGGTTGGTGATTGAGTAAAAGATAGGGTCTCCAAGTAAACTGATATCAAAAAATTAATAGTTAGCCTTAAATATTTATTGGAGAAAAATTAATCTAAAAAATTTCAAAGATATATAATATTACATTATCCTCTTGCATGTGATCAATGCGTGTTCGGTAGTCATATACTTTGTGAAGAGGACTTTTTATATAATTGTTTCCCACTTTACACCACCTAAAAAATATTTTTAAGTTAGTATAATGTGAAATAAATTTATAAATAATTGAAAAGTATTTGAAATAAATAATATTAATAGTACTTACATTCTTGCGAAAGGGAAATTTTCTGGGTGATGAACAACGGGAGCGATAATAGGCATTCTAGACCATGCCCACGCTTGCAGCAGAATCAAACATCCTCCTATATTTGAGGCATTTTTGTTTGATGCTTGACACAAGTGACTGTATAGCACTGCTAAGCATGCCGAACGCCAACTGTATTCTCCGATCTTGCTGAAATCTTTTAATGGTACAAGATATTTAAGATGCACACTGCTGCCCGAAGTATCGGGCATTAAAACACTTCCAATTAATAAAAGAACTAGTGTATAACCCGTGCATTCGCACGGGTCGCGCCTGCGGCGCGTCCTATGATTTGGGGGGGACTGTTGTCGTTGGGACGATGGAGTATGGACGATGAAAATGTATTAAATTTTTTTCATTAAGACATAAATTTGGTATCATTAATGTCGTTGATTTTTAATAATATCCGAGTATTGAATATTCAATGAATATGCGAATTGAATTATGATTAAATTTTGTTGGTAGTTAAATTTGTAAGTAAAATCAAATATTTAAAATATTGAAAAGTCTATTTTCCTTATAATAAGATTTGGATAGATTTGCATGGAGTTTTATATATTGATAGACATAAAAATTTGAAAGGCAAAGATGAAATACCCAGTGGTAATATTAAATGTTAAGTTTAAAAAGATAACATCTATATGAGGGACAAAATTTAAAACGAATAGTACCTCCTGTTAAAAAGTTGTTGCTTGTACAAATTTCCTTCCACAGAAATCCTAACGATGTTTTTCTTTTTGGGGTATTTTTTAAAAAGATCCATAATTAATTAGCCTTGCCATCATCGGTACACACTTTTAACTCATCCCATCCATATAATCTGATGAAACGACTAAATTGTTTGTGTATGACCAACAAAAATAAAATGAGAATAATAATCATGGGAGATGGTAACAAAAATAGATATGAAATAAAATGGGAGTCATTATTAAAAGGTAAGGAGTTAACCAATTCTGTTTTTTGCATCATTTTTGCTATTAATTTGATATCAAACCATTTTGTGCAAGTAGCATTGGTGCTTCGGCTATGGAATGACTTGATTTGAGGTGGACAATAAATATGTTGAAAAGATAAAATTTCGAAGCATCTATGACCATAATAAGCAAAATAAACATCAACATTGTTTTCAAAGCCAAAAAAATTAGCCAACGTGTTCCAGCCTCCAATTATAAGAGGGTGATCGAAATTGATGTTATATTCCAATAAATTTCTATTTCCTCTTCTGTCTAACACATGCCAAAATCTTCGTAAATCTTTCCAACATTGAAGAATAAATTTTGGCTCAACTTCAGAATAGAGTTGCAAAAAAGTAGATAACGGTGTAATTAATTAAATGTAAACGAAAATATAAATGATATTTTGTATAATTTGTATAATAAAATGTTAAAATTACCTGGTTTTCATAGTGAATCGCATGAAACTTAATTTTAGGAGTAGTTGATAACATTCTTCTGATAGCATCTTGCTCATTGAATTCCATTGGCAATAGTATTTGAATTAAAAAGGGTTAACAGTGTAAGACCCAAGATTTTACTGTGCGGTTTTCCTAAGGAACTTTAGCGACGGCTAAGTTTTAGGGTTTTTAGTAGAACGGTTTTGTGTGTATCGTCGTAAAAATGAGATTTTGTGCTGAAACGGAGCCTGTTTTGTGCTCGAGCGCTGGAAAGGCACAGACTTTCGGGTCGAAATCCTCTTTTGAGTATGAGAAGGTTTCTGTGAAGTCAGAATAACGAGTTTTAGATAATTCTTGTTTTTGTAAAAACGAGTAGGAATTTACCCGCTGATGTGAAATTTTACTGCGTCTGTTTTAAGTGAGGTTTCGGATGGAAGTTTCATATATCTGCGTGAGTTAGAATATGTCCTGAGATTAATTTTCTAAGGTATGGAAGAAAATTACAGTCGCGGAAAAAGATTCGGCGATAAGTTTTGGAAATGTTTAACGATAGACGTTCTTTACATAGGTTTTCTGTTTTTGTGAGTTTCGTTCGTCGCGATGCGCGAGAGCTGAAAACGTGACTTAGTGTGGAAGTTTTGATAATATCTTGTGAGGATAGACTTGGTTTTGATCCAATGGCTAGGATTTAGTCTTGCAACTTTTTACTATTTGATCTAGTGGTCATGATTCAACAAGACTATGGTCTTTAGGAGACTTTTGTGTCACTTATTGTCTTAGAAAAAAAATCACAAAATACTCCATCTCTTCTCTCTCTTTGCCGTGACCATTTCCACCCTTGTGTTCTTCATCCAAATCCTTCATTTCTTCACCAAAAGCTTGGATTTTTAGTGTGTTGGATCATAGAGTTGGAAAGGAAATCATCTCCTCTAAGGTAACTAGACTTCTTTCATCTCTTAGCTAGCTAAAATCATAGAGTTTGATGGATTGTTAGATTATGTTCTTGAGAGGATTTTGTGAGAAATTGTTGATGAATGATTTCTCTTGCTTGAAAGTTGTTCATGAGTGAATATCTAGGATGTTTAAGCTTAGTTATTTTGATTTCCATGGTTGGATGAGAATCTCATGAAAATTCTTGTTAGAGTTTGATAAGAAAAACTTAAATTGATCACAGACATGAGCTTTTGTATGATGATTTTGTTTATGAAGTTGTTTTTTGAGCTTTTTATGGAAATGGATATGTGATAAATGGTTTTGTTTTGAAAAACAAGAAAATATGATTTTGTGTGTTCATGAGATTTGAGAAACAATCTCTTAGGGTTGTGATTTGTGTTTTGAAAATTCTTTGTTTGTTGAGTACAATGATTTTGGGAACTAAATGAATCATACTATGATTTTGAAATGGAAAATTTTTGGAGCTAGTCTTGTTGGTGTTGTTTGGCCGTGGCATGCATGTGTGTGTGGCCATGGGATTTCAAATTTTTATGAGGCCTAAATGAGAAGGAGATGATCATTGGTTTTGTAGATGATCATGGCTTTTAAAAGAGAATAATTCTAGGATTTTATTTGAAAGGAAAAACTTGTAACTTGTGGGGCAAGTAAACTTTTATTTTTGTGAAAATTTTCAAAGAGTTTTTGGGTTGTTTTCAAATGGTTTTAGTATGTGAAAATTGATTGCCTTGGAGTTAGGAATCAAAGTGTTTCTTAGTTTGTTTTGAAACGAAAATATTTTCGCGTAGCGAGAAATAGTGCAATTAACTTTGGGAATTTTTAATCGCTATAAGGGGGACTCGTAATCACTATCCGAGAGTGTGAGAAAGTACCTTAAACCCCCCTAGTTTTTAGAGAACAAGTTTCGTTTCGATAGGATACGTTGGGAGTATTTTATTGATTGTACGCTGCTTAATTTTAGGAAGCGCGAGTTGTAGAATTATGCGAGAAAAGTTAACGGAAGCTTGCTGAGGTAAGGGCTCCACTTTATTTCTGTCTTTAAATGGTTACGACATGCTTGGATTTACTGTGTGTTTGGCATGTATGTGTTATGTATTCTCGTGATGAGAAAGTGTTTATAATACGTGCGTTGTTTTACATATGATTGGAGATGTATGTATGAACATGTGGGTGAATACATATGATTGGAAACGTATGTATGTTTGTTGTGGTTTGTTACATATGATTGGATATGTATGTATGTTGTTGGGATGGTTTACATATGCTAGGGAGGTATGTATTTGTTGCATTAGTATACATGGGGAATCGTATGCTCATGCATTGTTAGTGCGTAGTGGCGGGAGTGGACTACGAGGTGTGGTTGCAGGAGTGGACCCACCTGATTCTTATAGGGTTTTATTGAGTTCAATACATGGTTGCGGGAGTGGACCATGGGGTGTGATTGCGGGAGTGGATCCACCTTAATCCTTTGTGATTTTGTTGAGTTCGATACATGGTTGCGGGAGTGGACCATGGGGTGTGATTGCGGGAGTGGATCCACCTTAACCTTGTGTTTTCGTTGGTGTGCTAGTAGGGGATGGACCTACGATTCCGGAGCTCATGCATTTTGTGGTAGCTAGGGTTAGTACCACGCATTGTAGAAGTCTGCATTAGGCTTGGTGTGCATTATATATATAAACCCGTAGGTGGGAATTGCTTTGGTGGTTAAGAGCTTTCTCTTGTGTTTGTGGAATTATTGTTATGTGTACAATCTTTCGCACCGGTTATATATATACATACTTTTATTTTGTGGTGACCCTTTCTTTCATTTGCGGGCTCATCCCACCCCAGATGACGATGTAGGTCGAGAGGATGGTGTTGGCAGTTCTAGGCCATAGTGGGCTCGTGTTGAAGCTGAGTATAGTTAGACTATGCGCCGGTGTGTTTTGTGCACCGTGCTTTTTGGTTAGCATAGGGTTTCTAACTTGTTTTGAATACTTAGACTTGGATTGTAATTATTCAGGAATACACTTTGCTTGTCGAAGCACCTTATGGTAATGAGTTCTTTTGTATATTTGAATGCCGGCTCATTTAAAATCTTCTATGCGTAACTCTGATGTGTACAAAAAAACAAAAAAAAAATAATGCCTTTTCTGGCTTGAGAAAAACGGGTTGTTACAATTGGTATCAGAGCACGGCTTTAAATCTTCAAAGGGAAAGTGTATACTTGAGTCGTTAGTCCAGAGTCGGTTAGAACATAGCTAGTATCGTGTCAGTTCTAGTGTTTGTTCTGTGTCGGGTTATGAGTTAGTAACCGCTGAATGAGATTTTCTTTTGAGACTCAGAAATGTTTGGATAAGGAATCTAATTAGAATTGGTATGTGCAGAAAGTTTCGGTATTTCTTTTTGGAGGGTAGCCAGTAACTGCTTCGCGTGAACCTAGTGGTTTAGGCTACGTCGCGGAGGCAAAAGAAGTGATTTTGAAAGAAAAAAAAATTGTGTGAACCTTTGGACTTTTGAGGAACTAGAGGTTGTGAACCTCTGTTGTGAGGTTAATTTTTGAGTGGTGAACTCGTTGAGGGTTGCGGTTAGGGCACGGGTATGCCTGTGTATTGGTGAGAGTATCTGTGTGACTTCACCCGGTGTTAGCATCTGTGTGGCTGCACCTAATCCTGAGGGATTTTGTTGTGTTGGTGATGGTAATAATTAGTTGAGTTGTTACTCTTACCTTTAGTTTCGAGGACGAAACTTCTTTTTGGAGGGTAGTAATGTAAGACCCAAGATTTTACTGTGCGGTTTTCCTAAGGAACTTTAGCGACGGCTAAGTTTTAGGGTTTTTAGTAGAACGGTTTTGTGTGTATCGTCGTAAAAATGAGATTTTGTGCTGAAACGGAGCCTGTTTTGTGCTCGAGCGCTGGAAAGGCACAGACTTTCGGGTCGAAATCCTCTTTTGAGTATGAGAAGGTTTCTGTGAAGTCAGAATAACGAGTTTTAGATAATTCTTGTTTTTGTAAAAACGAGTAGGAATTTACCCGCTGATGTGAAATTTTACTGCGTCTGTTTTAAGTGAGGTTTCGGATGGAAGTTTCATATATCTGCGTGAGTTAGAATATGTCCTGAGATTAATTTTCTAAGGTATGGAAGAAAATTACAGTCGCGGAAAAAGATTCGGCGATAAGTTTTGGAAATGTTTAACGATAGACGTTCTTTCCATAAGTTTTCTGTTTTTGTGAGTTTCGTTCGTCGCGATGCGCGAGAGCTGAAAACGTGACTTAGTGTGGAAGTTTTGATAATATCTTGTGAGGATAGACTTGGTTTTGATCCAATGGCTAGGATTTAGTCTTGCAACTTTTTACTATTTGATCTAGTGGTCATGATTCAACAAGACTATGGTCTTTAGGAGACTTTTGTGTCACTTATTGTCTTAGAAAAAAAATCACAAAATACTCCATCTCTTCTCTCTCTTTGCCGTGACCATTTCCACCCTTGTGTTCTTCATCCAAATCCTTCATTTCTTCACCAAAAGCTTGGATTTTTAGTGTGTTGGATCATAGAGTTGGAAAGGAAATCATCTCCTCTAAGGTAACTAGACTTCTTTCATCTCTTAGCTAGCTAAAATCATAGAGTTTGATGGATTGTTAGATTATGTTCTTGAGAGGATTTTGTGAGAAATTGTTGATGAATGATTTCTCTTGCTTGAAAGTTGTTCATGAGTGAATATCTAGGATGTTTAAGCTTAGTTATTTTGATTTCCATGGTTGGATGAGAATCTCATGAAAATTCTTGTTAGAGTTTGATAAGAAAAACTTAAATTGATCACAGACATGAGCTTTTGTATGATGATTTTGTTTATGAAGTTGTTTTTTGAGCTTTTTATGGAAATGGATATGTGATAAATGGTTTTGTTTTGAAAAACAAGAAAATATGATTTTGTGTGTTCATGAGATTTGAGAAACAATCTCTTAGGGTTGTGATTTGTGTTTTGAAAATTCTTTGTTTGTTGAGTACAATGATTTTGGGAACTAAATGAATCATACTATGATTTTGAAATGGAAAATTTTTGGAGCTAGTCTTGTTGGTGTTGTTTGGCCGTGGCATGCATGTGTGTGTGGCCATGGGATTTCAAATTTTTATGAGGCCTAAATGAGAAGGAGATGATCATTGGTTTGGTAGATGATCATGGCTTTTAAAAGAGAATAATTCTAGGATTTTATTTGAAAGGAAAAACTTGTAACTTGTGGGGCAAGTAAACTTTTATTTTTGTGAAAATTTTCAAAGAGTTTTTGGGTTGTTTTCAAATGGTTTTAGTATGTGAAAATTGATTGCCTTGGAGTTAGGAATCAAAGTGTTTCTTAGTTTGTTTTGAAATGAAAATATTTTCGCGTAGCGAGAAATAGTGCAATTAACTTTGGGAATTTTTAATCGCTATAAGGGGGACTCGTAATCACTATCCGAGAGTGTGAGAAAGTACCTTAAACCCCCCTAGTTTTTAGAGAACAAGTTTCGTTTCGATAGGATACGTTGGGAGTATTTTATTGATTGTACGCTGCTTAATTTTAGGAAGCGCGAGTTGTAGAATTATGCGAGAAAAGTTAACGGAAGCTTGCTGAGGTAAGGGCTCCACTTTATTTCTGTCTTTAAATGGTTACGACATGCTTGGATTTACTGTGTGTTTGGCATGTATGTGTTATGTATTCTCGTGATGAGAAAGTGTTTATAATACGTGCGTTGTTTTACATATGATTGGAGATGTATGTATGAACATGTGGGTGAATACATATGATTGGAAACGTATGTATTGAAGCAAGGGAGAGGCAGTGTATCACTTTGGACAGACTAAGTATTTAGTTGTACCATGTTAAAATGAATAAAAGGTAAGGATTTGTTTATTTTATTTTGTTGAGATGAATAAAGAAAAAAATTTGATTTAAGATTTTTTTGAATATACAGGGACTAATTTGCAACAAAAAATATATTGTAGCTAAAACCAAACAATCGCGAACTTACAGGAAAAAAAAGACGATAAAGCATTTATATTATTGAGGCCGAATTTTGAAAAGAGTCTTATATAATAGGATAATTAAATAAGGGAAAATATTTGGATAGGGGTAATAATTTTGAATGAAGACTAACTTATTGAGTTGTCTTTTCAATTAAAGTAAAATAAAAATATGGATATATGTAATAAATGAGTATAAAGCAAATAAACAAAATCCTTACAGCAAAGTTGTTGAACTTTGAAACTTACTAATCTCAATGAATTGCATTTCAGTTTGACTTGTCTTGGCTCTTAAATATAAATTTAAATAATATGGATAATAATATTCTCTCTAGTCCTATATATAAGAGAAATTTTACTTATTAAATTCAATTGATATTTAATATGAATTAAAAATTTAAGAAAGACTTATATTTTGATTGATTGAAAATTAAATGTATATAGCCAAAATTATAAGTTAAAAATAATAATTTTTAAATAAAACTTAAATAAAATTTTTCCATTTGATTAAGTTATTTATTTTTTTTACAAAACTTTAATAGTTATGTGAATTGTAAAAGAAAAAAACATTAATTTTTTGACAACATTTAAAAAGTTAGCAATACCTTAATTTGTGTTAAAATGACAAAGTGAGTTATGCTTCATCCGTCCCAAAATGTAAGTAAAAATAAGTTAAATAAACTTTTTGTATTTGGTTAAAGATTTGGCCTTAATACATTAACTTTAGTTGACTAACTTTTGTATATATTTTGGAACGGAGGTAATATTATGGAATCGGGATATATTAATATTTAATTTCAAAGTGACTTAGAGAATATATTATTATTTTATTTGATTGAAATGTTTAGAAATATTCAGTAGGGTATTACTATTTAGGTTGGTACATATATTACACATCTATTTAAATGGAGTGGTATTACTATAAGTTGTGTTAAGTTAGGAATTGAACGTAAGGAAAATGGAACAGATTGGTGAGGAAGAAATCAGCTCAATTTTCGGGACTGAACCAATAACAACATTTTGTGTTGTTAGTTTTTCAACTCAGGTAAATCATAGCACATTCATTATATTTTGTAAATGATAGCTCTATTTAGAAATTGATTTCTGACTTATTTCATTTGTATGATTATGCTGAAGTGGATCCAAAATTTGCTAAACAGTTTAGTAATACATTAGGGAAAATTTGGACTGTCAAGAACACAAGCGGTCCACATCATAAGATGATTTACAACTTAGGCTATGACTTTCCTTTGATTATTGGTGGATGGGATGAAATGAAGGAGTATTATCATTTTCCTGATAATGTGGAAGTAAAATTCTGTTATTATGGACATAATTGTTTTTCAATTAAGGCCATGATGGTAATTGATAGCTGTAAAGAAATTTTACCTTTCCACAGTCGAAGTTGCTGGGGAACAAACTGGTTTTGATGTTCCGCTCACTCGTGATAACGTCTTGAAAAGAAAATTCGTTAAGTTTATGTTTCATTTGTTAAATTTATATAATATAATGATATTTCTGAATATTATGGAGGTTGATAACAGTGATGTTTTTTTTTCTATCTGACAATACCAAGTACTTTGTTGGCTGAATTCCTGAGAAAGCATCTTATCATCGATTTGGTTTGTTGCACTGATGATGGAATGAGTTGGACATTGAAGGTGATTAAGCTGCATGATCCTTATAAGACGAAACTGGGTTATACATGGATGCAGCTGTGTTAGTCCAACAACTTTAAAGGAGGTGATGTTATTCGGTTCAAGTTTGATTCAGAATTTAGGTGTCATGTCTACAAAGTTGGCGAGTATGAATTGAACTATGTGTGATCTATTGCATGTCTGGCTGTTTGAGCAAGTATTGTATAATTAAGTTGTATTATGTGATTTTGGATTAAAGTTGTCTTGTGTTTCTGTTCTGTAATAATATAATAACTAATGTTGTAGAATACTTTGGCTTGTCATTTGCAAAAGTAGTTGCTTACATTAACGATAGTCATGAATTACAAAAGCCTGCTAAATATTGGAGATAGTACTTGAGCAAAACAACACCTTAGTTAATACATATTAATACTAAAGCTTAAAACTGAAACATGATATTCAGAACTGATAAACATAAGAGAAACTTAATTTTTTTTAATTATTTTCATGATGTTGGATTCTTCTTTGTTGACAAACTTGAAGTTAAGAATGTCTCCAACAACAAAATTGTTGATCAATACAAAGAGCTTCCAATCAGTGCCAAATTTGATCTTCCAAGCCTTTCTAGCCTTTCTTTGTTTTCTTTTTAGTACTTTTGCAGCAATTTCCTGTCCAGTTGGTCCACAAAGTCTGATATACTTATAACCACTTGTTTTGACATAGTTTGCAAATTGTTTTTTTCAGTGTCTGGCATATAAAGAATTATAGTTAGGTAATAGAATAGTTAGGTAAATAGTGATCCTTAAAACTTAGTTACTTACTAATTGTGATTTTGTTGCTATGTCTTGAGTGAGAATAACATCAAACGAAACAGGATCAGTAGCAAAGTGTCTATAAGTATGGTATGATGGCAGTGAGTCTGGTTGAAGTTCATGTGGGTGGACATCAACGACAAAACGGTTATCTCCAACATAAGTAATCAACATTAATTTGTTTCCAGTAATATTAAAAAAATCCCTCATATCAGTCCAACCTTCCAACATAAGTGGATGTTCCACTGAACCATTAAATTTCACATTCATTCTTCTGTTATCTCGATCAATAATAATCAAATTTTTCGTCAAGTTCATCAATGAATTCTTCCAAAAATCTTGGTTGCATTTCACCATATGGCTAGAAAATTAATATTGAAAATGAAATTAATAACAGTTGTGAATATATGAAAAACACAATGTATGATTAGCAGCACTTAAAATGAAGTTGTTGAAATGGATAGTAACATTGGTCAATTAAATTTGAGTGGACTAAATTAAAAAGGATAGAGTCCAAAACATGAAGAAAATTACCTCACCCAAAACATGAGCAGTCAAAAATCCACCCATGTTAGCAAAAGTTATTCTTCTTATGGTATGAGACATTTTGCCAAAGATCTGCTTAAAATTGTATAACGACTATGAAAAATTTTGTGTGTTAATGAATTGTGTGGCTTTACTATTTATGTAGTTAAAAGGTTGTAATCATTAGGGTGTTGTTTAGGAAAATTGAAAAGACTACAATGAATTGAAATCTTAGGTCTTGGACATTGTTTCCAAAAGATTTGATATCATTATAGATATTAGTCACAAAGTGATGTTATGTTTAATAGATTTATCTAAGATTATAAAGCAAATATGTGAAGTGTCCAAGTGGCAAGTTAACCAAAAGTGAGCAATTCAGCTATTTGCTTAGTCAAAATGCCAAGTAATTGAAACTGAAATTAAGCATAGTTATATTGTAACTGAAATAGAGGAAAATTTTCCAATGGTAGAGCCATTTAATTGAAACTGAAATTAAGCATAGTTATATTGTGATTGAGTAATATACAATAGAGATAATTAGCAAGGACAAATTATCATGATACCAAGGTTGAAGTTACATATTTGTGATAAGCATACTATAAACTTGCTATTGGTAGTGCAAGTGAAACAAAATATAGATTGAAAATGATAAGATAGACTTGCTATTGGCAGTGCAAGTAACTCAAAACATAGATTCATAGAGTAGTAAACAAAAGTAAGTGACTTCAAATATTGTGAATGACATCAGAAGATATCTTTGAGATTCCTTAGACATGACCTGTAAAGGAATTAATCATATTGTTATAATAAGTCCATTAACAACAAAACAATAGCATAAAAATATTAAAAATTTGATACTAACCTGTTAAATGTTTTGGAAAACTTCTTTAATCACAACATTAGTAGTTATATTTGTTGGTTTCTTGTCTTCATCCAGAATCAAAATTTCCAGCCCTTTCTTTGATTTAACTCTTGATACAGCCACATATAATTGGCCATGGCTAAACACCGGGTTAGGCAAGAACAAACCCACACAATCTAAGGATTGACCTTGTGATTTGTTAATTGTCATAGTAGTTTAAATAACCATACAATGATAGGGAATCTTCGTCTGACCAGTTTAAATGTCCATGGAGATTGAGAAGGAGAAATTTCCATACGATGAATATAAACTATGCCGCCTCTGTTCTTACCACACATGACTTTTGCACCCAAGACAGCTTGGCCTAAATGAGTAATTATCAATTTAGTTCCATTGCAATGACCTCTCGATTGATCAATATTCCTCATAAGCATTACAGGAGTACCAATTTTGAGTTTGATTTTATGGTTAGGCATACCGGAAGTGCGAAGAGAATTTAAGAATTCCGGTGTGAGAACATTGTAGTGGTCACCATAATTGGTTTCTGACTTATCAAGTTTATCAGCACTTAAGTATTCTCTTTCATCACCTATAGAATGTTTAAATGAATATAATGAATGTCATGCTATAATACTTGTTTTAAGAAAAAGTAGTAAATTAACTTGAGTTTGGAATACATACCTGGTAATAACCCTAGAACAAAATTATTGATTTTATCAACTACTTCAATGGTTGAAGCCAATATTGCTCTATGATGACAGGAATTTCTATGGTATTTTTAGTATTATTATTAGTAGTAAAATGACCAAGACAGGCCCAAATACGAAGGAAAACCTACAGAATCCAAGAAAAGCATCAAGACAAAGTCAAGAATGCAAAAAGACAAGAAAAAGCCCAAAATATGAAGAAAATGAGCATTTCATCGTAGCACGATGGCTTCCATCGTGCCACGATGGGAGCTGCTTGCTGGCCAAGAAAACAGGAGAAATAAATCTGGAAAATATATGTTCATCGCAGCACAATGGCACTCATCGTAGCACGATGACATTACTTGGCGACCAAGCTGATGAAATGCACAGGATCAGTTATAAAATTGAACTGAATCTTCCCATCGTACTGCGATGGACCTATCGCAGTACGATGGCTTGCTGAGGCCCAAAACGAAAACTATAAATAGAGCTCTCCTCTCATTGTTTAAATCATTCAGAAATAGTAGAACACTCTCTACTATAAAGGAGGTGTTCGGAGGAGCTCTAAGGGCATAGTTTTCTCCCCTTACGGGAAAACTAACTCAGCAAGGTATGTTTTCTTTAGGCTTTTATGTTTAGGTTAAAATTCTTGTAATTTAAATATGTAGTCTTTTGTATAGATGCCTTAGGTTGTGGTGGAGAAGATGAACTCCCCTATGAATATTTGGAGTCTGTGATTGAGTCAAAGTTATAATAAATCGTTATTCAGTATTATGTTTGTTATTTACTTTCTTGCACTTTAATAACGTATCTCGTAATCTGGCCGGATAAGCGGGAGCGCTCATAGAATATATATTAGGGACACCTAATATTCGTCCGGAACTAGTAGTAAATATGCTAGGTGAATAGAGACGGTAACATCCTGAACTAGTTGTGAACTGAGCAATTAGAGGAGGAATCAGGAACTAGGTGTGAACTGAGCACTTAGAAGCTGAATAGCCCGATACTAGGACCTAGAGGCATTTGATGGGTGAAGGTAATAATGCATGTGTAATGAATAACTCACATAGTAATTAGGGTATGTGACACAGCGAGGTTAGGCTCTCGTAGGTACCTTAGTTATTAATGTAGGGAAACTTCAATATACATAGAGTAACAGTAAGGTGTTACTACAATAAAGGAAAAGTCACCGCCGAATAATAATCTGATTAACTATGTTATACACCGTTCATGCCAAATAGGAAGAATGGAGTGAGTCCAACCACCATACCTATCCTCTATGTTTCTGAATCAATTTATCTTTATATTTTCTGCAAGCATTACGCTATTTTTATAAAAACCTTTTTCCAAAAACCCAAAGCGAATGCAAAATTACCAACTTAAATAATGCTAACGAAGCTTTGGCACGATCCCTGTGGATACAAACTCATTCTAGACACCTAGAGTGTGAATTATTACTCGACGACAGACTGGTACACTTGCCAGGATGCAGTCACTCTAGCACTCAAAAAGTCATAATTGAGATAGTTATCCAAGATATCAGGATAAATCCTATTGACAATTGCAAGGATAGGATCATCAAAGTTAGTTAGCAACAGGTCTTGAGGAATTTCAATGTCAGTTATGCCATCATTTGAATTACCTAACCGTCCTTCACCTATGTCTAATATCCAACTAGAAAATTCAGCCATTTCTTTTTTTTCAATTTCACTTGACCCACATTGCAACCTCATATTTTTTTGTCAAAGTCAGAACTTGACAATGATCCCAGATTTTTGAAGCATGAATTGTTGCGTGAACAATATCTGATCTGCTACCTCGAGGAATAACAGGAAGTATTTGTATAAAATCTCCTCCGAAAACAACAACCTTCCCCCCCCCCCCCCCCCCCAAAAAAAAAAATTCTTTAGAATTTCCATCATTGCACATGACGTCTTTCAATGTATTATCCAATGCTTCAAAACAGTATATGTGTGCCATTGGAGCCTCGTCCCAGATAATTAATTTTGTTTGTTTAAGCAACTTAGCATGGTCATCTTCAAAATTTATTTTGCAGGTTGAGTTTGCCTCACATGGGACTGGTATTTTGAATTTCGAATGTGCTGTTCTACCACCTGGCAATAATAAAGATGCTATTACACTTGAAGCAACTGTTAGTACAATTTGGCATTTAGACCTCAAGGCAGTTGATAAAGTTCTCCACATAAAAGTCTTTCCAGTGCCACCATAGCCATGAAGGAAAAACACTCTTCCCTTCTGATCATTAATAGCTTTGATGATTTTATCAAAAATATTCCTTTGTTCATCTATTGATCATAAGCAATACATTCAACATGTTATAAAAGAAAAACAAATTATGAATACTTAAGTTTTGAAAGTTGATAGTAGATACGATAATTCACCTGTCAATGATTTGTATAATTCATTAAATTCTCGTTTTTGAACTTGAACATCATAGTTGTTTTCATCATATATTAATCTGTTCCCTAATTCAGCAGTTACATAATCCTTAGGATAAGGCATACAATTGAACTCTCGCAGAGTTCTTCTATTCAATTCTAAAAGCTTTTCGATTTCGAGAAGAGTCAAATTTGAAATTTGATCATCAGTGAGCTGTAACTCTGTTGAAACATAGGTTTATTAGCATATTGATAATGTTGCATTACTTATATAATCAATATTAAGCAAACTGACAATAGATATACGTACCTCGATTATTTGCAATTTTTCTTTGAGTATAAAGTATATCATCTGACAACCATTGTACAGTTTTTTTCCATACATAACCTGGTCTGTCCATTGTAGCTGATTGCACCAATGAACTCTTTATCATCACCCAAAAAACCCATAGCAAAACATGCCTCCCTAAAGGTATTTAATTGTATACCAGCGACCTTTTTAATGTCCTCATATGAAATTGGTCCTTTCAGCACAGTAAGCATCATCCTCAAGTAATACAATTCACCAGTGCAAGGTGGAACCCAAATTAATCGACCAATAGTGTATCCTCTTTTTCTCGGAGTCCAACACCTTTTTTTCTTAACATATACAAACTTGGTAACAAATTCTCCATATGTCAACTATCTTGCCTCCGAATATTTAGCATTTGCTTCTAACCATGAGGTGAACATAGATTCGGTTACACTTGCTTTTTCAAGAACATCTTCAACTTGTTGTTGATCAGTATAATAAACAGAGTTTTCTCCAATAAGATGGAAAAACATTCGTTCGACTGCTGGTCTCCTGCCATGAATAGGAAATCCAAAAATTCTCCAACATGCTTCACTTGGAGAAATATACCTACAATCAAGGTATTGTTTTATTTCATCAGTCTCTGAGAGTTGTCGAAGACCATTACTTGAGACAACAGTAGCTGCAATTCGATCATACCCTTTGTGTATATATTTGAATAGGTATTTGATCGAAGTTCTTTGGTTACACCACTCCATATTAATATGAGCTTGGTACTTTAACAATAACTTTGGATTATAGGGTACAACATGCCTGTTGTCTAATACGACGCTAGTTTTTGTAATGGTGACTACGGCCTGGCAAGTGCACCAGTCTGTCATCGAGTAATAATTCACACTCTAGGTGTCTAGAATGAGTTCGAATCCACAGGGATCGTGCCGAAGCTTCACTAGCGTTATTTAAGTTTGGATAGTTTGCATTCGCATTGGGTTTTCGGAAAAAGGTTTTATAAAAAGTAGCGTAATGCTTGCGATAAAATAAATAAACAGAATGTATAAATATAGATTCAAGAAATATAGAGGATAGATATGAAGGTGTGAAAAACACAAGAAGGGGGGGGTTGAATTGTGTTTTGGGTAGTTTGAAAAATTCTTCTAAGTTATAAAAACTTATCAGAGATTGCAGCGGTTTAGAAAACAAAACACAATCAAACAGTAACTTAAAGGTATGAGAGAAAGAGAGAAAGATCGAGACAGAGATTTTATACTGGTTCCTCTCACAAACCGAGAGTACGTCCAGTCCCCTTGCACTTCCAAGGGAGTTCACTATAATCAAACAAGATTACAATTGCTCAAGCACGCAGGCAAGAGACTTCCAATGCTCAAGTAACACTTACAAGAGACTTCCTTTGCTCAAGCACACAAGCAAGAGACTTCAAACAACTTTACAAGAAAAACAGAGTATATGAACACTGATATACAAATCAATGTTCAAAAGAATAAGTAAATAATACAACTCAATGACAAGACTAAACTTAGAATCCTAACAAAAGAAATCTAAGGTTCAACAACTGTATGAATCAGAAGCTGAAGCTTGAGTCTTGGATTTTTCAAATGAGTTCAAGTTGTGTTCAAGTTGTTTTTGTGCACAGGATGATTTTTGCAGAGTAACAGCTCTTTCAAAATTGCTCAATATTGTTGTGTGCACAAAAACTTCACTACCACTCCTATTTATAGTAGAGGGTGGAGCGTCTTGAATTTGAATTCGTTGCAGGAGATTTCGCCAGCTGGTAATAGTACGATCTTTGAACCATATCGGGTAACCTTTGTGTACGACCAAACTTGGAAATGAAGATTCGTCCAATTGAGGTAAAAGGTTCGTACAATAGTACTAACGTTACTATTCTGTGGATAAGGTTGATTCTCCAGCTTTTGAGTTGTCAGAGGATGATGAAATTCAATCATTGTAGCAGAGAATGTTCTTCTGACAAAATGGCCTTTGCTGCAAGTATCAGAACTTGATGTAATTAAACATAGCTTCTGATGACGTAGCCTCTGATATGCAGCTTCTGACGCGACTAGATATTGTATCTTCTGATGAGCATGTTCTGGTCAGAATTTGCTTCCCATTTCAGAGCCTTCAACGTACTCATAGTGAATATAAAATTTTAGCTTATATATCTGCACACTAGAGTAGATAATTAGTATACCCTATTGTATATTAATACCTTTGTTATCATCAAAACTTAATTGGGTCATGTCAGAACCTCTTTTATTCCAACAATCTCCCCCTTTTTGATTGATGACAAACCAAGTATTAATTTACAATGGTTGTTGATTAATTACATCATGCTTCTCTCAGGTTTATGAGTTTTGCAAGCTCCCCCTGAGTTCAACAATGATTAATTAAATCAGTTTAAAAATTTTATTTGAATTTTAAACTTGGCTTATACACTTGACTCTCAGAGGCTAGGTTTGCAAGCTCTCCCCCTAAGTCTGATACTTATAAAAGAAAATTGCACTCTTGTTTTATATGTACCATGTATAACAAGTTCAAATTTCAAATAGAAATTTTCCTTAATGTTATAATCAGAACAAAAAAAAATAAATTTTAAATTTGGCATTTTGGCTTCAGGTTTAACGTTCCACAAAATTAATATACTCTTACTCCCCCTTTTGTCATTAAACAAAAAGATTAACCTGACAAGAATTAAATGACAAGTTTGAAAAAAAATGGTCAAAGGAGAGCTTCAAGACAGTCAACATTTGATGAAACGGTTACAACCAAATCAATTAAATGACTTGTAGGAAAATCACAAACTTGTCTGTTTTGAAATCCTATATAAAGACCATCAACCTTTGTCATTTCACTCAACACTTCCATTTCATGTTGAAAAACAACGATGGATAAGGATAGAAGAGTGATCAAAAGTAAGAAGTCACAGGAGAAGAAGAAGAAGAAAGTGAAGATTCAACAAGACTCAGTCTAAGAAGAAACCTCAGAAGATGAAAGCATCAGCTTCTGCTCCTGTCAGAGTCAATTATCAAACAAGATCCAAGACCAAACAACAAGAGTCTTCATCCGAGTCAGAGTCTGAATGGGACTCTGACTGGAAAGAATTCTTGAGTACATATGTTCCTCCTAGGGAAGAGTACCCGTCCTCACCTTCTGATTCTCATCAGCTAGATTTAGAACTAGCTGTTTCTGATGTAGAATCCAAGTGAAAAGGTGGATAAAACTTATGTAATCAACAATAATTTGTGGAATAAAAACTCTTTATTTAGTTTTGGAATCTTTGTTTTGATATTTGTCTCAAAAGCATTTTTGAATGTATAAATAACATGAAATAATTAAAGAGGATAAATAACCACACAAGCAAGATACTTGATAAAATAAAAGATAACATGTTCCATAAACATAACAAAAACATATTCAGAACATCAAAATAAAAAAAAACAAATAAAGTGCTTAGAGTCCTATGGTTGAGGTTGAGGATGAGGGGGTAATCTTTCATTAATGCTCTTCAGAGTATCAAGGATAGCTGTTAGAATGCCAGAGTGTTCATCAACTTTTTGCTTCAATCTATCTTGATCTTCTCTCATAAGAAGGGCAAACTCTGGTGCATTACTTGCTAAACGTTCAAGCATTTCCTGTTCAGCAGCAACTCTTGCTTCTTCTGCTAACCTAGCTTGTTCTCTAGCCAGAGCCTCTAACCTCTCCTTCTCAAGCCTTTCAGCTTCCAACCTCTTCCTTTCACGCTCTTCAGCTTCTTTCTTTTCTTGTTCTGCCTTGATTCTAGCCAATTCATTACGAAACTCCAAATCTTTCTTGTAAGAGACTCTGATGGCCCTTATCATATTCTGCAGACCAACTTCCATTAGCTCACATTCCTTATCAATTTCTGCTGACTCAATAGTCCTAGTAGGAATAGCATTTTGGATCCTCCTAATGTTCTTGTCAACAGCTTTCAGCATTTTAGTAATGTCCTCTTTGGTTTCATCCATAGGTTCATTTAGGATCCTAGCAGGTAAGGAAGGAGGGACAAAGATGCAATCATCAGAAATAGCTTGCATCAGATTAACAGGATTGGTGATGTGATTTGGAGGTGATTGTTGGTTGGTTGGTAACACTTCAGTAATAGTGTTGTCCACATCCACATGTTGTGGGGATTTTTCAACATTAATTACTGGAGAGGTGGTTTTGTGAGAGACCTCAGAGTCTGGGTCGACAATTTCATTTGGTTCAGGTGATTTGTGAGAATCTGAGGTAGGCATTGTTTGTTCAATGATTGGTGGAGGTGATGGAGGATTGTTTTGGTTATTTTCTGGGGGTGGTGTTTGTGGTTTGGTTTGATCTTTTTCTGGGTTTGGTGTTGGTGGTTTGTTTTGGTCATTATCTGGTTGATTTTCTTCAGGTTCTGGTGAAGGTTCCAGATTTGAGAGATTCTTGTTTATGAGGGATTCAAATTTTTGAGGAGGTGGGGAGGGTGTGCGATCAGAATCTTCATCTTCATCCACATTGTGAATGACTGGTGCAGTACTTGTAGTAGCTTGTGCTGCATCATTACATATTGAATTAGCTTGAGATTCTGATGGGTTAGTTTGAAGTGGGTTAAACTGCTCTGTTGATGGTTGATTCTCAGAAAGAATAAGATCTTTCTTAGAACAAACTCCTTTCAAAATTTTATCAAGAGCACGTTTAACTGGGATTTCAGAGGGATATTGGAGTCTCTTAAAAACATTTCTAAAAGCTGAGCTATTTCACACTCATAACTGTCCTTCAGTAGCTCTTCCTTTTTCTTCAGAGCCTCAATTCTTGCAATAGCTTCATCCCTTTCAGCTTGTTCCTTTTCTTCATCAGTCAATTCCAACACAAATTTCCTTGGTTTTCTCGTTGCTCTTGGTCCAGAACTTTTCTTAGTCTTAGCAACCTTTTTGCTTTCAGGAACTGCAGGACTTTTAACAGCTTTTCTTTTTGCAATGATTTTGGTTGGTTGAGCCAAAATTCTTGCCTGCCTTACAGTTAGATCCTGAGATTCTCCACTTCCAACCTCAGCTCCTAAACTCTTCAAAAATCCAGCATGAGCTTCTGTTATACTTCTAGTACAATTTTATAACTGATCATGTGCATTTCATCAGCTTGGGCGCCAAGTTATGTCATCGTGCTGCGATGTGCTATATCGTGCTGCGATGAACAGATTTTCTTTAGATTTATTCTTCTGTTTTCTTGGCGAGCAAGCAGCTTCCATCGTGGCACGATGGAAGTTATCGTGCTGCGATGGAATGCTCAATTTCTTCACTTTTTGGGCTTTTTCTTGTCTTTTGGCATCTTGGACCTTGTCTTGATGTTTTTTCCTGGTTTTGTAGGTTTTCATTCGTATTTGGGTCTGTCTTGGTCATTTTACTACTAATAATAATACTAAAAATACCATAGAAATTCCTTTCATCACAAATCGGACAAATGCCCGCAAGAGTCCATGTTCAACTTTTTCTGTCTCTCACATTTGTGTTTTTCGCTCATAATTGAAAGGGTTATCTCTCAATCATCGCACAACCTGCCATTTTACCATAGGCTTGCAAGAATTCTAAGCAACCAGTCAAAATTTAATATACATGCATTTTTGGAGGTCTTTTAAGGGTTATAACGTGACTTAGGTCAAGGTATGACATTTTTGGGAATAGTAGGCTAAACATTGGAGTTAAGTTCTACTTTGGTTCCTTTTTGTGTGCACAACCTTTGTTCCTTAGGGTGCCTTTTTGTGTTGGCATCGGAGATTAAGAACCGGATGTGTCTTTGTATGGTTCTTTTCTATCACTTTCTTTGCCCTTTGGCTCTTTCTTTGCCCTTTGGTTCTTTTCATTGCCCTTTGGCTCTTTTCTTTTTTTCTTTTACATTCATTTTTTTTTTGAAGAGACTATTTTTTTTAGGGAATTTTTTATGTTTTCCAGTCTCTTTTCATTTTTTTTTCTTTTCTTTTTGTAGTGATAGTTCTCCGTATACCCACCCCAAACTTAATCGTTGCTAGTTCCATGAGCAACCCCAAACTTATTTTGTTGCCAAGACTTGAGAACTATTACCTTAACTCCAAAGTGGGTAATTTCATTGTTTTTCTGGTCTATAGGCTTGTAACGTGGTTTGTCACCGAAACAAAAGGGATAATTTATTTTTTTACGGCTCAAAATTGGCTAGCAAAGGATATAATATAATAAAGGGTGGCTTGAAAAGGCTCTGGGTTATAACAAACAATTGCCTCAATGCATATAATATCAAATCAACTAGTCAGCAGAGAATTAGAGCAAGTTCTAGAAAATAAACAAGTACACGATATTCATCACGAGATTCATCCTTACAAATCATAGTTTCGAATCTAATTCATCTCGCACACTTAAATTAAACCCTTAAGTTATCCCACCATTGGCATAATCCTCATCTAACAACACTAGGTCCGCTGACCCTTGGCGCGCGACGCACTTTAACTCCAATACGAATAGCCTAAATGATTATCCAAACATCGTACTTAAATCCAACTGACATCTCTGCCTGGTCCACAATTCCACAGTGGCCGCATCCTCTTGACAACTGAACGACTTCATCAAGTCTCGTCTGAATTCACCAGAACGGATATCCAGCACCTTCTTCAAAAGGTCGTCCCAATCTGATCCTTACTTAAAATCCTTTATCAATTGACGTTCACTCGTCCATAACCAGCACCTCTGAGTGGCAACATCTAACGCCACTTCCCATCCATTATATTACTTTCAAGAATCACTTGTAGTTCTTGTTCGCTCAAGTCCGTCATCTTCGGACTGCCGTATCTAAGGAATTCAGAGACACTTGTCGACTAAATTCGACCAATGCTCGGGGGTTTCACAATTCCACTCACTGAAGCCTCACTCCCTGCATTACTTCAGTAAGACACAAACCAGTGTCTAAGCATATCTCATGCTAGACTCAAAACAACCAACCACATAACCCACAACATAACAAAAACAGCCGCTAGAACTAACACAACTCTAGCTATGTTCTAACCGACCGTGGACTAACGACTCAAGTATACACTTTCCCTTTGAAGATTTAAAGCCGTGCTCTGATACCAATTGTAACAACCCGTTTTTTTTTTTTTCAATGCCAGAAAAGTCAATATATTTTTTTCTTTTCAACTAACACTCAGAGTGCGCATAGAATATTTTTCAATGAGCCGGCATTCAAATATACAAAAGAACTCATTACCATAAGGTGCTTCGACAAGCAAAGTGTATTCCTGAATAATTACAGTCCAAGTCTAAGTATTCAAATACTTACAACAAAACAAGTTAGAAAACCCTATGCTAACCAAAAAGCACGGTGCACAAAACACACCGGCGCATAGTCTAACTATACTAAGCTTCACCACGTGCTCACTATGGCCTAGAACAGCCACCGTCGTCACCACGACCTAACCCATCATCTGGGTGGGATGAGCCCGCAAATGAAAGAAAGGGTCACCACAAAATAAAAGGTATATATATATATAACCGGTGCGAAAGATTGAACACATAACAATAATTCCACAAACACAAGAGAAAGCTCTTAACCACCAAAGCAATTCCCACCAACGGGCTTATATATATAATGCACACATAGCCTACCAATGCAGACTCAACATGATCGTGACACCAATCACTGGCTGCCACATGCATGAATTCCGGAATTTAACGGTGGGATAACACCGGGTACGATCACCTAGATCAAGTACCGACTCAATTTGGTGGAATACCCCGAGTACAATCACCTAGATCAAATACCAACTCAATTAACGGCGGGTACAATCACCTAGATCAAATACCGGCTCAATTAAAGGCGGGATATCACCTGGTACAATCACCTAGATCAAATACCAACTATGAGTGCATGAGCATACTTTCTAATTAAGCATATATAGGGCAGTCACACAGACACAGCCCCGGCGGGGTCACACAGACACATCCACCCGTGTAGTCCCCGCTGACTTACACGTTCCATACATGCTCATGCAACAATTACATATCACACAGATATATGTAAACCAAACACAACAACATACATACATTTCCAATCATATGTATTCCAACAACCTGTTCATACATATATTCTCATAATCATATGTAAACAGCGCAAGTATTTTAAACACGTTCTCATCACGAGAATACATCAACCAGACATGCCAAACACACAGCAAAGCATAACAGCAAAACCAAGCATGTCGTAACCGTTTTAAAAGACGGAAATAAAGGGGAGCCCTTACCTCAGCAAGCTTCCGTTAACTTTTCTCGCATAATTCTACAACTCGCGCTTCCTAAAATTAAGCAGCGTAACATCAATAAAATACTCCTCGTTTATCCTATCGAAACGAAACTTGCTCTCAAAGCTCCAGAGGGGTCTAAAGTGCTTCCTAAAGCTATCCCTCAATGATTTCAGGTTATTCTCATAGTGTTCGAAAATTCACGAAGTTAATTGTACTATTTTTATAACACGAAAATCATTTTGTTTTCAAATCATGAACTAAAACCATTTTGGATTTTTCCACTTCAAGGACTTGTCCCACACATAACAAAACCATTTGAAATACAACTAAAACTTTTCAAAATATTTTTATGAAAAATCGAAGTTTTCTTGCGTTACAAGTTACACATTTTTTTCTTCCTAACAACCTTTCCTATACTCATTTTTCTTCAAAACTAAGATTATCCAACACATACAAAATTTTCACACAAATGTGGACTTAGAAAAAATTTTGGAATTTCTCCCTCTCCACAAAGAAGGCCACGGCCACATTTTGAAAAAACACCCCTCCACACAAAATTTTTCACTTCTAAAAGCATGGTAATATCCCATAATACCTAACTAGCACTTATCAAAACGATTTAGAAATTATAGAGTCGAATCGCAAATTTCGAGAAATCACAAATAAGGTTTTTCTTAAGGCAAGTGATCATTTTCTTTTCAAAACATCCCATAACCCATCAAACAATTAAACAATGATCATGGGAAGCTATTTGCCTCTAAACAATTTTCGAAATTCGATTCCTCGAACCCTATATGGGTGCCACGGCCAAATGAGGCAAAAGGCAACCCTACACATTTTTTTTTTCATTTGAAACCCTAGCCCACATTCATTAGTTCGTAATGATATCCGATCGTGTATCCGACTCCTTTTGAAACTCGAAATAAATTTTTTCTAAATTGTGTTCTTCGTGTCGCTCAAGAACACGAGAATAATTTTTTTCTCATTTTTCGAAACTAATTTCATATTCACCAATCCATTTTGTCACAAAGCTTGAAACTAACTTCAAAAACCAAAATCATACAACACACACAAAGATATGATCATCTCAAGGAATTTTCTTCAAAACCTTACCAACAAAATTGTGAAATTTGAAATCACCATGAGAATCACTTACATGCTTCACTAAAGTGTACTAAGGAACTCTCAAGAACACTTCTATGGAAACAAAACTAATTAAAACTAAATTCTCAAAATTTTCCTCTCAAGAACATAATCATAAAACTCAAAATTCAAGAGGTTTTTCATGGAGAATAAGGAAGAGAAGTGTTAGTTACCTTGAGAAGATGATGATCCTTGCAAGTCCTATGATCCAACAAGCCTAAAATCCAAGCTTTTGGTGAACAAATGGAAAAGTTCTTGGATGAAGAACAAGGGTGGAAATGCCACGGCAAGAGAGAAAAGAAGGAGTGAATGAATTAATTTTTCTAAGTCCAACAATGACCAAGCCAAACCTCCTTACTATTTATCAACCTCTTGATCAATCTAGGCCCTTAGATCAAAACCAAACTTGCAAGACTAAACCCTAGCCTTTGGATCAAAAAAACTCATGATTGCTTTTTGAACAAATATCCACTTTACGCTTCTCAGCTCATCGCGTTTGCTCTCGGCGAGTCGCACCTCGCTAACGGACGGAAATCTCAAAAATATAAAATCTAACCAATAAACGTCCGTCGTAAACCGTTTCCAAATATTATCGCTAAACTTTATTCTCCGACTGGAATTTATTTCCTTAGCTCCCAAAAATATTCTGAATCTAGTTTCCAACTTGCGCCGATATATAAAACTTCCACCCGAAACCTCACTTAAAACAGACGCAGTAAGATTTTCCATCAGCGGGTAAAATCCTACTCGTTTTTCCAAAAACAAGAATAATCCAAAACTCGTCATTCTGACTTCACAGAAATCTCCTCATACTTAAAAGAAGACTACAACCCAAAAGTCTGTGCCTTTCCAGCGCACGAGCACAAAACATGCTCCGTTTCAGCAAAAATCTCATTTATGCGACGATACTCACAAAAACAGCTTCACCAAAAACCCTAAAACTCGTAGCCATTACTTATTTTATTCACCAAAAGGTACAGTGGATTTACGGGTCTTACATGATAATAAACAGCAAACAGTTATTTAATTTTTTTGTAAGTTTGAATAAGGGCTGTTTACAGATGAAGATGACATGCAGAATTCTAGGCATACTTTATTGAATTGAAAAACTGAATTGAAATTACTGAATTGAAAATACTGAAATTAAAATTACTTATCCTTGGGTTGCCTCCCAAGCAGCGCTTGTTTAGCCTCTCATTAGCTTGAGGCATTTCCTCCATTACAGAGGATAGGTTTGCATGTCTCTCTCTTCTGTAGGAGCTTTTGCCTTAGCACCTCCCTCTTTCTTGTTGCTTCTTTCATACTTCTCTGGGTGCTGTTTTTCTTTGAAGGTGTGACTACGGTCTGGCAAGTGCACCAGTCTTTCGTCGAGTAATAATTCACACTATAGGTGTCTAGAATGAGTTCGTATCCACAGGGATCGTGACGAAGCTTCACTAGCGTTATTTAAGTTTGTGATAGTTTGCATTCTCTTTGGTTTTGAAAAGGTTTTTATAAAAATAGCGTAATGCTTTGCAGAAATATAAATGCGGAATGTATAAATAATAGATTCAAGAAATATAGAGGCTAGGTATGGTGGTTGGACTCCCTCCCTTCTTCATATTTGGCATGATCGGTGTATAACATAGTTACTTAGATTATGTTCGGCGGTGAATTATCCTTGTTGTAGTAATACCTTACTATTACACTATGTCTATTAAAGTTTCCCTACGTTAACAACTAAGGTACCTACGAGAGCCTAACCTCGATGTGTCACATACCCTAATTACTAAGTGAGTTGTTTATAAACATGCATTATAACCTTCACCAATTAACCTCTAGGTCCTAGTATCGGGCTGTTCATCTTCTAAGTGCTCAGATCACACCTAGTGCATGATTCCTCCTCTAACCGCTCAGTTCACGACTAGTGCAGGATGTTACCGTCTCTATACACCTAGCATTATTTACTACGAGTTCCGGACCATATCAAGTCAAAACCTGATATCAATTCTATGGGCGCTCCCGCTTATCCGGCCAGATTACGAGAATACGTAAATAACAAACACAATTACTAAATATCATTTATTATAACTTAGACTCAACCACAGACTCCAAATATTCATAGGGGAGTTCATCTTCTCCACCACAACCTAAGGCATAATTATAAAGACTACATATTTAAATTACAAGAATTATAACCTAAATACAAAAGCCTAAAGAAACATACCTTGCTGAGTTAGTTTTTCCGTAAGGGGAGAAAACTATGCCCAATAGAGCTCCTCTGAACCTCTTCTTATAGTAGAGAGTGTTCTACTATTTCTGAATGAATAAAATAATGAAAGGGAGGCTCTATTTATAGTTTTCGTAATGGGCCTCAGCAAGGCATCGCACCACGATGAAGCCATCGTGCTGCGATGTGAAGATTCAGTTCAATTTTATAACTGATCCTGTGCATTTCATCAGCTTGGGCGCCAAGTCAAGTCATCGTGCTGCGATGGCACACATCGTGCTGCGATGGACATATTTTCTTCAGATTTATTTCTTCTGATTTCTTGGCGAACAAGCAGCTCCCATCGTGGCACGATGGGAGCCATCGTGCTGCGATGGAATGCTGATTTTCTTCACTTTTTGAGCTTTTTCTTGTCTTTTTGCATCTTGGACTCTGTCTTGATGCTTTTTCCTGTTTTTGTAGGTTTTCCTTCGTATTTGGGCCTGTCTTGGTCATTTTACTACTAATAATAATACTAAAAATACCGTAGAAATTCCTGTCATCACAACCCCGAACTTAAATTGTTGCTTGTCCTCAAGTAAGATGCTGTCAGACAAGATCGTTAGAGAAATAAGAGATAAATAAAGATGATAGGAATTTCACAACCTTGCTTTATATTTCAGCAATGGTACCGCTGATTTCTTACCGCAGCGATCATGCTCAGTCATGCTAGGCTCAGGAGACGTCAATAGTAGCAAATCGGACAAATGCCTGCAAGAGTCCATGTTCAACTTTTTCTCTCTCTCACATTTGTGTTTTTCGCTCATAATTGAAAGGGTTATCTCTCAATCATCGCACAACCTGCCATTTTACCATAGGCTTGCAAGAATTCTAAGCAACCAGTCAAAATTCAATATACATGCATTATTGGAGGTCTTTCAGAGTTATAACGTGGCTTAGGTCAAGGTAGGACATTTTTGGGAATAGTAGGCTAAATATTGGAGTTAAGTTCTACATTGTTGTTCCTTTTTGTGTACGCAACCTTTGTTCCTTAGGGTGTCTTTTTGTGTTGGTATCGGAGATTAAGAACCGGATGTGTCTTTGTGTGGTTCTTTTCTATCACTGTTTTTGCCCTTTGGCTCTTTTCTTTTGCCCTTTGGCTCTTTCTTTTTCATTCATTTTTTTTAAGAGACTATTTTTTTAGGGAATTTTTTGATGTTTTCCCGTCTCTTTTTCATTTTTTTCTTTTTTCGTAGTGATAGTTCTCCGTATACCCACCCCAAACTTAAACGTTGCTAGTTCCATGAGCAACCCCAAACTTATTTTGTCGCCAAGACTTTTGAGAACTATTACTTAACTCCAAAGAGGGTAAATCATTGTTTTTCTGGTCTATAGGCTTGTATCGTGGTTTGTCACCGAAACAAAAGGGATAATTTTTTTACGGCTCAAATTTGGCTAGCAAAGGATATAATATAATAGAGGGTGGCTTGAAAAGGCTCTGGGTTATAACAAACAATTGCCTAAATGCATATAATATCAAATCAACTAGTCAGCAGAGAATTAGAGCAAGTTCTAGAAAATAAACAAGTACACGATACTCTCATAGTAATTCGAAAGAATGTGGTAATACCGTTTGGAAATATTTGGCTCAAATCCTCACATGGCTTAGGTATCTGAAAGTTGAACACTTGTCTCACAGACACCAGCTTCATCACTCGTCTCTCTGTCTCCCGAACTTCGCACTTCGGAGCAATCACCTTTGGTTTCTGTATGAAGGCGTGAAATTCGGCTCATCAGAATTTATAACTTACTTCGCCGCAATCTTACCTATAACAGTTTATCATGCACTATATAATAAACAGCAAACAATTATTTAATTTTTTGTAAGTTTGAATAAGGGTTGTTTACAGATGAAGATGACATGCAGAATTCTAGGCATACTTTATTGAATTGAAAAACTGAAATGAAAATATTGAATTGAAAATACTGAATTGAAAATACTGAAATTAAAAATACTCATCCTTGGGTTGCCTCCCAAGCAGCGCTTGTTTAGCCTCTCATTAGCTTGAGGCATTTCCTCCATTACAGATGATAGGTTTGCATGTCTCTCTCTTCTGTAGGAGCTTTCGCCTTAGCTCCTCCCTCTTTCTTGTTGCTTCTTTCATACTTCTCTGGGTTCTATTTTTCTTTGAAGATAGCAAAGCAGAGTCGTTCATCATCTTCTGAAGGTACTGTTTTCATGATGGACTTTCCCTTGCTTCTTGGTGGATGTTCCTTCTTTTGTTCTTTTGGTGTATTGACCCAGTTGTTCTTCTTTCTTTCCTCTTTTCTCTCAGCAGCAGGCTTCTTCAGAGGTGGCGTATTAACCCCAAACTTAGATTTTCTGGCCACCTTTCGGTTTCTACCCCATGCTTTGACCCATGTTGCTCGGATGTCCACTTCAATAGTTAGCCTCTTCAGTTTATCTGTGAGTTCCTCGGGTACCTCCTCTTCCTGAGCTGTCTCTATCTCTAGCTGCGCCATTTCATTCTCCAGCTCCTCTATCTTCATCTTTACCTGTACTTCCTGAGTTGGAGTCGGTGGTGTGGCTTTTCTGTCCTTCCACTCGAGCATGAAGCACACTTCCCTCTCTGTTTTGGAAGTTTTGATAGTTCTTTCCTCCTCTCCACTCCTTAGAGTCAACTCAGCGAGCTCCACATTAATGAGTGCCCTGCTGGTTGCTAGGAATGGTCTTCCAAGAATGATTGGATGCTCTTCATCTTCCTGGATATCTAGGATCATGAAGTCTGCTGGAAATACCAGGTCTTCGATTTTCACCAAGACATCCTCGATTGTACCTGCTGAGTGAATTGTTGTTTGGTTAGCTAAAACGAGTTCACGTTCTGTACCTGCAGTTATTGTTGTGAGTTTTAACTTGTCTGCCAGAGATAATGGCATTACGTTAACACTTGAACCCACATCACATAATGCTCGAATTTCTGCTTCCTCAATCTGACAGAGTATGGTGTTGCTTCCAGGATCTGTCTTCTTGATTGGCAGATGTGGTTTTACCGTTGGGTCGATTCTGTATTCTTCTAGCTCACTTAAATACTCATCATAGTAATCTTCCATGGTAATTCCCAACGTAGCTTTGAACCACTCCTCGAATTGTTTTAGCTTCTCTTCATCGTATACGCGCCCTGTTTTCATGTCCTTTAGAGCTTTGCATTCCTCCTTTGGATTGTCCACCGTGTTACCTGCAATATCTTTAGAAACATGAGTGCTTACCAGTTTTGAGAGTTGACCAATCTGGGTTTCAAGACTTTTTATCGTTGCCCCATGGTTGGTTACCGTCGTCTGGATATTTTCACAGTTAGTTTTGCTCATGCTAGCAAACTTATTGAGTAACTCTTCCAATGGAGATGGCTTTCTTGGTTGAGGTGCAGTTTGAGTCTGGTTCCCTGTCTGGTCCCATCGTAAATTTGGGTGTTTGCTCCAACCTGGGTTGTAGTTGTTTCCCATGTAATTTACCTGCTCCTCGCTTCCTCCTGGCAAACATTGCCCATTAGGGTGATCTTCTAGGCAGAAGTCGCAAACTCCCTCCACCTGTTTAACACTAGCTTCCTTCACAACTTTCTCCTTATCAGCAACTTGCCTCCTTAGTAACTCGATCTCTACTTTGTAGGCAATCTCCTGGTCCACCTTAAGAATTCCAGGAGTCTTTTCAGCTCTATCATGGCTCATGTTGTATTCATTCTGGCACATCTGCTCAACCAGATCCTTAGTCTCTGCATAAGTCTTTACTTTGATGGACCCACCAGCTGAGGCATCTAGTATCATCCGATGTTGCATTTTCATACCAGCAGTGAATAGTTGCATCTGCTCCATAGCACTAATGCTGTGGTTAGGGCACCTTCTCATAAGCAGCTTGAAACGTTCATAAGCCTCGCACAACGTTTCAGATTCATGCTGTTTGAAACTTAGAATCTCAAACTTCCTTTTCTGGAATAATGTGTGTGTGAAGAATCTTTCCAGGAACTTGTCTTCAAGCTCCTTCCATGTTGCAATCGTTCCCCTTGGCAAGCATTGAAGTCAATCTTTAGCTGGACCTGTAAGAGAAAAAGCAAACAAACACAGCTTCTTCTGGTCATCAGTAACACTTTCCGGCACTTTCTGGATCTGACATGTCTCTGAAAACTTTGCAAGATGATCCCAAGGATCATTGTTGGCACGTCCATCGAACTGGTTCTCCCGCAAACCTGTAAGAACGTTACCCTTAATATCAAAGTTAGCTGGATTCGCCGGCTGGAATCCTAGTGAGATCTGATATGTGTCAGTCCTCTTGCAGTAGTCTCCCATTGTAATTCTTTGCTCGTCCCCCATGGCTTTGGTGGTAGGCTCTTCTTCTGTCTTGAGACTACTGGATTCTGCAAGCCTTTGTGCTTGTCTTCTTTTCCAAAGCGTTCTTTCTGGTTCAGGGTCGTACTCAAACTCCAGGATACCTGTTATCAAGCACAACAAATGAATAGCTTCAGTAGCACTGGAAAATTAAATGGTAAAATTATTTTTGGTTTGTCTCATGTGTCTTTGTCACTATGAAAATTCCCAGGTAAGTGAGGTGCATCACAATGGATCGCTTAAATACCAAGACTTATCCTTAGCCAGAACTTTCACAGAATAAAATCCACAATCATCAACAAGATTTTTTTGATTTTTTAATTTTTTTGTATTTTTGAATTTTTTTTTGACAAACTTAAATAAATCTAGTAATGCTTTGTAAACACAATCCCCGGCAACGGCGCCAAAAACTTGACTACGGACTAGCAAGTGCACCAGTCTGTCGTCGAGTAATAATTCACACTCTAGGTGTCTAGAATGAGTTCGTATCCACAGGGATCGTGCCGAAGCTTCACTAGCGTTATTTAAGTTTGTGATAGTTTGCATTCGCTTTGGTTTTGAAAAGGTTTTTATAAAAATAGCGTAATGCTTTGCAGAAATATAAATGCGGAATGTATAAATAATAGATTCAAGAAATATAGAGGCTAGGTATGGTGGTTGGACTCCCTCCCTTCTTCATATTTGGCATGATCGGTATATAACATAGTTACTTAGATTATGTTCGGCGGTGAATTATCCTTGTTGTAGTAATACCTTACTATTACACTATGTCTATTAAAGTTTCTCTACGTTAACAACTAAGGTACCTACGAGAGCCTAACCTCGATGTGTCACATACCCTAATTACTAAGTGAGTTGTTTATAAACATGCATTATAACCTTCACCAATTAACCTCTAGGTCCTAGTATCGGGCTGTTCATCTTCTAAGTGCTCAGATCACACCTAGTGCATGATTCCTCCTCTAACCGCTCAGTTCACGACTAGTGCAGGATGTTACCGTCTCTATACACCTAGCATTATTTACTACGAGTTCCGGACCATATCAAGTCAAAACCTGATATCAATTCTATGGGCGCTCCCGCTTATCCGGCCAGATTACGAGAATACGTTATTAAGTGCACGAAAGTAAATAACAAACACAATTACTAAATATCATTTATTATAACCTAAGGCATAATTATAAAGACTACATATTTTAATTACAAGAATTATAACCTAAATACAAAAGCCTAAAGAAACATACCTTGCTGAGTTAGTTTTCCCGTAATGGGAGAAAACTATGCCCAATAGAGCTCCTCTGAACCTCTCCTTATGGTAGAGAGCGTTCTACTATTTCTGAATGAATAAAACAATGAAAGGGAGGCTCTATTTATAGTTTTCGTAATGGGCCTCAGCAAGGCATCGCACCACGATGAAGCCATTGTGCTGCGATGTGAAGATTCAGTTCAATTTTATAATTGATCCTGTGCATTTCATCAGCTTGGGCGCCAAGTCAAGTCATCGTGCTGCGATGGCACACATCGTGCTGCGATGGACAGATTTTCTTCAGATTTATTTCTTCTGATTTCTTGGCGAACAAGCAGCTCCCATCGTGGCACGATGGGAGCCATCGTGCTGCGATGGAATGCTGATTTTCTTCACTTTTTGGGTTTTTTCTTGTCTTTTTGCATCTTGGACTCTGTCTTGATGCTTTTTCCTGTTTTTGTAGGTTTTCCTTCGTATTTGGGCCTGTCTTGGTCATTTTACTACTACTAATAATACTAAAAATACCGTAGAAATTCCTGTCATCAAGGTGGCAAAGCAGAGTCGTTCATCATCTTCTGAATGTATTGTTTTCATGATGGACTTCCCCTTGCTTCTTGGTGGATGTTCCTTCTTTTGTTCTTTTGGTGCATTGACCCAGTTGTTCTTCTTTCTTTCCTCTTTTCTCTCAGCAGCAGGCTTCTTCAGAGGTGGCGTATTAACCCCAAACTTAGATTTTCTGGCCACTTTTCGGTTTCTACCCCATGCTTTGACCCATGTTGCTCGGATGTCCACTTCAATAGTTAGCCTCTTCAATTGGTTAGTTAGTTCTTCGGGTACCTCATCTTCCTGAGCTGTCTCTATTTCTAGCTGCGCCATTTCATTCTCCAACTCCTCTATCTCTATCTTTACCTATACTTCTTGAGTTGGAGTCGGTAGTGTAGCTTCTCTATCCTTCCACTCAAGCATGAAGCACTTGTCCTTCCCTGCATTGGAAATTTTGACAGTTATTGACTTATCTCCACTCCTTAGCGTTATCTCCCCAAGGTCCATATCAATGAGTGCCTTGTTGGTGGCTAAGAATGGCCTTCCAAGTATGATGGGATGTTCTTCGTCTTCTCCGATGTCTAGGATCATGAAGTCTACTAGAAATTCTAGGTCTTTGACTTTCACCAAGACATCTCTGACTGTGCCCACCGAGTGAATAGACGACTGATTAGCCAACACGAGTTCCCGAGCAGTCCCTACAATAGGTAATGCGAGCTTGAACTTATCTGCCAAAGATAATGGTATTACGTTCACACTTGAGCCTACTGTCATACCCTAAATTTTGCCCACTCTTTTATTTTTATAAAGATATTAATTCAATGTCGTCATTTTCACGTACTTTTTTTTACGAAAAAATAAATAAATAAAAAACATGTTAATTTCTCTTTTAGTAACTTTTTTGAAAAAAAATCCAAAAAATATATAAATTAGAGACAATTTATTAAGCTACTAGTCTTAAACATATCCTTTTTCTTTTTATTATAATTATTATTATTAGTAGTTGATTTTATAATTAATTAAGTAAAAATAACAAAAAAAGAAGTAAAGAAAAGAAGGTAACAGCCGCCCCCTATTTTCTAGCTTCCCTTTTTCTTTTTATTTTATTATTATTATTAGTAAAAGGAAATAAATAAAAAATGAAAAAAAGAACAACAACAACAACAGTGTCCACGCTTTCTTTCTCCCTCCCCTGTTTTCAGCATTTGCTTTTTCTCAATTTCTACCCAAAATGGCTAAGGTCTTCTCCATAGATGCAAGCAAACAAAAAGATGAAGTCACTTCATTCCTCTATTACATCTGCAGATTTATTTTCTTAGCCAAAGCATACAAAAATCCAATTAATCAATTATCCAATGAACATTAAAACTCATCAACAAAGTCTATAAATTGAGAGCTAAAAATCAGAGCAAAGGGGGCTGAATCATAGAGAAAAAGGTAGAAACTTCATAAACACCATCACAGTCATAATAAACCTTCACCCATAACCACCAGTCCACCACATTGAACTCTATCATCACCATCACAAAACCAAAACAAACATCAACCAAAATCAATAAAAAAAGGAATAAGAATAGAAACGGAAGCAGAGAGGCGGAGACAGAATAACACAACCCAAATCCATCATCATCTCCATAACTATTCTCACAAAACACCACCATAACCCTTCTTCAACAACAGTCATAAAACATAAAAAGAAACAGAGGAAACAAAAGAGAAGGAAGATCCGACCACTGCCACCTCCATCGCCGACCGGAACCGCCGCCGTTCCATCTCTCTCTCGCCGCCGGACTCTCTCTCCGCCGCACCTCCCTTTCTCTCCTTCGGTCAAACTCTCTTTCTCTCACGGACGCATATTGCTTTTTCCTTTCATTGTGTTTCCTGATTTGTTTTGTTTTATTTAGTATCATTTATTTTTATTTTTTTTATTAATTAATTGGGCTGTTGTTTGCTTGTGGTGGATTCTAACTCATTTATCTATTTACACCCCCTTTATGCACTTTCAATAACAAGAAAACAAGTTAAATAAAAATCATTTTATTATGATTAATTTGATGTACAAAAAACTCACTTTCTTAACAAAAATAATATGAGTGAAAAAGGGGTGACTGCTGTTTGGCTTTCCGCTCCCAGATTATCTGAACTCCTGCCGTTTGGCTCGTAGTTTAGATACTTGTCATTCTCTAAAAATATATATATATATTTTTTCAAACATAAAAAAAAAAAAAAACAAACAACTCATCACACCAATTTTTTGCCCAATCAAACTAAAATCAATTTCTTTTCAAAAACGAACATATTTTATCCATTCTAACGTGATACAAACAACGCTTAAGCCTCCCACGCGCGAGCATACAAGCATACATTTAACCACTAGAATGCGATTTAAACATCGTTCTCAAAAATCAAAACAATTTTCTTTTCACAAATAAAATCAGTCAACGCACAAATATATTTTTACAAAGAACTACGTAGCTTTGATTTCTCCATTGCACTAGGAGATACGTACGAGCGGAATCCAACAACCGTCAAGCACAATAATAAAAATAAACTTTTTTCCCCTTTTAAAATAACTTCAATATTAAATAAAATGCATGCAAACAAATTTAAAACTACACTTTTAATCCCTAAGCTAATAAATACAACGGATGTGAGGGGTGCTAATACCTTCCCCTCGCATAATAGACTCCCGAACTCGGAAATGGTTGCGATGACCATCTTTCCGTTGCTTTCAAGGTTTTATCGATACTTTCCTTTTCCTTCGGGAATAAATAAAGTTCGGTGGCGACTCTGTTTTCATTTCGCGTGTATTTACGCTCGGGCGTTTTTCGCGGCGCGACACCTACATCACATAGTGCATTGACTCTTGCTTTCCTAATCTGACAGATGATGGTGACTCTTCCAGGATCTTCCTTCTTGGGTGGCAGCCGTGATCATTTTGCTAGTCTTTCTCGGAACTCGCTATCAGCTTCTTTATTGGGGTGTTTGCGTTTTTTGTCTTTAAGTGCCATGTACTTTTCATCGTGGGTGCCCCCCAGTTCTTCCATTAGTCCATCACACTCCACGTTAGTGTAGTCTTCCACAAAAACTGTGCCGGACCTATGCAACCATTCACGGACCATGTATTTCTGGTACTCTATGTTCCGAATCCTCTTAGCTGAGTATGGTCTTTTTACATAGAACTTGGATTCTGGTACCAGCTTCATCCATTTCTTGATCCATTTTACATGTTCGTCCCACCTGTTATTTGAAGGTATTGGTTTCCACCTGTCTTCATTGCAGGGTTTTGAGATATCAGAAAAATTGTCCCCTTGGGATTCTATTTCTATATCTGCCAGGTCATCCCAAAATATTCCTTCAGAACTGTTATTGTTGCGAGGTGGTGTCCATTCCGGTTCTTGCTTAATGCTGACCTTCCCGCAGTAATCCCTCATTGATTCTTTTTGCTCGTCCCCCGTGGCTTTGGTGGTAGGCTCTTCTTCTGTTTTGAGACTGCTGGATTCTGCAAGCTTTTGTGCTTGCCTTCTTTTCCAAAGTGTTCTTTCTGGTTCAGGGTCGTACTCAAACTCCAGGATACCTGTTATCAAGCACAACAAATGAATACCTTCAGTAGAACTGGAAAATTAAATGGTAAAACTATTTTTGGTTTGTCTCATGTGTCTTTGTCACCATGAAAATTCCCAGGTAAGTGAGGTGGATCACAACGGATCGCTTAAATACCAAGACTTATCCTTAGCCAGAATTTCACAGATCAAAATTCACAATCATCAACAAGATTTTTAAATTTTTTTGTATTTTTGAAATTTTTTGACAAACTTAAATAAATCTAGTAATGCTTTGTAAACACAATCCCCGGCAACGGCGCCAAAAACTTGACTACGGCCTGGCAAGTGCACCAGTCTGTCGTCGAGTAATAATTCACACTCTAGGTGTCTAGAATGAGTTCGAATCCACAGGGATCGTGCCGAAGCTTCACTAGCGTTATTTAAGTTTTGATAGTTTGCATTCGCTTTGGGTTTTCGGAAAAAGGTTTTATAAAAAGTAGCGTAATGCTTGCGATAAAAAAAATAAACAGAATGTATAAATATAGATTCAAGAAATATAGAGGATAGGTATGGTGGTTGGACTCCCTCCCTTCTTCATATTTGGCATGACAGGTGTATAACATAGTTATTCATATTAATGTTCGGCGGTGACTTTTCCTTGTTGTAGTAACACCTTACTGTTACACTATGTCTATTAAAGTTTCCCTACGTTCATAACTAAGGTACCTACGAGAGCCTAACCTCGATGTGTCACATACCCTAATTACTAAGTGAGTTGTTTATAAACATGCATTATTATCTTCACCAATTAACCTCTAGATCCTAGTATCGGGCTATTCATCATCTAAGTGCTCAGTTCACACCTAGTTCATGATTCCTCCTCTAACCGCTAAATCACGACTAGTTCAGGACGTTACCGTCTCTATACACCTAGCATTATTTACTACTAGTTCCGGACCATATTAAGTTAGAAACCTAATATCAATTCTATGGGCGTTCCCGCTTATCCGGCCAGATTACGAGAAACGTTATTAAGTGCATGAAAGTAAATAACAAACATAATACTTAAATATCATTTATTATAACTTAGACTCAGTCACAGACTCCAAATATTCATTGGGGAGTTCATCTTCTCCACCACACCCTAAGACATCTATTACAAAAGACTACATATTTAAATTACAATAAAGAAATTATAACCTAAACATAAAAGCCTAAACAAAACATACCTTGCTGAGTTAGTTTTCCCGTAAGGGGAGAAAACTATGCCCAATAGAGCTCCTCTGAACCTCTCCTTATAGTAGAGAGTGTTCTACTATTTCTGAATGAATAAAACAATGAAAGGGAGGCTCTATTTATAGTTTTCGTAATGGGCCTCAGCAAGGCATCGCACCACGATGAAGCCATCGTACTGCGATGTGAAGATTCAGTTCAATTTTATAACTGATCCTGTGCATTTCATCAGCTTGGGCGCCAAGTTATGTCATCGTGTTGCGATGTGCTATATCGTGCTGCGATGAACAGATTTTCTTCAGATTTATTCTTCTGTTTTCTTGGCGAGCAAGCAGCTTCCATCGTGGCACGATGGAAGTTATCGTGCTGCGATGGAATGCTCAATTTCTTCACTTTTTGGGCTTTTTCTTGTCTTTTGGCATCTTGGACCTTGTCTTGATGTTTTTTCCTGCTTTTGTAGGTTTTCCTTCTTATTTGGGTCTGTCTTGGTCATTTTACTACTAATAATAATACTAAAAATACCATAGAAATTTCTGTCATCAATTGGTATGTCCATTTTTCCTTCTTCTATATACAGGAAAACCTTCACTATCAGCAATTGTTTCCTCTTTCCATTTTTTTGGGAAAAATTTGGAACATTTATCATTTGGCTTAAACATCATTTTTGTCCCTGTAAGTTCATAAATTTTTGGTTTTAGTCCCTGTATCTTTTTTTGTTGCAAATTAGTCTCTGCATGTGCAAATATTTTTATTTTAGTCCCTAAAATTAAAATCCGCAGGAAAATCTGCAAGAATATTCGCTGGTTTCCTGCGGATTTTCCTGTGGATTTTAGTTTTAAGGGACTAAAACCAAAAGATTTGAACATACAGGGACAAATTTGCAACAAAAAAAGATACAGGGACTAAAACAAAAAAATTGCGAACTTACAGGGACGAAAATGATGATTAAGCCTTATCATTTTTTATGCAAGGAGAGTTAATACTTGGTACACCACATGGACCATGCATCATATGTTTTGTGACCAAATTATACAATTCTTTTTGTGTTTTAGTATTTTGTATTTCTGCTGAGATGATTTGGTTGATGCCTTCAGGGTTCGGATACTTGCTTGAAGGATGCAAGAATATAAGAATGTGTGCATGCGGCAAACCTCTTTTTTGAAACTCAATGGTGTATAGATCTATAAGAAATATAAAGGTTCATTAACAAAAGGAAATTGGAAATAATACAATGTCAAATTTAATGGAATTTAATTGAAACAGGTCGGGTCAGTACAACAATAGATAGAACTTACATGCAAGAACCTTTCCTAAGATGTGCTTCCTTGTTATATCTTTCATAAGTGCATCTAACTTCATCTTAAAAAGTCTGGAGATGATGTCAAGTCTGTCTTGTGATTAAAGACGATCCTTAGAATGTTTTCTTTGTATTTCTGGCCAGTTAGGATTGCATGTAAAAGTTATGAATATATCTGGAAATTCAATTTGACTTGATATAGCCATGCCATCAAAATAGAGTTGATCTAGATATCTTCTGCTGCCAACAAAAGAAGATGGAAGAATGACTCTTTTGCCTCTCTTTTGTGGAGTTTGACCATTATTGTTTAATAATTGTTCATTCAGACGATGATATTTTCCAACTCTTAATTTAGATTGATTTTTCCTCAACCAAGTCAATCTTTCTGCTTTCATCATTGTGAATCCATCAACCAAAAACTGTTGAAATAAGCGTCTGCTACATATCAAAGTGCGAGCATATGATTTCCTGCTTTGAATTCTATAGGATAGCCAAGCTCTTATGGTGAGACGGTTTCTTTTTGTAACAACAGTTTCATGTTAATTATTAAGTAAAATTCCATCTCTATATCCATCTTCTCCAAATGGAAAAATAAGAGGATACTGGTAACTTAAATAAGAAGGATGAAATTCATTGATTCGTTGAAGTTGACCACCTCTTTGATGCAATATAATATCCCTGGCTTCTGCATAATCAACATCCCAAACAATCAATGCTGCAACTTCAGAGACAGTTGGTTGATTATAAATTCAACCATCACTTCTTCTTTCTGAAATTAGTTTGAGTTTGAAATCATGAACATTTCCATCCTTCAACAAATCTCTTGCCATACGAAATCCTTTTGTGTGGACATTGTGTTCATCCAACATGTTACATAATTGAACTACAATATCTTTATCAATATGCTTGGTATTCATGTTATACACATCATAAGGATTTACCATTTAATTTATCTTAAAATATATGTTATGATTTGAGGTAATGTAAATAGATATGCATAGTAATCTAATCTGCATCCATTATAGTATAATTGGGTTGTATGATATATCATATGGATGTTGTTTGTTTAATTTTGAAATGCAATTACAATTACCTGAAAGTTTTCATTCGATTCTCAATTTCATTCTCTGTATCATAGATATAAAGTTGAGCATATTTGGGAGTTTGGCCTTCTTCTGGCAACAATGTACCAATTCGATGGCAAGTTTGTCCTTGGATTCTCAGAGTTTGTGGACCTCTACCACGTTGATTAACATCATCAATAGTCATGCCTGGAGATGTGAATGAGAACATGGCATTGTACACTCTATTACATTGTTGGAATTGTTTGCTATCAGGTGTAGTATCAAATAATAAATGTTTAAGAATCGGTGGAGGTTGTCTAAGCAGAGGTAATTCAAGTTTTCCATTACCACAACATAATTGAAATTTGGGCATTGTTGTATGCTTACATTTTGATTTTCTTTCCTTATACCACATATGTGCTCCGCATTGTTCACATTCACAAAGTGTATCACCAAGATCATCATATCCTACAAAAAAATAATGAATACATTAAAATATGCAGGTAATAACATAACTGTGCAAAGTCAGTTACTGTTACCTTGGAAAGCTGGATTTCCAGTCATAGTATAAGACATGTTATTGCGAATTTCACGGTGATTTTCTTCAACCTCATGTTCATATTCAGAACTGGAATTTTCATCAAGATAAATTTCAACCTCGGAATCACTCTCTGTACCAGAATCAGAATTTTGTTCTGGAGATGGAGGAGTGAAAATTGGAGGAGATGGATGAGTGAATATTGATTCATTATTGACGTTGGAAGAAGAGGGTTGGTCATTTGTAGTTGCTGAAAACTTGTTCAAAAGGTTAAGCCTAGAATAGTTACTTTGGACAAAAGATGTAGATTTTGTATATCTCTGATGTTCCTCATGCTTTGGTTGAGTTTGTTCAGTTGCTTTCAAATGACTAACTTCTTCATGAGCTGAATGTTGTTGATGAGTGTTTGTAACATCTACAAAAGGTGTAGAAACATGGGGGCTGAATTTTGATTTTGCAGGCGATGAAGAAGAAGTTACGGATCTTTTAGTTGATCTAGTAAAATGTGTTTTATTCTCAAATGCTCTTCTGCGCTTGATTGCCAAACCGGAGTTAGCTTTTGCAATATAGTCATCGGTCATGGTATGAAAACAGGGGATTCAATATCCTGTAAATCACATATACTGATTTTGCAGAAAAGCTAACTAAAAGAACTGATATAAAGTTAATGGTATTAGTTTGGTATAACCTGTAATAGTTGTGTAAGATAAGAGTAAAAAGTTTTTGTTTTGTTAACTTTGATAGGTGTAGCGGTGAAAAATAAGGGGAAACCTCTATTTAAATTGGGCGGGAAAAATTTAATTTTGCCTCATGTATTAGAAGGGTGATTATTTATTAATTTTAAAAAAATTTCCCATAACAATTTCGGAATAAATAAATATAAATGTGGCAGGCAATTTGTCAATAGTTGTAAGTAAATCAAGTTGGAAGATTTTGCTAATGGACATTGAAATGTGGTTGAAGTGATTTGTCTTGTGATTAGACACAACTGTTCATATAGGTATATTGAAATCTGGTATGTGTCATGTGAGGTACCAATTCAATGACATCAGCTTTGCTTCCATAGTTTAAAATAAAATATACAGTTTGTGTTAGAGATTTAGTAGTAAAAGCTCATATATCAAAGTTGGAATTTATGCAATCTATGTAGATAATTATTAAAAATGTAGGGTTTATAATATTTGCAAAATAATATATATGATTAATGTATGAAGAGAGGAAAAATATGTCATTGATTAACTTTATATCAGTTCTTAATAATAGTAGGACATAATTTGCTAAATTGTTGTATGTTGTTCAAAGTATCTTTAGATGGTAGCTCATGTTGATTAATTGTAGTCAATTGGAAATCGATATAATAAGCTTGCTAAATATTGACGTGAGGAATCCATTGTTTAAATAAATCCATTTTTTGTGTTAAAAAAGGCCAAATCACTGACTGTTTGTGGTTGAAATTGTTATTTTGGTCGATAATTTTTTGATAATGGCACCATGGAAATTAAAAAACGTTAAAACCAAAATATGAACATAGATTAGTAGATTACGCAAGCAAGTATCAACTTAATATTACAGGTCCATATGACAGATTAAGTAGAAGTAGCAGACAATGATATGATGTAGCTGTTATAACAAAAAGATCAAGTTGGGAAAGACAAAATTGATGGCAGTATGGAACGATTCCATCAATTCAAATGATATCACAAAACAGCTCGGAATATAATTAGTTATAATAGATGAAGATCATTTAGAACTTTGATCAAGTGCGTTTCTCACGCTTGATAATCCTTTTCAATGCAGGTACGTTCAATTTGGTTGAAGATCCTTTAGTAGTTGGAGCTGGACTCTCAATATCCTTTTGTGCAGACTGAGTTGATGCATTTCTTTTAGCTGGAGTCATACTTACTTGATCAGGATCATTCTCAGAAGAATCAAATAGATCTTGCTGCAAAGGAATGAAAGATTATTACGATATAGTTGAAAGCAACATATATGGTACATTAAAACAAAGCAAGGTCAAGAGCTTACCAATGGAATCACAGGTTCACTGTCCTCCACAAGTTGTTCACCTTCTCCTTTGTTATCACTGACAACAACATCCTCTAGACTTGGTTCAAGAACATCGTCAAGCTGGCAATTGAAGTTAAGTAAACATCATTTAAAATGACCAAAAGTAAATATTAACAACATCACCAAGGTGGGCAAATTTTGTACCTTGGAGCTTTCAGATGGACCAATGGCATATTTTGATGTCTCCTACAAATTTGAATGACGATGTTAAGCAGTTGTATATAAGTCAATAACTTGTTGGGTAATAAATCTGGCAATACCTCATTTTTGGGAAATTGATCACGAATTTTTTCAATAATTACATCATCTCCCCTAGCTTGACTCACACTATAGTTACCCCAATTTTGTTGCAACTTAACTTTGCAAGCAAGGGTTCTTCCTCCAATCTTATCAAGCACAAGTGGATACTCCAAAGGATTTCTCACCTCAATCTAAAAAAGGGCAATAAAAAATCAAATAAAGCTAAGCAGATAAAATATGGTAATAATTAAGTAACAATATAGAAAGTTATATTTTTGGATTGTAACCTCAACCATCTCCATGTGCAACTGGGTTGCAGTCTTTCCAAGGAGCTCATTACATTCCCGATCCCAAAATACAAAGGTTGTCCTAAAACCTTCAGCCTCGACCTCAACATCAAGTTTGTACCTACATTGGAATAAATAAATGTTGTATTTAGACTGATAAGTTTAAAAGCCATGTACAATATATTGACACATTAGATAACCTCATATAACCAAATAGAAGTAATGTACAAAAGATTGACACATTAGATAACCTCATATTAATAACATGTGTTTCATGTCCTTTATCACATTTGATGGGCAAAGTATATCCCTTAGCTGATCCTCTACACTGGCTACATAACTTGTAGTACCAACCAAGTCGTGTAGGGACTATTTTCAGGGTTTTAACCACAGTGACACAGGTCTGGGCCTACATAAACATATAGAATAAGGTTTAACAATAAAACTATATCAATGGCATTGTTGATATAGTAAAATCAGCAAACTACCTCAGGAAGGTTCAACACATCTTTTAGTGGAAGGATTAATGCATTGGATAAGAATTTATTGGTAGGTGTGTATTGTGTCAATTGAGTAGACTGGGATAGCATTTGGGACTGAGAACTCAGTTGTTGACTCTGAGAAGCGAAACATTCTTCAATACCTAACCTGTTTTGAAGGTAGTTAGTTAAAACTCAATAAATATGAAGTAAATTGAAAGTGAAGGTAACATATCGATCACATAAGATTTGAGAAGAGAAAAGTGTTAACCCTTCTTTATAGGTGGTGATTTCAGGGAGATCAACATTAATAAACAATTTTGTCCCATTCCAAACATTGGAAGCACAAAGTTCATACAAATCTACAAAATGACAATTATATTAATTGAAGTATGCATATTAATAATAAATTAAAAAAAAGAATGAATGAAATGGGAAAGTACTGAAATGAAAACAAAACATGAAACCTGTAGCATCTTTGATTTTACAATTGTGAAGGAGGACAATAGTTGGTCCCCAATCAGTCCTTTGCTTGTTGAAATTAGCAAACTGGGTGGCAAAGTCCTCCCAAAGTGTACACTTAATGAAGTTTCCACTTAATTGAGACACAGGAAGAGGTTAGACAATTGAATATGTGCAACCCTATTATTTGAAAAGATATATACCTCAGATCTTTTAATTTAAAGTTGACTTGAAGTTTTCTGCCTCCATGCACAAGCTGAGTATATCCCATTTCATGAAATGCTCCAATAACATCATGCAAACACATATTTGATATTAGGATATTTCAAAAAGCATTTTGAAAGAATTAATCACATATATCAGATTTGAAAGATATCCAAACTGATATAAAAATAACTAACCTATTAAAAGATCATAAGGAACTTTTCCGTTGTTGATGTCAGCAAAATATCTGAATTTGAATCTAGGATTTGAGATTTTATGAACATTAACATCTTCAAGTAAGGTACCTCCAGTAAAAACCAACTTGAACTGATGTTCAGTAACTTTTGCAGCAAGGTTGTTTTTCAAGACATTTTTCTCAACATCAAAGTTTTGAAGAGTGCAAGTCATGTTGACATTCAATTGACTTTTGAATTTTTCAGTTAATTCAGTTGGAGCAGTTATTTGAATTTAATCACCCTGAAATTTGTTTGTGTAACGATTTCATTGAATGTGACTAAGACTAATATATTAACTTGATTCAAGTATAACTGTATATAAATGCATTTGTTGTAGGATTTCACATTAACACGTAAATAGTTAAGCATGTTCAATAAATTTGAATATATAGTGAAAATTGAATATTGTATAACCTATTAATCACATAGAAAAAACCTTTTAATCTGAAAATCCCTATCACAATGTAGTAATAAATATTGGTCCAAACTGAATAGAGAATTACCAGGTCATCACGTACAACCATCTCAAAGTGGTGTTTTTGAGTTTTTCCGTGAGGAACTATCCACAAATCCTTCAATCTGATAGAAATCCTCCACAGAGATTTGGTATCATTAATCTCCTTGATTTTTTCTAATGGTCTTCGAGCCAGGATATCTAACATAGACAAAAATATAGTTAAAAATAAGAAACTACAACAAAATCTGAAAAGTGTGAGTCGAAAGACATAGTTAGTCCTAAAGCATGTTTACAGAGTAAACCAATAGTGAGACATCTCACATTATTGTAACGGTTAAACGAAGAGCATGGTCAAGTGTGAGACAAAGACCATTCTAATTGAAAAATAGTTTCTTTATTTCACAGAATCACCGTTTTAATAAAAACATGCAAATGAAGAACAATATTAGGGCTTAAACAGAGGAAGTTGAGTAAAAGTAAGATCTAAAAGACAATAAACAAATAGCCATGAAATCATAAGAAGGCTTACAACAACTTAAGCTAAAACCCAGTCAAAAAATATTGTACCTGCACAAACAACATAAAAAATGAATCATATTGATATAAACAACTTGAACAACTGGTGAAGAAACAAGAAATTGTATGGATGATGAACAAACCTTTGGTGTTTCCGGATGAAAGAAAGATAGAAAGACAGAAAAAAGTTAGAAAAGGTAAATATGATGGATGGAGTTAGAAGAAAGATTTGGTAGATATGGAGTGAAGAAACAACGTGATGGGATGTATACTCAGTTTGGGAGTCTCGAGAAAATCCATGAGGAAGTAAGTGAAGGAGAACAACATTGCATCACACGTAGACAAAATAGAATACAGTAAAGCAGAAGGGTAAAACGGTAAAAAGTGGACAGATGGCAGAAGGAGAATGAATGAGGGTAGCATGGTAAAATGAAGAGGATAATCCTTTCTTATATTATATTTAGATATAAGCTCTACAATATTGTTGCATTCTTCGAGTTGACGATTCGGCAGTCAAATCGGTAAAATTGTCTCTTAGCCAAGTAATTACGATTTTTTAGCCTTGCTACCAGGCTTTATGGGAGTTTTTCCCAAATAGTCAGGACATAAATCATTATAATACCATTCGGAAACACCGGTTACCGCCTTACCATCAACTGGTAAATCGAACATGTTAACATCTTCCAACGTGACCGTACTTTCACCCGTGGGAATCGAATTCATGCATATATATATATATATATATATATTAAAAGGTTTTGTAATAAAACACAAACTTACAGAGTAAAACGCAAGAGGAAGAAATGCACGTCATCGTCGTACCATGTGTCGGATGCAAACACACTTATGTCTACAAAAGACAAAGTTCAACTTGCGTTCTATAGATCCCATGGGATCTATGGACACCATAGTTTGCTATAGAAACCAAATAGCACATGACCAAGAAATGTACGTCGTCGTTGAACAGTGCTCCTGCTATCCTCATCGTCGTACCAACATAATATTTTGAAAGAGAAATATCCATCGTCCTAGCGCTGGGATGGCGTTATTTTGTAAAAGGTAAGAAATATGCATCGTTCCAGCGCTAGGACGCAGATATAAACTTGGTTTGGACATATGTATGTAGCACGTCGTCGTCGTACCATGTGTCGGATGCAAACACACTTATGTTAGGTTATTTCAACTGAGAAGAAATCTTCAAAATCCTAAAAGACAAAGTTCAACTTGCGTTCTATAGATCCCATGGGATCTATGGACGACATAGTTTGCTATAGAAACCAAATAGCACATGACCAAGAAATGTACGTCGTCGTTGAACAGTGCTCCTGCTATCCTCATCGTCGTACCAACATAATATTTTGAAAGAGAAATATCCATCGTCCTAGCGCTGAGATGGCGTTATTTTGTAAAAGGTAAGAAATATGAACTTGGTTTGGACATATTTATGTAGCACGTCGTCGTCGTACCATGTGCCGGATGCAAACACACTTATGTTAGGTAATTTCAACTGAGAAGAAATCTTCAAAATCCTTGCTTCAGGACCATCGTTCTTACTAAACGAATACCAACGATTATCAACTTACGCGCAAGATTCCCAAAAGAAAGGTATCTTTGACAATTCATGCATATATATATATATATATTAAAAGGTTTTGTAATAAAACACAAACTTAAAGAGTAAAACGCAAGAGGAAGAAATGCACGTCATCGTCGTACCATGTGTCGGATGCAAACACACTTATGTCTACAAAAGACAAAGTTCAACTTGCGTTCTATAGATCCCATGAGATCTATGACACCATAGTTTGCTATAGAAACCAAATAGCACATGACCAAGAAATGTACGTCGTAGTTGAACAGTGCTCATGCTATCCTCATAGTCGTACCAACATAATGTTTTGAAAGAGAAATATCCATCGTCCTAGCGCTGGGATGGCGTTATTTTGTAAAAGGTAAGAAATATGCATCATCCCAGCGCTAGGACGCAGATATAAACAATTGGTTTGGACATATGTATGTAGCACGTCGTCGTCGTACCATGTGTCGGATGCAAACACACTTATGTTAGGTTATTTCAACTGAGAAGAAATCTTCAAAATCCTAAAAGACAAAGTTCAACTTGCGTTCTATAGATCCCATGGGATCTATGGACGACATAGTTTGCTATAGAAACCAAATAGCACATGACCAAGAAATGTACGTCGTCGTTGAACAGTGCTTCAGGACCATCGTTCTTACTAAACGAATACCAACGATTATCAACTTACGCGCAAGATTCCCAAAAGAAAGGTATCTTTGACAATTCATGCATATATATATATATATTAAAAGGTTTTTTAATAAAACACAAACTTACAGAGTAAAACGCAAGAGGAAGAAATGCACGTCATCGTCGTACAATGTGTCGGATGCAAACACACTTATGTCTACAAAAAACAAAGTTCAACTTGCGTTCTATAGATCCCATGGGATCTATGGACACCATAGTTTGCTATAGAAACCAAATAGCACATGACCAAGAAATGTACATCGTCGTTGAACAGTGCTCCTGCTATCCTCATCGTCATACCAACATAATATTTTGAAAGAGAAATCTCCATCGTCCTAGCGCTGGGATGGCGTTATTTTGTAAAAGGTAAGAAATATGCATCGTCCCAGCGCTAGGACGCAGATATAAACTTGGTTTGGACATATGTATGTAGCACGTCGTCGTCGTACCATGTGTCGGATGCAAAAACACTTATGTTAGGTTATTTCTACGGGGAAGAAATCTTCAAAATCCTAAAAGACAAAGTTCAACTTGCGTTCTATAGATCCCATGGGATCTATGGACGACATAGTTTGCTATAGAAACCAAATAGCACATGACCAAGAAATGTACGTCGTCGTTGAACAGTGCTCCTGCTATCCTCATCGTCGTACCAACATAATATTTTGAAAGAGAAATATCCATCGTCCTAGCGCTGGGATGGCGTTATTTTGTAAAAGGTAAGAAATATGAACTTGGTTTGGACATATTTATGTAGCACGTCGTCGTCGTACCATGTGTCGGATGCAAACACACTTATGTTATGTTATTTCAACTGAGAAGAAATCTTCAAAATCCTTGCTTCAGGACCATCGTTCTTACTAAACGAATACCAACGATTATCAACTTACGCGCAAGATTCCCAAAAGAAATGTATCTTTGACAATTCATGCATATATATATATATATTAAAAGGTTTTGTAATAAAACACAAACTTACAGAGTAAAACGCAAGAGGATGAAATGCACGTCGTCGTCGTATGTGTCGGATGCAAACACACTTATGTCTACAAAAGATAAAGTTCAACTTGCGTTCTATAGATCCCATGGGATCTATGTGTCGGATGCAAACACACTTATGTTAGGTTATTTCAACTGAGAAGAAATTTTCAAAATCCTTGCTTCAGGACCATCGTTCTTACTAAACGAATACCAACGATTATCAACTTACGCGCAAGATTCCCATAAGAAAGGTATCTTTGACAATTCATGCATTTATATATATATATATATATATATTAAAAGGTTTTGTAATAAAACACAAACTTACAGAGTAAAACGCAAGAGGAAGAAATGCACGTCGTCGTCGTACCATGTGTCGGATGCAAACACACTTATGTCTACAAAAGATAAAGTTCAACTTGCGTTCTATAGATCCCATGGGATCTATGTGTCGGATGCAAACACACTTATGTTAGGTTATTTCAACTGAGAAGATATCTTCAAAATCCTTGCTTCAGGACCATCGTTCTTACTAAACGAATACCAACGATTATCAACTTACGTGCAAGATTCCCAAAAGAAAGGTATCTTTGACAATTCATGTGTGTATATATATATATATATATATATATATATATATATATATGTATATATTAAAAGGTTTTGTAATAAAACACAAACTTACAGAGTAAAACGCAAGAGGAAGAAATGCACGTCATCGTCGTACCATGTGTCGGATGCAAACACACTTATGTCTACAAAAGACAAAGTTCAACTTGCGTTCTATAGATCCCATGGGATCTATGGACACCATAGTTTGCTATAGAAACCAAATAGCACATGACCAAGAAATGTACGTCGTTGTTGAACAGTGCTCCTGCTATCCTCATCGTCGTACCAACATAATTTCATCTCTATTAAAGAAGAAATATATTCCGTCTCTAAATTCCGTCGGTATTTCAACTTTTTCTAGTAGTGTCATATAAACCACCTCCTCTAAATCACCATTAAGAAAGGCTGTTTTCACATCCATTTGGTGCAACTCAAGGTCAAAATGTGCAACAAGTGCCAAGATGACACGGAGGGAGTCCTTCTTTGATACAGGAGAAAAGGTCTCCTTTTTGGTTTTAAATACCCATTTACAACGAATGGGCTTCACCCCATTAGGTAACTCTACAAGATCCCAAACACCATTGTTTTTCATGGAATTCATTTCATCAATCATGGCATCGTACCACAAATTTGATTCTTTGCAACTCATGGCTTGTGCAAAGTTTTCTGGATCATTCTCAACTCCAATGCTATAGTCAGATTCTTGTAGATACACAATGTAATCGCTCGGAATAGCTGGTTTTCTTGTCCTAGTAGACCTTCTTAATGTTGAATCAACATTTTCTTGTGGATCATGTTGTTCAACTAATTGTTCATCATTTTCGGGCATTTGATGATCAATTTGATCTACCGGAATATCAGCATTTTGTGGTATCTCAATGATTGGTGGTTGATCAACATCCATTTGAACTTGAGGGATATTGTGAACAGCAACTGATGACAGGAATTTCTATTGTATTTTTAGTATTAGTATTAGTAATAAATTGACCAAGACATGCCCAAATACGAAGGAAAACCTACAGAATCGAAGAAAAGCATCAAGACAAAGCAAAGAATACAAAAAGACAAGAAAAAGCTAAAAAAGTGAAGATTTGTGCTGTTCATCGTAGCACGATGGCTTCCATCGTGCCGCGATGGAAGCTGCTTGTTGGCCAAGAAAACAGAAGAAGAAAATCTGAAGAAAATATGTTCATCGCAGCACGATGGCCCTCATCGTGGTACGATGACCTTACTTGGCGACCAAGCTGATGAAACGCACATGATTATTTATAATTCTGGACTGAATCTTGCCATCGTGCCACGATGGACCCATCGCAGCACGATGGCTTGCTGAGGCCCATTACGAAAAGTATAAATAGAGCTCCAATTCCTCATTATTTTTCATTCAGAAATAGTAGAACATTCTCTACTATACTAGAGGTGTACAAAGGAGCTCTAAGGGCATAGCTTTATCCCCTTACGGGAAAGCTATCTCAGCAAGGTATGTTTTCTTTAGGCTTTTGTATTTAGATTATTTCTTGTAATTTAAATTATGTAAGTCTTTTGTAATAGATGTCTTAGGTTGTGGTGGAGAACATGAACTCCCCTATGAATATTTGGAGTCTGTGATTGAGTCAAAGTTATAATAAATCGTTATTCAGTATTATTTTTGTAATTTACTTTCTTGCACTTTAATAACGCATTCTCGTAATCTGGCCGGATAAGCGGGAGCGCCCATAGAATAAATGTTAGGGTTAGCTTTAGTATTTATATTGAAGTAAGCTTTAATATTTGTCCGGATCTAGTAGTAAATATGCTAGGTGAATAGAGACGGTAACATCCTGAACTAGTTGTGAACTAAGCAATTAGAGGAGGAATCAGGAACTAGGTGTGAACTGAGCACTTAGAAGCTGAATAGCCCGAAACTAGGACCTAGAGGAATTGGATGGGTGAAGGGTATAATGCATGTATAATGAACAACTCACCTAGTAATTAGGGTATGTGACACATCGAGGTTATGCTCTCGTAGGTACATGATGACATGACTTTATATGGCATTTTTAGTATTAGTTTTAGTAATAAAATAACCAAGACAGGCCCAAATATGAAGGAAAACCTACAGAATCGAAGAGAAGCATCAAGACAAAGCAAAGAATACAAAAAGACAAGAAAAAGCCAAAAATGTGAAGATTTGTGCTGTTCATCGTGCCACGATGACTTCCATCGTGCCAGGATGGAGGCTACTTGCTCGCCAAGACATCAACAGAGAAAATCTGAAGAAAATCTGTTCATCATGCTACGATGGCCCTCATCGTGGTACGATGGCTTTACTTGGCGACCAAGCTGATGAAACGCACATGATCAGTTATAATTTTGAACTGAATCTTCCCATCGTGCTACGATGGACCCATCACAACACGATGGCTTGCTGAGGCCCATTACGAAAACTATAAATAGAGCTCAAATTCCTCATTATTTTTCATTCAGAAATAGTAGAACATTCTCTACTATACTAGAGGTGTTCAGAGGAGCTCTAAGGGCATAGTTTTCTCCCCTTACGGGAAAACTAACTCAGCAAGGTATGTTTTCTTCAGGCTTTTGTATTTAGGTTATATTTTTGTAATTTAAATATGTAGTCTTTTGTAATAGATGCCTTAGGTTGTGGTGGAGACGATGAACTCCCCTATGAATATTTGGAGTCTGTGATTGAGTCAAAGTTATAATAAATGTTATTCAGTATTATGTTTGTTATTTACTTTCTTGCACTTTAATAACGCATTCTCGTAATATGGCCGGATAAGCGGGAGCGCCCATAGAATAGATGTTAGGGTAAGCTTTAGTATTTATATTAGAGTGAGCTTTAATATTTGTCCGGAACTAGTAGTAAATATGCTAGGTGAATAGAGACGGTAACATCCTGAACTAGTTGTGAACTGAGCAATTAGAGGAGGAATCAGGAACTAGGTGTGAACTGAGCACTTAGAAGCTGAATAGCCCGAAACTAGGACATAGAGGCATTCGATGGGTGAAGGTAATAATGCATCTATAATGAACAACTCACCTAGTAATTAGGGTATGTGACACATCGAGGTTAGGCTCTCATAGGTACCTTAGTTATTAACGTAGGGAAACTTCTCATACATAGGGTAATAGTAAGGTATTACCACAACAACGATAAAGTCACCGCCGAATAATAATCTGAATAACTATGTTATACACCGTTCATGCCAAATATGAAGAAGGGAGTGAGTCCAACCACCATACCTATCCTCTATGTTTCTGAATCACTATCTTTATTTTCTGCAAGCATATCGCTCTTTTTATAAAACCTTTTTCAAAACCCAAAGCGAATGCAAAACCAACAACTTAAATAACGCTAACGAAGCTTTGACACGATCCCTGTGGATACGAACTCATTCTAGACACCTAGAGTGTGAATTATTACTCGACGACAGGCTGATGCACTTGCCAGAATGCAGTCAGTACCTTAGTTATTAACGTAGGGAAACTTCATATACATAGGTGTTGACACCAAAAAATCAGTGTAAACAATAGGGTAATAGTAAGGTATTACCATAACAAGGATAAAGTCAACGCCGAATAATAATCTGAATAATTATGTTATACACCGATCATGCCAAATATGAAGAAGGGAGTGAGTCCAACCACCATACTTATCCTCTATGTTTCTGAATCACTATCTTTATATTTTCCGCAAGCATTTCGCTATTTTTATAAAAACCTTTTTCCAAAAACCAAAGCGAATGCAAAACCAACGAGCTTAAATAATGCTAACGATACTTTGGCATGATCCCTGTGGATACGAACTCATTCTAGACACCTAGATTGTGAATTATTACTCGACGACAGACTGGTGCACTTGCCAGAATGCAGTCAGCAACCAATCTATCACCTGAAATTGAAGATTGAGACTCTATATGATCATGCACATAAACTATGTTCCTGATTTGATCACTCCCACTAATCAAGTGATCTTCAAGAAACTTTGCATTTCTCGACTCCACAATCCTAGTTGTGTGAGATGGACAATAAAATCTATAACCTTTAGACCGTTCGGCATATCCAATGAAATACCCACTAATGATCCTCGGGTCGAGTTTCTTCTCTTGAGGGTTATAAATCCTCACCTCCGACGGACATCCCCAAATGCGCATATGTCTCAAACTCGGTTTTCAACCCTTAAATAATTCAAAAGGTGTCTCTGGGACAACCTTAGATGGAACCCGGTTGTGAATATACACAGCCGTCTTTAGTGCTTCATTCCACAAGGATTTTCGCAAGTACCGTATAATTTTAATATAAGCGGAATGAGTTTGGGGTGATCAATGTTCCAATTATCCACCTCAATCCCGTATTTTAAAATTGAGGAAAATCCAAATTCAAATCCAATCAACGCAAATATGAGTTCTATCGTCATATTGCGTAACCAAAACTCTTTAAGATTTGGATTAATTTAACGTTGGTTATTCAATTTTTTTGTTAATTCCTTTTAAATTAACGAATAAGAAAAGAAAATCTGAAATCTGAAAATAATTAATTTGAGAGTATTAAAAGTTTGTACTTAATACTCGAGAGAGAGTGGGGAGAGGGGGAAGAGAGATTAACGAATAAGAAAGGCAACGATACTTCCAACCGAAGATAACAATTCATTCTTTTCTAATTTCTTCAGAGATCCACGATTACGCCTTAAGATTTCAGGTTAATTTCTTCTTCTTTTTTCTCTAATCCTTTTTATTATTATTATTATTACAAATCTCAACAACTTATTAAGATCAATTTATACACAGATCTATTCTCAATCCATTTTCATACTGATTCTTAATAATCTCATAACACTTTTAGGTATTAATGATTTTTTAGGGTACAAACTTTAATTGCATTTTATGATTGATTTCAATTGAGATACTGCAAGTATAATTTGCAGACTTTTTATTGTTTCTGCGTGCAATTCGTTGGTTACTTCAATTATTGCATCTTGTTCTAGATCATAGTTCTAATGTGATTGCTAATTGCATGTCTTGTAGACTTAAAGGGTGGGAAAAAGAAGGTGCAAAGTTGTAAATTCTAAGAATTCGTTAATATGGTGAGGAAACTGTAAATGACTAAATTCTGAATCTTTTTTTGTATGTGTTTGGAATCACGATGGGTTTGAGTTTGACTAAATCACAGTGGAATTGTAATTTTCTTGAAGCTCTGAAGTGTAGCTTTTTCAAAATTACGGTAGTTCGCTGTGATTCTGTCAAAGTCACTGTGAATTCAAACAAGCACGTACTAGTTTATAAAGTGTTCAATGCTTTTGACATTTATTTGGTTTCAGTCTGTGCTTTTCAATTTCCATTCATTTCTTACCGTCATACTTTTGGGAATATGTGCTTGCACTTACTTCAAGATGCAATTTCCAGCAATCCTTGAACAGAGAACTGGGTATATTACTATACTTATATCTCTATATCGCTTTCCATGTATATAATATGTATCAAAATACTGTTTTCTGCCGAGTTTTGTTTTCCCAACTGGGTTGAAGACTGTGGAGGCTAACTAGTATCATGTAACCCCTAAAAATCACCCCTTTATTAGTTTTTATTAACATTTTAATGTTCTGTCAAAATGGAGGATTTTAAACATCTGTACTTAGGCAAAGAAAATCATTACTTAACCCTACGTTCCTTTCCCCCACCCATCCTGTTTTCTTTTCCAAGTGTTCCATAACATGGACATTTGAATTTTACATGCTCAATGAATCATATGAGGTCTTCTATACCTTAATTACTATTTTTGAACCATTGGATATATACTTTGCACTAGTGTTTCATTCTCCGTAACAGAATTTTAGAACTTGCTGAACAAACCGAATTGATGATATATGTGTTTTCTTGACAGATTTCGTGGTTTCTTCTGGAAAGCGGCAAGAATAGGTAGATGACTCCTATTTGATTTGCTACTTCCTCATTATAATTTTTATGTGTATTTTTTATATGCGCTTTTAAAATCTGCATACATTTTTATTCGAACATTGATAAAAAGATTGGAGAGGAAAGGAGTCATTGTTGGGTCCAGGTTACCCTTGATGTTTTATTTTGCTCTCCTCTGGGATATATTTTGTGCCTTTTATCCATATGATTGATGCCTTAGTGACTTATGATTATAGTTTTTTGAGTTAATTTGGGTGAAAGGACATAGTTGTATACTTGTCTTTATGACCTACACCCCTATTGGCAATGGCAAAACTCAGGGATATATTAAGGTTGGTGCTAACAGAAAAGGATGGATTATGGTCATATTTCTCGATGTTTATAATGTACGAAATCATGATTATATTATTTTCAATCTCAACCTTTTAGTTATGTTGGAACATTTGTCATTCTCAAATAAGTTTTATATCCTTGTGAGCTTCAAAATGATACCTTATGGTGGCATCGACAAGGTTGTTTGTGACATCGCTTACTAGTATTCTAGCTTTCCCTCGAAGTTCTTGAATGTCATTGTCTCACATTAAGTGCTGCACCAGCACGTTGGGATTTGTTGTGAAATAAATTGTCTTGTTAATTTGTTTTATTAGTTTTTTATTAATATGAAAAGAAAATGCTACAAAGTAAGCGAGAACAACAATATATTTCATGAGTTGTGGAACCTGTCGGAGATATTATCTTGATCATGCTTGTATGGTTACTTACACAGGTGAGCGTTTAAGTCCGTGGGTAGCTATGGGTTGTTTCATGATGGGTGTTTCAATAATCTTCTTCTAAGCTTCGTTCTGTCTACTCAAAGTAAGTTGTCTCTACTTTATCTAATCATACATACTAATAAAATAAACTAATTGTTAAGAAATAAATGTGCTTAATTAGAATTTGTTATTTTAAAAAAAAAGTTTCTAAATCATATATGGGTGTCGTCACACCTTTCAATGGAGATCTGTTGGTTGATAGTGCTGCCTGTTACATGATTATCGAAGTGATTTGTACGCATGAATTCTTCTGCCCAGATGTTCAGAAATTGAACAGTTTATAATTTGCAATTGTATGAGAACTTACTGACAGATGCAATTTGTTCAATAAATAAATTGAATTAGTTATGTGAAACATTTTTTGTCAAAGCATTAAGCATGTATATATTTTGCTATTGGCACAAATGAAGCCCTGAATGGATGTTCATTTGATGCTTATGGGAAGCTTACCGTTAGCTTCAATTCGCTTTTAAGACTTCGATCAAGGAAATGGAAAGCTTTCCTAGAATGCCCTTCTAAATTGAAGATTTGTGGTCTTCTTTTGTAGAAATTCCATGTCCTGGATTTCTTTTCCTCTGTCCCTTAAAATGCTCTACTCTGTTAATCCGTTCAGAATTGTTGATTGTGGTAGCATATTTCCGAGTACGGGGTGTTGGGGACCTTGGGTAGGAAAAGTAAAGCCTATAAGTAGATAAGTTAATTTGCGGATGGAAAGCAAGTGTAGCATTCTTACATTCCCCGCCACCTGTAATTAGCCCTACTTTTGTTATAAAGTTCCACATGGTAATAGTCATAACTAATAATTTAAAAATTTGATCTTTGCAGGGGCATCTGTTCTCTGTTCTACTTCAGTTTTGTATGCTACAAGGTCTGCAGATCTACAGTATGATAGTTTGTAACTAAAATTATTTCATCGGAGCCCCAAAAACTTGGTTGTTTAGCACTTTTTCAGTGTAGCAGCTTGCATCCGGTTAACCGGTTTTTCTCTAGATAACTTTATGTAACTTTTACAGATACTGCAATTGTATTTGTAGAATTTGCTTACCCTTTTCTTAGGAATTAGATTGAATTTTTTCTGTCCGTCTCTTCCACATACTTTGTTCGAAGGAATTCATATAGCTACTCTGTACATTTCTAAACTTTTGCAGTTTAAGCATTTTAACTTTTCAAAATATCGAGTGTTTTAGAAACACAGATATAATTGACATTTTTCTTCTATACTCCCAAGATATTGGGAGTAGATTAGATACATATGGAAATTTGTAATATTAGATTAGATTAGATACATATGGAGAGCAGGTCCTCTCCAGTTTGAATTCCACTGGAGGGAGTAAATTTTATATCCAGGCCATTGATTCATTTTTTAATTAAAAATTTATCTTGCTACAGTAAAAAACATGCTGCTAGGATTAAACTGGAGGGAACTTACAGTGCAGAGGAACCAATCTCATACATATGGGAGTGATTTTTTTTAATTTATATGCAAACAACTTGAACTACGAAAGCTTAAGAATGGAGCGAATATTATGTATTTGTGACTTGGGATCTTCAAGCTCGATTACTAAACCCTAAATTTATCGGATTTGGATCTTCTCCAATTAGTATTTAGATGAATTTTATTTTTTTTGACAAATAGTATTTAGATGAATTGATTACCTGGATTTATACGATTAGTGATTCCACTTGAATGATTTTCTGTTGTTGGAAAACTTGAACTAAATGCAAGTGTAGTATGTGTTTTTTTTTTACTGTAAGTGTAATAAATGTTAAACGTCGAAAAACTATGTCCAAAAGCATTTTATCAACTTTATTTCCCTTGATATTTTGTCCAATAGAAGTAATAATTAAAATTAGGGTAAAATGTGCTTTTAGTCCCTGTAAAATTCTCCAATTTGGATTTTAGTCCCTGTAAAAAAAAATTCACCCAATTTGCCCCTGTAAAATTTAAACTCATAGGTTTTAATCCCTCATTTGATTTGTCAGCAAAAAAAACCACTATGTGGCATCGATTCAGTGACATGGCACATGCCATGTTGGATTCATGTGACACGCCATCAATTACTATTTTTTTTGGTGAAAAGACAAATATCTAGGGACCAAAATCAAAATTCAGGAATTTTACAAGAACCAAAATTAAAATTGCAATTTTTTTTCCTTTTCTTCTTCTTCCATCGCACAAGAACAAAATAGTTACTTTCTTCCGCCATTTTTTCAACTTCTTCTCATTTCTTCCACCATTTTTTCCACCTTTATATCCTTGTGTTTCTTGTTTTAATTGATAATCATAATTACATAAATACCAAAATGAATGAATCAGCATAAATATCAAATTACAAACATTTCGTTATTAGCACAATTTTAGTGCATAAAATTCCAAAATGCGCACATTATGTGCATAAGTACCAAATTACCAACATTTTCTAATAAGTATAATTTTAGTGCATAAAATTCCAAAATGAGCACGTTACGTGCACAAATTACAAACATTTCATAATATGCACAATTTTAGTGCATAAAATTCCAAAATGCGCACATTATGTGCATATGCACATTAGGAAATGTTTGTAATTTGGTATTTATACATATAATGTGGCATTTTGAAATTTTATGCGCTAAATTAGTGCTTATAATGAAATGTTTGTAATTTGATACTTATGCTCATTCAATTATTTTGGTATTTATGTAATTATGATTATCAATTGATACACGAAACACACGAATATAAGAAGGTGAAAAGAATGGTGGAAGAAATGAGAAGTTGAAAAAATGGTGGAAGAATGTAACTTTTCTGTACTTATGCGATGGAAAAAGAAGAAAAGGAAAAAAAAATTGCAATTTTAATTTTTATTCTGATCCCTGTAAAATTCCCGAATTTTGATTTTAGTCCTTGTAAAATTCCCGAATTTTGATTTTGGTCGCTGGGCATTTTTTTCTTTTCACCAAAAAAAAAAATTGCTGACGTGTCACGTGAATCCAACATGACATCTGCCATGTCACTGAACCCATGCCACGAAATGGTTTTTTTTGCTGACAGATCAAATGAGGGACTAAAATCTATGGGTTTAAATTTTACAGAGGCGAATTGGATGATTTTTTTTTTACAGGGACCAAAATCCAAATTAGAGAATTTTACAGGGACCAAAAGCACCATTTACCCTTAAAATTAAACAAAAAAATAATTGTCCAACAAAGTAGGATAACATGTATATTTTAATACCAAATCTTATGTTGTATACAGTTTACAAAAATAAGTACACATTTGAACACACTTGAGGGATTATTCTTAATATTTTTGAATTAAAAATAGGGTAAATAGGTCTTTTCCCCGCAAAGTAGGCGAGTTTTGTTTTACCTCCTGCAAAAAAATTCTTTAAGATTCCCCCTTGCAATATTTTTTTTTTGGTTTATCCCCTATGGTGCACTTTTTAAATCGGTTATTTTGTTCAACCGATTTAAAAAGTGTTGTTTTTTAAATCGGTTTTTTCTGTTCAACCGATTTAAAAAATGCACTTAAGGGGGAAATAAAAAAAAAAAATTTGCAAGGAATCTTAAGCAATCCAAGAATTTAGGATGGTGTATTGGATTAGGATTTTGAAAGACTATTTTAACAAAAAAAATCTTGAAGATTTTACAAGATTTTGTGGGATTGTATCGATTTTGTGAGATTTTAAAAGATTCTTTTAAAAGACTTTTTGTCATCAAAATTCTTCACTCAGGATTTTAGTGGATTTCAATCACAAATTTTTAAGATTTCATAATACTTTATGAATTTTTAGCATTTCTCTGAACCTATATATATCTCCATAAATAGTAGTTTATGAATTTTTAGCGTTTCTCCACATATTTGAACCTATGTTAGTCCTCCGTAACTAGGGATGTCAATGGATATCCATGGACGCGGATAGTGTGATATCCGTGTCCGCTCTGTCAGACAAATATGATATCCGTGTCCGCTCCATATCCGTGCGGATATCCGCTAAGCGGATAATCCACAGATATTGAAGTATCCGCGGATATTAACAGATATCCATGGATGATATTTTTTTATTAAAAAAAGAACTAATTATTGAAACAAAAATTAGTTTTTTCTTAAAGACAAAACATTAACACATAATATTCATAAATTTTGCTTTTTTTTTTGTCAATTGTAAGAAGTTGAAAAGTTTTTTTTTCTCAAAAATTAAAATAGAAAGATAATATATAAAAGTACAATTTTTTTTTTAATATAAAAATACTAGAATTTATATGTAAGTAGATATATTTAAGTAATTTTACTAATTATTTAGCGGGTATGGATATACGCGGGGCGCGGATAGTATTAAACCCGCATCCGTATCCATTAAATGCGGATAATTAAAATATCCATTTATTTTATCCGTGGATATCCATTAAACTATCCGCTCCATATCCATGACGGATTTTATCCGCAGATATCCGCGGATATGAATATTTTTGCCATCCCTATCCGTAACAAACATTCATCAGTAATTTCATAATTATTGTGTTTTTGTTTTTTTTTTGACAAAAATTATTGTGTTTGTTAATAACACTGGAGATGAAGAGTCGTCACTGGGTTCCAATGGAATTCATCAGAACCAGATTCTTTATGACGGAAAAACAAACCAAAATATTATTAATAATATTTAACAGAAAATAGTATAGCCAAAATCCTTCTCATGAAAAAAAAATCACTTTTTCCCCAAAATCCTCTTGACAAATATACACTTGTTAAACTAGAGGAAGTTTCAAATAGCCAATATTTCATCACAATATGTATAGCCAATATTTCAAATAACCAAGTTAAACTACTCCGCCAATTAGGCAAAAAGTGTCCCTAAAAACTATTGTGCTCACTATATTACCAAATCATGATCAAAAATACAAATCAAAGGCAAATATGAAGTAATAATATTACAGAATTTCTCAAGCAAGTTTACATTAAATGTCCATTTTCTGCCATTCCTGTGTCCTCAGCCATCATAATCTCCATATCCCGTGCATCTCGCTTCATAACACTGCCAAGTCTTGCTATGGCATCCATCTGCTGTTGTAAAACCTGTTCACACAAAGTAGAGCATAATTATTACATCAAGTTCTCTGGACTTAAAAAATGCATGATCTCGTACAAATGATCGATAAAAAAATATGTAAAAAGAGCAAACAAATATTTCAAGTAATAAACCTCAGATTGGTATCATCTTACCTCCTGCAGGTTAGCCAGACTTTGATCATGAATTTTGGTTGAGCCCGGAAGATGAACGGAGTTGCCAAATCCATTGCTATTAGCCTTGACACGAGATACACCGAGTAGATTTTGTACCCTTCTAGATAATTCCGCTCCAGATCCTTTAAGCTGAAAAGACATTTTCATGTTAGTTCCATCCAAACAACAAAATTGAAGGGCGAAGTTGCAAAAATCCTACCTGTCTAGTTATTGTGGCTAATTTCTCAGCAAGTTCAGCTTCTCCTTTTGTTAAGGGAATACGGCAGCCTTTTCCCTCCAACGCCTCCACTATTCTCATCACCTTCAATGACAGAATATGATTAGACATAATATGTGAAAGTTTTATCTCAAACACACAACAGTTGTCCCTACTCTTAAAATACGTTGCTGAAGAATCTGTTCTTTCTGTTTCAGTCTTTGAATCCAAGGAAGAGTATCAGCTTGAAAATGTCTTTGGAGCTGCAAGTACCAACAGAGAATAAAAAAGATAAGTTAGCATAAAAAGCTGGTAACGATTCAACATTTCTTTTGAGAAAGCAGGAGAAGGGCAATACCATTTTAACATTGCTTTGGGTTACACTTAATCTCTCTGCATCAGAGACAATGACTTCATCTTGGAGCTGCAAGACAATGTGAGCGAAAATGTATCATCAAGGCTCATATTTCAGCAATTTCTAATTTTCTAAATCGGATTTTGGTAAAACTCTGTTTTGCATCAAATACTGACTGGTGGATACAGATCATCAAAGCATCAGTCTTTTGCCATTCTGGCATATTTCAATATATCCAGTAAGGAGTTATATATAATCACATGATTATTGATCTAATACTACAATTAGAGCAGTCATGTTCCTAAAACTATGCGTATGTTTGGACGTGCATTCTGTGGGACATCAACCATGATATCAAACACATGCTATATCAATAACCACAGTTTTTCGTTCGGACCATATCATGTTTCTCTCTTTTCTAAAAGAACTAAAATAAATAGGTACCAAACCAACACCTTTCTCTTTCTTCTTTTCTTTCATGCTAGTGCTATGCTGTTAGCATTGCTACCTCTTTCTATCATCAAATGTAACTCGTCAAATATTATATTTTCTTAACGGTTGTTGAGGGCAGCTTCTCTCAGTTTCAATGCTTTTGAAAATGACTAACATGCTAAACTTGCAGCTGCGCGAACTCACATACCAATACCAAATATGAACAATCCCCTCCCCCCAGAGGATTAGACGTCAGTCAACTTTATTAAAATGCCAACCATATTGAAGACATGAGTAGAAATGTCATATAGTTTATAGGCAGAATACATTAGACTTGGACAATATTTATGTTTCCTTTTTTCCCAATGTGCACAGTTATAAAATGGAGCTTTGCATTAGAAGCATGTCAAACAGGTACTGTGTTATTAGGAAAATACATGTTGCTACAGTTTTTGCATGACTAATCTTTGATTGATAGCAGAATGATGTGGAAATAAATGGCATGGAATTAACAAGAAATATTTAAGTTACTTTAATAACCATCAGTTTAGGTTGTTTTTGAAAAGAGAGAATGAGTTCTGGTCCAAATGAAAAAGGTGTAGGTAGCATTTGGTACACAGACGACAAAATGAAACTGAACAGTGTATTCTATCTGTTTTCTTTAATTCCACCATTTTACTTAGAATTAAATTAAAACGCAGCACTTTTCTCAACTTCCGTCCTATTTGGTTCTACTTTTAACATGCACCAAGCATGAAACAAAACCCAATTTTATGCCTTGTTTGAACTTGTCTACTACACTGTCATAGGATGCTAATGTACTTATTCTAAAAAGCAAATGGGGGTATATTAGCAGTTCCCATGTATCTAAGTTACCGACGAACACACATGTCTATGCTCTATATCCTTCATATGGTGGCCTATCACCAGTTTCCTTTGAAAATAGAACACCACATTTTGTTAAGAATATATTTTTTTTATTTTCAAAATCTTGACATCAGCAGTGAAGTTCTCTGCTTTAGTATTAACCATGGACAATATCTGAGCAGAATAAATTTTGTAAACAACTTTTTCACATATTAAGTTCAAATGTCTGGTACCATTGCTGCTGGTGGTAGGTGCCTAAATTTTGGAACTGTTAAACATTTATATAATTATTTAAATCTAAATTGCAAGGTAAGGTTGTCTATAATAGATTTAGAATGAATTTCACTCTTCCTCGGATCCCACTATCATGAGAGCTCAGTTGCAAAGGGATTCCCCTATTTTATATGAAAACTAAACTGCAGAAGAGTCAAAATGGCCAGTACCATATGAACAGCTATTTCCTTCAAAAGATAATATATTCAAGATGCTAGTACTAGTCTAGTAGTTAACCTATCAAATTCAATGCTGTAATCTACAATGACAATGTTTAGTTTGGATATCTAACTCTAAAGATGAATAAAATAGAATGGAACAAAACTATCACGCAAATATTTGGAAATTTTATGATGGAATGAAGCAAAGTTTAATTCTGTTATTTGGGAGTAACGGAAGATATGGAAACAATATGTTACTCCATACCCCCCCCCCCCCAGTTGGTAACGAAAAGTTCCACCGTATTTTAATTTTTAAACACAATGCAACTAATTGCATTTGATTTCAGTCCTACCTATTCAAACCTTCCAATCAATCAAACATAGTATAGCAGATAAAATTTACCTTAAGGCGTTGGGAAAGATCCTTAAAACCTTGAACATGTTGTGGCCATAGACGTTCTCTATCAGCACTTTCCATACCCTCAAGCTTCCCCATCGCTTCCGCCCACATGATCTAGCAACATAAACTATTCCACACAATTAGACAGTGAAAAATAAGCGATAAACTAGAGTGTTCGGTGGGGGGAAAAAAAGAACTTACATCTGAAACACCAGCAGGCTTCACCCTAAACTGTGGATCTGTTACACTGAATAACAAATGCTGCACAACACACACAAAGATCAACATCAGATAACATGAAGACCGAGGGTCTGTTTGTATTGACTTATTTAAGCTTATCTATTGACAAAAACATTTGTGAGACTATTAAGGAGAGCTTATGGAAACAACTTATAACATGTCATTAAATTGGTTTTCACCTTATTATAAGTTCTCCAAGGTAGCATATGAAAACAACTTATAGCATATATAGTATCAGTTTATATATATATATATATATATATATATATATATATATATATATATATATATATATATATATTACACAAGCACTTATTCGGTAAGTGTTTATGCTATAACCACTTAATTATGTTGATTATCCAAATAGTTTAGGTTCTGTTTATCCAAACATTTGACAGAACCTAAGTGAATAACAAGTGCAATTCTAACATTTGACACACAGGTTCCCTAAAAAAAACACAGTAACTTTGGTGTACACTTAGGTTTGAACCCTATATCCGACAGCATCACATCCATCACCCATAATTCCAACTAATTTTAAAATTATAAAAATGTGCATAATAATGAAATTCAAACCCAAGTATATATCTTAACACCAATAATCAGACTAAGGAATAAAAACAAAAAAGTTCAAAATTGAATTTTTCAAAATGAAGAAGACAGTGAGAGGAAGAAGACCTTAAAAGCATACTTGGGGTTTCCAGCATCTTCTTTATAAGAATCAAGGATTGCCTAATTGAAAAACAGAGAAGACAAACAAAATTAATCAATACAAACTTGAAATTTCAAATTAATTGAAACCAATTTGAGCGATATAGTGAATAAAAAATATACTTGAATATCGCGATCGGCTAGAGAGAACGGAACGGGAGCTACATTAGCCATTTGAGTAGTCAATTGAGAATTTGGGAACGACGCAGGTTGCGGCGTTGCAAGAGAATTCTGAAATCCAAAACCAGTAGAAGGCGATTGTTGAAAAAGTGAAGACTGTTGTTGTTGCTGTTGCTGTTGCGATTGTTGTTGAGAAGAGAAAGGTGAGGAGAAAAGGGAAGAACCGCCGAAAGCGGGAGTAGAAGAAGCTCCAAAAGCAGGGGTTGAAGATGGGGTTCCGAACCCTGGGGTACCGAATGCTGGAGTGGAAGATGGAGTACCGAAAGTAGGAGTGCCGAATGCTGGGGTTGAAGAAGGGGTTCCGAAAAGAGAAGATGAAGATTGAGCTCCAAACATGGTGATGTGCGACGGTGGAAGATGAGATGTGATTCAAAGTTGTGAAATCAAAAGGCGCGCTTAATTGTACTGCGCACTCTAGGTGCTTGATGAATTGCACGTATGATTATTTGCTTTAAATCGTCTATCCGTGCCGAAGAGACTTAACATGTATCGGAACTTCGGAAGAGAAGGCTAAATATCATTTTGGTTTCTATATATTTGTGAATTTTTGGTTTTAGTATTTTTTTTTTTTGCAAATAAGTCTATAAAATTTGTTGGCTTTAGTCCCTAAAGTCAAAATCCGCAGGAAAATCTGCAGTTTTCATGCAGATTTTCCTGCGAATTTTGACTTTAAGGACTAAAATCAACAAATTTTGTACATTCAAAGACTTATTTACAACAAAAAAATATACAGGGATTAAAACAAAAAATTTGCGAATATACAGGGACCAAAAAATCATTTAAGCCGGTAGAGAATAATATTTTCAAGGTTAATAAATACTATCTCCGTCCCAAAATATTAGAATTCATTGATCATTGCACTTATGCCAATGCATAATTTTAATGACAATATATTTAATTGTCTGTCTATTAGTAAAAATTATAAAAATTTGATATTTTGAAAATATTCCTCTAAACAAAACTGGACTGGACAAAGGCCCAAAAATAAATGCTATAGGCCCAATGATCAAATGGCCCAATTGCACAACCCATCAAATTCAAATAAGCAAACTTGGTGGCAAAGCAATGCAGGGGCGACACACTCTACGGACGGCGCCCTCGCCCCAGAAGCAACCACTCTTGTGAAGATTCAGTATACAGATCGACACGTGGAAGGAGGTAACCACCCCTTACCACCATGATCTCCTCCATAGCCAAGGAATAACCACCCATCACCACCACGTGGAAGCGGTGGAAAAAGAGGAAGAAACCACCGAAATCATGGGGTATCCATGGTCGTGGCTCTAGATAACTACCATTTGTAAATTCTATAAATAGGAGCTTATGCTTCATTGTAAAGGGTTCACATTTTTTCATGATATAAGAAATTTCTCTCTTCTCACATACGATTTATATTATTTAGCACCCCCCTTATTTGTTCACCAGAACATTTTGGCGCCCACCGTGGGGCTGCGGTAAAACGATTCCCAGCCTACCACACATTGCAGACAGGAATCCCCCCAAATGGTAGGAGAAACTCCAAATCATGGCACTCCTGGCTCAGGGATGACCCTAACTGAAGCCGTCAATGAACTCAGGCGACTTCAAGCCCAGATAACAACCTTGAACCAAGAGAAAGCCAACAAAGAAAACGATCAGGATGAGGATCAAATAAACGATTCTCAACCCCTCGCACAAGCCTTATGGGATGCTAAAGTCCCAGAAAATTTCAAAACACCGCACCTGCCGACGTTCGACGGAAAAACTGACCCTACCGAACACCTAATGGCAGTCGGGACACAAACCGCCATCATAGGCGCCGCAGAACACCTGAAATGCAAACTACTCTCAGGAACTTTGAAGGAGGCAGCGTTGAGATGGTATATGAACCTGCCAAAGAACTCCATTGAAAATTGGTTGGATTTCCAACGCAAATTCATCCAACAGTTCTCAGGATCAAAACATATCAAGGTCACCGCCACCAGCCTGTTCACCACTCGCCAAAACTACGCCGAGACTCTGCGCGAATATCTGGCCAGATTCTGCGAAGCAACCATCAAAGTATCTAATCCTAACCAGGAAATGTTCGTAGCAGCATTCCATAACGGTTTAAAAGCCGGCCATTTCAACGAATCCCTGGCTCAGAAGCCAGCGACCTCGATGCAGGAGATCATCAAGAGGGCAGAATGTTACATCAAAGGCGAGGAAAGCAACGCCGAGAAAAGGTCTAGGGACGCAAGAGAGAGAGAGAGCCATCCAACAAGAACAACAAAGTCCCGGACACATATCCACCGCGACGGCGTCAACCATATCACATAGGACATGATTCCCAAAGAAAACCATACCGTCAGCAAGTGAGACGAGACATAGACAGATTCCCGGAGAAAGAGTACACGCCTTTAAACAGAGCAAGAGTCTATATCCTTGACGAAATACTGGAAGCAGGACTCACCAGATTACCTCCTCAAAGAGGAAGGGAATTCCAGTTAGGGCAGAACACAAATGCGTGGTGCGCATATCACAGGTGTAAAGGACATGACACCGAAAAATGCTTCAGATTAAAGGACCTCATCGAGGAGTTGATAAAGAGCGGCCATCTAAGGAAGTTCCTGGATGATGCCGCCAACGGGAAAATCGTAGTCCCGAAAGCGCGAAGAGACCCGCAAAGAGACCAAGAAGGAAATCCGGAAGGAGAAAAGGTAAGGATAGCAGTCAACACAATTGCAGGAGGCTTCGCTGGAGGAGGCGAATCAAGTAACGCTCGCAAACGTTACGTAAGGCGATCAGAACTTGAAGCAAAGTTTGTAGGTCACACGTCGATTTCACCCACCCCAGATCTGTCTTTCACCAAGGAAGACAAAAGAGAAGTCATGCCACACGACGACGACCCGCTAGTGATCCAGGTCCAAATCTTGAATTGTGACGTGAAGAGAGTACTTATCGACTCAGGGAGTTCGGCAGATATAATGTACTGGGAAGCCTTTAAAGCCATGCAACTATCCAACGAGCACTTGCTACCTTACAACGGAACGTTAGTAGGTTTTGCAGGCGAACAGGTAGAAGTCATGGGCTACACCACACTGCTCACAACATTCGGAGTGAAGGACCAAGCCAAGACCATTAAAGTACGATATTTGGTAGTAAAGACCCCCTTCACATCGTACAACATCATCATTAGAAGACCAGCTTTCAACACCCTAGAGGCAGCCATGTCAACGCTGTATCTATCAATAAAGTACCCACTGGAGGATGGAAGAATAGGAACCATAAAAGGAGATCAAGCACTGGCGAGACGGTGCTATGAGTCAAGTCTGAAGATAAGATACAGAACCCTTAACACCCCAGACTCTGCTCGCCCTGTTCCTCAAAAGGGCGGAGTTAATATAATCAGTCCCCTAGATCTGGACCCAAGGGAGGAATTCCAAGATAGAAGGGTAAGTCCCATTGAGGAACTAGAGAAGGTCCAAATTGGCGAAGCAACTTACCAAACAACCAACATAGGCACATCTCTGCAGCCAGAAGAAAGAGAGAAGATCCTGGCGACACTAAAGAGAAACATAGACCTATTCGCATGGCATCCTTCAGACATGCCAGGGATAGACGAGACAATCATCACACACAAGTTGTCTATTTCCCCCGAGACAAAATCCGTCTCGCAAAAGAAAAGAAAAGTCGGCGAGGAAAGAAGGGCGACCATCATTGAGGAAGTAACAAAGTTAAAGGAAGCAGGATTCATAGAGGAAATCAAATACCCATCCTGGTTAGCAAACGTCGTGATGGTAAAGAAGGCGAACGGAATGTGGAGAATGTGTGTGGATTTTACAGACTTGAACAAAGCATGCCCAAAGGATCCCTATCCTCTACCCAACATTGACAGACTGATAGATGGGGCATCAGGATACAAGATGCTCAGCTTCATGGACGCATATTCAGGGTACAACCAGATCAAGATGAACCCCACCGACGCTCCCCACACATCGTTTATGACCAACACTTGCAACTATTTTTACAACGTCATGCCATTTGGCCTAAAGAATGCTGGAGCCACATACCAGAGATTGATGGATAGGGTATTTTCCGAGCAGATAGGAAAAAATTTGGAGGTGTACATTGATGATATGGTAGTGAAAACTACCGAAGCAAGCGAACACGATCAAGATCTAGGCGACATTCTCGCCTCAGTAAGAAAATACAACATGAGGTTAAACCCTTCCAAGTGCTCATTTGGAGTACAGTCAGGCAAATTCCTAGGGTTCATGTTAACTAACAGAGGAATAGAAGCGAACCCGGACAAATGCCAAGCGATCATAGACATGAGGAGCCCTACATCAGTCAAAGAGGTACAGCAGTTAACAGGAAGGATTGCGGCATTGTCGAGGTTTTTATCTTGCGCAGGAGAAAAAGCGTTTCACTTCTTCTCCACACTTAGGAAAAGTGAGAGGTTCGTATGGAGCACTCAGTGCGAGGAGGCCTTCCAAAATCTAAAAAAATTTCTCGCCTCGCCTCCAATTCTAACTCGCTCGGAGAAGGGTAACACCCTGTACCTATATCTCGCCGTTTCAGATAAAGCTCTCAGTTCCGCATTGGTACAAGAAATAAAGGGAGAAGAAAAGCCCATCTACTTTGTCAGTAGAACATTCAAAGGAGCGGAAGCTAAGTACCAAAAAATCGAGAAACTCTCACTGGCGGTAATAGTAACGGCGAGGAAACTAAGACAATATTTTCAAAGCCACAAAATCGTGGTAAAAACTGATTACCCCATCAAGAATGTGTTGAGAAAACTAGATTTGGCAGGAAGAATGGTGGCATGGTCAGTAGAATTGTCAGAATTTGACATAACCTTCTCTCCCAGAGGCGCAATCAAGTCACAAATACTAGTAGATTTCGTGCTAGAACTTACGACGCCAGCAGAGGAAAACAGTGAACAACCGTGGACTCTATCAGTTGACGGAGCCTCTAACATCAGAGGAAGTGGAGCCGGAGTAGTGTTGGAGGGCCCAGATGGAGTCCTCATTGAACAATCATTGAGGTTCGCTTTCAAGGCGAGCAATACCCAGGCGGAATATGAAGCCTTGCTCGCCGGAATGAAGTTAGCAAAGGAAATGGACATTACTGATCTTAAAGCAAAGAGCGACTCGCAATTGGTCACAAACCAAGTGTTAGGAGAATTTCAGGCTAAAGATCCACAGTTAATCAAATACTTGGAGAAGGTACGCAAGTTGGAAAATCATTTCAAATCGTTTGAGTTGGTTTACGTACCACGAGAGCAGAATGCAAGAGCAGATTTGTTGTCAAAACTAGCAAGCACTAAAAAGCCTGGAAGCTGTTGAAGTACAAAAGTAAGTATTTTTATATTATCGTCTCCACAGGGACTGGTGCAATATCGATGTCGTTCAACAATTAATATAATTTTAAGTAAGTTGTTTTAAACATATTGGTTTTGTAATTTCGAGTGCGAAAATATAAAGATTGCGATAAAATAGAGATTTAGATTTCAGAGGGAAAGAATTGCCGGGATTAGAGTTCACTTTATCAATCATATATATTGATTAAATCAAATGTATATAACTTTAGTGATTAATTAATATCTTCACATATTGCTCTTCAATGCTTTTCGTGTCCGAAAACATTGTGATATTTATTGTGTTGATTAATTTTCGATCTCTCGACTTATCGATCCACACAATAGCATTAAGTTTCAATATAAACGGTGAATATTAAAACCTTAAATCTATGTCTAGAGTTTAGAGTTTTAACATGTGATTATCCTAGATCTTTTGATCCAAACAACATATATCTATATCATTTAAATCATATGAATAACATGAAAAGCAAGGATAACACAAATAATAATAAATCAACTAGAATATATATATCAAAAGATTAAGATCAACATATAGTCATGATAAGTTACATCTAATCCCAACAATAAAAAGAGTTAGCCACTCATTGTCATGGTGGTAAACTTACAAATATGGATAGAGGAACAAAGAATGCACATCAATCCCTTGATCTCTCAAGTTGGATAGATCCACCTTCACTTTCCTATAACACTACACTTTTATGCCCTCAGATTTCTCTGTGTTTTTCCCTCTGGAAAGTTGTGTTTAATGGTCTCCTCTTGATGGCTATTTATAGGCGTGAAAAGCAGCTGGTCGCTCAGCTACCAACTGGTCGCTCAGCTACCAGCTTGTCTTGATGAAGGGTTTATCTGACACGTGTAAAAAGTTCAACTTGATGCCCAAGACTTCCTTCAGTTTGGTCGCTCAGCTATCAATTGGTCGCTCAGCTACCAATTTGCCTTGGTGAAGGGGTTACTTGACACGTGTAGAATTCTTTGCTTGTTGTTCAAGGTCTCCCTCATTCTGGTCGCTCAGCTACCACTGGTCGCTCAGCTACCAGCCTCTTGGAGAAGGAATTTATTTTTGCTCCTCTTTTGATCATACAAGCTTAAAAATTAGGATTAGGACATAACAATTATCTTTAGTTAAAATGTACAAAGTTTTGGGGTTTTAATTATAAAAATCTTTGAAAACAAGTTGATAATTGCCGTAATTGAGTATGGAATTATCGTTGTTTCTCCCCAACTTAAAACTTTGTTTGTCCTCAAACAAAAGTCCAAATTAAACTTTGAAAACATGGCTCAATCATCATTAGTGCACATTCAAGCTTTGTAATCAATCAAAAACTTTATATGTAAATCACTTCAAGTTTGCATGATTCAATGTGTTGCAAGTTCAAAATCAATCATTCATAATCATTAAAGAATCAAAGCATGAATTTGAAATAGTTTCGAAACTCGAGTAAGATTTCAAACTTTCCAAATTAACAACATAATCAACTAGAATAACAATCCTCACAAGTGTTTCAACTCAAGGGTGAAGTGTATCTCTCAATCCAACAATGTGTTCACAACAAATCAATTCAAACATGCATCTCAACATAATCACAAAATATGTTATCAATCATGGATCATTAAGGACTTTCTTAAGCTTGTAATGGGGCTAGGCTACAAGAAATCGTTGTTTTTCTTTGGATTCATAAAGCCTTAAGGATGAAAGAGCATAAACTTGAGTATCTTCATTACATAAACTATTACTCCTCTTTCACTTTCCCCATTCTTTGCTCTTGGTGATTCTTTTGTTTTGACACCATTTATATTCATTTCTTTTCTTTTGTAACACATTTTCTTTGATTTTCAATTGTGTGTCAAATGTCTTTCAATATTTTTCTTTTTCTTTTTCAATCACCATTTTCAACTACTTGTTACTTTTCTCAATTTGATCAAATAACCTCTTTCTCCCCAACTTGTTTTCAACCCTACATAAACTCAATGCTCAATCATCCTAAGACAAGGGTCAAGTCATTGTTTTTCTTTGTTGTGGTTCAAGGGTTCAATACAAACAGATTTTCAAAATTTTGGCTCAAGGGGGGTAACAAAGGATCACACTATCTCACAAGGTAGGTTATTTTAGGCTTAAGTAGTTGCACTCAAATAAAAACATGGCCTTGATCATTTCCATGACTTCAAACACATCAAGTAATAGCAAGATTCAGTTAAAATCAACAGAGTTAAACACAATTGCCGGCTCTCAAATATATAAACAATGGAAGGTTCACACAATCTCACCCGGCTATGTCTATGTGATTCATAATTAATCAATCATGTTAAGAAGGAAAGAATGAAATCAAATTGAATCAAGCTACTTAGTTCAAATTCATCCTATCATTCAAAGATAATCACAAACTTTTGACCTCAACTATAGCAATTCAAAGAAAATCATTCTACTCATGCATTTGCTTTTGATTAATCACAAACCTAGACATTTCAATTCATATGCACATTTAGCAATCACAAAGATTTAAACCATGTTTATTCAGTCAAAATTTGCAATGGAATATAAAACATGAATTCTAATGACTGAAATAAAATTGAAATAAAATTTCACTGTATATGGCGTGCTTTTAGTACTCTGTTTCTGCTACTCTCCCTCTTCAATACGTGTGGACTGTCCTCAGGCCAAGAAGATGAAGTTATGCCTGTATTTACAAGGTAAAACACACAGCCCTAGGCTTTTGTCAGAATTTCAGAGGTGATGATATGCTTAGTGATAATGGCAGAAACAAACTTTCAATTGGAATTCACACCAGTTCAAGGACTTTGTTTTCATAAGAGGCTGAACAAGTTCAAAAACTATTATAATATATAAGTAATTAAAAATGCTTTAAATAAAAGTAAAGGAAAGAAAATTGGGTTGCCTCCCAACAAGCGCTTCTTTTACGTCACTAGCTTGACGCCTTTTTGGTTAGGGTGGCCAAAATGAGACGGAAACCACATCATCCGTCTTTTTCCTTTGGTTTGGGAGGAACTCCATGAACTTTAGATATAAATGTAGCGGAGTCCATATCCTCCACAATTCTTTTTTATTGAACAAGGCACATATCTCATCTATGACTCGATCAATTTCCGCCTTGTGCTCCATCTCCTTCTTTAGCTCACATGGTATTTCCTTGCTAAATAATCCTTTATTTTCCTCTGCAACTATCATCACTTCTTCATTATCAACAGTGTTGGCCTCGTTCGTACATGGCCATTCTTGAGGAAGTTCTACTTCTTGTGGTGTCTCTATTTCTTTCACTATTTTCACTACACCACCTCTTTCAACTATTCTTTCTTCCTCACCTTTTTCAACAACTTCTTCCACACTCTCTCCACATTCCTCATTCTTTTTTAGAATATTATCTTTCTCATGAGTGGTTTGAGTGTTGGTTTGAACTTCCCTGCTTTGCTTATTAGCCATTTGCTTGATCATCTGGGCAAACTGCACATCAGTCATCGGAGGACAATGGCCAGTGGGATGATCTCCATCGCAAAGCTCACAATTAGAAACCTTGATTATATGGGAAAGTTGCACTTCAGTCAACGGAGGACAATGACCAGTGGGATGGTCTCCATTGCAAAGCTCACAGTATGCAACTTGTTTAGCTTTAATTGACTCTTCCTGTAGACTAATCAGTTTAGAAATTTGTTTTGAAAGTTCTTCCAATTTTTGAGTCAAAAAAATCTCTTCATGTGTTGGAGTCCTATGAAACTGTTGATATGATTCATACTCATCCGGAGTATAGAAGTTGTTATAACCACGATCAGTCATGGTTTTGTTTTTGATGATGAATCTGAAAAAGGATTGAACCAACAAGAGAAATGTTTCTTTGTCTAACAAAGAAGGATTAGTGCAAGAAACTATACAATATAAACAAATATATACAGATACTTAAAAGAATATAAATTGTTGCGATGCTCCAATATCTAAACGCCAGTCCCCGGCAAAGGCGCCATTTTGTTGAAGTACAAAAGTAAGTATTTTTATATTATCGTCTCCACAGGGACTGGTGCGATATCGATGTCGTTCAACAATTAATATAATTTTAAGTAAGTTGTTTTAAACATATTGGTTTTGTAATTTCGAGTGCGAAAATATAAAGATTGCGATAAAATAGAGATTTAGATTTCAGAGGGAAAGAATTGCCGGGATTAGAGTTCACTTTATCAATCATATATATTGATTAAATCAAATGTATATAACTTTAGTGATTAATTAATATCTTCACATATTGCTCTTCAATGCTTTTCGTGTCCGAAAACATTGTGATATTTATTGTGTTGATTAATTTTCGATCTCTCGACTTATCGATCCACACAATAGCATTAAGTTTCAATATAAACGGTGAATATTAAAACCTTAAATCTATGTCTAGAGTTTAGAGTTTTAACATGTGATTATCCTAGATCTTTTGATCCAAACAACATATATCTATATCATTTAAATCATATGAATAACATGAAAAGCAAGGATAACACAAATAATAATAAATCAACTAGAATATATATATCAAAAGATTAAGATCAACATATAGTCATGATAAGTTACATCTAATCCCAACAATAAAAAGAGTTAGCCACTCATTGTCATGGTGGTAAACTTACAAATATGGATAGAGGAACAAAGAATGCACATCAATCCCTTGATCTCTCAAGTTGGATAGATCCACCTTCACTTTCCTATAACACTACACTTTTATGCCCTCAGATTTCTCTGTGTTTTTCCCTCTGGAAAGTTGTGTTTAATGGTCTCCTCTTGATGGCTATTTATAGGCGTGAAAAGCAGCTGGTCACTCAGCTACCAACTGGTCGCTCAGCTACCAGCTTGTCTTGATGAAGGGTTTATCTGACACGTGTAAAAAGTTCAACTTGATGCCCAAGACTTCCTTCAGTTTGGTCGCTCAGCTATCAATTGGTCGCTCAGCTACCAATTTGCCTTGGTGAAGGGGTTACTTGACACGTGTAGAATTCTTTGCTTGTTGTTCAAGGTCTCCCTCATTCTGGTCGCTCAGCTACCACTGGTCGCTCAGCTACCAGCCTCTTGGAGAAGGAATTTATTTTTGCTCCTCTTTTGATCATGCAAGCTTAAAAATTAGGATTAGGACATAACAATTATCTTTAGTTAAAATGTACAAAGTTTTGGGGTTTTAATTATAAAAATCTTTGAAAACAAGTTGATAATTGCCGTAATTGAGTATGGAATTTAACTACTTTTTAGCACTTATCAGAAGCAACAGAACTTTCATTCAAGAAACCATTGCAAGTCCTAGCATCGCTGAAGAGACAGTCATGATGATCATTGAAGCAGAAGATTGGCGATCACCAATCATAAGATACCTTCAAAAAGACGAACTTCCAGCAGCAAGAGAAGAAGCATACAAGTTAAAGAGAGCAGCAGCATGGTACTCCATGCTAGGAGACAAACTCTATAAGAGAGGATTTTCAGGACCTTTGATGCTTTGTGTAAGTCAAGAAGAGGCCAAAGGAATCTTGGAAGAGATACATGAGGGATCATGTGGAAGCCACATAGGGGCGAGATCCCTGGCAGGAAAAATACTCCGAGCAGGTTTCTACTGGCCGGAATTACACAGCGATGCAGCCAGATACGTGAGGACATGTGACAAATGCCAAAGATTTGCGAACCTACACTACGCCCCAGGAGAACCACTGAAATCCGTCTTATCCCCGTGGCCCTTCTTCATGTGGGGAACGGACATCCTAGGGCCTTTCCCCGCCTCGACAGGACAAGCAAAGTGGATTATAGTGACAATTGATTATTTCACCAAATGGATAGAGACAGAAGCCCTCTCAAGCATTTCAGCTGATCAAGTTAAGAAGTTTTACTGGAGAAAGATCATCTGCAGATTCGGACTACCCAAATACATTGTCTCAGATAATGGAACTCAGTTTGCAAGCGAAAAAATGGTCCAATTCTGCAAAGGGAAAGGTATTCAGAACACTTTCATTTCCGTAGAGCACCCTCAGGCCAACGGACAAGCAGAATCCGCCAATAAAGTAATATTGAGAGCAATCAAAAGGAGAATCACAAGCAAAGGCGAGGGATGGGTTGCCCACCTTCTACCAATCCTCTGGTCATATCATACCACGCCCCAATCCTCAACGGGCGAGGCCCCTTTCACTATGGTATATGGAACAGACGCCATGATCCCAGCATAAATAAACCCCCCAAGCTGGCGAAGAGACACCCTCACCCTGGAAGAAAATTCAAAAGCATTGGAAGATAACCTAGATTTGTTGCAGGAATTAAGGGACAAAGCCCACTTTAGGGAATTCGTTTCCAAGCAACGAGCAGCCAGAAGGTACAACACTCGAGTTATAGCAAGGAGATTCATAGAAGGAGACTTAGTTCTAAAAAGACCTATGGGAAAGGACAAGGGAGGAAAGTTAGCAGCAAACTGGGAAGGCCCCTTCAGAATCAACGAAGCATTCGAAGGAGGAGCGTACAGACTGGAGACGATGGAAGGAGAAGTCTTGCACAGAACATGGAACGTGGCTAATCTCAGGTTTTATTACAGTTAACCGCCACATAAAGCAAGAAAAGCAGCGCCACGGCGTACAGCATTCTAAATGTTATTTTATGATTAAGTCACGGCACATGTATGATCAAAATGTACTAAAATCTTTCGTTCCAATTAATAAATAGCGGCGGGACACTCTTTTCTCCTATGAAAATAGGAGTTTTTATTGAGGCCCACCGTTTTAAAATTTTTTGTTTTGTGAGGAATTGATATATATGCTTGTGACACGATCGGAAAAGAAAAACGAGTTGAAACACCATGGCGTTATCCGTGAATCTTACGAGTAGGAAACGTCAGAAATAGAAACGGCGATATCCGTAAATCTTACGAGTTGGATACGACGGAAACGAGTTGAAACACCATGGCGTTATCCGTGAATCTTACGAGTAGGAAACGTCAGAAATAGAAACGGAGATATCCGTAAATCTTACGAGTTGGATACGACGGAAACGAGTTGAAACACCATGGCGTTATCCGTGAATCTTACGAGTAGGAAACGTCAGAAATAGAAACGGCGGTATCCGTAAATCTTACGAGTTGGATACGACGGAAACGAGTTGAAACACCATGGCGTTATCCGTGAATCTTACGAGTAGGAAACGTCAGAAATAGAAACGGCGATATCCGTAAATCTTACGAGTTGGATACGACGGAAACGAGTTGAAACACCATGGCGTTATCCGTGAATCTTACGAGTAGGAAACGTCAGAAATAGAAACGGAGATATCCGTAAATCTTATGAGTTGGATACGACGGAAACGAGTTGAAACACCATGGCGTTATCCGTGAATCTTACGAGTAGGAAACGTCAGAAATAGAAACGGTGATATCCGTAAATCTTACGAGTTGGATACGACGGAAACGAGTTGAAACACCATGGTGTTATCCGTGAATCTTATGAGTAGGAAACGTCAGAAATAGAAACGGTGATATCCGTAAATCTTACGAGTTGGATACGACGGAAACGAGTTGAAACACCATGGCGTTATCCGTGAATCTTACGAGTAGGAAACGTCAGAAATAGAAACGGCGATATCCGTAAACCTTACGAGTTGGATACGACGGAAACAGGTTGAAAACCCTAGGCGTTACCCTTTAAACTTTTCAGTGGGGGGCGTCCAGAAAATTAAAATCGGGTTGAAAATCCTAGGCGTTACCCTTTAAACTTTTCAGTGGGGGGCGTCCAGAAAATCAAAGCATGGTTGAAAGTCCAAAACGTTACCCATAAAGCTTACGAGTTGGGAACGAAGAAAAGAAAAAGAAGTACATATCAAAATGTCAAGGCGTGACCTATCAGAAGGGAGACGCCCAAAAAGAACGTTACAGAAAACGAGTAAAAACAAAGGTAACTCAACATATATTATTTCGGTTATTTATTTCATCATAAAGGCAGGCAGGCAGGATTACTGTCCAAAGAATCACGAAGAAAGCGTGCAAAGCAAATAGATCAAAAGGCGACAGAGTCATTCAAAATCTGATTTCATTCATTGAAGTTAGGATACAAATTCAAAGAAAACTACATCAAATTTGGATACAAATTCAAAGAAAATTACATCAGATCGAGATACAAATTCAAAGAAAACTACATCAAAACTACATCAAATTCAAAAGGATGTGCGAAGTATTAATACAATAAGCATCAACACTCGCATAATCCAAAAGGACCCCACAGTTCCTGGCATTATATTTCCACTTTTGCCCAGGTGAACCAAGGGATCCTGATCCATCATCCTCACCCACAAGAGGTGTTACTTAGAAGATTTCATCTTCGAAGATTTCGGCGTCTTCGCCGCGGATTCCACAGTAATCTGGGAACCTTCTTCCTCGCCAGGAGGAGATCCATAAGCATAAAACTCCTCAGGAACGTAAGTCTTCAAGAACTCAGCATAATCTTCATCAATATCGTCAGAACTCGAAGAACTCGGCAAAACAGAAAGGTTTTTCGCCTTAACCTTCCTTAACGCTTTGGCACGTCTGGATTTGGAAGTAGATGCATCCAATTTCTTCTTACCCTTCTGGGATTTAGACCTCTCAATAACGTCTTTTTTAGAACAATTCCTATCCATCTCAGAGTATTAAACGAAGAAGAAGAGAGATAGCAATATAGAGATTGTGCTTATGAAAAGAGAAGGATAACGGTATTTATAAGCAGAGATCAAAGAAACCTTGCACAAATAACTGTATCCGGAAATAAATGAGGAGACAGTTACAACCACCGCAATAAAGGGGATTGGCCGGTTCAACAGGCGTACGCGAAATTCAAGGAAGACTCAACGGAAAATTCTGACCGGTCAAAGCATAGGAAGTCACGCCACATGGGGCGTTACCTTGTATGGCGCCATTAAACTACGCCTGATCTCGCCGCTCAGCAAAAATTAGAGAAAACGCACATACAATTGAAACGACAGAGTATAACAGTTAATATCAAGTCGAAACGGAACAGAGGAAGTGAAAATAAAAAGAGCATCTATTAAAAGCAAAAAAGCCTCAGAAGGGCACCCAAATATTGTCATTACAAAATATCACAAACCCACGTAGGGGCAATCATCATACAAACAACAAACAACGAAATCTAACATAAAAGAGAAGAAGGAGGAGATTATTCCTCAGCTGGCGACGCTTCAACAGGCGATTCTTTGGTTGATTTTTCATCGCCCGGCGAGTCCTGGACTATCCCAGCAGGGGCAGGGGACACCAATTTGCCGCCATCTATAACCAGCATAGCATCGGCCTTACCAAGAAGATCTTTATCAATGTCAGGGAAGAGAACCTTCACCTGATCCAGCGCAAGTTGGAAACCTTCTTCATACTGCTCCCCAATGGTCTCCTCCAAACCATCTTTCTCAGATTCCCACTTCGCCTTCTCCTGCCTCAAAGCAGCCAGTTCACTAAGAGCCGCCTCATTATCTTTGGCCAAAGCTTTAATGCGTACATCCTTAGTCTCGACCACAGACTCATGATCCTTCTTGGCCTTCGCCAACTCCTCTTGGTGCTTCTTGGTCAACTTGGTGACCTCCTCCTCATTCCTTTCCTTCAGGGCCTTCACATCGCCCTCACATCTCTCCTTGGCAGCCTTCACGTCTTCCTCGAGGGTAACCAGATTTTTCTCCACCAAAGCCGCTTTCTCTTTGGCATTAGAAAGTTCAGCTCTCTGACGGGACGCCAAAGCATAGTTCAGAAGAAGACCCTTGAGTTCATAGTCAAGAGCCAACCTCATCAGTTCTTCGGATCCTGTAGTATCAAAGCGAGCAGAGTTCCCCGCCATATCCACCAACCTTGCCAGGAATGCCTCAGGGTCAAAGAGTGGATCCCAGGGCGAAGCCCCTCCAGTCGGGCTCGCCTCGACAGTTAACCTCTCAGCTGCAGGAGAAGCCTCTGTTACCGGATCTTCAATCTCGACCAAGTCTTTGTGCACCTCCGTCATATCCACGTCCTTCTTCGCCTTCCGAGACAAGACTCTCGACTTCTTCTTGGCCGGAGACTTAACTTCTCCCCCAGCATTTGCAACCTGACCAACGGCAGCAGAATTAGAACCAGAAGCCTTCACTTGGATGCTGGTCCGAGAGTCACCACCTTTCCTCTTCTTCTTGTCCACCTCGCCAATCTCCAACTGAGTAAGGGCGTCCACAGTATCACCAGCTTTCTCCTTCTCAGCCTGGGCCTTCCTCGCCCTCGCCTTCTCTAAGAACTGAACCCTCTGAGCAGGAGTAAGAGTCGACATATCTTCTACAAAAGAAAAAGAGAAAGTTAGCCACATAAAATTAACGAAAAGCGATAAAAGACATGTCATGTAAAAGGGCGACGAAGTTCACGAAGTAACTTACTGAGATATTTTTCTAGGACAGCGGGAGCACGATCGGCATCTAGAAGGTCCCTAGGGCTCATTTGGTTTAGAGATTCCAGATAAGCCACTGAATCCCTCTCAAAATCACTCAGCCTTTCGTACACGGCGCCCCTAATCAGCCTAGGGATGGTCGTCCAATGAAAGGGGAAAAGGGGAGTATCATCATCAGCGTACATTACACCCTGGCAACCTTCTCTGCCCCGCACACGCACAAAGGCCTCCTTATAGTTCTTATAGTTTGAACTATACAGAGTAAACAAACCCCTATTGGGCTGAGCGCTCAAAGAAACTGCGTTATTGGGAAACAAACTCTTTATGTGTTAGAAGGAAAAGAAGACGGCCACAAAAGGCTCAGAAATGTCAAGGCCGAAGCAAACCAGCTCAAAGGCTTTGATGAAAGACCAACTATTAGGGCTAAGTTGAGTGGGAGCGACATTAAGGACCCTAAGCATTGACTTTTGGAACTCGGTGAAAGGGAAATACATGTGGAAGTCTTCTATGAACCTAGTGTACATATAGAACGAAGTTGGCTCAGATCGAGTCACGCCGGTCACATACTCTCCCTCATCCACCGGCTCTAATACGACGTCATCTTCATTGAATGTCCCGGAAACATCGTATATCTCTCTGAACTTCGCCACATCCTCAGCACTTCGATAGGTTGAAGAAACCTCCATCGCCGTAACTTCCGACCCTACAGCAACTAGGGCAAGCGACTCGTCTCTTCGTTTTCATGTGAAAGACGAAGGAGAAATTAGAACACAATCACTACTGTGTCCACTGCTACTACTACCATTATCATCACTATTACTACTCTCAAACTCGCTAGGGCTAAAGTTTTCCCCCAAAACTTCGGCACAATAGCCACTGTAATTGAAAGAGCCATCAGGCCTAGTAAAGTGTTTACGAATCTGACGCTCTAAAGGACACCCAATAATGAGAGGACGAGAAGGGTCTCTCTCACCTACGTCGCTAAAATCTCTCAAAATAACCATTTTCTGGAAACCCTAGAAATCTGATTGCAAAATCGAAAATAAAAAAAAGAAGAGGGAAATATCAGTTATACCTGGTTACTAAGGGACGGTTACCACTTGGAGAATCAAAGAGAACGTGGCTGGTGGGAAACTCGCGAAAGAAGTGGAGAGCGGTTACTAGGAAGTTACAAAGAATTTCCCGTAACGCAAGAAAACGAAGAGCAAGAGAAAAAATTCTTCAAGTGTTTAATCGAAATGGAGAAAACAATGAAGGAAAGGCAACGTATATATAAGATCAAAACATCGGTTGAGAAAATAAGCGTCGATTGAAAAAGTAATTTCGAAAAGTCGAAACGTTTCGAAAAAGTAAAGTATTGCGATGACTGACGCGTGTCCTGAGGCGAGGTGCAATCTCGACCACACCAGAGGTCACGCCTAAAAGCTTCATTGATCACGGAATAAGAAGTACAACATTGAAGGAAATAGAAAACACAAAATACAAAGGTCCCAAGGTACAATGCAACTAAAAAAGTAAGAAATCCTAAACACTAAGAAAGGAAACTACTTAAGCGACAGCATAGGCCGCGGCGACGGTATCAGCCTGCAAGTCATCAATCTCACTCTTGTACTTCTTGGCGACCTCCAGATCAGGGCAAATTTTGTCTTGGTCGTCATGCAATCTATCCACTTTCTCCCTAAGGCGAGCCAAGGAAGAACGGGTCCTGATGAGCCTAGCCACGTCGTACTCGATATCCAATTGAAGGTTCCTTTTCCTCTTCATCAATGGACGGAGTTCCTTCTCCAGTATCTCAATACGGTTCTCAACGGCCTCTTCAGCAGACAGGTTGAGGTACAAAGATTCTTCTTGCAGATCAATGCTATCCTTGGTGACATATATTTTCTTATCTAGCGTATCCTCAAGTGCGGTATAGCAATCGAAAACTGCGTTGGTGGTTTCAATAAAAGCAGCATCCTTCTCCAACCTCTTGGACAATTCCAAGGCCAGTTCCAAGAAGACTTTCTGCTCGCCAGTTAGACGCCATTTGTAATCATTAAGCTCTTCAACATAACTCTGGAATTCCCCCACATTGTCCAAAAGATCCTCAATATTCTCCTCGGCCTTGTCCCTCACTCGCCTAATAGCAGGCATAGCAGGTGATTCTAACACAGGGATGGTGTTATCCATATTTAGAAAATAGCAAAGGCACTGAAGTTAAAAGATATGAGGAAGATATGAGCAAGACTCCAGATCGTACTAGGGGTTATTTATAATGAAACGGCGATACGCACGAAAGCAAGCAGTGGGCGGTTACCCCCCACGATCACCACGATCATAGCGTCCATTATAATCACCACTTCGCCTCTTTGAGCCTCGTGCTTGGGGCTGTGGACTGTACAAAGGCCCAAAAATAAATGCTATAGGCCCAATGATCAAATGGCCCAATTGCACAACCCATCAAATTCAAATAAGCGAACTTGGCGGCAAAGCAATGCAGGGGCGACACACTCTACGGACGGCGCCCTCGCGCCAGAAGCAACCATTCTTGTGAAGATTCAGTATACAGGTCGACACGTGGAAGGAGGTAACCACCCCTTACCACCATGATCTCCTCCATAGCCAAGGAATAACCACCCATCACCACCACGTGGAAGCGGTGGAAAAAGAGGAAGAAACCACCGAAATCATGGGGTATCCATGGTCGTGGCTCTAGATAACTACCATTTGTAAATTCTATAAATAGGAGCTTATGCTTCATTGTAAAGGGTTCACATTTTTTCATGATATAAGAAATTTCTCACTTCTCACATACGATATATATTATTTAGCACCCCCCTTATTTGTTCACCAGAACAAAAACATATAAATACGGTCAAAACAAAACATATAAATAGTTCATTTAATCAAATATGTGGAGGTAGTACTAGACTACTACCGTGCGATACACAAATTACGTAGAAGACAAATTTTAAAATGGACCACTTCATCAAGTGGTTTATGGTGGACCAGTTATGAATTACACGATAACGAATACGATTTTCACAAAATCCACCTTTGGATTGAAAGTTTGTTTCATATAGATCATCCATAAAAAAATTTAGAAAAATTGAAAATCATTTGATATGTTATTAAGACTCATTAAGATTAATGGTTTATAAATTTTTATTAAATACCGTTAATCTTGATAAGTTTCAATAACATATCAAATTATTTTCAATTTTTCTAAAAATTTGTTTGGATGATCTATATGATATAAATTTTCAATCCAACGGTTGATTTTGTAATATTCGTATTCGTTATAGTAGTATCGATCACTTGTTCATGGTGGACCACTTGTGAAGGTAGTCCACCATAGCATTAGCCTTATGTAGAATATTGGCCCCGTTTGTTTCGAATTTTTTTAAAAATGGATTTTATAGTGTTACATAATTTTGTGTAAAAAAAATTACAAAGAATTTTTTTTATAAAAGCTTCAAATGAAAATTTGGTTTGAACAGTTATTCTTAAAATGTCATTTTAGGTATTTCATCATTTTATTGAATTTTTTTTTATATCAAAATTTCAAAAAAAAAATCACTTAATTTGAAGCTATTTCAAATAGATTTTCATAAAAATCATTTTTGAAATACAACTTTTTGAAAAAATTACGATTTTAACTATGTTTTGATCTTCAATAATGTATGTTTATGTTATCTGGAGGGCGCGCGATAAATTTAGGGGGTGCGTGAGTAATTTGGGGGGCACAAGACATCTGGGGGGCGCGCGAGAAATATAAGGGGTGTGTGAGTAATTTGGGAGGGGCGCGAGCAAAATGGAAGTGCACTAAGCAATTTTTCCTCATTTATGCATGGTGCATAATAACCACACCCGAAAATAATTAAATTCTAGTTAAATAAATAATTCTAAAAATCGGGGTGTTATACCGCATCATTGGTATCTTTATTCTACTATGTTGCCAACTTTTGCTGCATTGATCACTTTCTTACTATTTTTACCTTTTCCATTTACTTTTGACTTATAATATAGATTGGAAAAAAAGAAAATGAATTTTTTTTCCTTGTGGAGAAAAAGATAAATATTTGGTAAAAACAATAGTAGTGATAGTAAAAATAAAAAATTCATAACCACGAACTTTAAATGGAGGATGCATATTAAAAGGTGTCATTTAAAAATTACCAGGTGACCCTAAAATATAATACAGTAGAAGTAACAATACCCACACCACACCCATAGATTTTCAAAAGTGAAGAATATGAGGGTGCATTCACACAGGGACAAAACCATGGACGGATAAGGCCGCACCCAACAGACACATACACACACTAGACCAAAACTTATGCCCTTAGGATTTAACTCTAGGGGCTTGATGAATTGCACGTATGATTATTTGTTACTTTGAAACATTAGGATTTAAGAATGCTAACAATTACATTACTTTCATTATTGTTGTTTGTCACTTGTAAACTATTAGTAGTAATTTCATATATTGTTTGTTGTTTACTTGAATCACGATGAATTTTTTTTTTAGAACAATTAGTAATGATGTAATTTTAACTCATTTTCAACAAATGGACGACAAACTATTTTCTTTGTAAATTTAGTTGCTACGACTATTTTTAGTATAATTTTTTTAGTAAATTTAATATAATTTAATTCTTGGCAAAAAAATTGTAGCTCCACCGATAATTTATGTTTGGATCGCCCCTGGATGGAACTAGAAAAAAATGATCAAGGGTGGCGGAAATATAAGATCATAAACAACATTAATAATACTATCTCCGTCCTAATATATAAGATTTTTTTACAAAATTTTGTTGTCTCATTTTATAAGATCATTTTCAAAATCCAGAATCCAAAATTTTAGTAATGGTAAAAATGGAGAAAACAAAAAATGAAAAGGATCTTGATTCTTTATATATTGGGACGTAGGTAGTAATTATTTAAAAGTATTTAGACGAACTGGTGTGAGTCTCTTCTAAGTTATGGGTTCGAACTTTAGTTTGAGCATATAATAGCGTTAAAACTCTTATGAAGAGTTTACCGCTCACTTCGATCTCACAAAGCTTGAGTGATTAATTAGTGCAGCAATTGTGCACGGAAGGAATGAGAATAGTATGCCATTAGTGCTGAGAGTATATATTTCTTAATTTTAACCAAGTAACTAAGTAGGGGGGATGGGGGGTATAGGCTGTTGGAAGGGGTGTATTAAAAGTAAAATAGTAGTGTTCTTGAGGCCTAGAGCTGGCGCGGGGAGCAGCTGCCATAGCGTGGGGGGCAATTGGCATTTTCATTTTAGGTTTCTTTTGGGCGCGGGGCACCATTTGATGGAGTAATTAATAACTAGTTTAATACTTGTGTGTTCGCAGTGATATTTTTTATTGTAAAAAATATCATATAGTGCAAAATTAGTTTCGTTATACAATTACTCACCAACATTGATGTCTAGTATAGTTATAAGTATAATATTTATAAAGAATAATTTGTTTATATGTGAATAATATTAAACTTAATTTAGAGGTGATATTTTAATATAACAATTACTCATACATGTCATATAAAAGATAAAAGAAAAAAAAATTATTTCTTAAACTGCTGCCAGCACTGAAGCAAAAACAACACGAATGACTCTCAATGATAGATAAATAAATAAATAAATAAAAAACAGCTAACTATTTGAAATGAGATACTCAAAAAGAAACAAAAACTTCATTAGAAAACAAAAATCGTAATTCAATAATTTACATATGAGAATATAGATTGGGAAAGAGGAAGAAGATGGATGGTTTTTTATAATTTATTTTATAAATCAGATATCCTCTGCACACAACTGTAGAAATTAATCCCTCAAGTCTTGCGAGACTCAAATGGAAGGTAAACTCTTCTAAGAGTTTTAATACCCTATATATACCCAAGTCATAGATCAAACTCAAACTTTGATTAGACTAGAAGTGACCCATATCACCTACCTTCTCTAAGTGCTCTTGGGTAGATGGATTTACTTTTTCTAAAGAAAGATTTCTACAATCTAAAAGAAAAGGAAAAAGAAAAAGAAAAAAGAGTGGAAATTAATTAAAGGTGGAAGATGGATGATTACTTTTGCTAAAGAAGAGATTTCTACAATCTAAAAGAAAAAGTGAAGGGACTTGGGTGGGTTAATTCGTAGTATAGGCTCTTAAGGGTGGGTTTGGTAACACAAATAAGTTATTCAATAATCGATCTCTAAAGTATATGCACCAGTCATGATCGATCTCAAGGCCAAATGGTTAAGGGGTCCAAATATTTACCACTTGTGCGACACTATCTTGGTATATTTTTAATATTTTAATTTTGTAAAATGAAGGAACACTTATATTTAGATTACTTTGAAACAAATTAAAATAAGAAAGTACACTATTTTTTTCATGGATAAGATCACTCGAAAAATTGAAGTCTTGAACTCAAAAAATAGCTTATGACATATCTGTAAACTTTTTTTTTTACGTAAAAACATTTTATTTTATTTTGAAGAAAAATTATATTCATTAGAGACAAAAACAAAATAGAAGATTTTGAGAGAGAGAGAGAGAGAAAACTCTCGGTGTTGGAGAATGAGAAACGACAAGTACTTCTCATCCCACTATTAAAAATACACATTGACAAATTAAAATTTGAATTCCAACAGCGAGAGTTATTCTTATTTTCATATTTTATCACGAGGAAAACTTATTCAAAATTTTATCTAGCACGCAGAAACGTGATCTCCATGATGAAAAATGTATGTAGATCATAGTGAGAACTAAGCACATAAATTTAATTGATATTCATTAAAAAATATAGAATTAACAACTATTTTTTGTTGATGAAACCTCTATAGAATCATGTAATGGAGACGGAAGAGACAGAGAGAGAGAGAGAGAGAGAAAGAAAGAGAGAGAAATATCTTAGTGGTGTAGAATAGAAAACGGGAAGCACTTTCCACCCGACTATTAACAATACACATTGACTAATTAAACTTTGAATTCTGACTGCGGGGGTTATTCATATTTTCATATTTAATATTTTATCACGGGGATCATTTATTCAAAATTTTATTTAGCACGATAAAAAGTGATCCCCGGTGATAAAAAGTGTATGTAGAAGACAGTGATAACTTAACACGAGAATTTTATTGATATTCATTAATAAAATAATATAGAATTAGCAACTATTTTATTGTTGATGGAGCCCTTATAGAGTCATGCGACGGAGACGAGAGAGAGAGAGAATCTCTCAGTGGTATATAATAGGAAACAGGTAACAATTTCTGCCCCACTATTAAAAATACACATTGACTAATTAAAATTTGAATTTCGACTAAGGAAGTTTTTCCATATTGTGTATCTATCGCACTTTCATTATATTACATATGGCTTATGAAATCTATGGAAAATCTAAAATAAATTAATATAATTTTGAAATTTTATAATTTATGCTATTTTAAACTTTCCATAACCTTCGTTAACTTTTTTAAGAACCTTAATTTATTAATGTTAGTGGAGAGATTCACACATAGGTTTTCCCATTTGACGCTCACGCGTGAAGATTGCTTCTTTGTGGTACTGTGAAAAGAAAAAAATTTGAGAATAGAAACAGGGTCAAAGTATGTTAATATTCATTTAAAAAATAGTATAAACTTTACAATTATTTTTTGTTGATGAAGTCCTACAGAGTCCTATGTTAAAGATATATCGTATTTTCATACTCAAATAAACTAAAAGAAATTAATCTCATAGACAATTGAAAAAATGTATATAACCTTCTAAATAATATAAAATGAAAGAAAGACATGGAGAATCTTCAAAAGAAAAAATAACATATGAAAATAAATATTATTGAAAAAAATAAAAATTATCCCGTGTTTGCCAATGAACCTAATGTAAATTTTCTATAAAGAGTGGGCTCGAGATGAAAAAAAATAAAAAAAAATATGGTATATTTTAATTTTATGTGTACGGTCCCAAAAAATCTTAAGGTCATGAAAAATCAAAGCATATTTTCCTTTGACAATGGAGTTTATAATTATTTTATATTTATAGGATCACTATATAGTTTCGGGGATGAAGATGAGATAAAGAATTTATCTCATAATAGTGTAAAATGGGAAGTGAAGTAATACTCTTAATCACGCTTTATTCTATAACGTCGTTAAATCTATATCATGCAAAACATATCTCAATTTTATCTTAGAATTTTAAACCAAATTAATCAAAAAATATATCAAAATAAACAAATAAATAATATTAAAAAAGAAAATAATCCCGTGCAGGGCACGGGCTAACATACTAGTATATATATATATATATATATATATATATATATATATATATATATATATATATATATATATATATATATGAAAATATACCGGTACGTCATTAAATTAATATATGTAAATTATCATTATAAGAAATCATTTTTTATTATTAGAAAAAGAGTTAAATATGTTTTAAGTCCCTACATTTTGGCGGACTTCTAAAAATAGTTTCTACATTTTTTATATTATATTTTTAGTCCCTCACATTTTTGTTGTTTTCAACATTGGTCCTTAGTGTGAAATTATGGTTGACTAGGCAGATGAAAAATGTCATATAAATGTTACACTAACTCATTTAATGCTTACTCTTTGCGCGCCCACGTCATTAAATAAGTCATTGTCGTATCTATGTGCCATTTTTCCTCTATCTAGTTAATAAAAATTTCATAGTAGGGACTAATGTTGGAAAAGGAAAAAACGTGAGGGACTAAAAAAGTCTGTCAAAAAGTAGGGACTAAAAATATATTTAACCCTTAAAAAAATTATAATAACTAAATATTATTTATCAAAACTGTCAAAAATATAAAATTTAATATTTTTTTATAATTTTATTCATCATAATAATCAATATTAAATTTTTTTTTATGAAAAAATGTAAAAATTATTGTAACACTTATAAATAATGAAATTGTGTTTTTTCCTGTGATATTATTATCTCTAAAATATAATAATCTGGTAATAGCTTTTTAATTCATAAATATAATTTCTAAGTTATCAATATAATGATTTAATATACCGGAACTAGATTAATAAGTAATTGAATTGGTCCAACAGATTAAATCTTAATCCGAAAGATCACACTAATTGAACATTCAGTTCCGTTTTTAAAACATTGATTAATGTATAAGAGGGTAATGACATTGTGTTGGTAGCAACTATATTCGTCACAAGGAGATCTCCTTCAACTCTCATTTAAACCAATGTGAAATTCCATTCATTTTTAAAGTAAAAAAGTGCTTTTTTTTAGCTATAAATATCTGCAACACTAGCTAAATACATATAGTCCAATCAAAACAAAGTATCTTAATTAAGTCTTGAACCTAAATTTCCAATGCTTGTGTTCATGAAGTGTGTCCCGTTTTGGGTGTTCTTTTCAATGTGCTTTTGTACACTCATGACTACTACTACTTCCACTTTACAAAGTAGAGAAGAAGCAAGTGCTTTGTTGAAGTGGAAATCAAGTCTTGACAACCAAAGCCAAACCATACTATGTTCATGGAATGGCAATAATTCATGCAACAACTGGCTTGGAATTGCATGTGATGAAGATTTCATATATGTTACTAATGTAAATCTCATAAACATGGGATTGAAAGGTACACTCAAAAGTCTTAACTTCACATCACTTCCAAATATTCTTACTCTTAATCTTAGTTCCAATTTCTTGAATGGAAATATTCCTAACCATATTGGAATGTTGTCCAAACTTTGTCATCTTGATCTTAGTCGCAATCTTTTCTTAGGAGCAATTCCATATGAAATAACACATTATTTGACCAGTCTTCAAATTTTAGATTTGTCTTTTAATTTTCTTAATGGTATCATTCCTAAAGAAATAGGTTCATTAAGGAATCTAAGAAATTTATATCTTAATGCAAATAACCTTTGTGGAAGTATTCCTAAAGAAATTGGAAAGTTATTGAACATAGAATCTCTATTTCTTAGTAGGAATAACCTTTATGGGTCTATTCCTCAAGAAATAGGGAAATTAGTAAACTTAAAATTTCTATTTCTTCATCGCAATAAGCTTTCTGGAACTATTCCTCGAGAATTTGGCAAGTTATTGAAAATAGAGTATCTACTTCTTAAAGGTAATATTCTTTCTGGTTCCATTCCTACCGAAATCGGAATGATGAGATCTTTGACTCAAATTGATTTGTCAAATAATACTTTCTCTGGTAAAGTCCCACCTTCAATTGGAAACTTGAGCAATTTACAAATTCTTCACATTGAAGAAAACCATCTAAGTGGGACAATTCCGACAGGATTGAGTTTGCTTGCTAATATGAAAGTACTCTTTGTATATGATAACAATTTCATTGGTGAGTTGCCTCATAACATTTGCTTTAGTGGAAACTTGACATCCATTATTGCTTCAAATAACCATTTTACTGGCCAAGTTCTAAAGAGTTTGAAGAACTGTTCTAATCTTATTAGACTTAGGCTTGATCACAACCATTTTGATGGAAACATAACTGATGATTTTGGTGTATATCCAAATTTGAAGTTCATGGAATTGGATCACAATAATTTTTATGGCCACCTTCCATCCAACTGGGGAAAGTTTCATAACTTGACACAACTTCACATCTCCAAAAATAATATATCGGGTTGTATACCACCCGAACTCGGTGAAGCATCTAGCCTGTATTCAATTGACTTATCTTCAAACCATCTTACAGGAAATATTCCAAAGGAGTTAGGCAATTTGACTATGTTGGGCAAACTTTTTTTATCGAACAACCATCTTTCTGGTATTTTTCATCCACAAATATCATCGTTAAATGGACTTGAAACCTTAGATGTTGCATCAAATAATCTAAGCGGCTTCCTCCCAAAAGAACTTGCCAAATTGCCTAACTTATGGAACTTAAATTTGAGCCATAATAAATTCAAAGGAAATATACCTGTTGATTTTGGAAATTTTAAAAAACTTCTATTTCTTGATCTTAGTGGAAATTTTTTGAATGGAACCATACCACTAATGCTTGGAAAGCTTCAACTCTTAGAAACATTGAATATTTCACATAACAATCTTTCTGGATTTATCCCCTCTTCCTTGGATCAAATGATTAGTTTGTGGTTGGTTGACATATCATATAACCAGTTGATGGGTGCACTTCCAAATACGCGAGCATTCAATAACGCTACTTTTGAAGTGTTGAGAAATAATGCAGGCTTGTGCGGTAATGTTTCTGGCTTGAAGCCTTGCATAAAACCAACCAGTGGATCTCATAATAATGTGATTAAGAAAGTGATATTTTTCATAGTTTTACCTCTAGCACTAGGAACTCTAATGCTAGCGATCATTTGTTTCAAATTTTCGTATTGTTTCTGTCATTCGTCAACCACAAGAGAAAACCAGGACGGAGGAAACATCATTGCTCCTAAAAATGTATTTACAATATGGAGTTTTGATGGAAAAATGGTGTATGAGAACATTATTGAAGCCACAGAAGATTTTGATGACAAACATCTCGTCGGGGAAGGAGCGAATGGAAGTGTTTACAAAGCAGAGTTGCAGACAGGTCAGGTAGTTGCTGTTAAAAAACTCCATTTAGTAGCGGATACAGAGAACCCCAATCTAAAATCATTCACAAATGAGATCCAAGCTCTAACAGAAATTCGGCATCGCAACATTGTGAAGTTATATGGATTTTGTTCACATTCACACTTATCGTTTTTGGTTTACGAGTTCATGGAGAAAGGTAGTTTGGAAAAGATTTTGAACGATGATGATGAAGCAATTGCATTTGATTGGAATAAGAGGGCAAATGCCATTAAAGATGTAGCTAATGCTTTATGCTATATGCATTATGATTGCTCCCCTCCAATTGTTCATCGAGATATATCGAGCAAGAATATTCTTTTGGATTTAGAATATGTGGCTCATGTCTCCGACTTTGGAACGGCTAAGCTTCTTAATCTTAATTCATCCAATTGGACCTCTTTTGCAGGCACATTTGGATATGCTGCTCCAGGTTAATTTTCTTTCTATGGACTAATTAATTATGATATTACACATTTGTAATTTGTCTTTGCTAATCATATTTCTCCGTCCTAAAATAAGTATCGCACTTTGTCTGTGTACTGTACACTATTCATATAACCTACTCTGACCAATAATTTTTTACTAATATATAAAGACAATGCTAGCATATGAAAAATTGTTTGATTTGTCTCATCGAATATTTATAAAATATCAACTTTTAATAACAAAGAACAGAAGATATTACTGATCAAAATTATACACTGACATACGCGTACCAATCAATCACAACACTTATTTTACAACAGAGGATATAAAAATATTACTACTTCATAATTTTCTCCTTTTTTCTTATTTGGTACAGAACTTGCATACACAATGGAAGTGAATGAGAAAAATGATGTGTATAGTTTTGGAGTATTAGCATTGGAAATACTTTTTGGAAAACACCCTGCAGATATTCTATCTAATTCTTTACAATGGATTATCATGGGATCAACACTTGATACAATGCCATTGATGAATAAGTTGGATCAACGGCTCTCTGGTCCGGCGAATCTACGACAAGCTAAGGAGTTAGTATCTATTGCAAAGACAACAATTTCTTGCTTGGCTGATAGTCCACAATCTCGCCCTACCATGTTGCAGGTTTCTAGGGAGCTTTTAAGTGTGTAGTCTTCTTCTTCAATGGATATATGCTTTTGTAAACTTCTTTTTTTCAATGGTCATTTTATTTTGTTATTTTTGAATTTTAGATGTGCTTGACAAAAAAAAAAGTTAAATATATGATATTGCGTTGTTAGTTATTTTAATTTTTTTCTACAAACAATGATTAGCTACTCTTTATTACGGGCCAAATTTAAGTTATAGTTTATGCTAAAACCATTATAATGTTCACACAATAAAGATCTAAATGGAGAAAAAAGAAGTATGAATTCCACACCTAATTTGGGTTTATATGATTTGTGCAAGCAAACTATCAAATTTATTATAGCACAATAAAATAAATTATATCTTAAAAATAAATTTATACTTTCATTTCATTAAGGTTTTTTCTAATTTACGTAACTCTTAATAATTTAAGGGTATTTACCCATCAACCAATGAGAATAAGCCACATAAATACCCACAACTAACTTGTAACCAACTTTTATGTACCACATGCAAATTTACTTACGAAAGGGTAGAGTAGGTCTCACATTTCATTAATATAGAATTATATTTACACAAATAACATAACTATATACTAAACTTTATTTATATAACGCACAAGTAGACATCTAAAAACGAACAACTAACTTAACTAGAGTTTCTATCGACAACCCTTCTTGAAGTGTTTCATAAGCTGAATTCTTCATTTTTTTCATTCTTTCACAAATTTCTCTACCTTCATCACCCTCAATTACTCTTGTTACAACCTCACCAATTTCTTCCCTTTCCACTAAACCATTTTGATTTCCTTTTGGCCTAATTGCCACTCTTATTCCATCACTTAGCAAAACTGCATTCATTTTCTGCTCAGCAAAAAGTGGCCATGCAATAATTGGTATTCCATTCATGATACTCTCAAGACTAGAGTTCCATCCACAATGACTTAAAAACCCACCAATTGCATTGTGACCAAGAATTTGAACTTGTGGGGCCCAATAAGGAACCAAAAAAAACCTTGCTCTTTAATCCTATCAATAAAACCATATGGCATAAACATCAAAGGATCATGATCATCATTCTTTTGTGAATTAAGGTAACCAAAATTTGATGATTCATTAGGTGCTCTAACAACCCACAAGAATTTTTGACCACTTAATTCTAACCCAAATGCTAGCTCATTGATTTGGTCTTGTGAAACTGTCCCTCCACTTCCAAAACTCACATGTAAAACAGAATTTGGCAATTGATTGTTTAACCAAGTTAAACATTCTGACCCATTTTTAGGATTGGTAGAATCAGTTTGAATAATTGGTTCAATTGGATAAACTTTTGGATATCCATGTGTTTCATCAATCAATGCTTTTATAGGTCCTTGTTCAATATCTTTGAAACTATTAACTATGATTCCATCAATATGCAAAAGTTGTTTGCATTTTTGAAGAAATAATTTGTATACTATGCTATTTCGATCCTGAACCGGATTCAAAAGATCTCTTCCATTGATTGGTACACAACCCGGAATTTGAATCGGTTCATGAAGGTCTTTGAATGCAGTACTAGGTACTACAATTTGATCAAGCTTTGGTAGAAACAAGTAGAAAGAAAGTGTTGTAGCCGATGACGGACAATAAATTAATGACAAAATGTTTAGTTCTTTTGCACAAATAAGTGAATCGCTGGCAAAAAGATCAGCAACAAGAGTGGCCAAATTTGAGTTTAAACTCAAAGATTTCAATGCGTCGCGGATGAATGGAAGAGAGCGGGTTACCGCGAGTTGAAGATGGGCTGCTATTGGAGTCCCTTCCGGAAAATCGTCAATGTGGATTGGAGGAAGAAATGTGGCGCATATTGTCGAAGGGAGGTTTGAAGGATGGATTTGGAGGATTCAGGCGGAGAATTAAGTGTTGGAATGAGGAATGTGATGTGCAAGGCATTGGAGAGTTGAATTATGCGTTTAGAAAATTCAATGAGTGAAAGTAAATGACTAAAACCAGGACTAGGAACAATCACTCTATTGGTTTCCTTTTCCATTTTTGGAAAATTAGTGATAACTTAACTATGTGATAATTATTGTTCATTAACATATTAACATATATAAGCTTGGATTCATGTAATTAATTAATTAGTTAAAGTCAAGATGACTAATAATAAACTAGTTAGAGTAATTTGTAGGAGACCACGTAGTAATGTATTGCCGTGGAAGGAAGATATTGCAATTATGTAAAGCTCAAACGTAAGAATATAACAGTTTTCAATTTTCTACTTGTTGGAATAAAATAATTAATAAGTGGTGTTCCTAAAATCATGTTTTATAGAGTGTGTTTGTTTAAGTTTTAAAAAAAATTATTTTATTGACTTTTAAAATAGGGGAATAAAAAAAGGGGATCAAAAAGTTGATTTTTGAAATAAAGGGACTAAAACTTTAAAAATATTAAAATAGGGGGACCAAAATGCATTTGAGCCAAATAAAAAAAAAACGAACTAAACATGCTTTAAATTTTCGGTTTTACATATATTCTCTTCATTTAATATAATTTTATTTAAGACACTTTTAAACACTAAATATAAACACATCTTATTTAGCTAGAATTCGAACTTTGCTTCTAGTCCAAACCGGACCTAAGATATGCCGCCTAAGATGTACTTAAATAGGTGAGGACGTTGGCTAAAGGGTGGTGTATATCCCAAAACTCTAACGATCAAGTAAGAACGGTGAGTGTGCATTTTTGGGGTTTATAAATAGTGTATTTGGACCTTAATCATACCTTTTATAGGAGTAGGATTGTAGTTTAGTAACAAAAATCCTAATTCCACAGTTGTAACTTGTATTGGACAGCAAATATAAGACTGAATCATAATATAGGCTAATGCTACCGTGGACTACTTTTACAAGTGGACCACTGTGGACAAGTGATCTATCAAATACGAATATTACAAAATTTACTGATAGATTGAAAGTTTATATCATATAAATCATTCATAAAAAAAATTAGAAAAATTGAAAATCATTTGATCTTTTATTGGGATTTATCAAGATTTACAGTATTTAATAAACCGTTAATCTTGATGGATCTCAATAACATATCAAATGATTTTCAATTTTTCTAAAATTTTCTATAGATGATCTATATGATATAAACTTTCAATCCAACAGTGGATTTTGTAAAATTCGTATTCGTTGTAACATTATTCATAACTAGTCCACCATGGACCACTTAATGAGGTGATCCATATTAGAATTTACCCATAATATAATCTTTCATATATTTTTTTTAAAAGCATTATTAAATATATATATATATATATAGGGGAGGGATCAAATTACACTGGTGTAACATTTGAGTAATGTTACACCGCTCAATAACGCTTTATTGAATACAAATTTTACAAAATCTACCGTTGGATTGAAAGTTTATATCATATAGATCATCTATGTTGAGTTTTACAAAAATCTAAAATCGTTGACATGTTTTTGAGACACATAAAGATTAGCAGTATTCAATAAAAACGCATAAACCGTTAATCTTGATGTGTCTCAAAAACATATCAAACGATTTTAGATTTTTGTAAAACTCAACATAGATGATCTATACGATATAAACTTTCAATCCAACAGTGGGTTGTGTAAAATTAATATTTGTTAAAGCGTTATTGAGCGGTGTAACATTACTCAAATGTTACACCGGTGTAATTTGATCTCTCCCCATATATATATTAGAGATAATTACACTTGAATGGAAGACAAACAGACAACAAGCTGCGCCGCTAACCCTTTTTGGATGGCAAAATCAATCTTCTTAAATAATACATCTAGAGACCTAAAAGATACCACATTGCTATGCATAACTCTTTGAAATGAATTAGCTTATTGACTGCTCCGATGCCACCACGGAGCCTTCATTCGCCGGGTCTTGGCACTTGGGACTGGGAGAAGAATATTAATTTGAAGGCTTAAATGCCGCTCCGCAACCAAAATAGATCTAAACAGCGTGCCCGGAGTGAAGGAAGGGCTTCAAAAATTAATGGAAAATTAAAATCAATGAAAGGCGCAGATGTAGCCTTTGTGTGCGGAGCAAGCCTACATCATGATATAGATTATATTCCATTCTTATAGAGTTAGAGAGGGTATACCCACTCTTGAACTATTCGGGGCTCCTACTACTGAAAACTACTAACCGCTACTAGATAGAAGAGCTACTACCAACTACTAAGATTAGTTTACTCAACTCATGAGTTGATCAAAAATCTGTTGATTTGGAACTCTTAGAACTCTATATGATCCTAATTTGATTATGGGACGACGCATGCCATGTTATGGTTTGCACAAACAATTTGGATTGACTTAATCCATAGTTCGATAACCGGTTTTCTACCTTATGGGAAGAGTAGCTAATTTCTTAGGCTAAACTCTAATCTCAATTGCTTTGTCTTCTTGGGGCCTCTTTGTTATACTAAATTCCATTTTTGTCGATATTTGATAATTAATGTCGTCCTTTTCAGCTTTTCCACACAAAGTGTCTTTCACTGCACCATCTACTCCCATTCTACAAGGGGTAACCCATCTCACAATAATTACACTATAAGTTACCCTGCATGTGTATTTCTCTAGATTTTCAACAGTATATCGATACATGTCCAAATAAGACGTATATTGTGAGTGTTCATCCTAAAATTATTGCAAATGCATAATTCTGAAATGAATTTATGGTAATCTCATTGATGTGAAAATTTGAACTCGTCTTCGAGTTGAATGAAGCCACTCCCAATTTACACTTCAATGATGATCAACCTCACCTTTGTATGACCAAGTATTGATACTTTACACCAATTAATTTGCTGCGAAGACCAATTCCATTATCCATATCCCATTCCTTTATATTCTCTGACACTCAAACCCAAATCATTTACATAATAATCTCTCATTGTCTCTTCTAGAGATAGTGAAAATGGATTCAAGAAGAAAAAAGATTTTGGAAAACCAACATCTCATTTCATACAAAATGTTGTCATAATGAGGCAAGGTGAACGTCTCGATAACATTGATCCTTTGTGGGCATCCACAGCTACGCGGCCGTGGGATCCACCCTTAGCTCAAGCCGGTCGCATTCGGGCCTTTCAAATGGGGCGAGGGATCCAACAGAGTCTCAAATATCCAATTCATCGAGTCTTTTTTATCTCCCTTCCTCCGCTGCGTGCAAACTGTCGTTGAACTCGTCAGTGCCCTCCCTACCATCAATGATAATCTCAAAACTAATATTGGTGGAGACAATTTTATTGACAATTCAAAAGTCAAGGTCATAAACTTCTAAATTATTAATCCTTCAAAATATTCAAAGACTAGTTGTATAGAGATGACTCAACCGTTTAATTTGCTAAAATTGTCCTTTAACTTCCATCACTGTAGGTATCTATTGAGTATGGATTATGTGTGTTGTGAATTCGATTAATAGAACCACACCAATAATCCTTTAGGGCCCGTTTGATGGTCATGATAAGGAGAAGGATATGATAAATATATGATATCCTATTTTAATTTTAAGTTTGATGCGCCAAAGGGATATGATAAATTATTCCCTTTTTTAATCATATCCCATTACTCCTTTGTAATTTTTATCCTAAGTATTTGCTGGGTTAAAATAATCCAGCCCGCTGACGGATACAGAAATCCTTATTTTATTACCACGCCTCCTCTCTCTCACGCATCGTATATTTATTTGTTTCTCTGCAATTCATTCTTTCGACTGCGACTCATCACTTCTCTTTGTCTGTGTTTTCTTCAGGTATGCATCTCTCTCTCTCTCTCTCTCTCTCTCTCTCTCTTATGTTACCTATTTTTTGTTTTTCTTTCTACGTTTTAAGTAATCGGCTGTTTGTTGTCTCTTGCCTTGCTCCTCTGTTTGTAAACTGCTGCTGTTTGTTTCTTGTTTTTGTTTATTGGTTTGTAGTGTTTGAGGTTTGTGTGGCTTCTTGCCGTATGAAGTATGAACTGATTGTATTTGCCTCACAAAAATGCCTTATGTTTTGTTGAGATACTTTATATATTTAATAATTCATTTGCTTCTCAAACAAAAAATTTAGAGGCATGGATGTGTTTCTACTTTGCACCGCTTCACCTCAAAGTTTTTTACTTTGCACCGCTTTCGTTTCTTATTTTTTCTTATTAATAATGTTTAGCCTTATAAAAAAAAGTTTGAGGTCTCTTGGCTCATTATTTTCCACGTAAAGCTTGATGAGGGTGATTACATTGTCTCTTGTATAAAATCAATTGATGTTATGTTGGTGTTATTGTATAGATATTTGTTCTCAAAATGCATGTTTCTTTTATAGGTTAATATGAATTCACAAGAACAATATGAATATGATGTGATGTTATATATAATGTTGGTGCAAAATTTTTTAGAGATGGTTAGAATTTGCTATGCATTTTTTATGATTGTGAGTCATTCATCAATATGGCTTTACGAAAACGAAACGCTTAGGCAACGAATAGTAGATAGAGAAGGATTAAGGGGAGAATTTTTAGAGAGTTTGATCAACCGAGATGATATCACATGTGTTAATCAACTTCGCATGGATATTAGATCGTTTCGTTTATTATGTGGTCTCCTCCGTACTGAGGGTAAGTTGAAAGAAGATGGACTAGTGAGTGTTGAAGAACAAGTAGCTATGTTCTTACACATATTAGCACACCATTCCAAGAACCGTGTTATTAAGTTCCTATTTAAACGATCGGGACAAACAGTTAGTAAGTATTTCAATTCAGTGTTGAATGGGGTCATACGATTACATGAAATACTTCTCAGTGCTCCTGATCCTGTCTTAGAAGATTGCTCGGATGAAAGATGGAAATTGTTTAAGGTACTTTGTTATAATTAATTTTTAACTTTTTAGCTTGTATATTTTTCCGTGAAGCATTCATGAGTGTTTGTTTTGAATTTATTTTAATAGAATTGTCTTGGGGCACTAGATGGAACACATATCCAAGTTAATGTACCAGCAATTGACAAGCCTCGATATCGTAATAGAAAAGGAGATATATCCACCAATGTCCTAGGTGTATGTTCTAGGGATATGAAATTTATTTTTGTTATGCCTGGATGGGAAGGATCAGCATCAGACTCAAGGGTACTGCGAGATGCCATTTCTAGGACGAATGGTTTACATGTTCCAACAGGTTAGAATAATTATGCCATAATTTTTTTAATATTGATAATTAGTAATGACTATATTTTTATTTGACAACTCAGTTTTATTATAGGTTACTATTATCTTGTGGATGCTGGGTATGCAAATAGTGAAGGATTTCTTGCTCCTTATAGAGGATATCGTTATCATCGAAGTGAATGGAGACGTGGGTACACACCATCTAATAAGCAGGAGTTGTTTAATATGAGACACTCTATGGCAAGAAATGTGATAGAGAGAACTTTTGGTTTGCTAAAAATGCGTTGGGCTATACTTAGGAGTCGGTCTTTCTACCCAATCAAAGTTCAAATTCGCATTATAAATGCTTGTTGTCTTTTACACAATTTTATTCGAAGAGAAATGCCTACTGACCCAATGGAAGAACAATTAAATGTAGATATGGAAGCACAATTGCACAACGAAGATATCACAAATGCTGCTCCGATTAATACAATAGAGGGAAGTGATGCTTGGTCTGCTTGGAGGGAAAGCTTAGCAACAGGGACATGGAATGAATGGCTTGCTAGACATGTGAATTGATTGTTTTATTATTAATTGAGTTATTCATATTTTTTATTGAGAACGTTTCTTGTTTTATGTAACTTTTACAAGGAGTTAGACTATTTATTTTTTGATTTGCACTAGAAATTGATTGCTTTATGTTTTATGATTTGCACTTGGAAATTGGAACCTTTGTGCTTTGTGATTTTCACAAGGAGTTAGACTAATTTTGTGGAACCTTTGCTCATTTTATATAATGTATTATTTGTTGATGTTGTTTTGTTTAGTAATTTACTTTATGCTTTAGAACTTTTGAATGTTGTTTTTGTTGACATAAATTTTAAGTTTTGTTATACAATAGGAATGGAATCTGAAATTGCCATGCAACAAAATAACAAGAAAAAGAGAGATCGTAGACAATGGACTGATAGTGAAGATGAAGCTTTACTTGATATATTGATTGAAGCTGTGAACAAAGGTCATAGATGCGACAATGGACAATTCAAAGCACACACCTTGAGAATGGCTGAGACCAAGTTGGAGGAAAAGTTTCCTACATGTGGAATCAAGGTGAAACCACATATTGAATCTGCAATGAAGAGGCTAAGATCAATATATGCAATCATTTATGATATGGTTAATCAAAGTGGATTTGGTTGGGATGAAGAGAGGAAAATGATTAAGGTGGAAAGTGATGAAGTGTGGAAGGATTATGTAAAGGTGATGTTTATAAATTTTATTTTGTTGATAGTTTATTTAGGTTTAAATTATAATTGGTTCAACTTTGCTATTTTTTCTTATTTTAGTTTCATTTGTTGATTATTATTATTTTATTCAATTTTTTGTGTGTAGAGTCATCCAAATGCGAAAGATTTTAGGTATGCTCCCATTCCACTTTTTGATAAGCTTGCTCATGCTTTTGGCAAAGATCGTGCTACTGGCAAAGAATCTGCTCCCCCTGCTGATAATGTCAAAGAGATAGATAAAGAAGAGGAATAGCGGAATAATGATGAGGATATTGAAGTAGAAGTTATCCAATCACAAGCAAAAAGAAAGCGTGACCAAATGGAACTTCAACAAAAAAAAAGAAACAGAGGGGCAAATATACTTGCTAACAGTATTACCGAGTTCGGGAAGAACTTTGGAGGTATTGTCGCAGAAAGCTCTTTAAGATTGTGCGAAGCTGCAAATCGTCTAGCTGTTGGTAAAGAAGTGTTTGATGATTCAAGAAAAATTATGAATGAGTTGAAGAAAATGGATCTAACTGAACAAGAACGGTTTGTTGCAGCGGACAAAATATTATCTGAGCCACATCGCCTACACATATTTTGGGGTTCTGATGATGTTGATCGTCTTGCATTTGTTAAGTCATTAAGTCATTGATTATTAATTTTATTTAGGTACTTGACTTTATTTCATTAGCTACAACAGATTATATTTTGTTTTTTGGATGATTTGATGAAACAACTAAGACAATATTTTGTTTCTTACGAGTATTTGTTACTACCTACTTTTATGACAATTTTAATTTGATGCGATGTTTTGGATAATTTCTATTGATTTTAACATATCATACAAATGACATTTTTAGACTAATTTAGCATTTTTTATATATGTAATATTAATATAATATGAGTAATTTTGTCATTTAATTATAATTATTGCTTGAAAAAAATGTTAAAATAAAAAATGTAACTAATTACGGTAATAATTTTGTTATTTATATATATCCTATTGACATTATTATAAGGTGTGTATCAAACACCGGATATGGTAATATATTGATATCATGTTTGTTATCAGGTTGACATCAAACACATGATAGGATAAGTGCTTATCCTGTTTATATCATATCCTGTCAATATCCAACTCTATATCATATCCTATCTCTATCATATCCTGACCATCAAACGAGCCCTTAGTGTGTGGGGCAAAACAAAGCAACCAAATAACAATGGACTAAGCAATAATAATCAACCAACAAGAATAAACGGTGAAAGCGATAAAGAACACAAACTATTGTTTACCCAGTTCGGTGTTAATGAACCTACGTCTGGGGAGAGAGCAGCCTCTCCGTTCCACTATCAATAGAAACCTTGATTACAATGAGATTCTCCACAAAAGTTACAAGAATTAGAGTTTTCCTAATTCTACCATTTTCCCGAATCTCTCCCTGTGACCAAGAGATTCAATTTAAAAGTGTTTCCCAAGGTGAATACAATGTGGTTCCCAACCCTAGAATTTCCCAAAAGCACTCAACTTTTAATCCTAAAAGTTCTCTCTTTTGATCTCTCTAAGATTGCTTTCTTTGTTTTCCACACTTTCAAACTAATGCTTATGTTGTGTATTTATAGCCATCAATCTACTTGTCTTGCACCCCAAGATAACACTTTATGGACTATAACTTGCCAACCAAGATTGCTAGTCTTGCACTCCAAGAAAGTATCCTATTGGCCCATATGTCTTGCTAACCAAGATTGCTAGACTTGCACTTCAAGACATATCCTTGTGGCCCAAGTGTCTTGAGAAACAAGTAGCTTAATAATTTTGAGTCATACACAACAATTCTCCACCTTGACTCTAAATCAGTAGTGATGTCAATTTACCCATCAACCACCTAGCTGCTCCACCTGTTTACACCACACCCTCTTCGAACCCCGGAGTGTACCGCTTCGTACTCTCGAAGAATTGCTTGTCTCTCAACTTAACCTTGGAATTTTAGGTAAGTTCCACAAGCTGCAATCCTCAAATTCTCCTTATATCCCAACTACCTTCAGCAGTCCTACAAGTTCCCGAATTTGATTACCGTTGCTTCCAATTGCCTCCCTGAAGTTCTATAACGTGTTTTGCACTTCTTCAGCCACAATTGGATAATAAACCACAAGGTCTCCATAGCTACACTCCTTTGATGCAACATTACCACTCTCCTCCCTATCTACTAAATAGCCAAGAGTTAATGTCGGTTGCCTTCTTCTAGTCCCACTATCAGAAGCTCCACCTCAAACCGAGATTCCTCCACCAAAGTCTCACTATGTTTCCCACCTTGTAACCTGCAAAACTTAAGTATTCTTATCAGCGCCTCTTCAGGCTGATGTTGAGTATTATTCCACCGCCTCTCCAGGCCGAGGTTGAGTATTGTTCCACCGCCTCTCCAGGCTGATGTTGATTATTATTTCACCGCCTCTCCAGGCCGACAACCATCTATGGTTCCAAGCTTGTGACTATGAGTGCTCCCACACTCTCATAGCCTTCCTCATAAGCTTCATCACTAACCGCAATCTCCTTTACCTTCTTATCTTCGAGTTACCGGATAACCACACTCCATGTTTTATCCATCTTCTCGACCATTAAAATTGCTTCCATCTTCACTTTCCACAATTCAAAATTGTTTCCGGAAAGTCTCATCCATGGTACCTTAATTTGTTTAAACCCTTGCCCCACGGTGGGCGCCAATTGTTGTGAATTCGATTGATATCACACCAATAACCTTTAGTGTGTGGATCAAACGATTAAAGCAACCACAAATTGAGAACAGACAATAATAATCACGAACAAGAATAAACAGTGAAAGCGATAAAGAACACAACAAATATTGTTTACCCAGTTCGGTGTTAATGAACCTAATCTGGTGGAGAGAGCATCCTCTCCGTTCCACTATCGATAGAAACCTTGATTACAATGAGATTCTCCACAAGAGTTACAAGAATTAGAGTTTTCCTAATTCTACCCTTTTCCCGAATCTCTCCCCGTGACCAAGAGATTCAATCAACAAGTGTTTTGATTGAATCCAATGTGGTTCCCAACCCTAGAATTTCCCAAAAGCACTCAACTTTTAATCCTAAAAGTTCTCTCTTTTGATCTCTCTAAGATTGCTTTCTTTGTTTTTCACACTTTCAAACTAATGCTCATGTTGTGTATTTATAGCCATCAATCTACTTGTCTTGCACCCCAAGACAACACTTTATAGACTATAACTTGCCAACCAAGATTGCTAGTCTTGCACTCCAAGAAAGTATCCTATTGGCCCATATGTCTTGCTAACCAAGATTGCTAGACTTGGACTTCAAGACATATCCTTGTGGTCCAAGTGTCTTGAGAAACAAGTAGCTTAATAATTTTGAGTCATACACAACAATTCTCCACCTTGACTCTAAATCAGTAGTGATGTCAATTTACCCATCAACCACCTAGCTGCTCCACCTGTTTACACCACACCCTCTTCGAACCCCGGAGTGTACCGTTCCGTACTCTCGAAGAATTGCTTGCCTCTCAACTAAACCTTGGAATTTTAGGTAAGTTCCACAAGCTGCAACATCAAACTCTCCTTGTATCCAACTACCTCCAGTAGTCCTACAAGTTCCCAAGTCTGATCACTGTTGCTTCCAATTGCCTCCCTGAAGTTCTTTAACATGTTTTGCACTTCTTCAGCCACAATCAGATAATAAACCACAAGGTCTCCAAAGCTACACTCCTTTGATGCAACATTACCACTCTCATCCCTATCTACTAGATAGCCAAGAGATAATGTTGATTGCCTTCTTCTAGTCCCACTATCAGAAGCTCCACCTCAAACCGAGATTCCTCCACCAAAGTCTCACTATGTTTCCCACCTTGTAACCTGCAAAACTTAAGTATTCTTATCACCGCCTCTTCAGGCTGATGTTGAGTATTATTCCACCGCCTCTCCAGGCCGAGGTTGAGTATTGTTACCACCGCCTCTCCAGGCTGAGGTTGAGTATTGTTACCACCGCCTCTCCAGGCTGAGGTTGAGTATTGTCACCACCGCCTCTCCAGGCTGACAACCATCTACGGTTCCAAGCTTGTGACTATGAGTGCTCCCGCACTCTCATAGCCTTCCTCATAAGCTTCATCACTCACCGCAAACTGAGCCGACGAACTACCACTGCCCCCTCTCTGAGGACAATCCTTTTTGAAGTGACCCGGTTCCTGACAATAGTAGCATTTGAACTTGCCACCACCATCACCCTTTGGCCTAGACTTGGACCCATGTTTCCCTTTCCCTTTGCCTCCGTTCTCACTTCTACCCCTCGCCACATTCAACCCTTCCGCACCATCATCAACCTTCAAGTCTTTAAACTTGGTCAACTCCTTGGTACTCAAAGCCGATTGGACTTCATCCAAGGTGATAGTACCTTCCTTGCCATAAAGCAATGCATCCTTGAGGTTTTCATATGACTTAGGTAAAGCACACAACAAATGAAAGGCTTTGTCTTCGTCTTCCAAATTCACATCAACGTTCGCCAAATCGTCAATGATTTTATTAAACTCAGCAAGTTGCTCCACCACAGACTTGTGTTCAACCATACGAAAGAAGTACAGTTGTTGCTTCAAACACTGTTTTTGTGCCAAAGACTTGGTCATATACAATGAATCAAGCTTTGCCCACATAGCCGCCGCCGAAGTCTCCCGCGCTACCTCTCTCAAAACTTTATCACCAAGACACAAGATAATAGAACTCAATGCTTTCTCATCCATCTCGGTCTTCTCCGCATTCGAAAGTGTAGCCGACATCTGTGTCACACCCTTTAACGCTTCTACACACTTGTGGTGAGTTAAAAGTGCCCTCATCTTCACCTTCCACAACCCAAAGTCGTTACTATCGGTGAATTTCTCAATTTCAAACTTTGAACCCATGGTACTTTAATTCGATTGACCCTTTGCCCCACGGTGGGCGCCAATTGTTGTGAATTCGATTAATAGAACCACACCAATAATCCTTTAGTGTGTGGGGCAAAACAAACAAAGCAACCAAATAACAATGGACTAAGCAATAATAATCAACCAACAAGAATAAACGGTGAAAGCGATAAAGAACACAAACTATTGTTTACCCAGTTCGGTGTTAATGAACCTATGTCTGGGGAGAGAGCAGCCTCTCCGTTCCACTATCAATAGAAACCTTGATTACAATGAGATTCTCCACAAGAGTTACAAGAATTAGAGTTTTCCTAATTCTACCCTTTTCCCGAATCTCTCCCCGTGACCAAGAGATTCAATTTAAAAGTGTTTCCCAAGGTGAATACAATGTGGTTCCCAACCCTAGAATTTCCCAAAAGCACTCAACTTTTAATCCTAAAAGTTCTCTCTTTTGATCTCTCTAAGATTGCTTTCTTTGTTTTCCACACTTTCAAACTAATGCTTATGTTGTGTATTTATAGCCATCAATCTACTTGTCTTGCACCCCAAGATAACACTTTATGGACTATAACTTGCCAACCAAGATTGCTAGTCTTGCACTCCAAGAAAGTATCCTATTGGCCCATATGTCTTGCTAACCAAGATTGCTAGACTTGCACTTCAAGACATATCCTTGTGGCCCAAGTGTCTTGAGAAACAAGTAGCTTAATAATTTTGAGTCATACACAACAATGTGAAGTGTTAAACAATGTATAGCTATTCGTTCCAATGTTGCTCCTAAAGATGGAAATATAAGTTTTGATATATGAGAGCGTGAAGCCATTCTCCCAGCTGGCACAGTGGATTATAATGTTCAAAAGGTGTATAATGAGGTACAGAGGATCTCATGTTAATTTTGATATATCAAAGAACAAAGCCATGCTACTCTGGAGCACGTGTTAGCATTTTTCTTAATTTAATTATTATGAACTTTCTCGTAGATAAAGTTGAATGAAAACATTATTAAACTTCAGTTACCTCAATGGGGAGAGTCATTTTCTCAAGCAAGGGCTAGATATCAGCAAACAATCAAGGAGCTTGCAGACAAATATCCTACAGAGAACTTGCTATTTCTTACACATGGTAACAGAAGCTACCTTGTATATGTATCAGAAGCATTGAATATATTTTCTCCATATTGAATTGCAATTGAATTAATCCTTTGCAGGAGAAGCACTTCAAACAGCACTGTCTTCAACTAGAATGGTGCAGGTGGAATCAGAAGTGAAACTGCATGACTCACCAACAACAACCAACCCACTGCCGTCATCAAAACTGTCGGACTCAAGTTTGGCTATGGAGTATGGAAGGGAAAGAAAGGTTGGTGACAGTGAAGTGAATGACATTGGTGGCATGATATGACATTACTTCGATTGATAGAAAAATTAAAAGAAAACACAAATCTGGTGAGAGACGTAGAGGACAGACCAAGGACAAGGAGATGAAGGAAGAGATTCAGAGTTTCATACCACCATGTAAATTTGGGTCACGTGCATGTCCAAAGATCCACTGCCAGTACTAGTACCATCGTGAAAAACGTGAGGCAGAGAAATCTAAGGAGATGAAGAGTATGGTAAACCGACCCAGTAAACAATATTTCAAACTAAAGAAGAAAGTGATCTTACATAACTCAGTTTGCAGATATATTTTCTTTACATGAACTAAATAACTTGCTTACCTACTTATTCGATGTGCGTAGATCTAACCCAAGTTTGGCTCTTAAATTCGCACCGGCTTCAATGAGATCATCCACCTATATGCAATAATATGTAGTACAAGAGAATATTAATATGTGCATATATGTGATCTTACATCTAAACCATACGTCTTATTTCACTGAAAACAACTTGAAAGGAAACAGAATACCACAGCCACATATAAAGAACACCACTAATTCGTTTTCACATCTTAAACCATCATCAAAGTAAGAACAATGAACAGTGAAATGCCTTGTTATCTGACTTCCAAATTAGCATTTGGCATAAATCTTAACCATCTGTAGTATCATCCATCATAAACACCGAAATAAGGAGTTATGAGTTGTTATATTTTCGGTGTCCAAAAAGGGTTTAAGTTACCTAGCCACCAATTAAAAACAGTGTTATTAACTCAGACATAACTACTGGCTAGTCTGATTAGTTCAACCGAAAACCAAATCTAACGTCAAGATGTCTATAGCAAAAGGGTGATCCATGTGCCGTACGCACTCTGTTGTATTTGAAAACTTCATGTCTAACAACGAACAACTATACACAATTTATGCAGCAGTCAGTGTATATTAAAATTGAAACTGAGAAAGTTCAAATTTAGAAGGAAAAAAAACATTAAGTTTCAACTTGAACTGTTGAAGGCAACTATAAATAGTTTTATTTTACGTTTGTAGGATAACATTCGGAATATGTAAGTTTAGTCTACAATTTACAAATATTTATTGCATCCTGTTGTGTAATGACGGTACAAGTACAACAATATTTAATTTAATTAAAATCCCGTGATGGTCTTGTTTTGCTTAATTTGCATGATGGATCAACAAAATCAAAGCTTACGCGTAAGGAATAAAACAAGAATACTAACACTTTCGGTTTTCTCTTTAGAGTCACTAATATAACAGAGCAAATACGAAAGAAATATAGTTTTAGATAATTTCCCCTACCTTTTTGGTTTGGATCACTGTAGACTTCAACAAATGGAAAAGCCTTTAGTAATTCCTGCACTGCTCTCACACATTGTAACAAACAATATTATGATTAAACTATAGATATTAAATCAACACATTATTAGAATAGGTCTTTTTTAGCCTAATAATTAATAAAGAAACAAGGTAATAAAATCAAATGTTATGGCCAATAGACCCCTTTGTGCACTATATAGCCCATTTCTTAGGCTCATTTTAAGTGCCTCGGTGAAAAACATTTTAATCTAAACTAGGAGGCTAGCTGGACAAAAGCAAAATTCACATTAGTTTAAGCAAATCAATTGGCAGGAACATAAATATTAAGAATGAAACATATCATTTAGTAGGACAAACGTTGAAACTTGTCGGCAATCATCCTACATCTTATAATCATCTTGTTGTCTTAATGAAATTCTTATAGTAATATTTTTTTTCTTAAATAAATCTAGCTTCAAAATCAATATCGGGAAGAGAAATGGGAGATATATATGCTGTGCGCCTTTGTTGTCAATCCTTATTGGAAGAGGTGGTACGTATCTTAAAAAATCAACGTCTGAAACATCGCATTAGCCAGTAGGTCATCAGGGCCTTTCCTTCCAGGAGGGGTTTCTGCTCCTAATATCAAATTATAGACGGTGATTCCGGTTGGCATTTGAATAGATCGGATGCCAATATAGCAATTTATGTTACACACTCCACTCTCCAGGAATTTATTGTCCAGAAAAATGTTTATCCTCGTATGGATCACTAATTTGGACAATTGTCCCCAAAATCTTCCTACGATGTGAACCAACAACGTTCATCATAATCGTTCAGACAACAAAAGAAGACCACTAATGGAAAACCCATCACAGGATGAAGAAAAAAATCAATCAACCAGGTCTAGTAAGGATCTGATTTTTCTGCTTATTAGAGTCTGCTTTTAAGAAGTAGGTTCTCATTAAATCAAACATTGATGAGAGTTTTTTTTTTATCGAGAGTCCATGTTCCTTAGAGATATTGCTGCACGATTAACCCTCAGACCAACGTGGAAGTTAGGAGAAGCCAATCCTAGAATGGCAACACAGGGATTCATACCTTGCTGGTAAAATCGCTGCCTACCAGTGTTGGGTACACCAAAGAGAGTAGATTGATAAAATCTGGTAAGAATGTGAATTTTCTGAAAAACCATTATTCGGCATCATATATTTTTATATGCTTTACATAATTAGATCCTGCCACCAGTAGTACTTTTCAGCAGGAAACTTATAGTATTCGCAGTGTTGTTAAAACTGGCTTACTTCAGTTGTACTACACTATTGTTTCACTCAGAATATTAGTAAAGTAAGAGTTTGTATATATCATATTATCCATGAGATATATTTTCTCTTTTCTTAAGGGGAACCAAATAAAATGATTTTTGCAAATGAAGGTTACAGATTTAGTAAAGAGGCATTTGCATCTAATGTTATAACTTCAACACTAATTATTTCATCTAGTACTTATTATGGTCTGAGGTATCAAATATAAACACATAGTAATAGTATGATAGTAAGTTATGTTTTCAAAACTCAACACTTCAGGTATGGCACGAGCAAGGAAGAAATTTTTTTTAGGGCAGTTTCCTGTATTGCTTACGTATGATGGTAAAAAGTGGACAATTTCTCCCCTTAAGGATGGTAAAAAAGTGGTTGATTTTATTGGCCTCAATTTGTTGCTCGAAACTTTCATGGAATATCCATGGTAGATTCTTCAAGGCAGAAGCCCTTTTATATCAATTGCTCAGTGGTATTGTTTTATGCCACAGAAGGAACCAATTTTAAGGTCCCTTTCTTTTTATTCGTTCTTTCCTTCTAATTAGTTTTATTTTATAAAAAGATAAAAAGAATCCAATATCCATGAATGTACCTGGCAGGATGAATATCTGGTATAGAAACAGGACGAAATTGGTCACTGCCTGAAAGTGAATTGCAATTGCTGTGAATCCAAGGGTATATTGTTGTCCACTCACCAGCAGTTTGGCAACTTAAATCATCCAAAGCGCCAATTGATTGGAGAAAAATAAAACAAAAAATAATAATCAGAAGAGCAATATTTGCATTGTGACTTATCAATAGGTAATTTGTAACAATAAAAATATCAAGAAGGAAGAGACAAAACAATACAAATGAAAACAAGAAATAAGTAAAAGAAGGGAGAAAGAAGAAGACCAGCGCCATGGGAAATGCATGCAGACAGAGCTTGCTTGCGGTCACAGACAGAGACAGTGAATGAGGCTCAGTCTGAAGTGAATAAGACAGAGCCACGACTTACACTATACACTTAAATAAGGAAGAATGAAGCAGCCGTACAATTGATGAAGAATTGTTCATCCTCTCCCTACTTCTTTCTTGCCCTCTATTCTATTTATCATTTTTCATCCACAGTACTAGTAGTTTTCTTCAGACAGTTGACATTGGTGTCAACCCCTAATTAAAACTAGAATCATCCACCTCGCTGAATAAGTTAGGAAATAAGTTTGTTAATTGAACGAGCAACGGATTGATCTTTAATGAAAAAATAATTCACATATGTAGTTAAATAACATAGCTCAGAACAACACCCATTGACAACATTGTAAACAGTACATAAGTGAACATCTGTCTAGATGAATGTTATTTCAATAGACAAGCTTACAAGTTATTTTCCAAACTTGGGGCAATATGCCTAAGCAAAAGAATGCATTTCTCACTCAGGCAAGCTGAAGGCATCGATGATGAACTAACAGTTTGCAACTTCGTGTACATAATCAAGGGCTAAAACACATATGCACACACATATAACCACGTTCTTTTCAGAAAATATCTACTTACGCTTACTTATATTGTTCCCTTACCTCCTTTCGATCCTCCCTAACTCAATAACTTGAATAAAGCTAATCAGATAGATTCTGGGAAAAGATCTTTTCAAAAAATTAACGGAAATAAAAATGAAGTCTAAAAAGCACACTTAAAGAAGGAGTGAGATTCAAAAGGATTTTAGGTCATAATTAATTTTGAATGTGAATATAGATATAATTAGTAATGGATAATGAAAGATGAAGGTGTTAGAAATAGGCCTCCTATCACTAGGACTAATGTTAGAAAGAAATCAAATTAGTGCTGGGGCATAAGTTATGTAATATTAGTCGGCAGTTTAATTTATTCTTAAATGTTGTGTGTGCTGTAACTGCAATGTAACGGCTGTAGGAAGCCAGAAACTGCTGTAGGAAGTTAGAACAATAAATATAGGTTGAAAACGAATGGCATTCGGTTGTTTTATGTTTGGTTTATGCTCTCTAATTCCTAGAAGTTGGGCTATTGTATTTCTTCTTGTTCTTGTAACCAACCCTGCAGAATGTTATTCTCAGAGTTTTGTTGATTATAATATAAGTTATATCCAGTATATACTATCCCTCACTTACCCGTAAGTTCTAGATCTCTCAGAAGGTTGTATTATACTACCAAATAAAACCCCTGCAGTATCATCAGAAACTACAAACAATAACCTGCAATAATACGCACCTCCCAAGTTTGTCGGATTTGCAATAAATTTCAAATAGATTGCCTTGAGCTGTGGACAGTGATGTTGCTCAGCCAGGGCAAGTGTTGTGGCTACATTCTCAGTATTGATTTCTCACACAATCTTGATTCACATAATGATTTTAGCCTGTCAAGATTAAAGAGATCGGCAGCAGCCAATAGATGCTGCACCAAGACAGTATAAGAGCAGTAGGTGTTGAGCCCATAACATCATACATGTCAGGAAGTCTGTCCGAGTAAATGAAGAGAAGCATTGCCTGGAAAAAACAATAACAGGATTTTAACTCAATCAATCTGCTTAACAATAATGCATGAAAGAATAGTTGCTTCAGTCAGATGTTGACCGCAAGCAAAATACACACAACACAGAGAAGACTGTACAGTAAGAACAATATCTAAGAAACCAGCCACAAATAATAGAATGGTATGAGTCTATGCGATCATAATGGAAGTAATCAGTTATCTGTGCTCAATAAAAGACTTCAGTGTCTACGTGAGCATATCATCATGTAGTATGAAAATTAATTTCCCTGACAGATAAACCCTGCACCATAATAAAATGCATTAGTTAGGCATAGGACAAAATCTAATTTAAATGTAGTTTCTACTATTGTAAGCCTGGTAATAGACACAAACCTAAAATTGAAATGTCCAAAGCCAGCCGACCTAGTCCAGCACCAGGAACTAAACAAGCAGGTGGACTGAATGAGAAAATTTAAGATTTTAGCAAAACACAAATTGTGCAAACAATCTTTAGCCCAAATAAGACCTTTCCATTGCTATTAAGAGCATTACAGTCTACCTCTCTATACTGCGATTAGGAAATAAGATATTAAGTTCTTCAAGAATAGGCTTGTAGCACTGATCACGTTCCTTCTGACCCTAATAATATACAATTGTGGAGAAAAAGTTAGTAACGAATTACGTTTTGTATATTTTGATATGATGGCCATAATTAGAATATTTCAAACAAAACAGCAACATAAATTGTACCTCTACGGCCGGGTCCTTAACTAAATTCTTTATAATACACCGTTCCTGAGACAAAAGTAGTAATAGAATGTATTTAAGTAGCAGCAAAACAGTATGAGAACCATCACTTCACTAGAATTGTTATACTATCAGAACAGTGCAAAACACAATGCATCGACAGGGCAAATTGGCAATAGTCACACTGTATTTTAATCTAAGTTTCCCTTATGAGTTTAGTTGACTAGTGGAAGAGTCTCAATCTTCATAGAACTCTGATTCTATTTCTGAATTAGACAGCAGTAGTCCTTTGAATAGATAGAAAAGCAGTTTATGAATTAGTGCAGGTCTGCAGCCAGCTACTCTCCTACTCTCAACTCTCAAGCATTCAAATCCTAACGAGTTGGTAATACTGAATATGACGTAAAAAATTATTCTTTATCATTAGGGAGCCTAGTCTCTCCTAACCAACCAACTATTAAATAAATGAATGCCATCCTTTGTTCTCTTCCTTATACTATTTAAAACATACAAATAAACTAGGCAGAGCCATTTCTAAGGGGCACGTGGCTAAAACACATTCCCAATGGAGGTCTACTAACAGATGTCTAAGACCATAGCACAACTATTGCTATATATATGAGATCCAATGCATCTGGTGACAATAAAATTGACAATTCCACCACCTGTTTTGAAGTTTCCAAGTCATCTTAAAAATCAAACAAAAAGCATCCATCATTAATTTAGAATCACACTTCAACTAGAGGGAGTCCCGTCCTTTCTGACAAGTTGTTTTATGGAAAAGATGGTTTCCATAACAAGAAATGAAACAACCAAGAATAGTGTCACTGGAGTTTCTAAACAAACCACCGCAAGAGGCGTGACTTGGAGATCCTCTAGCGGCTCAATCCGTCTGTGTAGTAATTGATAGAATTACTAGACGTTAACATTTTGTTGTGTCTGTCTGTGTGTTTTTTCCCTTTTAATCTAAAATCTTAAGTTACTAGACAATAGTAAATGTGGTTTTGTAATTTTGTCCCTGTCACAATAAATTTCTAAGTCTACCACAACTTAAGATTTCTGAAATCTTCATATAGTGCATTCATAACTTATGACTGAAAACCACTTTTACTACTGTAGTGTATTTGTTAACAAGCATAAATTACAGATGTACATACATATACATACAGAATCAATCTGTGACAGTTGAAATGTAAAGCATATAACACCTTTAGCACAATTAGTAAAGTTATTTTGTTTTTATCAAGCAGAAAATTGAATGTTGGATAATCAACAATGAGAAAATGAGTATTTTAACATGCACCAATGCAAATATGTGAACTGAAAATAAAAAAATACCATGCATTCAACTTGCTCAACATTCCCTTTACCCACCAACATGCTTTCAACTTCAGTTACAATTGCTCCTTTTATAACAGTTCCATGAGATTTCAGTTTCCAAATCACCGTTGAACCTTGAGAATTAACCACCTTATTAGCATGCTGAACCTGAACACTGCTATGTTCACCAATAGAAGGCTATCTATTTCTCAAGCAGAAGATTGAATTTTCTTGAATGATCAAGAATGATATAAATGGGTAAGGTTCTCCCTTTTTTTCAGTTACTAAATCCAATACTTACATTTATAATTATCAACACAAATCTAGTGCTATCTGATTCTTATACCAGCCCTGACCATATTTCATCAGATTTCACAATAGGTCTGCAGTAAAAAACACTGACAGATACAACATCATTGATCACAATGCAAACATCCAAAGAGTTGGTTTCCTTGTACTTTGCTTTGACTATTTCACATTAAGGCAACGACTATTTCACATTAGGGTCATCAGAGATTTCATATTAAAATAGCTTTGAAGGCAACCATCCAACTTTTCCATTATGAATAGAGTTCATAATGCATATTTCTCAAAGATCATCCGAGGCAACAATTTCACATTAAGGGACAAGGGTCGTTAAGTTCATAAGGCAACAATTTCACATTAAGGCAATAACTATTTCACATTAAGGCAACAATTATTTCATATTAGGGTCATCAGGGACTAGGGTCATCGAGTGATTCATCCAGCAATTTTGAGATCACGACATCTTCAATCCCTTACAAAATTTCAAGTTTCAGTTTTTTCCGAAGCAGAAGATTGAAGGCTTTTGATTAATCACAAATGATAAAATCGGCATCGTTACCAACAGGTATCAATTCCAAAAATTGTCTTTTACAATATTGGTACCAAACAAGATCTTGGGACATAAACATCTTTTGTAAAATTAAAGGTTCTTTGGTTTTTCTCAAACAGAAGATTGAATGTTCTTGAATAATCAAGAATGTAAAAAATGGGCAAGACTCTACCATTTTTCAAGCATAAAATTGATTATTCTTGACTAAATCAAAAATGGGTATTGAAATAGAATGTAAGTTCCAAAATTACCATAGCAAATGAAAATGTTTATCTTTGAAAACATTGGTACCAAACAAACATGGTCTCGGGACAGAAAAAAGACCTTTGTTCAATCAAGGTTCTTTTATATAAAGCAGAAGATTGAATGATGTTTAATAATCAAGAACAAGAACGAGAAAATGGGTACAAAATATATGGAAAGAAAGTTGAAAAAATTACCGTATCAAACAGAAGAGATTATCTTTTAGGGTTATCGGCACATTCTTGATCACGAAACTATAAATTCCACAATGCTTCATTCTTTGGAATTGATCGAAGAACAAGAAGAAAGAATATGACAGTACCAAAGCACACAAGCGGCGCGTTGTTTCATTCTTTTCTTGAAGAAGAAAAATCTGTTTGATTATTAAACATAACATATAAAGTAAGATGGAAGTATTTCATGGGCTTTTATATAAACACAATCTTATGGGCTTTTAAAATTAAAAATAAATGAAATTTTGGTTTTAAAAAATAACATATAAAGTAATTTTTTTTCCTTATACAGTACTACATCTTTATCTTTATTATATATATTACGAGATTCCCACGGAGCTTTCTCGTGCATTCTCAATAGTAATTGCTTATGTGGCATTAAATTAGAGCTTCTCTTGCTTAAGTGTCATTCAGAGTTTTTAGCTTCAGGTATGTTGTTCGAATCCCACTGGCAACAATAATTGAATTTTTATAATATTTTATGAAAAATTACATTTCTTTATTGTATAGAAAATTACCTTATACGGTAATTACTAACAAATGTATGTTGTTCGAATCTCATTGACGACAATAATTGAATTTTTATAATATTTTTTTTTTTGTAAAAACTCTTTCAAATATTATATTTTTTTGTTTTCTTTTTGTATAAACTTTTTCAAATATATATTTTTTTTTAAATCTCAACTTTTATTTTATTTTTTTGTGAAAACTCTCTCAAATATTATATACTATATTTTTTTTTAGAAACTTTTTTTTTAGAAACTCTCTCAAATATTATATATTATATTTTTTTTATAGAAACTCTCAAATATTATATATATATATATATAGATACACACACATTTTTGATTTTTTTTGGTAAACCTAAGGTATCATCCGTGCGCAACTGCAGAGATTAATTCCCTCGATTTAACTGAGATCTATTTAAGGGATTGACCTCTCCTAAGAAATAGTTCTCCATATGCACCGATCAGGATCTATCTCAAGACCAAATGGTTAAGGGGTCCAAGTATCTACCACTTGTGCGACACTATCTTGAAACATTTTTATTATTTTAATTTTGTAAAATGAATGAACACTTATATTTAGATTACTTTGAAACAAATTAAAATAAGAAAGCACACTATTTTATTCATGGATAAGATCACTCGAAGAATTGAAGTCTTGAACCCAAAAAATATCTTATGACATATTTGTAAACTTTTTTTATTATGTAAAAACATTTTATTTTATTTTGAAGAAAAAATTATATTCATTAGAGACAAAAACAAAATAGAAGATTTTGAGAGAGATAGATAGAGAGATAGAGAGAGAGAGAGAGAGAGAGAGAAACTCTCGATGTTGGAGAATGAGAAATGACAAGTATTTCCCACCCCACTATTAAAAATACACATTGACGAATTAAAATTTGAATTCCAACTGTGAGAATTATACTTATTTTCATATTTCATATTTTATCATGGGGAAAAATTATTCAAAATTTTATCTAACACAAAGAAACGTGACCCCCATGATGAAAAGTGTATGTAGATCATAATGAGAACTAAGTACGAAAATTTAATTCATATTCATTAAAAATATAGAATTAACAGTTATTTTTTTGTTGATGAAACCTCTATAGAATCATGTAATGGAGATGAAAGAGAGAGAGAGAGAGAGAGAGAGAGAGAGAGAGAGAGAGATCTCGGTGGTGTAGAATATAAAACGGAGAGCACTTTCCACCCGACTATTTAAAATACACATTAACTAATTAAATTTTGAATTCTGACTGCAGGGGTTATCCATATTTTCATATTTAATATTTTATCACGGGGATCATTTATTCAAAATTTTATTTAGCACGATAAAAAATGATCCCCATGATGAAAAGTGTATGTAGAAGATAGTGATAACTTAATACAAGAATTTTATTGATATTCATTAAAAAAATAATATAGAATTAACAACTATTTTATTGTTTATGAAGCCCCTATAGAGTCTTGCGACGGAGACGGGAGAGAAAGAAACAGAGAGAGAGAGAGAATCTCTCAGTAGTATATAATAGGAAACAGGTAACACTTCCCACCCCACTATTAAAAATACACATTGACTAATTAAAATTTGAATTTCGACTAAGGGGGTTTTTCAATATTATGTGTCCATCGAACTTTCATTAGATTACATATGGCTTATGAAATCTATGGAAAATCTAAAATAAATTAATATAATTTTGATTTTTTATAATTAAGTTATTTTAAACTTTCCAGAACCTTCGTTTGAACTTTTTAAGAACCTTAATTTATTAATGTGAGTGGAGAGATTCACATATATGTTTTCCCATTTGACGCTCACGCGTGAAGATTTCTTCTTTGTGGTACGGTGAAAAGAAAAAAATTTGAGAATAGAAACAGGGTCAAAGTATGTTAATATTCATTTAAAAAATAATATAAAATTTACAATTATTTTTTGTTGATGAAGTCCTACAGAGTCCTGTGTTATAGATATATCGTATTTTCATACTCAAATAAACTAAAAGAAATCAATCTCATAGACAATTGAAAAAACGTATATAACCTTTTAGATAATATAAAATGAAAAAAAGACATAGATAACCTTCAAAAGAAAAAATAACATATGAAAATAAATATTATTGAAAAAAAAATTATCTCGTGTTTGACAATGAACTTAATATTATTCTGTAACATCGTTAAATTTATATCATGCAAAATCTATCCCAATTTTATCTTAGAATTTTAAAACAAATTAATTAAATAATATATCAAAATAAACATATAAATAATATTAAAAAAGAAAATAATCCCGTGCACGGCACGGGCTAACATACTAGTAGTTTATAAAATTTTATGAACACCTTTTTTTTTTTAACAAGCCAAAATGGAATAGATATATATAATAAGAAAAAAGTGGTCCCTTCAGTAGGGGTGCTCAAATCCAAACCAATCCAAATAAAAACCGCAAACCGATCCAAAAAAACCGAAAACCGCAAAAAACCGAATATTTTTGGATGTGTTTGGATGTTCTTTTTGTGAAAACCGCTGGATCGGATCGGATTTTGGATTGATTTTTCAAAACCGATCCAAACCGAACCAAACCGCATATATATTTTTTAATACTTATTTAAATTTTTATTAGTATGATATATTGCATTAATATATTAATTATTTATTTTTATTTTCTCAATAATACTTATTAATTCAATTTAATGTGTTTCTTTTTGCTATTTCATAGATTTCAAATATAATTGATAATTTTCATTGCAAAATATTAATTTATAACATATTATATATTGTGTTTTACATCAAATATATTATTTTACCGTGTCATTATAATATTAATATTTAATTAAAAAAAATTAATTTGTAATTTGGATATCCAAAAACCGATCCAAATTAAACCGCACAAAATTGGATCGGATTTTTTTTATTTAGTCATCCAAAACCGAACCAAACCACAAGTAATATTAACTTTGGATCAGATGGATTTTTGCCTCAAAACCGATCCAAACCGAACCGCGAGCACCCCTACCCCTCAGCACAAGATGTGCCAAAAAAAATTACAACAGAGTTATAACGGTATCAATACAAAAAAAGCCAAAATGGAAAACGAAAACATAAGTCGATGCCCAAACAGAGCAATGGGTTCGACCACCAGATATGATAATTAGAAGCAAGAGTTACATGTGTAGTCTTCAACCACCTATATGAGAACATCTTGACTTTCTCCAACAAATGAGTAACAGGACTAGCCGCGTTTATGAACTACTTTTTAAATTAGTTTTTAAATTATAGTATAAACTACAATATTTTTTTAAACAATAATTATTAAAAAAGATTAATAAATTTTTTTAAAACAAATGTTTTTATTTTATAAATGTTTTTTAATTTTGAAACATATTTTAAATTTTAAAAACATCTTTTATTTATTTTAATTATTAATATTATTGATTTTAGGTATGTTTATATATTGTGTATTTATATATTTAATTTTTAAATAACGTATCGCGGCAGTATCGAATTAAAAATTTTAAATTTTTTCCATATCGGTATCATATCGTATCCGTATCGTGTCTCGTATCAAGGCTTCATAGATCCAAACAATAGCCTTAATCTTTCACATATGATAATCAATATTCAATCTCTTTTGGAATGAAGGGTATTCCTTTATATAGAGCAGCGTGGTTGCTTCTGAACTTGCTGCCTAAGACACCAAATAGTCATTATACTTGACTTTTGTGTCATTCTTCTTGAACAAGCCATAAACTAGCCATTTGAATATGCTTCTGATGATTTAAGTTGAGAAACACAGATGCTTCTCATCTTCATTAATGATTCTGATCTTGCTTCCAATGTTGATTTAATGATTTTTTCACATATAATTCATCATCAATCCAATCATCTAGCTAAGATATTCGTGATCGTCTGCAATTAACAACTTTTTTATAAGGCTAGTTTGCCATAAAAAGTTGATTGGTTTTGTATTAAATTATGGTCCCAATTACGCTAAGTGGAGCAATTTTTTGGACAAAAAATAGATTTTAGTAAATTTGTAAAAAAAAATTTGTAAATAATAATCATAATCGGAGGAAAATTTTCAAAGACCAAAATAACAAATCTCTCGAATGATCTGTTATTTTGGTCTTTGAAAATTTATTTGTTTATTACCAAAAAAGAGTATCAGTGTTAACCATGATATCTATAAAGAATCAAGTATAGCGTGTAAATTATAGGTAGGTGTCCATTGTAGGCATTGTTTTCCACGATTAGGTTTATATTTTTATTAATCAATTAATTAATTTAATGTAAAGTGAATGGCTGGCATCAATGACAGAACGCCATTGTTGAATTTCAATCAATAATAATTACATATTTATTTTGGAGACTCCACTTGTAAACTCCTCCAGAAGCATCCTCCTTGGTATAGATCCTGCAATCTTCTCCATCACCATCTATCCAAAAACAAATATGCATTATAATTTCTCATAACTGAGATATCCATTGAAAAGATAACTTGAAACATTGATGTTCATGTAGCTGTTTTCTCTTCTGTTAAATTTGACAACATGCACTGGCCTCTAGATATGTTTATGCATTATAAAACCAAGCGAACGATAAATTGAAATAGAGCTGCTTCAAAGTTAATATTACAATACAAAGGGAATTGATCCCTTACATGCCAGAGAGACATAAAGGGCATGCTCGAAAATCGACAACAACATAAATATAAACTAAAAATACAACAACAATAGTCAAAACTCAAAGCAAAAGAACCAGATTAAAATCTGATCATATAATGAAAGACACCAAGCTTAACACCATTCTAAACTTCAGTTAAAGTGCAGAAAACTTCATAACTGTAGAAGTTTCATGCCTTGATTGTCACACTGCACAGGCACAAACCAGATGGCCTTATGTCTGAAGTTTTCCACTCTGACCCTGAAGCTGCATTTGGATCATATAACAATGTTTGATTAGTAGGTTCTTTCTCCAAGGGAAATAGCAACAACTTTCCATCCAGTATCCCGAATCGAAAACCAACACTCGAGCTCCCTGTCAATGGGACAGGTACCATTGTCCATGAGTTGTTTTCTGGACTGAATATTGCCAGCTTCCGCTGGTTTTTCCATTCAATACAGAACAATTTATTTTCCAATACTGCATGAGCCGTGACCATAACACAGCCATTCTTAATCTCGCACCAGCTGTGCTTCTTGGGGTTATATATATCGACAAACCTGGAGTTTCCGATAGTAAAGCTTGACCTTCCACCCATGACATAGAGCTTATCTTCAAATCCACAAGCAAAGCAACCCCATCTTGGACGACGAAGGCTTTCTATCAGTGTCCACTTGTCAGTATCTGGATCATACATCTCAACACTAGAGAGACAGTCGCCGTTCACCCCATAACCTCCAACAATATAAACCAAGCCGTTCACTTCGGCACAAGCGAAGTCATAACGAGCCACATTCATGTTTGATAATCTGCTCCAACTGCAATTGCAATTGAGAATAGAGCAAGTCAAGAAATTAGAACACTATGACATCAGCATATTAAGCATTAGAGATCATTATGTTTAAAAAATTATGAATAGGACAATAGGTCTACCGTTAATTAACTTGCATTGGAAAATTTATCTATCATATATATATCGTCTATTAAGATTTCAAGATAGAAGGCATATTTGAGAAGTTAATTATACCTGTTAAGGTAAGAATCATATTGGTAAACCTCTGCTGAGGCAACGGCGGTTCCATCAATAGCTGAATAACCAGCTATGATAACAAGCTTTCCATTAAGAACTACAACCCCGAATGAAGCCTTACATGGACCAGGCATTGGTGGAAGGGATAGACATTTGCGACCGAGACAATCCATTACCTCCCAACGGCTTTCCCTCCCTTCACTGTCCATTGTTAAGCAATAGAGCCATTCCTCAAGCAATCCTGCCAATTTTCGTACCATTACAAATTCTTTACTTTGAATAATCAACCTCCATTTCTTACAGACACCACCCATAGCTGGGAAGTTAGAAGGAGGAACAAGTGCAAGGCAATACTTTGCAACATCATCGGGCAAACCAGGTAGAATAGCCATAGGGCTATCATCTTTATTCATATCCTCACTAGTTAAACTATGATTGCTTTGTGTACGAGTTGATTTATCTTGATTGACTGAATTGGCGAAACACGTATTTGACTTTATAAATCTCTTCTTTCCAACAACAAAACCAGGCATTTGCCAAATCAACGATGTAGCACGAGAATGTAGAGAATTTTGTTGTGAACAATTAACCAAATAATACACAAAATGTTTTACAGAGAATCCAAAATCGTATAACTAAAGAAATTCATGAAATCCTTCACCAATTGGGATTCTACAAGACCAAGGCATAAAAGATGTTGCAGAACGAATCACTTGAACAGTATAAGCGGATGACTTTTTATGCTTTGTCCAGTCTGATTCAGATTCCATAACAGTATTTTTTCTCTTGCAGTGATTCTTCTGAGTTGTTTTCTGCGAATTATTTCTTGATCTGCCAAAGATGTATCCTCCCTCACACATTGCCCGGATATCTACAAATTATGACAGAGTTGTTATATTTGAAAAAAATAAATAGAAATTAACCCATTCTCATCTCATCAACAAAATTATGAGTACATAAACACAGGTCATATACCAGAATAGGCCATAGAACTTGCCAAGAGTTAGCCACCCTTAACTTCCATTTTCTTCAAGTCTATATATACCAGCTGAATGCATCAAACAGGATAAAAATCAGACAACGATAACTACAAAACAAATACGTGAAAAAACATTTTAACGCAATAAGACAAAATAAGTGCACATACATATGCTTCCTGGAAAAAAAAAACAAAATTCATTTTAGAGGGTTAAAAAGTAAATCATTCTTCATTTTAACGCAAACATCACTTGGACAATAACGTGTGTTAAATATTACTATATAATAAACCATAATCTAAAAACCAAACTAAGGACCAAACATCTAACATGGTAAGCCTCCCCTGTTTTCTACAAAGCTCATTACTCATACATGTGTGTCCTTTTGTTTTAAGTTTTAACATAAAAATTGACCATAATGTCAAATCAAGAAATTTTAACACCCCTGTTCTTGCGACCCGGACGGGTTGCTTGCAATTATGACCTTCTGACTCTGCAGACAGTCACATAAAAACTGTCTGATCAAGATCGGACAGTCCATATTTTAAACTCGAATTTTAAATTAAAATTAAAATCTGAGCTTGAAATTTGTAGCATCCGGTTCAGATCAGACTTCAGATGTGCTGCAGTCAAACTGCACCAAATCCAAATCCCCATTTTCGTGGAATCAAATATGCAGTCATAATTAAATCCCTTAAAGCAATAAAAAGGGATGGATCATAGAACATGAAAAATTAAAAAGTAAAATTATAATGAATTTAGCAAACTCCTATTACAACGGTTAATTATGCTACGATATAAAAAACGAATCAAAAGTCAAAATATCATTAGCCAAATAAAATATAAATAAAAAACAGAAGCATATTTAGAGATCTAATGTAAAATTGATGATATAATTTAGATGTGTTAGCATAGCACACATATAATATAATATAATATAACCAGAAGAAATTACCAAACCGATCAGAAGATAAAAACTCCAATATATGTGGAATTGAATTTGATCTATAGATGAAGTTTTAACATTGAACAGATCCATCCATATTGGTTAAATAAAGCGTAGGCTCAAATAAAACAAGAGCCACCGAACCAGAATCAAAGTTTCCAGAAAACAACAAACACGTTTTCTAATTCCATTAATAAAGACAAAATCAAAGTCTAGTTTCATTGAACATGCATGAATAGCGTTTCAATGAATGAAAAAAACTTACGTAGATCTGTAATAAAGAGACGGAAAATATAGGAAAAAAATAGAAAGTATATATGTAATAAAAGGAACTTACAGAGAAAATGAAGATGCAGAAGATTGAGAGGTAGAAGAAGGTAAAGACAGAGAATGGATAGGGATAGGGATAGGAGAATGTATTTTTTTTTTTTTTTTGATATCAATAGGAGAATGTATTTGTAAGAAAAAGTAAAGGGTATGTAATGTATTTATAGGATTGGGGACCAAAGATGGTGTTGTTGTTGGCAGAGGATAACGCTCACACAATGCGGCCGAGTTGGAACCAAAAACAGTGGTAATGGTAATCAAACAAACATCTCTCTTGTAAGTAGGTTTTAAGCTGTCCTCCCAAGATTAAGGAAATTAATTATTATTATTATTATTATTATTATTGTTAAGTAAATTATTATGGAAATTTTCTCTTGGAAATAACATTCAATGTTTTGAAAGTGTAAAAGTTATCTTATCAATATTACTTTTATCTTATATTTTTTTTTATATCGGATACACTGTTTAACATGACTTTTATTATTATAAATATTTACTTTCTATCGTAAGCTTCTTGCAAAAAAAAAAATCGAGTAAATAAGCAAAATGGTTTCTAAATTTTTACTTATCAATCAAATTAGTTTTCAAATTTTATAAATGGTTAAAACGCTCTATAAATTTAACATATGTTAATTAATTCCGTCTCTTTGTTATATATGATTATTAGTTGTGTTGACTATGTACCGGAAAGACATAAATTGGGATTTTCTTCATTTTCAATTATTTTCATTTCTTTATAATTTTGGAAATATAAATACAAAAGTGTGATATTAAATGAGATCAAATCACTTTTATACACCCAAAAATATTTAAAAACTTCATAATCAAATAAATGAAAATAATTAAAAATAAAGAGGATCTCAACTCGAAAAACATATATTGTTTGACAAGTAATGTCCAAATATACAAGGACCACTTTGATATAATTTGAAAAAGGTAAAATGAAGTTTTCATTTTTCCATTAACATATTTCACCTTAATCCATTTCATCTTGATCTTCTTTCCATTTTATTTTGTAATAACATAACTATTTGTTTTTTTATTTATTTATTTGTTTTGTTTCATTTACTCTTGTATACTAATTTACTTTATCAAGATCATCCCAAAGGGCTACTTTGATATCAACTTTGTAAATATATAGAGATTGAGTTGATTATAAGTGTAAAAGTTTAGGTATCGATTTGATTATAAGTGTAAAAATATTTGGACCGATTTGATATATGTTTAAAAAAATATTATTTTATAATTTACCGTTTGTCAACGTAAGAACTAAAGTGATAAAAATGTCATTAAAACAAAAACTAAATTGATTGATTTTACAAAATTCAACTTCATCTTCTGCCTCTCGAAAGAGGATTTAAAGAAATAAAAAACTCAACATAAACTTTGAAACCCCTAGCAAAATACATTAGTTGGTTGAACAACTCCAGCAAACAAATTACGTCTATCACCATTGTCTCCATTAAAAATGGAGACTTAAGATAAACTTCTCGTTTGTGTTCTTTCTTTGCCATTGTTATACAAAGAACCACCACCATCATCTCTGTTTTGAGTTTGGAGAAATTTAGGGATTTCAAATTTGGAGGAATAGAAATTATGAATTGTAAAATCTAGGGATAAATTGGGGAAGAAATAGTCATTTCACAATTGATGCATGAACAATAAAAAAAATGAATTGATACCTAAAAACATATGGTTGCTGACGTGGGTGCGGACGCGTAAGAAATTAACATCACTTGTCAGTACCATTAACAGTTCAAGTTAACGGAAAAATTGATTTGATATACCTTTCACAAATTCAAAGACATTTTAGCTATTTTGAAATTTTAATGACGAATTTTCCTATTTACTAAATTAAATTCCATCACAAGCTTAAGATTTTAAATTCTACGAGAGTACCCGAAATGATGTGACGTTAAATCTTTTCGACTGATAATTTTGTTGTTTATTTTTTTTTTGACAAATTTTTGTTGTTTATTATTGTTTTGTCAAATTAAAAAAATTATTAATCTACCATATTGTACAACTAATTTTAAAATATATTTAAAATTTAACGTAATATAAAATATTAATTTGATGTCAATCTTGATAAATCTACTATTTTTTTTAAGATATATTATTATTATTTTTTTGACACATTAAGATATATTATTATCATTATTATTGATAAAAGTGATTTGATACTATTTTTTTGTCAAAGAAAAATATTTATAATATTATACTATTACTAGTACTACTTTTTTAATATTATTATACTATTTTTTTGGTACAATATAATACCAGTTATTATGCTATATGTTGCAACGACATCATCACCGTGAATATCACGAATCCATTTTTTTATTAAAGTAAGTATTAGTAAAAATAAAATAGAAAAAGGAACCATCATCATTACTAATAGGAAAAAAGAACCACCCTAGAAATCTGAGATCGGACGGTTTATATTGAAACTATGGCTTTTTAGTACAAATGATCTTAGCCGTTGGTTTTTGATCGAATGGCCCATATTGATTACTGCGTGTTACAATATGATTTTGTAACTGCAGTAAATCTTTTTCCCCCTAGAAGAGGTGTGCATCGATCTCCTCTGAAAATGGCTTCTCGAAAATCATTTTTTTTGTTTCAATAGGTCATGTGCATCATCTTTGCTGAAAATATGCTATTCATGAAACCATCAACATCCTCTATATAAAAAGCATGAAAAACAAACGCTACTATCGGAGACACGACCAAATTCTCTATGAAAAATTCTTTAAAAATATCATCCTCAATCTCATGTAAAAGAAAATCGAAGAAGCCTCAATTTCAATCTGTAATGATAGATGCAGGTTTATAAACATTGTTATTCTAAATAAGAAGCTTGATAGTACATGGAAGGTGAGTTTAATTTTGTCGATGGCGCGCTGCCATGAAAGCATCGTGGGTGAGGTGAGACGGGGCAGATTAATTGCTAGTGAGATCAAAACCGTAATTTTGAATAAGAGAAACCAATTGGAATATATCATGTCAAGTGTCAACAAAACATCATTCGCCATAGATACACGAGGTTAATGTTCGCAGTATTAAGCATTTTCTAATATAATATTATATTATTGATAATATTTTGTCAGGCCCGGGCTAGAGGCAGTGCATGCAGGCCTATAGCACTGGGCCTCAAATTTTTGAGGGCTTCAATATTTTTTTTTTCAAATCCATCATTGAATGTATTGATTAAGTAGTGTTTGGAAGCAAAATATACAACAAATGTTATATAGCCTAGCGGCCGCGTACTTGATGCAAGTGTCTTCTAAGGATGGGGTCACGTGTTCAAACCCTATTGAGACACTTTTTTACAATTTATTTTAGGATATTATTGAAACAACTATAAAATTAACAAATATTCAAATAAATTTAATAATCTGTACGGAGAATAAAATTTGTTTCCTTTTAAGTTCTAATTTTTATTAAAAACACTATTAATATTTAATGATTTTTTTACGGGAACTATCAATATTAATGATATTAATATGAAAATATATTTTGTTATTATTGATTAGAATATAATTATTTTTTATATTATTTACATTTTAAATAAAAGATTTCATTTTAAAAAAAATGCATTTTTTTAATTAAAAATATTAATTTTGTTAAATTTATTTTATATTTAAAAGGCCTCTTTTTTTATTTGTCCGGGACATCCAAGTGTTCAGGGACGGCCCTGTATTTTGTGAAACGATAATATATTGTTTTATATCTCATTAAAAAAAACCGGTCTTACATGATAACGAGGTTGGCCGGTGTGAAATGTTGCGTCTGTTCAATTTGTGGGGTGAAAATGCATAAACCGGATATATACATTCTAGTGCGGAGCCACGACCATAAATATTAGGTAGATGACGCGGGATCAACATTGAAGACCATCAAATTCTTCGTCTTAATGTTATGATTGACATTGAAGATTCAATCATTTTAGTATCGGTTTTTACAAAAAAATTGCTATTGTTGAAAAAATGCACGTAGTTTGGGTTAACACGTTGATCAAGTCCATGCATGCCGAGTTTGACTTTACCTCAGTGTAATGTAAAATAAAAATGAATATACATTGTGTCATATTATCGCCAATTATTGATTGGTTATTTACGAAATAAATTTGATTACTCGGTTATTATATAGTAAAAGGTTTGTTGACAAAATTGAAATACTTTAATTTTCAAACATTTGGCGGGGTCGAAAAGGGGGCAGGTAGTTGTATCGTGTTGTATTGTGTGTGTGGTGACCTATGGCGAGCGTAATAGGGAAACCAGTATGAGTATATAGACAATCTTTCTTTTTTGTCACAATAATATAGACAATATATCTTCAACAATAGGTTCTTATTTTTTAAAGTATTGTTAACTATCATGTATTAAAAAAAAACTGGTACAATTATTGGTATTTAGGTACAACTTTTATAATAAGCGTTATCTTTCTCTTCACTGAAATATATTTTTGTAAGATCTATTTATAATAATGTTGAATTATTAGAGCATTTCCAATAAGGATATCATAGAGAGTTCCATAGATTAATGATCCATATCTTATTTTTTTTTATCATTGGAGTTCAATGACGTGGCACAGAAGATATCAAAATTGATGAAACGGTACCTTAAATTAAATAGAAAGGATCAATTGCTAATAATGTATGATACACAAAGTGGTATCACCATTGGAACAAATTATGTAAGAGTTGTATAATTATGGCATTGTAGGACCACTTTTTAGTAATTTATAATACTCAAAGTGGTATCACTATTGGAGATGCTATTAGTGGATATAGAGTTATTGGTGGTATCTATTAATATTTAAAACTTTTTAAAATGTATTAAGTTGTAGAAATTGATTGTTTATTAAATGTTCTGGACCGGGTCTGTGGCGCACTACCTGAGGAAGCCCACTTCCTTGAATAGGCAAGCACGACCCAAAAAGAGGTGAAGCCCAATGAAGCATATCCTAAGTCAAACAAACCGAATTCCTTGAAGATTATAACGCTCGACACCGGAAGATGAGCATTTACCGCTCATCATGGCTCTTCAACTATTTTTCGGCAGCCCTTGAAGACACCCATCGATGGCTTTAGCCCAGCGCTATGGGCTATATATCCTCCTCTCATACAGGGGAGTCAGATACATCATTTCTTACTCTAAAAACATTGCTTCACACTCGCACTAACTTGAGTATCGGGGCGCCTACAAGTACGCAACCCCCCTCCCTTCACCAAGACGGAAGAGGAGCATCATCGGACTAGGTTGTCTCTGATCAAGTAAGATCATTAAGTATTATTATTAAAAATTATAAATAAATAATAAAATGTAATGTGAGATTCATCTAAATACTAATAAATAGAGAACTCCATTGTAGATGCTATTAGCCACTAGTTAAAAATAATAATATAATATTTTTGTGAGCATGATTGGTTGCTAGAGATATTATATTATATACGTAAGAGTTGAGGTTTGATTCCAAATTTCTAATTTATTCATTTCAATAGGTGAATTTTTAGCCATTAGCTTACTTGAAAAAAATCAATATAATATTATTTTTTAACCTTTTCAAAATTTTAAAAATGCTTTTTTCAATAAATAATTTCTATTATTGTACTTAATTCAAAATTTCTAATTTATTCATTTCAATAGGTGAATTTTTAGTCATTAGATTATTTAAAAAAATTAATATAATAATTTTTTTTAACCTTTTCAAAATTTAAATTTTTTTTTCAATAAATAATTTCAAGGCTTAATTTTTTTTGACACAATACATTTTGCCTTTGGGCTTTTTTTTTTTAAGGAAACATTTTCCCTTTGTTATCATCAACATTTTAGCCGTCGTGCCAAATCATGATAATTAAGAATAATTTATTTATTTATTCATTCCTTCAATTTTTTTTTTATAATGAAGAGGGCCTAAGCGCGAAAGAGAAATTACAAAGAGACTAAACGAGGGGTAGTAATCCTCATTACATCAGCTAGCAACAAGTGAAGTGACTAAACTTAGACGAATACACCGCAAAGAAAACACTTTCATGCCATGGTTGGCCAAAGCATTTTCATATTCAATATGATTTTCTCCATAGATATAAGTCAAAAATCAAATATATGATCACCTGTTAAAATCTTCTGAGTCATTTACCTTTAGGACCAACCATATATACTAGTTTAATTATTATTATTTTATTAAATAGTTTAATGGCTTCACCTCTTTAAATGAATAAATCGAAGATTTCAGATTCGAATTTTGATCTTATGTACAAAATATAAATTTCTACTAAGTACCTCACAAGTAATTAGAGTTTAGACACATGTTTAACTTGTGCAATATTTATTTGGACAAAAATGGGAAGTTAGATTAAGATCACTGATACAGGTCAGCTCTACGTGGGCAAAAGTTATTGTCGATAAGGACAATTCTTATGGATGGTCCATAAGCCAATCAAAACACAACAGCTTTACTCACAAGCCCCCCATTTTACTCGCGCGCCCCCCATATTACTCACACACCCTCAAATTTCTCGCGCGCCCCCAACTGGCTAACGCCCCCATATTTCTCGTGCACCCCCAAATTTCTCGCGCGCCCCCATATTTCTCGTGCACCCCCCAAATTTCTCGCGCGCCCCCAAATGTCGTGCGCCCCCCAAATTTTTTTTTTTTTTTGTTCTTTCCTCCCCAAATTTCTAGCCAAAACCATTTTGTTGTTGGAATGGTTTCCAGAAGTTGTACTCCAAAACCATTAAGTGCATAAAATGGTTTTGGAGTACAACGCTATAATTATGCACTTAAATTTTTTTCCCTCCCCCCAGATTTCTAGCCAAAACCATTAAGTGCATTTGGGTAAGGATTGTTGATTGTCTTCTATGATTGGGTCATAACTCAACTCATAAATTATAACTACTTTCATAATTTTGTCATGTTGAAAATTATTGGAAAGGGTCAAGGCTAGTATTGTAAGTGTTAAGTGCATAAAATGGTTTTGGCTAGAAATCTGTGGGGAGGGAAATAAAATGTTAAGTGCATAATTATAGCATTGTACTCCAAAACCATTTTATGCGCTTAATGGTTTTAGAGTGCAAATATCTGAAATCATTTCCAATGCAAAATGGTTTTAGCATGATTTGGGGGGCGCGCGCTACTGGAGGGCGCGCGAGAAATTTGGGGGGTGCATTAGAAATTTGGGGGTGCATGAGAAATTTGGGGGGAGGGAAAAAAAATTTAAGTGCATAATTATAGAGTTGTACTCCAAAACCATTTTATGCACTTAATGGTTTTGGAGTACAACTCCTGGAAACCATTCCAACAACATAATGGTTTTGGCTAGAAATTTGGAGAGGAAGGAAAAAAAAATGGGGGGTGCACGACATTTGGGGGGCGCGCGAGAAATTTGGGGGGTGCGCGAGAAATTGGGGCGGCGCGCGAGTTATTTGGGGGGTGCGTGAAAAATTTTCCCTCACTTATGGGGGGTGTATGAAGAAAAAGTATGGTGTAGGTAGCAATAGGCTGTGTAAGCGCTAATGGGCTGAAGCTTATGGACGGTCCATAAGGACCCCTTATGGACAATAACCACACCCGACGTAGGACAATACACAAACACTAAAGTTATTTTACACTATTATTCAATTAGATTTCACCATAGTAGGTTAGGACTTAGGACAATACACAAACACTAAAGTTATTTTACACTATTATTCAATTAGATTTCACCATAGTATCAATTTTCTATATTATTTTCGTAAAATATCGTACAAATATCTACATGGCAACACACAATTGGATGATGGTGTAACAAATTGATTTTATCTGTGCATAATATTTTATCCACGCATAATATTTAACGTAACTTTTTGACATAGTTTGATAACATAAAATTATAGAAAATAGAAAATGCTAATATATGGGCAAATTCTAATATTGACCACTTCTTCAAGTGGTCCATGGTGGACCAGTTATGAATACTAATATAACGAATACGAATTTTACAAAATTTACCGTTGGATTAAAAGTTTATATCCTATAGATCACTTGGCCACGATGGACCACTCTGTAGCATTAGCCTTAATATACTATGAAGCAGTGGCGTCGCCACATAGAGGTGAGGGGGTTCAACTGAAACCCCGGCACTTAAAAAAAATACACATATATTCTTATATAATTTATTTTTTGAACCCCCTCATTTTTTTCTATTGCACCAATGACCCAATTAAACTCAAACCAATTTTAACTTACTCATTTACAAATTTTATTCTCTCTTTATTATGGTTGACAATGAACCGAAACAACTTGAAAATTAAATGAGTCGAACTTGGTTCATGAACAAAATGAGTCGAACTTAAGCTAAATATTAAGTTCGTTAATTGAATGAGCTGAACTTGAGCTATATATAGTCCAGTTTGTTTGGTTTTGAACTTGGTTCATGAACCAAATGAGTCGAACTTAAGCTAAATATTCAGTTCGTTAATTAAATGAGCTGAACTTGAGCTATATATAGTTCGGCTTGTTTGGTTTTGAATTTGGTTCATAAACCAAATGAGTCGAACTTAAGCTAAATATTAAGTTCGTTAATTAAATGAGTTGAACTTGAGCTATATATAGTTCAACTTGTTTGGTTCACGAGCTGACTCAATTTAATATATAACACTTCAAAATATATTTTTAAATAATACTTCAAAAATAATTTAAAATTTATATATTTGATATTATACATTTATATTTATATAATTGATTTTTTTACAGATATATAATTAATTTTATACATTTAGATAATTAATAATATATATAATACTTTAAAGAAACTAAGACAAACACTTAACAGTAATAAAATAAAAATGAGTAACATAAAAATTGATAAACAACATCATGCACAATGATGTGTTTTTACGGATTTAAAAAATAAATAATATCACATCAGAGTGTATATAAAAAATGGAGAATAAGTATAAAGAAAAAAAATTCGTATCGAATTCTTGATTTTAGTTTCAAGTTGAAAATGAATTGAATCTAATAAGCCGAACCGAACTGCTCGCGAACTCTAAACGAGTTGAACTCAAGCTGAAAAAAGAGTTCGTGTCGAACTCAAGTTTCAAGTCGAGCCAATTCTTGTCGAGTTGAACTTAGACAGGTCCACCACTCGTCGGAACTGCGCCTGCGACCACCACTACTATTTGTTGAGTACTATGTAATTTTTTGATTATATACATTATAATTATTAATTAAATTTTAAAAGTTTGAACCCTCTTGTCCAGGTTCCTGGCAACACCACTGCTATGAAGCACAAACACAGACACGACACAGACATTGACACGTCGACACCAATAATAATTTAAAAATGTGACATAATTCAATGTAATTATAAGTGTTAGTGTCGTGTCGGTGGACACTGACACATGTCCGACACTGGGACACGCCTAATTCGAGGACTGTCAGTTCTTTCTAGGGTTGGAAATAGGACATGCGGCCTCTAGGGGCCTTCGGCCTAGCCTGTCTTACACTACAAGAAAACAATGTATTATTGAGGCCAAAAGCCTTCAAAGAAGGACTAAAATCCGTCAATAATAGAGCCATTATTGAGGGTCAAAATCCATCAAAAAAAGCCTCATCGGTTGTGGTTATTGACGGCCCAGGACCCTCAATAACATTATTAACGGCCTGGGACCATCAATAATGCGTCTTCAACAACTTTATGCATTATTGACGGCCTGCAATCCTCAATATATTACTGACAGCCTGACCCCCTCAATAATGTATCTTTAATTAAAAATAATTATTTAATTATTTAAAAATCAGATTTTTTATCAGATTATTTAAAAAAAAATCTGATTTTTAAATAATAATTTTTTTTTTTTTAAATGAGAAATTGTTTAATTACTTTTTTAATAATTAATTTAATTATAAACTACTTTTTTTAATACTGCAAACAAACAAAATTTTTTTAACATCAAAATTTTGGTCAGCTCCAATGTTGCCTTGCCTAATAAGTGAAAATTTATGGCGTGCTTGTTCATTTTTTTTTTTTTAAAAGCAAAAATTTTATTAAAAAATAAAAGTAAATTATGGCCTGGCCTGCTTATTAAAAATGTCATGCTCAGGCTTTGAAAAGAGTCTATTTATATAAATAAATCAGACTTAGACTTTTAAAAAAGCCCACAAAGCCTAATAGGCCGGCCTGTTTATATTTAATAATTATTATTTATATAATATTATTATTTATACCATCTTCTATAAAAAATAAATATTATTTATATAAATACAAAATATTTAGTAGACAAAATATATTTAATAGACTTTGTCGTAATCGTATTTGTTATTTCATTAGCTTTTAATTATTGTGCTAATCATTTTATTAGCGTTTTCTTAATGTTGTAGAAATTATAAAATTTTTAATGTGAAATAGGCTTTAAAGCCTGTTTAATTAGCTAATTTAAAAAGACTATATAGAGGCATTTATGTAACACAGATTTTTAAACAAGCTACAAGGTCAGGCCTGGTTTTAAAAAGGCTCAGGCCAAAAAAAATAGCATTTGATAGGCCGTATGTCAAGCTTATGCTTGAAAAAAATCATAGGTCAGGCTCAAGCCTGTCAAAGCCTGGCCTATTTCAACCCTAGTTCCTAGCTAATATGTGTCCTTAGTTTGTATGTTAATAAAAAAAAATATATAGAAATTTTACACTGGAGTGTGTGTTCAAAGGAATAATTTTAAAATTTGATACACAACTTTTTTTTGGTATAGGTAATACACAACTTTTAAGATGACCCACTAGGGTTGGTCTGGTGCTATTGGCTTGCAACTTGAGAGTGTGATTCTCCTTAAGGTCTCAGGTTCAATTCTCTCTGATGTCAATTTGAGTGAGGTAATTTAGCTTCTTAAAAAAAACTTTTAAGATAAACTTTCTATCTTTGATTCTTTAACATGTGATCCTAAAATTATTTACTTATAGGTGTGATTCTTTCGGTTTATAATTGATGACATGAATTTCTATGGTATTTTTAGTATTATTATTAGTAGTAAAATGACCAAGACAGGCTCAAATATGAAGGAAAACCTACAAAAGCAGGAAAAAGCATCAAGACAGAGTCCAAGATGCAAAAAGACAAGAAAAAGCCCAAAAAATGAAGAAAATCAGCATTCCATCGCAGCACGATGGGAGCTGCTTGTTCGCCAATAAATCAGAAGAAATAAATCTGAAGAAAATCTTTGCATCGCAGCACGATGGAGTATATCGCAGCACGATGGAGTAACTTGGCGCCCAAGCTGATGAAATGCACATGATCAGTTATAAAATTGAACTGAATCTTCACATCGCATCACGATGGCTTCATCGTGGTGCGATGGCTTGCTGAGGCCCATTACGAAAACTATAAATAGAGCCTCCTTTTCATTGTTTTATTCATTCAGAAATAGTAGAACACTCTCTACTATAAGGAGAGGTTCAGAGGAGCTCTATTGGGTATAATTTTCTCCCCTTACGGGAAAACTAACTCAGCAAGGTATGTTTTCTTTAGGCTTTTATGTTTAGGTTATAATTTCTTTATTGTAATTTAAATATGTAGTCTTTTGTAATAGATGCTTTAGGTTGTGGTGGAGAAGATGAACTCCCCAATGAATATTTGGAGTCTGTGACTGAGTCAAAGTTATAATAAATGATATTTAAGTATTATGTTTGTTATTTACTTTCATGCACTTTAATAACGTATCTCGTAATCTGACCGGATAAGCGGGAGCGCCCATAGAATTGATATTAGGTTTCTAACTTAATATGGTCCGGAACTAGTAGTAAATAATGCTAGGTGTATAGAGACGGTAACGTCCTGAACTAGTCATGAATGAGCGGTTAGAGGAGGAATCATGAACTAGGTGTGAACTGAGCACTTAGATGATGAATAGCCCGATACTAGGATCTAGAGGTTAATTGGTGAAGATAATAATGCATGTTTATAAACAACTCACTTAGTAATTAGGGTATGTGACACATCGAGGTTAGGCTCTCGTAGGTACCTTAGTTATGAAAGTAGGGAAACTTTAATAGACATAGTGTAACAGTAAGGTGTTACTACAACAAGGAAAAATCACCGCCGAACATTAATCTAAATAACTATGTTATACACCGGTCATGCCAAATATGAAGAAGGGAGAGAGTCCAACCACCATACCTATCCTCTATGTTTCTGAATCTATTATTATTATTATTATTATTATTATTATTATTATTATTATTATTATTATTATTATTATTATTATTTATTTATTTATGCAAAGCATTACGCTATTTTTATAAAACCTTTTTCAAAACCCAAAGCGAATGCAAAACTATCTAAACTTAAATAATGCTAGTGAAGCTTCGGCACGATCCCTGTGGATACGAACTCATTCTAGACACCTAGAGTGTGAATTATTACTCGACGACAGACTGGTGCACTTGCCAGACCGTAGTCAAGTTTTTGACGCCGTTGCCGGGGATTGTGTTTACAAAGCATTACTAGATTTATTTAAGTTTGTCAAAAAAATTTCAAAAATACAAAAAATAATTAAAAATCAAAAAATCTTGTTGATGATTGTGGATTTTGATCTGTGAAAGTTCTGGCTAAGGATAAGTCTTGGTATTTAAGCGATCCGTTGTGATCCACCTCACTTACCTGGGAATTTTCATGGTGACAAAGACACATGTGACAAACCAAAAATAGTTCCACAAAAAAAATATTTATCCAGTGCTACTGAGGTATTTGTTTAAAGTGCATGCAGACAGGTACTCAAGCGCTAAGGATTACAAGGGCTGGCAACAACAAAAATTAAAGTCAGCATTCTTACAGGAAAACTCTCAAAATGATGAGAGATGGAGCAAATTGAGAAAGAGAAGCTGTAACAAAAAGTCAATGGTCAGGAGGATCATTTGACTAAAGCTTCCACAGGAGGCACGAGAAGAAAAGGGCTGTTACAGGAATGGTTCGGAGACACGGGAATCATTGAAAAGATGACGAGAGAATAAGAGAAAGGCCATCAAGGATGAACTACTACAATCGGGAAAACCAGTCTGCAAAGTCACCTCAGGAGAACAACTTCTTCCTTGAAGAAAGAATCAAAAAGAGAGACATGCACAAATATAAGTTTGGGGTGAAATCACTACGTTCTATGAAGCTGCACCGGTAAATTAGTCGTCAACCGGATAGTTGAGGGTATGGTGAAACAGACTTGGTCCTGCCTGACTATAATGAAAGGAAGATGGTCAGTGCTTCAAGCCGGAACAAAGGAGCACAGAAGATAGACATGCAAACTTATCCTATATAATGGAGGAAATGCCTCAAGCTAATGAGAGGCTAAACAAGCGTTGCTTGGGAGGCAACCCAAGGATAAGTATTTATATTTCAGTATTTCTAATTCAGTATTTTCAATTCATAGCATGTACTTAAGAATTCTTGTTATATCACTTTCATCTAACCCCCTTATTCAAACTTACAAAAAAATTAAATAACTGTTTGCTGTTTATTATCTAGTGCATGATAAACTGTTATAGGTAAGATTGCGGCGAAGTAAGTTATAAATTCTGATGAGCCGAATTTCACGCCTTTTTACAGAAACCAAAGGTGATTGCTCTGAAGTGCGAAGTTCGGGAGACAGAGAGACAAGTAATGAAGATGGTGTCTGTGAGATAAGTGTTCAACTTTCAGATACCTAAGTCATGTGAGGATTTGAGCCAAATATTTCCAAACGGTATTACCACTTTCTTTCGAATTACTATGAGAGTACCGTGCACTTGTTTATTTTCTATAACTTGCTCTAATTCTCTGCTGACTAGTTGATTTGATATTATATGCATTGAGGCAATTGTTTGTTATAACCCAGAGCCTTTTCAAGCCACCCTTTATTATATTATATCCTTTGCTAGCCAATTTTGAGCCGTAAAAAATAAATTATCCCTTTTGTTTCGGTGACAAACCACGTTACAAGCCTATAGACCAGAAAAACAATGAAATTACCCTCTTTGGAGTTAAGGTAATAGTTCTCAAGTCTTGGCAACAAAATAAGTTTGGTGTTGCTCATGGAGAACTAGCAACGTTTAAGTTTGGGGTGGGTATACAGAGAACTATCACTACAAAAAAAAAAATGAAAAAGAGACGGGAAAACATCAAAAAAATTCCCTAAAAAAATAGTCTCTTCAAAAAAAATGAATGAAAAAAAAAGAGCCAAAGGGCAAAGACAGTGATAGAAAAGAACCACACAAAGACACATCCGGTTCTTATTTTCCGATACCAACACAAAAAGGCACCCTAAGGAACAAAGGTTGCGTACACAAAAAGGAACAACAAAGTAGAACTTAACTCCAATGTTTAGCATACTATTCCCAAAAATGTCCTACCTTGACCTAAGCCACGTTATAACCCTGAAAAGACCTCCAAAAATGCATGTATATTAAATTTTGACTGGTAGCTTAGAGTTCTTGCAAGCCCATGGCAAAATGGCAGGTTGCACGATGATTGAAAGATAACCCTTTCAATCATGAGCGAAAAACACAAATGTGAGAGAGAGAAAAAGTTGAACATGGACTCTTGCAGGCATTTGTCCGATTTGCTACTATTGACGTCTCCTGAGCCTAGCAGGACTGAGCATGATCGCTGCAGTAAGAAATCAGCGGTACCATTGATGAAATACAAGCAAGGTTGTGAAATTCCTATCATCCTTATTTATCTCTTATTTCTCTAACGATCTTGTCTGACAACATGTTACTTGAGGACAAGCAACAGTTTAAGTTTGGGGTTGTGATGACAGGAATTTCTATGGTATTTTCAGTATTATTATTAGTAGTAAAATGACCAAGACAGGCCCAAATACGAAGGAAAACCTACAAAAGCAGGAAAAAACATCAAGACAGAGTCCAAGATGCAAAAAGACAAGAAAAAGCCCAAAAAGTGAAGAAAATCAGCATTCCATCGCAGCAAGATGGCTCCCATCGTGCCACGATGGGAGCTGCTTGTTCGCCAAGAAATCAGAAGAAATTAATCTGAAGAAAATCGTTGCATCGCAGCACGATGGAGTATATCGCAGCACGATGACATAACTTGGCGCCCAAGCTGATGAAATGCACAAGATCAGTTATAAAATTGAACTGAATCTTCACATCGCAGCACGATGGCTTCATCGTGGTGCGATGCCTTGCTGAGGCCCATTACGAAAACTATAAATAGAGTCTCCTTTTCATTGTTTTATTCATTCAGAAATAGTAGAACACTCTCTACTATAAGGAGAGGTTCAGAGGAGCTCTATTGGGCATAGTTTTCTCCCCTTACGGGAAAACTAACTCAGCAAGGTATGTTTTCTTTAGGCTTTTATGTTTAGGTTATAATTTCTTTATTGTAATTTAAATATGTAGTCTTTTGTAATAGATGCCTTAGGTTGTGGTGGAGAAGATGAACTCCCCAATGAATATTTGGAGTCTGTGACTGAGTCAAAGTTATAATAAATGATATTTAAGTATTATGTTTGTTATTTACTTTCATGCACTTTAATAACGTATCTCGTAATCTGGTCGGATAAGCGGGAGCGCCCATAGAATTGATATTAGGTTTCTAACTTAATATGGTCCGGAACTAGTAGTAAATAATGCTAGGTGTATAGAGACGGTAACGTCCTGAACTAGTCATGAATGAGCGGTTAGAGGAGGAATCATGAACTAGGTGTGAACTGAGCACTTAGATGATGAATAGTCCAATACTAGGATCTAGAGGTTAATTGGTGAAGATAATAATGCATGTTTATAAACAACTCACTTAGTAATTAGGGTATGTGACACATCGAGGTTAGGCTCTCGTAGGTACCTTAGTTATGAAAGTAGGGAAACTTTAATAGACATAGTGTAATAGTAAGGTGTTACTACAACAAAGAAAAATCACCGCCGAACATTAATCTAAATAACTATGTTATACACCGGTCATGCCAAATATGAAGAAGGGAGAGAGTCCAACCATCATACCTATCCTCTATGTTTCTGAATCTATTATTATTATTATTTATTTATTTATGCAAAGCATTACGCTATTTTTATAAAACCTTTTTCAAAACCCAAAGCGAATGCAAAACTATCCAAACTTAAATAACGCTAGTGAAGCTTCGGCACGATCCCTGTGGATACGAACTCATTCTAGACACCTAGAGTGTGAATTATTACTCGACGACAGACTGGTGCACTTGCCAGACCGTAGTCAAGTTTTTGACGCCGTTGCCGGGGATTGTGTTTACAAAGCATTACTAGATTTATTTAAGTTTGTCAAAAAAATTTCAAAAATACAAAAAAAAATTAAAAATCAAAAAATCTTGTTGATGATTGTGGATTTTGATCTGTGAAAGTTCTGGCTAAGGATAAGTCTTGGTATTTAAGCGATCCGTTGTGATCCACCTCACTTACCTGGGAATTTTCATGGTGACAAAGACACATGAGACAAACCAAAAATAGTTCCACAAAAAAAATATTTATCCAGTGCTACTGAGGTATTTGTTTAAAGTGCATGCAGACAGGTACTCAAGCGCTAAGGATTACAAGGGCTGGCAACAACAAAAATTAAAGTCAGCATTCTTACAGGAAAACTCTCAAAATGATGAGAGATTGAGCAAATTGAGAAAGAGAAGCTGCAACAAAAAGTCAATGGTCAGGAGGATCATTTGACTAAAGCTTCCACAGGAGGCACGAGAAGAAAAGGGCTGTTACAGGAATGGTTCGGAGACACGGGAATCATTGAAAAGATGACGAGAGAATAAGAGAAAGGCCATCAAGGATGAACTACTACAATCGGGAAAACCAGTCTGCAAAGTCACCTCAGGAGAACAACTTCTTCCTTGAAGAAAGAATCAAAAAGAGAGACATGCACAAATATAAGTTTGGGGTGAAATCACTACGTTCTATGAAGCTGCACCGGTAAATTAGTCGTCAACCGGATAGTTGAGGGTATGGTGAAACAGACTTGGTCCTGCCTGACTATAATGAAAGGAAGATGGTCAGTGCTTCAAGCCGGAACAAAGGAGCACAGAAGATAGACATGCGAACTTATCCTATATAATGGAGGAAATGCCTCAAGCTAATGAGAGGCTAAACAAGCGTTGCTTGGGAGGCAACCCAAGGATAAGTATTTATATTTCAGTATTTCTAATTCAGTATTTTCAATTCATAGCATTGTCATACCCTAATTTTGCCCCACACTTTTTTATTTCCATTTTTGCCCCTCATGCATTTTTTGTTCCAATTTTGACCCATAACCTCTCTCATTTTTGCATAAGTCAAGAAAGTCAACATTTTGATCAAAAAAGTCAACAGTTTGACCAAAAGTCAACACTTTGACTAAATAAGTCAACAAAACCTTTTTTTTCAATTTAAAAATCAATGTTGACACAAAAACACATGGAACTATTTCTTCTTGCATAATTATGGCTTAGCATTATCATAAGAGACAAAATTTTACCATTTTGCCCTCACATTTTCTTTATTTATTTTTTTTTTTTATTAGTTACTTGCATTTCAAGAAACTTTTTTAAGCATCAAATTTCAATTCTTTTTCTTTCATTTCTAATCCATAAACCTATTACATAATCACATTTCATCATGCATATTTTTATTTCTTGACATATTTATTTTATTTTCATATATTATTTTAATTTGTTTTATTCCCAAAAAGAAAATCAAAAGGAGAACAAAATTGTCCCAATCATTGGCACACCTCATCAAGGGAATAGAAGGTTCTATCCCCTTCTTGCATGACACCTCACCATTAGTACCCAAAAATCACAAAAAATAGTACAAAATATCTCAAGAACAAAAATTCCATTTTACCCTCACTAACTCTCACAAATCACTACTTTTCTAACCTAATTCCACCCTATAAATAGAAGCATTGTTTTCAGAGCCCTAGGTTAGCCAAGAACACTCAAAAACGGCGCTGCTACAGTAAGAGAAAACACTCCATTTTTTCTTCCATTCTTAAAATTTCAAACCTCACAATCTCACCTCAAGCTCATAACTTATCCATCAAAACACCTTCATCCGAGTTCCAGGAGCAAGAACCCTTCATTTTCCACGCAAAAAGGTGAAGGAATCGTACCTGAGAAGAGCCACGGCGGCCAGGAGAAAAGCAGGCTCAAATCGTGGTGTTCAGAGATCTATTCAGGTAGTTTTCTACATCATTCATCTTCTCTAGGCACTCTGAAGCTTTTCCCATAGCTGGTTTATCTCAATTTTGCCTGTATCGTAACTTTGCGTTTTTACTCTCAAACCTTCCCTTCGTCGTTTTTCATTTTCTGTGAGGAATCAGTAAAAACTATTTCCATATTTGAATTCCTTGTGAAAAAACGAACAAAACCATGTAAAGTTTGGTAGGTTTCGTGGAGGTTTGGATGAACTCCGGTGACCGGCGCCGTCGCCGGCGAGGCCAGGGTCACCGGAGAAGACAACCTCACCGTGTATCTTCTTCTTCCCTGCGTTTGAATTCTGGCTGTTTGATTTCTTGTTTTAATCCTGTGCGTTGATCTTATGTTTAAAACACAACCGTCAGATCTCATTTAAATGAGATCCGACGGTGACGATGATGATGGCGCGCGCTCTTGTGCTGCACCGGATCATCAGAGGTTGTTATTTATCTATTTTTATTCCGTTTTTTTTTCCACCGTTAGATTGCGAGGATGAATCCGGCGCGTTGGATCATTGTTGGTTCATACGCGTTGGATTTGGGTTGACCTCCTGGTCAGTAGATCCAACGGATCAGAACCCAAGGTGCACCCAGAGCTGCAAGGCTGCGTTGCACCAGATCTTTTTTATGTTGACCTTTGTTTTTTTTGTTGACTCCGCGCACGGGCTGGGCCTTCAGGCCCAGAAGCGCTATTCGCACTCCCTTTTGTTTACTTCTCTTCTTTATTTGCACCCTCCCCCTGTTTATGATTTTAATTGATTTTTAGCTTATTTCCAAAAGCACTTAAGTGACTAATAGCTTATTTAAGCTATTTTAGTCACTTTGCTATGCTTAAATTTTTCTCTCCATGTTTGAGTTGTTTATTTTAGCTTTTTAGCTTATTGTTTAGCTTTTTAGCTTAATTAATCACTTTTTAGCTTATTTTCATAAGCACTTATTTGGTACTTGAGCTGTTTTAGCTTACTGGACCATTTTTCTTTGCTTAAATCTTGTTTGATTTCAGATTATGTTCATGCTTCCCTTAGCTTGTTGTTTAACCACCTTTTTTAGCTTTTTAGCTTATTTACTTAAGTGCTTAATTAGGATTAATTGCTTATTTTTATTCCTCATGCTTGTCTTCAGCTCTTTAGCTTTATTTCAATTTATTCTAACTCATCTCATTTACTTTGATTTAATTTAGCATGTTTATGTTATTTAATTCATTGTACGCTACTTTAGTTTATGCATTTTTATTTAATTATACATCATATCTCATTCTTGTTCAAGTATTTGCATTCATTATTTAATGTTTCATGCATTTTGTCCTTAATTGGTTACCATCATCTTGAACTTCTATACTTCTCATCTTTCTTCTATTCTTGAACTGTTTGGTTTAAATTTGAGATTTCTTTTCATAATAAACATAGTGAAAAGGGGTTGATCTGACGTATGACTTTTCACACCCGGATAATCCCTATCCCTGACGTATGACTCGTGATCTTGGGATTATCCTCACTATTGATTAAATTAAGATTTTTATAATAAACAAGGATGAAAAGGGGTTGATCTGACGTATGACTTTTCACACCCCGGATGGTTCTTATCCCTGACGTATGACTCGTGATCTTGGGACCATTCTCATCCTAAAACGTTAAAATTAACCAACATTCGACTTTTTCCTTTTGAAATACTTTCTTAATCAAATTAAATTAAGATTTTCATAATAAACAAGGATGAAAAGGGGTTGATCTGACGTATGACTTTTCACACCCCGGATGGTTCTTATCCCTGACGTATGACTCGTGATCTTGGGACCATCCTCATCCTAATCAAACGTTAAAACTAACCTCCACTCACTCAAACTCCTTTTCAGAAAAAACATGGATATACGCTTTATCCATTCCTCTGACACATACACAGCTTAAGCCTCTGATTAGATAGAGCATACAAGCGTCGTTGTATCAGCGGAATGCGAAATAAGCAACATCCGTTATTCAACATTCTTTTTTCAATGGATACACGTTTTATCTACTCCTCTGACACATACACAGCTTAAGCCTCTGATTAGATAGAGCATACAAGCGTCGTTGTGTCAGCGGAATACGAAATAAGCGTTATCCACTAAAATCAACCAACCACACAACTTTTTTTACCAGAACTACGTGAGTTTTGAGTTTCCCATTGCACCGGGGAATACGTAGGAGCGGGCTCCTACAACCGTCAAACTCAACTAATAAAAACCTTTTTTAATTTATTTGGAAACGAAGTAGAGATTAGATAAGAGATAAAAGGCAATTTAATTCAAACCAACGCAAACAAACCCCAAACCACCTAAACGGTTCCCATCGAGTACGATGGATGCGAGGGGTGCTAACACCTTCCTCTCGCATAACCAACTCCCGAACCTAAACCAAGGTTTTCGCGATATTTTCCTTTCCCCCACGGGATAAATAAACGTCGATGGCGACTTCATTGTATGAAAAATGGAAGTGATTTTCCAGCCCGCTACAGCTGGCGACTTCACTGGGGACTATAGAGAGTTAAGCCCAGTTCAGTTGGTTTGTTTGTTGTTTGCTTTGCCAGGTTTGCAATATCTTGCCTTTGTCTTTTATTTTTCTGTCAATTATATCTGCTTGGATTGGCTGTTTCTCTTCTTCTACTCCTTCTTTTATTTTTCTTTTTGCCCTTGTGGCGTGGATACTGTGTGAAGCTCTATACCCGAGCTTGAGGAAAACTTAAGTTAAGCTAGGGGTATTTATGCTGGCCTCCCTGACGTATGACTCGTGAGCGCTGGCATAATCACCTCGCCTAGGGTAGATTCTTTTGAAAATGTTGGCCGTCCTGACGTATGTCTCGCTAGCGCCAGTGTTTTCTTGGAGAGTCCGTGACCCTAGGGACCTTTTGTAAACCGGTCTAGAACCAAACCTTGTTACTAGGGACCTCTGTTTAGAACCCGTGTCAAGGTTGCACAACGACCTTACCTAGATGAGGTTCCCTTTTGGACGTGTTTGCCGTGAGCCTTGCAATAACGGTATCGTTTCCAAAGGGGCAATCAGTGATTTTAGGCACTTTGTCAAACTTAGAACAACATGTGAGAGGGATGGGTTGCAGGTAACGCTGAACTTTTGACCTCAGAAATTAATTAAACCTCTGCTTCAGCGCGACAGACTCTGCTACAAAAGTGCATCCATGCATCCATGCACTCACGCATTCATTCATAAAAATTCATGATAAAAACTTTTTTGCATAACATTTGCATAAAAAATAAAATGATGAAGCATAAAAAACTTTTGCATGCATTTGCATTCATACAAAGGACCTTTGTCTCACCCTCACCCGTTCATATAAACAGCTTCATCCCCGACACTGATACCTGACTTCAAGCATTTCAAGGAAACCATGGAAAACATGCAGAAGCAGATTGATGCCTTGAGAGGCGATGTGGACCAAGTGACCGACAAGTTGGACCGTGTTTTGGAAATACTAGCTAACCTCAGTTTGCTTTCAAGAGCGGACGCTGCAACAGTAGGGGCAAACCGTTCAATTGACCCCTCATTGTCAAAGGTGGTATGGCCTTCATGCGGCTCATCTTCCGGACACACTTTTGCAGCTGCTCAAGTCACCCAAGAGCCAATGGCCACTAACACTGAATTCATGGGTGACCAGCCAAGAACTCATCAAGTCCAACCCGGGTTTGTTGTGCCTCAAAGTCCCCAGGATCACATGAACGCTCATCAAGGTGATAACTCTAAGGGAAAATCAGTTGCATCCCCGAGTGAGGAGACTCGCCAAAAGTTCAAGGCAATAGAGGACAAGCTAAGGATGACGGAATCATTCTTACCCAACAATGTCAGCCCACCTCACTCTCACTCTCGCCCAACGGTGCTTGCTCGCACCCCATGCTTCAATCATCCAACAGTTGCTCAACCTCAACAATCCCAAGGGTTTCCAAAACAGGCAATACAGACGCCTTTGAATCACTCCCAGTCAGGACAGTTCACACATAACTTGGGACATCAGCAGAATCAGCCAAGGGCCACTAAAAAGAGAAAGGTCTTTGATTCCATCCCAATACCTTATGGGCAGCTTTTTCCACATTTGGTGCATAATAGGATGGTAATCCCAAGAGCTTCAAAGCCGATAACTGCGCCATTCCCTGTTTGGTATGATCTCAAAGCCAATTGTGATTATCATTCTGGGGCTGAAGGGCATACTATTGAAAATTGCAGAGCCTTTAAACATGAAGTTCAGAGACTCATCGATCAGAAACTATTGACTTTCAAGGAAGATGGGGCAAAGGCTGTCACTTCCCAAAATGGTCCGACATCACCAACTCAAACATCATGCCTCCAGTACCCGTATATGTCAGCTGCACAACATCAGCAACCTCATGGGTACTCATTCCAAATGCCTGTGAATCTTGTGCCTCAAAGAACTCAGCAAGTACAACAGACCCAGCAGCGAGCTAAAAAGGTCTTTGATCCAATTCCTGTGTCATACAGTCAGCTTTTGCCATATCTGGTGCACAATGGGATGGTGACCCCAATAGCTTCATTACCAAGGAATCCACCTTTCCCTGCTTGGTATGACCCTAAGGCCAAATGTGCATACCATGCTGATGCCGAAGGTCACTCTACGGAAAATTGTAGGGTATTCAAAAACAAGGTTCAAGAGCTTATTGATAAGAAACTGTTGAGTTTCAAAGAGGGAGGGCCCAACCGTGAAGGATAATTCATTGCCAAGTCATGCAGACCCTTATGAGGATGCTAAGCAAGAGTTCAAGGATTGAATCAAGCTACAAAAATTATCATTTAGGCTGTTTCCCTTGTGTATTTTCCTTGTTTGCTAAGTATTTACTTACAGTTGAACTTTGTTTGTTTGAAATGTTAATCTTAATGAAATGATAATGTATGTTTTGAATCCATTCTTTCATGTCCATTCACTTTTCTCTCTTCTACTTCACAAAAGCAAAATATATCAATATTTCTCATTTCATTTCTTTCTTTATCATTTCTGTTTGAACAAAGATTGGAGAGAGGATGATGAAAAACGAAATAACCAAGTTGCTACGGTATGCTTTCAAATAAAACTTTGTTGATGATGTAAGGCATTGTTTCAAATTCCCAAACACCGGAGAAATAAGGGAGATAATCCGTAGTCAACCCCTTTGAGCCTAGAAGTTGGTGTTTCTTTCTATACGAAAAAACCCGCAATCTTAACCCGGGGCAGGGTAGTGTTCAGTTAATTCGACCATGCGTTCGAGTTTCAAGAGAAAAACAAAAATCAATAAGGTGTTCCTCATCACCCATTACCAAGGCAGTCACAATTCGCCAAACAAAATAAAAAAAGAGAAGAAAGAAAAGCCCGCTAAGTCAAAACCTCAAAATGGCTTAGGCAAAAATTAGGGTATCCCGCTAGGCTAAAAATGCAAAAGAATAGTCTAGGCAAAAGTTAGGGATTAAAAAAAAAAAAAAAATGAATGAAAAAAAATGCAAAAACCAAAGGTCACCAAGATTCATGACAAAACAAAATCATGTGACCAAAGCAAAAGGCCAATGTGACTGCCACAACAAAAGGGAAACACATTCTTGGTTCCCGAACCATCACAATCTCAAAAAACCTCTTGGGACTTAAACTTGTGAGTTGAGTTAATTGAACGTAGGACCGAAGGTCATCACGAAGAATGGGGTGGGTTAAAATAAACTTTGGGCCTTATATCCTTTTATTCATAAACCGTGAACCAGGCCACGTTATAACCCTCAGAAGACCTAATTGAAGCAAGGTTTAGCTTGAAAGCATACGGCAGCAAGGTTGCGTTAACCTGACTCCCAAAAATCTTTTGTTAATACTCTCACATTTTCTTCCACAATATACATCCATTGTACATAAATATCATCTCAACTTCAATTTCAAAACTTGCATTATAATTGCATTAGAATTACTATTTCAAGCAAACAGGTTTATCTGCAAGTCATCACTTGACAATAAAGAAGTTCCAAACTCTGAGCTGTTACCGAACAATCAAGAAGAGCCTTGGGCTAATCTGGGGCAGCTATCTCAGGACTTCACTCAATCATGGGGCACATCCCTTAGAAAGGTCATTTGGCAGGGACAGAGTGTCCTAATGTCGCATCATGGAAAGCGGTATCAAAACCCAGTTTTCAAGGACCTAACAAATCAGATCAAGACACTCCTAATCAGGGGCAAATCATCTTGGGATTCAGCCAATCAAGAGCAAACCCTTATGACTACGGGGTAGATCACCTGAAGATCCTAATGGCTCAGCCAAACATGTTCCAAGGATGGATCAATCTAGGGGCAAACCACCTTGGAGTTCTGCCAATCAAGAACAAACTCTTATGACTAGGGGCAGATTACTTGAAGACCCTGCCGAGTCGGTCGAACATGTTTCAGAATGGCTCAACCTAGGGGCATACCTCTCAGAGAAGGAGAACCAATATCAGTAATTTAGCCGAGAGTCAAGGCAAAGCCTTTCAAATGCCCAACAGACTGGGGCAAGATAAGATACACGGGGGCAGGTTCTCCCTATAACTTCAAGCTACTCAAGCAAAGCCTGATGAACATCTGCAACCATTGGATCCAGAATTCGTGTCGGGGATTAACTTCAAGCAACCATCCCACGAAAAGCCATGATACCACCTCCAATCATTCACCACCCACCATAGGGGCACTAATCATTGTCATGCATTAGCCATGTCATTTCATTCATGCAAATAATCGTCATGCATTAGTTATATCATTTCATTCATGCAAATAAGCGTCATGCATTAGTCATGTCGTTTCATTCATGTAAATCATTAGCATGCATTGTTCACGTCATTTCATTCAAGCATCAGGTATGCCCCATACCACAAGACCAATGACTCAGTAAAAACCAAATAGCCAAATCAAACATCCACAATCAAGAACCTAACCTTGCATTGACAATCCTTCAAAGTCCAATGATTATTGGCACACCCTCAAAGTCCAGTGATTATTGGCGAGCCCAAATCAAAGTCCAATGATTATTGCCACACCCGCAAAGACCAATTATTATTGGTGCCCACTCAAAATCCAATATTCAATGGAACCCAAATAAAACTCAGTGTTCATTAACACCCATGTTGAAACCCGACTTCCAATAGTACACAATCATTTCATCATATACATGCATTTCATGCATAAATAATCATGATAAACATGCATTCATAAAGCAGGTTCAAAGATCCCTATTCTAGGAATAGCAGAGTTTGGTCACTCAATTGTCAAAAGAGGCAGCTTGACTTTCCCCAACAAATTGGTGGGTACATTATTCATCCAGCAAATCAACTAAAAGTCTCCTCCCCAGTGAATTGCAAACTCTGGAGGAATTCTGTTACAAAATGATCACAACAGTTTGCCCATCCCCAGTAGGAAAGGCAATCCTACAGAATCCTGAGAGAAGGATATTCAGCGGAATCCGTAGGCCCGAGGGTGGTGATTTCTCTTCAAAGTGCAACACCGAGGTGTTACATTTGTTTGTCTCAAGGACGTACAACTCCTGGTTTAGGCGTTAGTTTCCTTCAGATACAGAATCCTGAGAGAAGGATATTCAGCGGAATCCGTAGGCCCGAGGGTGGTGATTTCTCTTCAAAGTGCAACACCGAGGTGTTACATTTGTTTGTCTCAAGGACGTACAACTCCTGGTTTAGGCGTTAGTTTCCTTCAGATACAGAATCCTGAGAGAAGGATATTCAGCGGAATCCGTAGGCCCGAGGGTGGTGATTTCTCTTCAAAGTGCAACACCGAGGTGTTACATTTGTTTGTCTCAAGGACGTACAACTCCTGGTTTAGGCGTTAGTTCCTTCAGATACAGAATCCTGAGAGAAGGATATTCAGCGGAATCCGTAGGCCCGAGGGTGGTGATTTCTCTTCAAAGTGCAACACCGAGGTGTTACATTTGTTTGTCTCAAGGACGTACAACTCCTGGTTTAGGCGTTAGTTTCCTTCAGATACAGAATCCTGAGAGAAGGATATTCAGCGGAATCCGTAGGCCCGAGGGTGGTGATTTCTCTTCAAAGTGCAACACCGAGGTGTTACATTTGTTTGTCTCAAGGACGTACAACTCCTGGTTTAGGCGTTAGTTTCCTTCAGATACAGAATCCTGAGAGAAGGGTATTCAGTGGAATCCGTAGGCCCGAGGGTGGTGATTTCTCTTCAAAGTGCAACACCGAGGTGTTACATTTGTTTGTCTCAAGGACGTACAACTCCTGGTTTAGACGTTAGTTCCTTCAGGTACAGAATCCGGAGATAAGGATATCGAAGATACCGGGCAGGTTTATTATCTCCTATCATCATTCAGGCCGCAAAATTAGGGCATTCTGTATTTAATTATCTTTTACCGAAAGAATACGAATACCGAGGTTATTCGCATTCTTACGGTCCAAGCTAATTAAATAGGGGCAGCTGTCATACCCTAATTTTGCCCCACACTTTTTTATTTCCATTTTTGCCCCTCATGCATTTTTTGTTCCAATTTTGACCCATAACCTCTCTCATTTTTGCATAAGTCAAGAAAGTCAACATTTTGATCAAAAAAGTCAACAGTTTGACCAAAAGTCAACACTTTGACTAAATAAGTCAACAAAACCTTTTTTTTCAATTTAAAAATCAATGTTGACACAAAAACACATGGAACTATTTCTTCTTGCATAATTATGGCTTAGCATTATCATAAGAGACAAAATTTTACCATTTTGCCCTCACATTTTCTTTATTTATTTTTTTTTTTTATTAGTTACTTGCATTTCAAGAAACTTTTTTAAGCATCAAATTTCAATTCTTTTTCTTTCATTTCTAATCCATAAACCTATTACATAATCACATTTCATCATGCATATTTTTATTTCTTGACATATTTATTTTATTTTCATATATTATTTTAATTTGTTTTATTCCCAAAAAGAAAATCAAAAGGAGAACAAAATTGTCCCAATCATTGGCACACCTCATCAAGGGAATAGAAGGTTCTATCCCCTTCTTGCATGACACCTCACCATTAGTACCCAAAAATCACAAAAAATAGTACAAAATATCTCAAGAACAAAAATTCCATTTTACCCTCACTAACTCTCACAAATCACTACTTTTCTAACCTAATTCCACCCTATAAATAGAAGCATTGTTTTCAGAGCCCTAGGTTAGCCAAGAACACTCAAAAACGGCGCTGCTACAGTAAGAGAAAACACTCCATTTTTTCTTCCATTCTTAAAATTTCAAACCTCACAATCTCACCTCAAGCTCATAACTTATCCATCAAAACACCTTCATCCGAGTTCCAGGAGCAAGAACCCTTCATTTTCCACGCAAAAAGGTGAAGGAATCGTACCTGAGAAGAGCCACGGCGGCCAGGAGAAAAGCAGGCTCAAATCGTGGTGTTCAGAGATCTATTCAGGTAGTTTTCTACATCATTCATCTTCTCTAGGCACTCTGAAGCTTTTCCCATAGCTGGTTTATCTCAATTTTGCCTGTATCGTAACTTTGCGTTTTTACTCTCAAACCTTCCCTTCGTCGTTTTTCATTTTCTGTGAGGAATCAGTAAAAACTATTTCCATATTTGAATTCCTTGTGAAAAAACGAACAAAACCATGTAAAGTTTGGTAGGTTTCGTGGAGGTTTGGATGAACTCCGGTGACCGGCGCCGTCGCCGGCGAGGCCAGGGTCACCGGAGAAGACAACCTCACCGTGTATCTTCTTCTTCCCTGCGTTTGAATTCTGGCCGTTTGATTTCTTGTTTTAATCCTGTGCGTTGATCTTATGTTTAAAACACAACCGTCAGATCTCATTTAAATGAGATCCGACGGTGACGATGATGATGGCGCGCGCTCTTGTGCTGCACCGGATCATCAGAGGTTGTTATTTATCTATTTTTATTCCGTTTTTTTTTCCACCGTTAGATTGCGAGGATGAATCCGGCGCGTTGGATCATTGTTGGTTCATACGCGTTGGATTTGGGTTGACCTCCTGGTCAGTAGATCCAACGGATCAGAACCCAAGGTGCACCCAGAGCTGCAAGGCTGCGTTGCACCAGATCTTTTTTATGTTGACCTTTGTTTTTTTTGTTGACTCCGCGCACGGGCTGGGCCTTCAGGCCCAGAAGCGCTATTCGCACTCCCTTTTGTTTACTTCTCTTCTTTATTTGCACCCTCCCCCTGTTTATGATTTTAATTGATTTTTAGCTTATTTCCAAAAGCACTTAAGTGACTAATAGCTTATTTAAGCTATTTTAGTCACTTTGCTATGCTTAAATTTTTCTCTCCATGTTTGAGTTGTTTATTTTAGCTTTTTAGCTTATTGTTTAGCTTTTTAGCTTAATTAATCACTTTTTAGCTTATTTTCATAAGCACTTATTTGGTACTTGAGCTGTTTTAGCTTACTGGACCATTTTTCTTTGCTTAAATCTTGTTTGATTTCAGATTATGTTCATGCTTCCCTTAGCTTGTTGTTTAACCACCTTTTTTAGCTTTTTAGCTTATTTACTTAAGTGCTTAATTAGGATTAATTGCTTATTTTTATTCCTCATGCTTGTCTTCAGCTCTTTAGCTTTATTTCAATTTATTCTAACTCATCTCATTTACTTTGATTTAATTTAGCATGTTTATGTTATTTAATTCATTGTACGCTACTTTAGTTTATGCATTTTTATTTAATTATACATCATATCTCATTCTTGTTCAAGTATTTGCATTCATTATTTAATGTTTCATGCATTTTGTCCTTAATTGGTTACCATCATCTTGAACTTCTATACTTCTCATCTTTCTTCTATTCTTGAACTGTTTGGTTTAAATTTGAGATTTCTTTTCATAATAAACATAGTGAAAAGGGGTTGATCTGACGTATGACTTTTCACACCCGGATAATCCCTATCCCTGACGTATGACTCGTGATCTTGGGATTATCCTCACTATTGATTAAATTAAGATTTTTATAATAAACAAGGATGAAAAGGGGTTGATCTGACGTATGACTTTTCACACCCCGGATGGTTCTTATCCCTGACGTATGACTCGTGATCTTGGGACCATTCTCATCCTAAAACGTTAAAATTAACCAACATTCGACTTTTTCCTTTTGAAATACTTTCTTAATCAAATTAAATTAAGATTTTCATAATAAACAAGGATGAAAAGGGGTTGATCTGACGTATGACTTTTCACACCCCGGATGGTTCTTATCCCTGACGTATGACTCGTGATCTTGGGACCATCCTCATCCTAATCAAACGTTAAAACTAACCTCCACTCACTCAAACTCCTTTTCAGAAAAAACATGGATATACGCTTTATCCATTCCTCTGACACATACACAGCTTAAGCCTCTGATTAGATAGAGCATACAAGCGTCGTTGTATCAGCGGAATGCGAAATAAGCAACATCCGTTATTCAACATTCTTTTTTCAATGGATACACGTTTTATCTACTCCTCTGACACATACACAGCTTAAGCCTCTGATTAGATAGAGCATACAAGCGTCGTTGTGTCAGCGGAATACGAAATAAGCGTTATCCACTAAAATCAACCAACCACACAACTTTTTTTACCAGAACTACGTGAGTTTTGAGTTTCCCATTGCACCGGGGAATACGTAGGAGCGGGCTCCTACAACCGTCAAACTCAACTAATAAAAACCTTTTTTAATTTATTTGGAAACGAAGTAGAGATTAGATAAGAGATAAAAGGCAATTTAATTCAAACCTACGCAAACAAACCCCAAACCACCTAAACGGTTCCCATCGAGTACGATGGATGCGAGGGGTGCTAACACCTTCCTCTCGCATAACCAACTCCCGAACCTAAACCAAGGTTTTCGCGATATTTTCCTTTCCCCCACGGGATAAATAAACGTCGATGGCGACTTCATTGTATGAAAAATGGAAGTGATTTTCCAGCCCGCTACAAGCATGTACTTAAGAATTCTTGTTATATCACTTTCATCTAACCCCCTTATTCAAACTTACAAAAAAATTAAATAACTGTTTGCTGTTTATTATCTAGTGCATGATAAACTGTTATAGGTAAGATTGCGGCGAAGTAAGTTATAAATTCTGATGAGCCGAATTTCACGCCTTTATACAGAAACCAAAGGTGATTGCTCTGAAGTGCGAAGTTCGAGAGACATAGAGACAAGTAATGAAGATGGTGTCTGTGAGATAAGTGTTCAACTTTCAGATACCTAAGTCATGTGAGGATTTGAGCCAAATATTTCCAAACGGTATTACCACTTTCTTTCGAATTACTATGAGAGTACCGTGCACTTGTTTATTTTCTATAACTTGCTCTAATTCTCTGCTGACTAGTTGATTTGATATTATATGCATTGAGGCAATTGTTTGTTATAACCCAGAGCCTTTTCAAGCCACCCTTTATTATATTATATCCTTTGCTAGCCAATTTTGAGCCGTAAAAAATAAATTATCCCTTTTGTTTCGGTGACAAACCACGTTACAAGCCTATAGACCAGAAAAACAATGAAATTACCCTCTTTGGAGTTAAGGTAATAGTTCTCAAGTCTTGGCAACAAAATAAGTTTGGTGTTGCTCATGGAGAACTAGCAACGTTTAAGTTTGGGGTGGGTATACGGAGAACTATCACTACAAAAAAGAAAAAATGAAAAAGAGACGGGAAAACATCAAAAAAATTCCCTAAAAAAATAGTCTCTTCAAAAAAAATGAATGAAAAAAAAGAGCCAAAGGGCAAAGACAGTGATAGAAAAGAACCACACAAAGACACATCCGGTTCTTATTTTCCGATACCAACACAAAAAGGCACCCTAAGGAACAAAGGTTGCGTACACAAAAAGGAACAACAAAGTAGAACTTAACTCCAATGTTTAGCATACTATTCCCAAAAATGTCCTACCTTGACCTAAGCCACGTTATAACCCTGAAAAGACCTCCAAAAATGCATGTATATTAAATTTTGACTGGTAGCTTAGAGTTCTTGCAAGCCTATGGCAAAATGGCAGGTTGCACGATGATTGAAAGATAACCCTTTCAATCATGAGCGAAAAACACAAATGTGAGAGAGAGAAAAAGTTGAACATGGACTCTTGCAGGCATTTGTCCGATTTGCTACTATTGACGTCTCCTGAGCCTAGCAGGACTGAGCATGATCGCTGCGGTAAGAAATCAGCGGTACCATTGATGAAATACAAGCAAGGTTGTGAAATTCCTATCATCCTTATTTATCTCTTATTTCTCTAACGATCTTGTCTGACAGCATGTTACTTGAGGACAAGCAACAGTTTAAGTTTGGGGTTGTGATGACAGGAATTTCTATGGTATTTTCAGTATTATTATTAGTAGTAAAATGACAGAGACAGGCCCAAATACGAAGGAAAACCTACAAAAGCAGGAAAAAACATCAAGACAGAGTCCAAGATGCAAAAAGACAAGAAAAAGCCCAAAAAGTGAAGAAAATCAGCATTCCATCGCAGCAAGATGGCTCCCATCGTGCCACGATGGGAGCTGCTTGTTCGCCAAGAAATCAGAAGAAATTAATCTGAAGAAAATCGTTGCATCGCAGCACGATGGAGTATATCGCAGCACGATGACATAACTTGGCGCCCAAGCTGATGAAATGCACAAGATCAGTTATAAAATTGAACTGAATCTTCACATCGCAGCACGATGGCTTCATCGTGGTGCGATGCCTTGCTGAGGCCCATTACGAAAACTATAAATAGAGTCTCCTTTTCATTGTTTTATTCATTCAGAAATAGTAGAACACTCTCTACTATAAGGAGAGGTTCAGAGGAGCTCTATTGGGCATAGTTTTCTCCCCTTACGGGAAAACTAACTCAGCAAGGTATGTTTTCTTTAGGCTTTTATGTTTAGGTTATAATTTCTTTATTGTAATTTAAATATGTAGTCTTTTGTAATAGATGTCTTAGGTTGTGGTGGAGAAGATGAACTCCGCAATGAATATTTGGAGTCTGTGACTGAGTCAAAGTTATAATAAATGATATTTAAGTATTATGTTTGTTATTTACTTTCATGCACTTTAATAACGTATCTCGTAATCTGGTCGGATAAGCGGGAGCGCCCATAGAATTGATATTAGGTTTCTAACTTAATATGGTCCGGAACTAGTAGTAAATAATGCTAGGTGTATAGAGACGGTAACGTCCTGAACTAGTCATGAATGAGCGGTTAGAGGAGGAATCATGAACTAGGTGTGAACTGAGCACTTAGATGATGAATAGTCCGATACTAGGATCTAGAGGTTAATTGGTGAAGATAATAATGCATGTTTATAAACAACTCACTTAGTAATTAGGGTATGTGACACATCGAGGTTAGGCTCTCGTAGGTACCTTAGTTATGAAAGTAGGGAAACTTTAATAGACATAGTGTAATAGTAAGGTGTTACTACAACAAAGAAAAATCACCGCCGAACATTAATCTAAATAACTATGTTATACACCGGTCATGCCAAATATGAAGAAGGGAGAGAGTCCAACCACCATACCTATCCTCTATGTTTCTGAATCTATTATTATTATTATTTATTTATTTATGCAAAGCATTACGCTATTTTTATAAAACCTTTTTTAAAACCCAAAGCGAATGCAAAACTATCCAAACTTAAATAACGCTAGTGAAGCTTCGGCACGATCCCTGTGGATACGAACTCATTCTAGACACCTAGAGTGTGAATTATTACTCGACGACAGACTGGTGCACTTGCCAGACCGTAGTCAAGTTTTTGACGCCGTTGCCGGGGATTGTGTTTACAAAGCATTACTAGATTTATTTAAGTTTGTCAAAAAAATTTCAAAAATACAAAAAAAAATTAAAAATCAAAAAATCTTGTTGATGATTGTGGATTTTGATCTGTGAAAGTTCTGGCTAAGGATAAGTCTTGGTATTTAAGCGATCCGTTGTGATCCACCTCACTTACCTGGGAATTTTCATGGTGACAAAGACACATGAGACAAACCAAAAATAGTTCCACAAAAAAAATATTTATCCAGTGCTACTGAGGTATTTGTTTAAAGTGCATGCAGACAGGTACTCAAGCGCTAAGGATTACAAGGGCTGGCAACAACAAAAATTAAAGTCAGCATTCTTACAGGAAAACTCTCAAAATGATGAGAGATTGAGCAAATTGAGAAAGAGAAGCTGCAACAAAAAGTCAATGGTCAGGAGGATCATTTGACTAAAGCTTCCACAGGAGGCACGAGAAGAAAAGGGCTGTTACAGGAATGGTTCGGAGACACGAGAATCATTGAAAAGATGACGAGAGAATAAGAGAAAGGCCATCAAGGATGAACTACTACAATCGGGAAAACCAGTCTGCAAAGTCACCTCAGGAGAACAACTTCTTCCTTGAAGAAAGAATCAAAAAGAGAGACATGCACAAATATAAGTTTGGGGTGAAATCACTACGTTCTATGAAGCTGCACCGGTAAATTAGTCGTCAACCGGATAGTTGAGGGTATGGTGAAACAGACTTGGTCCTGCCTGACTATAATGAAAGGAAGATGGTCAGTGCTTCAAGCCGGAACAAAGGAGCACAGAAGATAGACATGCGAACTTATCCTATATAATGGAGGAAATGCCTCAAGCTAATGAGAGGCTAAACAAGCGTTGCTTGGGAGGCAACCCAAGGATAAGTATTTATATTTCAGTATTTCTAATTCAGTATTTTCAATTCATAGCATGTACTTAAGAATTCTTGTTATATCACTTTCATCTAACCCCCTTATTCAAACTTACAAAAAAATTAAATAACTGTTTGCTGTTTATTATCTAGTGCATGATAAACTGTTATAGGTAAGATTGCGGCGAAGTAAGTTATAAATTCTGATGAGCCGAATTTCACGCCTTTATACAGAAACCAAAGGTGATTGCTCTGAAGTGCGAAGTTCGGGAGACAGAGAGACAAGTAATGAAGATGGTGTCTGTGAGATAAGTGTTCAACTTTCAGATACCTAAGTCATGTGAGGATTTGAGCCAAATATTTCCAAACGGTATTACCACTTTCTTTCGAATTACTATGAGAGTACCGTGCACTTGTTTATTTTCTATAACTTGCTCTAATTCTCTGCTGACTAGTTGATTTGATATTATATGCATTGAGGCAATTGTTTGTTATAACCCAGAGCCTTTTCAAGCCACCCTTTATTATATTATATCCTTTGCTAGCCAATTTTGAGCCGTAAAAAATAAATTATCCCTTTTGTTTCGGTGACAAACCACGTTACAAGCCTATAGACCAGAAAAACAATGAAATTACCCTCTTTGGAGTTAAGGTAATAGTTCTCAAGTCTTGGCAACAAAATAAGTTTGGTGTTGCTCATGGAGAACTAGCAACGTTTAAGTTTGGGGTGGGTATACGGAGAACTATCACTACAAAAAAGAAAAAATGAAAAAGAGACGGGAAAACATCAAAAAAATTCCCTAAAAAAATAGTCTCTTCAAAAAAAATGAATGAAAAAAAAAGAGCCAAAGGGCAAAGACAGTGATAGAAAAGAACCACACAAAGACACATCCGGTTCTTATTTTCCGATACCAACACAAAAAGGCACCCTAAGGAACAAAGGTTGCGTACACAAAAAGGAACAACAAAGTAGAACTTAACTCCAATGTTTAGCATACTATTCCCAAAAATGTCCTACCTTGACCTAAGCCACGTTATAACCCTGAAAAGACCTCCAAAAATGCATGTATATTAAATTTTGACTGGTAGCTTAGAGTTCTTGCAAGCCCATGGCAAAATGGCAGGTTGCACGATGATTGAAAGATAACCCTTTCAATCATGAGCGAAAAACACAAATGTGAGAGAGAGAAAAAGTTGAACATGGACTCTTGCAGGCATTTGTCCGATTTGCTACTATTGACGTCTCCTGAGCCTAGCAGGACTGAGCATGATCGCTGCGGTAAGAAATCAGCGGTACCATTGATGAAATACAAGCAAGGTTGTGAAATTCCTATCATCCTTATTTATCTCTTATTTCTCTAACGATCTTGTCTGACAGCATGTTACTTGAGGACAAGCAACAGTTTAAGTTTGGGGTTGTGATGACAGGAATTTCTATGGTATTTTCAGTATTATTATTAGTAGTAAAATGACCAAGACAGGCCCAAATACGAAGGAAAACCTACAAAAGCAGGAAAAAACATCAAGACAGAGTCCAAGATGCAAAAAGACAAGAAAAAGCCCAAAAAGTGAAGAAAATCAGCATTCCATCGCAGCAAGATGGCTCCCATCGTGCCACGATGGGAGCTGCTTGTTCGCCAAGAAATCAGAAGAAATTAATCTGAAGAAAATCGTTGCATCGCAGCACGATGGAGTATATCGCAGCACAATGACATAACTTGGCGCCCAAGCTGATGAAATGCACAAGATCAGTTATAAAATTGAACTGAATCTTCACATCGCAGCACGATGGCTTCATCGTGGTGCGATGCCTTGCTGAGGCCCATTACGAAAACTATAAATAGAGTCTCCTTTTCATTGTTTTATTCATTCAGAAATAGTAGAACACTCTCTACTATAAGGAGAGGTTCAGAGGAGCTCTATTGGGCATAGTTTTCTCCCCTTACGGGAAAACTAACTCAGCAAGGTATGTTTTCTTTAGGCTTTTATGTTTAGGTTATAATTTCTTTATTGTAATTTAAATATGTAGTCTTTTGTAATAGATGCCTTAGGTTGTGGTGGAGAAGATGAACTCCCCAATGAATATTTGGAGTCTGTGACTGAGTCAAAGTTATAATAAATGATATTTAAGTATTATGTTTGTTATTTACTTTCATGCACTTTAATAACGTATCTCGTAATCTGGTCGGATAAGCGGGAGCGCCCATAGAATTGATATTAGGTTTCTAACTTAATATGGTCCGGAACTAGTAGTAAATAATGCTAGGTGTATAGAGACGGTAACGTCCTGAACTAGTCATGAATGAGCGGTTAGAGGAGGAATCATGAACTAGGTGTGAACTGAGCACTTAGATGATGAATAGTCCGATACTAGGATCTAGAGGTTAATTGGTGAAGATAATAATGCATGTTTATAAACAACTCACTTAGTAATTAGGGTATGTGACACATCGAGGTTAGGCTCTCGTAGGTACCTTAGTTATGAAAGTAGGGAAACTTTAATAGACATAGTGTAATAGTAAGGTGTTACTACAACAAAGAAAAATCACCGCCGAACATTAATCTAAATAACTATGTTATACACCGGTCATGCCAAATATGAAGAAGGGAGAGAGTCCAACCACCATACCTATCCTCTATGTTTCTGAATCTATTATTATTATTATTTATTTATTTATGCAAAGCATTACGCTATTTTTATAAAACCTTTTTTAAAACCCAAAGCGAATGCAAAACTATCCAAACTTAAATAACGCTAGTGAAGCTTCGGCACGATCCCTGTGGATACGAACTCATTCTAGACACCTAGAGTGTGAATTATTACTCGACGACAGACTGGTGCACTTGCCAGACCGTAGTCAAGTTTTTGACGCCGTTGCCGGGGATTGTGTTTACAAAGCATTACTAGATTTATTTAAGTTTGTCAAAAAAATTTCAAAAATACAAAAAAAAATTAAAAATCAAAAAATCTTGTTGATGATTGTGGATTTTGATCTGTGAAAGTTCTGGCTAAGGATAAGTCTTGGTATTTAAGCGATCCGTTGTGATCCACCTCACTTACCTGGGAATTTTCATGGTGACAAAGACACATGAGACAAACCAAAAATAGTTCCACAAAAAAAATATTTATCCAGTGCTACTGAGGTATTTGTTTAAAGTGCATGCAGACAGGTACTCAAGCGCTAAGGATTACAAGGGCTGGCAACAACAAAAATTAAAGTCAGCATTCTTACAGGAAAACTCTCAAAATGATGAGAGATTGAGCAAATTGAGAAAGAGAAGCTGCAACAAAAAGTCAATGGTCAGGAGGATCATTTGACTAAAGCTTCCACAGGAGGCACGAGAAGAAAAGGGCTGTTACAGGAATGGTTCGGAGACACGGGAATCATTGAAAAGATGACGAGAGAATAAGAGAAAGGCCATCAAGGATGAACTACTACAATCGGGAAAACCAGTCTGCAAAGTCACCTCAGGAGAACAACTTCTTCCTTGAAGAAAGAATCAAAAAGAGAGACATGCACAAATATAAGTTTGGGGTGAAATCACTACGTTCTATGAAGCTGCACCGGTAAATTAGTCGTCAACCGGATAGTTGAGGGTATGGTGAAACAGACTTGGTCCTGCCTGACTATAATGAAAGGAAGATGGTCAGTGCTTCAAGCCGGAACAAAGGAGCACAGAAGATAGACATGCGAACTTATCCTATATAATGGAGGAAATGCCTCAAGCTAATGAGAGGCTAAACAAGCGTTGCTTGGGAGGCAACCCAAGGATAAGTATTTATATTTCAGTATTTCTAATTCAGTATTTTCAATTCATAGCATGTACTTAAGAATTCTTGTTATATCACTTTCATCTAACCCCCTTATTCAAACTTACAAAAAAATTAAATAACTGTTTGCTGTTTATTATCTAGTGCATGATAAACTGTTATAGGTAAGATTGCGGCGAAGTAAGTTATAAATTCTGATGAGCCGAATTTCACGCCTTTATACAGAAACCAAAGGTGATTGCTCTGAAGTGCGAAGTTCGGGAGACAGAGAGACAAGTAATGAAGATGGTGTCTGTGAGATAAGTGTTCAACTTTCAGATACCTAAGTCATGTGAGGATTTGAGCCAAATATTTCCAAACGGTATTACCACTTTCTTTCGAATTACTATGAGAGTACCGTGCACTTGTTTATTTTCTATAACTTGCTCTAATTCTCTGCTGACTAGTTGATTTGATATTATATGCATTGAGGCAATTGTTTGTTATAACCCAGAGCCTTTTCAAGCCACCCTTTATTATATTATATCCTTTGCTAGCCAATTTTGAGCCGTAAAAAATAAATTATCCCTTTTGTTTCGGTGACAAACCACGTTACAAGCCTATAGACCAGAAAAACAATGAAATTACCCTCTTTGGAGTTAAGGTAATAGTTCTCAAGTCTTGGCAACAAAATAAGTTTGGTGTTGCTCATGGAGAACTAGCAACGTTTAAGTTTGGGGTGGGTATACGGAGAACTATCACTACAAAAAAGAAAAAATGAAAAAGAGACGGGAAAACATCAAAAAAATTCCCTAAAAAAATAGTCTCTTCAAAAAAAATGAATGAAAAAAAAAGAGCCAAAGGGCAAAGACAGTGATAGAAAAGAACCACACAAAGACACATCCGGTTCTTATTTTCCGATACCAACACAAAAAGGCACCCTAAGGAACAAAGGTTGCGTACACAAAAAGGAACAACAAAGTAGAACTTAACTCCAATGTTTAGCATACTATTCCCAAAAATGTCCTACCTTGACCTAAGCCACGTTATAACCCTGAAAAGACCTCCAAAAATGCATGTATATTAAATTTTGACTGGTAGCTTAGAGTTCTTGCAAGCCCATGGCAAAATGGCAGGTTGCACGATGATTGAAAGATAACCCTTTCAATCATGAGCGAAAAACACAAATGTGAGAGAGAGAAAAAGTTGAACATGGACTCTTGCAGGCATTTGTCCGATTTGCTACTATTGACGTCTCCTGAGCCTAGCAGGACTGAGCATGATCGCTGCGGTAAGAAATCAGCGGTACCATTGATGAAATACAAGCAAGGTTGTGAAATTCCTATCATCCTTATTTATCTCTTATTTCTCTAACGATCTTGTCTGACAGCATGTTACTTGAGGACAAGCAACAGTTTAAGTTTGGGGTTGTGATGACAGGAATTTCTATGGTATTTTCAGTATTATTATTAGTAGTAAAATGACCAAGACAGGCCCAAATACGAAGGAAAACCTACAAAAGCAGGAAAAAACATCAAGACAGAGTCCAAGATGCAAAAAGACAAGAAAAAGCCCAAAAAGTGAAGAAAATCAGCATTCCATCGCAGCAAGATGGCTCCCATCGTGCCACGATGGGAGCTGCTTGTTCGCCAAGAAATCAGAAGAAATTAATCTGAAGAAAATCGTTGCATCGCAGCACGATGGAGTATATCGCAGCACAATGACATAACTTGGCGCCCAAGCTGATGAAATGCACAAGATCAGTTATAAAATTGAACTGAATCTTCACATCGCAGCACGATGGCTTCATCGTGGTGCGATGCCTTGCTGAGGCCCATTACGAAAACTATAAATAGAGTCTCCTTTTCATTGTTTTATTCATTCAGAAATAGTAGAACACTCTCTACTATAAGGAGAGGTTCAGAGGAGCTCTATTGGGCATAGTTTTCTCCCCTTACGGGAAAACTAACTCAGCAAGGTATGTTTTCTTTAGGCTTTTATGTTTAGGTTATAATTTCTTTATTGTAATTTAAATATGTAGTCTTTTGTAATAGATGCCTTAGGTTGTGGTGGAGAAGATGAACTCCCCAATGAATATTTGGAGTCTGTGACTGAGTCAAAGTTATAATAAATGATATTTAAGTATTATGTTTGTTATTTACTTTCATGCACTTTAATAACGTATCTCGTAATCTGGTCGGATAAGCGGGAGCGCCCATAGAATTGATATTAGGTTTCTAACTTAATATGGTCCGGAACTAGTAGTAAATAATGCTAGGTGTATAGAGACGGTAACGTCCTGAACTAGTCATGAATGAGCGGTTAGAGGAGGAATCATGAACTAGGTGTGAACTGAGCACTTAGATGATGAATAGTCCGATACTAGGATCTAGAGGTTAATTGGTGAAGATAATAATGCATGTTTATAAACAACTCACTTAGTAATTAGGGTATGTGACACATCGAGGTTAGGCTCTCGTATGTACCTTAGTTATGAAAGTAGGGAAACTTTAATAGACATAGTGTAATAGTAAGGTGTTACTACAACAAAGAAAAATCACCGCCGAACATTAATCTAAATAACTATGTTATACACCGGTCATGCCAAATATGAAGAAGGGAGAGAGTCCAACCACCATACCTATCCTCTATGTTTCTGAATCTATTATTATTATTATTTATTTATTTATGTAAAGCATTACGCTATTTTTATAAAACCTTTTTTAAAACCCAAAGCGAATGCAAAACTATCCAAACTTAAATAACGCTAGTGAAGCTTCGGCACGATCCCTGTGGATACGAACTCATTCTAGACACCTAGAGTGTGAATTATTACTCGACGACAGACTGGTGCACTTGCCAGACCGTAGTCAAGTTTTTGACGCCGTTGCCGGGGATTGTGTTTACAAAGCATTACTAGATTTATTTAAGTTTGTCAAAAAAATTTCAAAAATACAAAAAAAAATTAAAAATCAAAAAATCTTGTTGATGATTGTGGATTTTGATCTGTGAAAGTTCTGGCTAAGGATAAGTCTTGGTATTTAAGCGATCCGTTGTGATCCACCTCACTTACCTGGGAATTTTCATGGTGACAAAGACACATGAGACAAACCAAAAATAGTTCCACAAAAAAAATATTTATCCAGTGCTACTGAGGTATTTGTTTAAAGTGCATGCAGACAGGTACTCAAGCGCTAAGGATTACAAGGGCTGGCAACAACAAAAATTAAAGTCAGCATTCTTACAGGAAAACTCTCAAAATGATGAGAGATTGAGCAAATTGAGAAAGAGAAGCTGCAACAAAAAGTCAATGGTCAGGAGGATCATTTGACTAAAGCTTCCACAGGAGGCACGAGAAGAAAAGGGCTGTTACAGGAATGGTTCGGAGACACGGGAATCATTGAAAAGATGACGAGAGAATAAGAGAAAGGCCATCAAGGATGAACTACTACAATCGGGAAAACCAGTCTGCAAAGTCACCTCAGGAGAACAACTTCTTCCTTGAAGAAAGAATCAAAAAGAGAGACATGCACAAATATAAGTTTGGGGTGAAATCACTACGTTCTATGAAGCTGCACCGGTAAATTAGTCGTCAACCGGATAGTTGAGGGTATGGTGAAACAGACTTGGTCCTGCCTGACTATAATGAAAGGAAGATGGTCAGTGCTTCAAGCCGGAACAAAGGAGCACAGAAGATAGACATGCGAACTTATCCTATATAATGGAGGAAATGCCTCAAGCTAATGAGAGGCTAAACAAGCGTTGCTTGGGAGGCAACCCAAGGATAAGTATTTATATTTCAGTATTTCTAATTCAGTATTTTCAATTCATAGCATGTACTTAAGAATTCTTGTTATATCACTTTCATCTAACCCCCTTATTCAAACTTACAAAAAAATTAAATAACTGTTTGCTGTTTATTATCTAGTGCATGATAAACTGTTATAGGTAAGATTGCGGCGAAGTAAGTTATAAATTCTGATGAGCCGAATTTCACGCCTTTATACAGAAACCAAAGGTGATTGCTCTGAAGTGCGAAGTTCGGGAGACAGAGAGACAAGTAATGAAGATGGTGTCTGTGAGATAAGTGTTCAACTTTCAGATACCTAAGTCATGTGAGGATTTGAGCCAAATATTTCCAAACGGTATTACCACTTTCTTTCGAATTACTATGAGAGTACCGTGCACTTGTTTATTTTCTATAACTTGCTCTAATTCTCTGCTGACTAGTTGATTTGATATTATATGCATTGAGGCAATTGTTTGTTATAACCCAGAGCCTTTTCAAGCCACCCTTTATTATATAATATCCTTTGCTAGCCAATTTTGAGCCGTAAAAAATAAATTATCCCTTTTGTTTCGGCGACAAACCACGTTACAAGCCTATAGACCAGAAAAACAATGAAATTACCCTCTTTGGAGTTAAGGTAATAGTTCTCAAGTCTTGGCAACAAAATAAGTTTGGTGTTGCTCATGGAGAACTAGCAACGTTTAAGTTTGGGGTGGGTATACGGAGAACTATCACTACAAAAAAGAAAAAATGAAAAAGAGACGGGAAAACATCAAAAAAATTCCCTAAAAAAATAGTCTCTTCAAAAAAAATGAATGAAAAAAAAAGAGCCAAAGGGCAAAGACAGTGATAGAAAAGAACCACACAAAGACACATCCGGTTCTTATTTTCCGATACCAACACAAAAAGGCACCCTAAGGAACAAAGGTTGCGTACACAAAAAGGAACAACAAAGTAGAACTTAACTCCAATGTTTAGCATACTATTCCCAAAAATGTCCTACCTTGACCTAAGCCACGTTATAACCCTGAAAAGACCTCCAAAAATGCATGTATATTAAATTTTGACTGGTAGCTTAGAGTTCTTGCAAGCCCATGGCAAAATGGCAGGTTGCACGATGATTGAAAGATAACCCTTTCAATCATGAGCGAAAAACACAAATGTGAGAGAGAGAAAAAGTTGAACATGGACTCTTGCAGGCATTTGTCCGATTTGCTACTATTGACGTCTCCTGAGCCTAGCAGGACTGAGCATGATCGCTGCGGTAAGAAATCAGCGGTACCATTGATGAAATACAAGCAAGGTTGTGAAATTCCTATCATCCTTATTTATCTCTTATTTCTCTAACGATCTTGTCTGACAGCATGTTACTTGAGGACAAGCAACAGTTTAAGTTTGGGGTTGTGATGACAGGAATTTCTATGGTATTTTCAGTATTATTATTAGTAGTAAAATGACCAAGACAGGCCCAAATACGAAGGAAAACCTACAAAAGCAGGAAAAAACATCAAGACAGAGTCCAAGATGCAAAAAGACAAGAAAAAGCCCAAAAAGTGAAGAAAATCAGCATTCCATCGCAGCAAGATGGCTCCCATCGTGCCACGATGGGAGCTGCTTGTTCGCCAAGAAATCAGAAGAAATTAATCTGAAGAAAATCGTTGCATCGCAGCACGATGGAGTATATCGCAGCACAATGACATAACTTGGCGCCCAAGCTGATGAAATGCACAAGATCAGTTATAAAATTGAACTGAATCTTCACATCGCAGCACGATGGCTTCATCGTGGTGCGATGCCTTGCTGAGGCCCATTACGAAAACTATAAATAGAGTCTCCTTTTCATTGTTTTATTCATTCAGAAATAGTAGAACACTCTCTACTATAAGGAGAGGTTCAGAGGAGCTCTATTGGGCATAGTTTTCTCCCCTTACGGGAAAACTAACTCAGCAAGGTATGTTTTCTTTAGGCTTTTATGTTTAGGTTATAATTTCTTTATTGTAATTTAAATATGTAGTCTTTTGTAATAGATGCCTTAGGTTGTGGTGGAGAAGATGAACTCCCCAATGAATATTTGGAGTCTGTGACTGAGTCAAAGTTATAATAAATGATATTTAAGTATTATGTTTGTTATTTACTTTCATGCACTTTAATAACGTATCTCGTAATCTGGTCGGATAAGCGGGAGCGCCCATAGAATTGATATTAGGTTTCTAACTTAATATGGTCCGGAACTAGTAGTAAATAATGCTAGGTGTATAGAGACGGTAACGTCCTGAACTAGTCATGAATGAGCGGTTAGAGGAGGAATCATGAACTAGGTGTGAACTGAGCACTTAGATGATGAATAGCCCGATACTAGGATCTAGAGGTTAATTGGTGAAGATAATAATGCATGTTTATAAACAACTCACTTAGTAATTAGGGTATGTGACACATCGAGGTTAGGCTCTCGTAGGTACCTTAGTTATGAAAGTAGGGAAACTTTAATAGACATAGTGTAATAGTAAGGTGTTACTACAACAAAGAAAAATCACCGCCGAACATTAATCTAAATAACTATGTTATACACCGGTCATGCCAAATATGAAGAAGGGAGAGAGTCCAACCACCATACCTATCCTCTATGTTTCTGAATCTATTATTATTATTATTATTTATTTATTTATGCAAAGCATTACGCTATTTTTATAAAACCTTTTTCAAAACCCAAAGCGAATGCAAAACTATCCAAACTTAAATAACGCTAGTGAAGCTTCGGCACGATCCCTGTGGATACGAACTCATTCTAGACACCTAGAGTGTGAATTATTACTCGACGACAAACTGGTGCACTTGCCAGACCGTAGTCAATAATGCTTGGTCATTTTTTTAAAAAAATGGGTGACTCTAAATAAAGTCATCTTTTTTTTTTTTTTGAAAAATGATAGAGTATTCTAAATCGATAGAATTACACAATTCATAAAAAAAAAATCAATTCTTAAAAATGTTAAAATTGTTAGGTCGAGTGTTTTTATTGGAGTTTGAACTTGGACTTTTTCACTTGCGTGTGTGAGTTTTTAATGACTATTATTATTGTCATTTCTTCTATCTACAGAAAAAATAAAGTTTTTTTTTCTTTTTAGATTACTATTTGAAGAATTGAGGGTATGTATCCAAAAATCAATTAAAATAAGCCATGTAACTATTGCATGTAAAATAAAAATTAGTTGTTAGAAATAATATAAAAGCATTGATGTGGCTTATTCTAACATTTTAAGCTTTTGGGATAATCGGTTATTTGACATGGTATCAGAGCCTCTATGACAAAGTGGTCTAGACTCTAGAGTTCAATTCCCGCTTCCCTCACTTTCTAATTAAAAAAAGTGGAATTTAAGCATATGGTAGGTGGGCCTATGCATTATCCATGCTTCAAGCCCAAATGAGCTCTTGCGTGAAGGAGCGTGTTAGAAATAATATAAAATCATTGATGTGGTCTATCCTAACAGCTTAAGTTTTTAGAATAATCGATTATTTGACATTAGTTTATGAGTACCACATACAAATATATTTATGTAAAAAAAATTAAACAACCAAGTAAAAAACAAATTAAACAGCCAAGTAAATATAATTCGTTCTTATAAAAATCTCAATCTAATACATTCACTTAATACTTCATTTGTTCCATATTAACTTTCACATTTGAAAAACAATTTGTGTAGAAATATTTATGTACGGCGGTGGTTTAAAGTCAAACATGAAATTTTGATTGTATTTTTTTTAGTTGATGGTGGACCGACATATCTTGTTTGGAGTTCTTGTAATTTTTAGGCAATTTTTAGCTTTGCTCTTTTTGTAATTTAACTTTACACTAATAATCAATAAAAATGCTTTAATCTTCCATGTGATATAAAGAAAGTGAGGTTAAATAGGGTGACGCAGCGGAAAACATATTTACGATTGGTTGACTGTGTAAATTTATTTTACACTACTATCTGTGTATATTCTTTTTTCTCTATTCTTTTTCTCTATGTCAATTTAGAGAGTTTACGGATTTAGATTGTCTGTTGTAACTGCTACATGCAGTAAGCAATCACAACCACACAAAATAGATTAGACGGTTCTAATCTATTTCATTTGTTTTATATGAAAATTAATCTTAGCCACTTATTTTTTACTGGATGGTCAGAACAGTTACTGCATTAATGTATGCAGTAACTACATCAAATCCATTTCCAGTGTTTACTTTTAATTGGTTCCTTAGTTGATTTTTTAAAAGAAAATTGTATAAAAAATTGTCATTTTTTGTGTTTGAGGTGGTATAATTACTTTTTGGGGTTGTACCACTAACTACATGCATGCATACATGATAAAATTAACAGTTAAATTGATAAATTTAATACTCTATGCATCACAAGAATTGTATTATTTTATAGGATTTACTTTTGTCATTCTACTCATTTTGTCATGTGTCTTACAAATTTACCAAAATATCATTGTTTGCTATTTAAATAGCAGATACACCCCTAAAACATTTACTAGAATTGTTTTTTTTAACATCCACTATTTAAGTAGCGGATAACATGTTTAAAAAAATTTCATTTTTGCAACGTCCGCTGTTTAAATAGCAAAATAATAAAATAAAAAAGCGTAAGGCGCGTGATAAATTGGTAGAATAACGTAAATAAATTTTTGATAAATTTGTAATCTATACCGTCCGGTAGGGGTGAACATCGGTCGGTTATGGGTGGGTTCGGGCTCTAAATATCAAATCCATCTCAATCCGTGGGTGAGAATCTAAGGCCCAATTTCACCCAACTAAGTTATTGGTTTGTGCGGATTTCGGTTAAGCGGTTTAAGCGGGTGAATTGTTGGGTTCATTCGGTTTGGGATATCAATGGGTCGTACTAAATTTTTGGTCCAACAATTATTTTCAAAGTTTTTAAAAATAGAAAAAACAAAACTAGCAAAAAAAAAATTAGTTAATAATGAAATAAACAAATTAGGCATATATTTTTGCCAAGAACAAACAAGACTAAATTGTTTATCAAAACCAAAATGCATAGATTATACGATCATTCATGATTCATTCAACTCTGTTTTGCGAATTGAGCTTTCACTTTGAACTAAATATTAAGTCCAACAAACCACTAATAGTAACATACAAAAGTCTCAACTCATGAAAGAAAATATACATGGAGTAGATAATAATAGTAATAATAATAATAATAATAATAATAATAATAATAATAATAATAGTGGGTATTATTATTATTAAAAGAAAATAGTGGGTATGAGATCGGTCGGATTCGAATTTCATTGGGATTGAAAATCAAATCCGAGTTCGTCCGTTTCAATCCATTCAAACCCAATTCCATTCATCCGTTTAACCCGTGATCCGACCCACTACCACCCAACGCTCAATTCTTTTATCGGTTTTGTCGGATTCGGATCGGTTCGAGATATCCTGTCCACCCCAACCATCCGGTAAAGATCCAAGGGAGTATAGACCAATGATAATTTAGGGAAAAAAATAAAAATAATGAAGACAATGCTGTTAAAAAACACATGATCAAAATATCATCTCTTTTTTTCTTAGTCTTGATTTTCCGACATCTAGAAAGAGAATCTTAGATTGTTATGATAAGTTATAGACTTATAGTAGCACTTAATAGCAGAAAGAAAGAATCTTAGATTGTTGGGTTCTTGGTATTAAGACGTGCCAGCTAATTAAAACCAATGAATGCAAGAATGAAAATCTAAGATAATATTCTAGTGTTTCCCAAGTCAAGGTGTGAGAAATCTTAATCTCGTGTAGTTTCGATTGATCCAACCACTATACGCGACTGCGACGTTTGTGGATGAACAGTATATTATTCATTTAGCAGTAGTATTTTTTTCATAATATTGTAGGTATGAAATTTTCATTTTAGTGGTGTTAATCTTTATCAAAAATTTTCAGAAAAATATAAATTGGTTCTCCCAGTTAATGATTGAATGACTAATAATTAATTGACCACTTGCTTAAACCGAAAAATACTATTGTTAACTAGCTTATTTAATTTTCAATACATTTTTTTTTCTCGCTTGTATTTGTGTGGTTATCTAGGTGCGGGTACGGTACCGGTACCCGATACGGGTACTGGTACGAGGTACGTCATTTTCAAAAAAATTAATGTACGTGTCTGGGCATAAATTAAGATATGGATATGTACCCGGTACGGATACGGGTACGTACCCGGTACCGATACTCTCTTTCAAATGGAGTACCCGTGCATCATAGTTATCCATTATTCATAATCTAATGTATTCCGGTCTACTCTGAGAGAGAAATTATGACGCTAATTAACTTACGGTGAGAGAGATATAATTTTATTTTATTTATAAAAAAAAAAGATATAATTTTTTGTTATTTTTGGACAGGAAAAAAAGTTTTATTTAAGCTCTTTATAAATTGGATTGGATGATTTAAATTGAAACGACAGTAAATTAATTGACAAGATTTTTGATGCAAAATTACAACATATCACCCCCTCAAAACAAAATTATAACACATCGACTACCCACTGAATGATCTATTCCCTGAGAGGTTAGATAAGATTCAGAATTTTATTTTATCTTTTTTGAATCTTACGAGTCTATGCAAACAAAAAATGCCTCTTATATTAAAACTTGGCCTCACTAATAATTAAAAGTTATTGAATTGGCTTGCTCGCAGATTGAGGAAATGAAGGATAAAATAGTCTTGGCCTCACTAACTATTTTTTTTGACAGTAGCCTCACTAACTATTAAAAGTTATTGAATTGGCGATCAAGGAAATAAAGTTCAAGAAAGTGATAAAATAGTTTAGTGTCTAAAATTTCATCCTTGTATTGTATGTTATTATATATGTAATCTTATTAACTGAGTTATGCACACAAAAAAAAAAAAAAGACATTTTCTTCTATTCCTAGAGTAAATTCGGATGAAAGTGATTTTTATGAACAATGAAAGGGTGAAAAAAGAAACTTTCAAAGGCTTTTTCTTATTTCTTTTTAATTAATAGCACTTTCAAAGGTTTTTTTAATTCTAAATATTTGGATTGGATTTGTGTGTAATTTGTCACGGGATAAAACTTACATGCATTGCTTTACATGCAATTTTTATTTTTCCTCTCACAAAGAGGTAATTATTTTAATTGAAAAGAAGTTTTCTTTTACTTTTTCAAAATTAAAAAACACAAAAAATCATATCTTTGTGAGTGGAACAACAAAAACTGCACATAAAGCAATGCACGTAAGTTTTGTCACGCCCAATTAACAATTGGTGTTTAAGAATTGTTTGGTTGCTTTTGGACTTGCAAAATATTGTGTAGAAAACGGTGGATTCTAGTGAGGGCTCTATTAAGTCCCTCACCGATGTACCACTTAATATAACCATAAGATTAATCTAAGTCTACATTATCCCATTACACATTACCACACTTGATTAGTTTTTCTCTCACCTGCACATCCATGAAATTGAATTCCTTCAATGGAAAATTAAACCAAAATAATGAAGAGATACACAACAGACTTTGGTAAAATACCCCAAATTTTAGCACTCTGCCTCTTCCTCCCATGGCTAGATAAGAAATGATGGAATCTTCACTCCATCGATCTTTTTAAATTTTTCATATGCTAAGATCCACAAGAACCCTAAAAGTATTTCACCATTTGACCTTTTTTTTTATCAGATTCACTCTTCTTTTTTATCAGAATTGAAGTGTTTAAGAACGAAATTGAAGATAAAAACATGGGTTATTGTTAATATGATTTTGTGTGTAAAAAACCTTACATGGGTTATTGTTTTTTTCTCTGATTAATTTTTCTAGGATGTATTTGGTGTTGAAAATGTTTTCTCCATGCTCAAATTCATCACGGTTAGAAGTTTGATGTTTGCAAACAATATGTTGTTATAATATTTTGATTTAATTTTCAAAAACTACAATTTTCGACTAATTTTTATTAGTTTTAGAGAGAAGACAAATGAGGAAGATGATCATGGATAGGATTGTGTGTTAAAATGTGAGGTGCTCCCAATTTTATTTCTAACAAATCTCATGCATTCATTTGATCTAATGGTATTTTTTACATGGTTCACCGGTGAACCATATGATGGCTACCTCACTTTAGATGCCACCGTAGAAAACTGATATGTAAAAGTCAGAAAAATATAATATAATTTAATTAATTTTATATTATTTTTTAAAGGAAATAGATTAGATACAATATTTTTTTCTCGTATTGCCATGCAGTCGCGGCATTTGAGAATCGGATGGGCAAAAAGTTGATATTTTATTTTTATTTAAAATTTTTAAAAAAATTGTGTTTAAATCATGACCATTTGCTTTTAATCGGATGGTCAACGACGTCTGACTGCACCCAATTATGAACCTAACTCAAGATGTCACTCAAAAAGGTCCAATGATAGAAATAGTTATCCGACCCAATCGAAAGGCTCCTCGCCACTCCAAACTACAACGACTATATTCATATTCCCCAGATATGCAACGCCTCCGCGGTCAATAAACACCTCATTGATGGGGTGCCGTTCATAATTCATAACCATAACAACTCCTCATCACAGCCTATGTAACAACCTTCATGTAAGTGTTTGCAAATATCCTATCAACTTCAATCTTGATGATTTTCTATTCAACAGTGGTCACATGATCATTCTTAGAGTTGTCAAGTGGGTCGGTCCAAACCAACTCGCCTCGCCCTGATGGCCCAACACATATAGATGACCTTCAGTATTTCATGAACTGCTAAACCAAGCCTGTCCCAATCAGTAGTAGGCTATGTGGCCCGATAGGTCGACCTCACTAATTTCCTTTTTTTTCATTTAAAAAAAAAAGATGCAATTAATCTGTCAATATTAAGTGAGTGCCATGATTTTATAACAAATGTGTTATCCATTGAAGATGCAATCTACTTTTCTAAATTATTTCTTTATAAAGTAGTTTTTTAATTTAGTTTTTTAATGGACTACCTAACTTAGACCGACCCATAAAAAATATAGGTCCAATGTGTCGGCCCAAAAACATACGAGCGTTTGGTAAGTGGATGGAAAATTTCTCTTCCCACCCCCACATTTCTTTTTAACCCCCCAAAAATCCAATTTTATCCTTAATTTACGATAGCAAAACTTCGGTAAATACTAACTGAATTTTTGAAAAATTCGAAAAATATTTACCGAAGTTTTGCAATATAAAAACATGTGTTTCAACCGTTTATTTTTCAAAAAACCCAGAAATAATGTTTTTCGGGTTTTATTTTTTGGAAAAAAAGATGCCATAAAAGTTCAGTAAATGTTTTCCGAACTTTTCAAAAATTGGTTTGTATTTACCAAAATAATGGTTCAGGGGCATAAATGAAAATCGGGAGGTGAAAAAGATACGTGGGGTTGGAAAAAGAAATTTTCAAGTGGATGGTTTTTTTTTTTTTGTTAAGAAGGGGATGATGTTCTATTGTAGTCAAATTTGGTCTAAATTAGCAATTTTCACGAATGTCAGAATATCATTCCTCTCTCACTCCCTGACTCACACTTAAAAATTCATAAAACAGAAAATAATTCGTCCACTCTCACTCTAACCGTTTCAGTTAGCTAGCTCTCAATTTTTGATCTCTCTCTCTCATGTCGCTCGCATCGTTCTCCATTGTCCGGCACCACCGCACGGTGGCTACCGCCGTCCCTCAACTTCTCCGGCGATTCAGTTACTTACCAATTTCCGCCAGACAACAAAACCCTAAGCATGATGCCCCAAGCAAGAACCTCCTGAAAGCAAAACACACATTGAAAAACTTCTCCTCTCTCGCTCCCATCTTCTCACGCGAAGAAAATCCTCCTCTCTCCGAATCTCAAGCCATTGGCACCGTCGCTTCTTCACAAGCCAATTTCATGCGCGTAATCGTCCAATCAGAATCTTCTAGAACCATCCACGATGCTTCCGGAGGTATGGAGCTTTTGTGCGTTGTTAGAGCTTTGCTGAAGAAGATAAAACGTAGGGTTATGGTTGGTGATAAGGTTCTAGTAGGTTCTGTTGATTGGGTGGATCGTAGGGGTATGATTGAAAACGTGTTTCAGAGAAATTCTGAGATTCTTGATCCTCCCGTGGCTAACGTGGATCATTTACTTGTTCTCTTCTCCCTTGATCAACCCAAGCTTGAGCTATTTACGCTCACACGGTTTTTGGTGGAAGCTGAATCCACTAGGATTCCTTTCACTTTAGCGCTTAACAAGACTGAACTTGTGGATAATGAGGTATGCTATCTTGCTACAATGGCATTGTTATTATAATTACATGTAGTGTATACAGATACAGCCTTGTGTTAGATAAAAATTATGGTTGGTTAGTTAGATTACCGATTGGATAAACAGCTTATTTGCAGCTTATAGCACAAGTACTTATCATGATGTGATTATAATTATAATTAATTTTATGTAGCGTATAGCCTTGTGTTTGATAAAAATTAAATTTGGATGGACTTTTAGATAACAAGAGTTAATGCCTGATTGGATAAACGGCTTAGCTAAGCGCTTATGATATAAGTGCTTATGTATAAGCTATTTTTATACCTAAGGATAAAATGAGTCAAACTGTTTTTATGTAGGCTGTTTTTATAAGCTATCCCGGAGAATTTATAGATATAAGCAGAACAATTTATGGACATGTCATAAGTTGTTTCCACAAGTTCTCCAAACTGTTTAATAAGTGTTTTTGCTGTTAGATAAGTTTAAATAAGTCAATCCAATGAGGTCCTTATTCAATATAGATAAGTTCTTAGCTCTTAACAGAGACACGCTTTTATGAGTTTGTAGGTATGATAGATGAGTAAAATGAGCTAGCTTCTTAAATAATTTTAGTAGGGGAATAAACTGATTTTAATTTAGCATAAATGATTATTTAAAATATTTAAGATCTTTGGAGGATTGTTTTAGTTTATTTTCCTTTAAATTTAAGAATCCGTTGAAGAGTTTGTTCAAGATGGTTCTTAATCAGTTTCTATGAAGTTTTCAACTTCGCCCTTATTATGTAAAGATCCATTTGAACTTGGAAGGAGTGTTGACCTTTAACCAAAAAGCTTTAATCAATGTTTGGTTGTTGTGTTTGGCTTATGGAAATACTTTAGTTTTTCTTTGCTATGCTGCTAACTTGGAAAGTGACTGTGATCATCTTCTAATGTAAAGTAAGTAATTGCCTTCACTCTTGTGTAGACCCTGGATTCCTGGAAGGCTAGGTTTCGTGACTGGGGCTACCAGCCAATTTTTTGCAGTGTTGAATCCGGACATAACCTTGATCTTCTTGCATTCCAATTGAAAGATCAAACAACAGTGATTGTGGGTCCTAGTGGAGTTGGGAAGTCTAGTTTGATCAATGCCCTTAGAAGCAATCCTCGTACTTGTGATACTACAGATGGGGAGAATTGGTTTGAACCTGTGCGTTTTTTTTTTTCTCTCGACTTTTTATGTCTTTTATCTTGTATGACTTTGGTATTTGTATCACATGTGTACCTGCATTGTTTCTCAGATTTTAGGTAGCAAGTGGTTTGAGGACCAGCGAGTTGCGGAGGTTTCAACAAGAAGTGGCAGAGGGAAGCATACTACTCGTCATGTCTCTCTGCTTCCATTATCTGGAGGAGGTTATCTTGCCGATACTCCTGGATTTAACCAGCCTAGTTTGTTGAAAGTGACAAAGCAATCCCTTGCACAAACTTTTCCTGAAGTTAGTATGTTTATGTTATATCCAGCTGTGTACATACAGTTTTTCCTATTTGAATTGTTGTTTTATTTTTTTGCCTTATTCAGATCAGGAAAATGCTTGGTGGAGATGAGCCTAAAACATGTTCATTCAGCAATTGCTTGCATCTTGGTGAACCTGGCTGCATTGTAAAGGGGGATTGGGAAAGATATTCATTCTATTTTCAACTTCTTGATGAAATTAGAATCCGAGAGGAGTTTCAGTTGAGGACATTTGGAACTAAAAGAGAAAGTGATATAAGGTATGATGAGCAATTTGTTTTTTGTCATTGGAAATCAATGATTCTCAGTTTTAACTAAAAAATATGATACTTCAATCGAAGAATTTAATTCTTGGATTTCTTTTTGGGGGTACAATTCTTGGAACTTTTATATATTTATATTAGTTGTCCATAAGACGAGCATTCTGGGCTGTTTTTGTGATCATGGACATGAGGATGCTATACATAGTTGAAAACTGATTCTTTAGATGCAAACTGGATTTCATTGATATAATAGCATTTGTTTTTCAGCCCAAAAGAAGCTACTAAAGTGAGTGAGCAATTTTTAAATGGCTAGGGTCTTCTGTAGCCGAAAAATAACTGCACACAATCAGAATAAATTCTGGAATTTCCACATAACAATGCAAAAAAATTCTAACTTGGATATGAGTAAGAAATTTGCAATGCAAGTCAAACTATGCAAAAGATTGCAATAAGGTTTCTAACAAGAAGTAAACAACCATAGCAATGTTACTGACATGAGATTATTAAGTTTTTATCTTAGGAAATTGCTAAATCAATTACCATACAAGTACAATTTGGTTGTTAATATAATTTTTTTTTCTAGGTTAAAAATAGGAGATATGGGTTCTAAGCAAGCAGAACCACGTTTGGAGCTTAAGAAGCATAGAAGACAATCTCGGAAGAAGACTAACCAAGCTATTTTAGATGATCTAGATGACGACGACAATTTGCTTGACGAGGACAATGACCACTTTTTAAATGCTATGAGGAACGGAAATCCGTAAATTTTCATTAATCCCCAGAATACTATTGTAAATAGTTCTTTTCAGCATGTATCTTTGGGTCAACTGAGTTCCCATTAGTTCAATCTGAGTTTTTTGTCACTTTGGTTTAATCTTGTACAGAGTCTGTGCAAATGACATTAACAAACACACCGTTCTGGATTGTGATGATCCTTGCTAGTTGCATATAAATAAAATTACAAGCAACATTCACAGTTCTTTTGTTATACGTTCGTTTAGGTTAGACCAACTAGTTCTAAAGAGATTATTAGACTTGTTACTTGAGTGACTTGGAATGAAGATTTTTGGCCTGAGCTAATAGGTTGAGCATACACTTGGTCCAACGTAGCATAAACACTGGATGTCGAGATACTGGTAGTATAACAAGTAAAACTGTTTAGGATGCTTACAAGTTAAACTGGGCATATATAGAAAGCAAAAACTCGCATCTGGAACCTACTCTCCACAATATACGGTATCTTCTTTCACGCAATCACACAATGTTCAACCATTGAAAGAATCATGTTCTTCATTCCAATCTAATACTCATTGACCATAGATCTATGTTTACTCTGCTAATAAGCAAAAGCTCCATCTCTAATATCTATTTTTGTTTCCCTTTCAAACTGTAAACTTGTTTTTCCTTCTTTTATGTCATTAATGATTTAGAGATTATTCCCAATATTATTCATTTTGGATCTGCCAAATATCGTCTCATGAAATTATGCTAATTATACTTCAATACATGTTTGCTCTTCATATTTAGAATCGCAGTCTCAAAATGACAGACTCACCAAACTCTTTTATGAACGACACATTTAGGATCCGAAGTTGGTGATGATAATTTTGAAATGGATATTGATGATTATCCTCTTGTTGTTGGTGCCTAAGCCTAATCACAGATACCTGGGATTGTGGTCAATTTGACTACAACTCCTATTTGAGCAGTGATGATCTGTTAAATTCAAATATACCAAATTCTTAAGAATCTGCGGACTCCTATTAATCTTGCGCAATCTCTTCGTCTTGAGATTTATGAGCACAATGTTTGCACGCACACGATTATCATATGTGAAATGTGTAAGAGAGGAATGGTTGATGAAGCAGTGGAATTATTTGATCAGATCGAGAAGCTTAGATGCGGTCCTTCAGTTGTGACCTTCAATGCGCTTATAAATGGACTGTGCAAAGCCCATAAACTTAAGGAGGCAATCCATTTGTGTTCCATTATGGAGATGAGGTGGGGTTTTGGTCTCACTCTTACCGATAGTAGGGCTGATCCCGACATTATTACATGCAACATTTTAATCAATGCCTATTGTAGGGCTTGTAATATTGAAGGTGCTTACATGCTTTTTGAGGAACTGCAAAAGAATGGTCTCTCACCCGATTGTGTTACTTATAGGACACTTATTAAAGGGCTGTACATAGTTGATAGAGAAGTGGAAGCCTTCAACATTTTTAAGCATATGCGAGAGGCTGGTCGTGAACCTACACTTTCAGTTTATAAAACACTTATGACTTGGTTGTGTAAAAAGAGGAAGAGGAAGGTCTCGCTGGCATTAAGTCTGTACTTGAAATATTTGAAGAGCCTCCCAAGTCGGGACACTGATTCAATCAGTGCTCTATAGGAACATTTGGTTGGAGGAAAATTGGAACAAGTGATTCGAGGTTTACTTGAACTGAACTTCAGGTGGAAAAAGTATATGAAGCATTAATTATATTCTCTGTTCTTGACGAGTTAAATATCAAAATCAATGCTACAAGTTGCGTACATTTGATCAGAGGTCTTTGTGAGGAAAGGAAGCTAAATGTCGCAGGAAAAGTATTTCTGTGATAGTATAATTACTATCACTAATTAATAATTGCTTTAATTACTTAGACTTATGTCATGTTTTTATGTTTTGTCTTTCTAAGCTAGATTATTCCAATTTTGATGAGCTGTATCGTTTGGATAAGGATGTAGGACACTTGTTATTTTTGTTGAGCTGTAGTGGTGTGGCTTTGAACCGTTGTAGCCAATTTCTATTTAAAGCAAAAGTCCAAGAAAGAATACTATACTCAATTTTAATCCAAAATATCTCTTCTTCTTATTTTCTACCCGTGTTATTTTTTCTTATGCCATCGGATTCTTTTCATTGATAGGATTCCTGGGTAAGATTAGGATTATTATCGGTTAAATCCCTAATATCCAAAGTCACTCTGTTACAATTGGTATCAACCTGTTCTCCAGCTATGTCTACTCCACCACCGACACCACCGCCGCGTTCAGTTTCAGATCTGGAAAAATTGATGGATGATCGCTACGCTTATACGCAGTCCAGGTTTGATGAGTTGGGTGCTCAAATGGCTCATGGACTGGATTCTCTGCGTAACATGATTCTGAACCAGTCACATCACGGTGACAACAGCTATACCGGCGGCCGAAATAACGGAACCCCGACATCGGAGAATAACCGTAATGCTTATGCGACTCGCATTTCCAAGGTGAAATTCCCCAGATTTGACGGTAAAAATGTTCGTGATTGGTTATACAAATGCGATCAATTTTTCCTTCTTGATGGTACGCCACCAACATCTATGGTGCGCCTTGCTTCCATACACCTTGACGGCCTTGCTTTACAATGGCATCTGAACTACATGAGACACAAGTTTGATATGTACCCAACATGGAGTCAGTACGTAGCAGACGTGACTACCCGTTTCGGAGATGCGTATGAAGATCCTCTTTCCTCCCTCCTTCAAATCAAGCATGTTGGTAAGGTGCAGGAGTATATTGATAAATTTGAGCTTGCTTTAACTCAGGTAAACCTCATTCCTGAACACTCTCTTAGCATTTTTTTAGCTGGATTGGAACACCATACACAAGTGCATGTTAGAATGTTTCACCCCACATCCATAGCTCATGCTGCGAACCTTGCCAAGCTCCATGAAGCATCCAAAGAAACCACTCAAAAACCTTCTAAATATACCTTCAACTACTCTAAATCAACCCCCATCCTTCCTAAACCCACCACCCCTAACTCTTCCATTCCCTCATCTTCCACTACTACACCACCATCACCACAAAAAGCCAACCTTAGACCACCACAAAATTACACAAATCGTATATTTTCCGCTACTGAGATGGCTGAAAGACGCTCACAAGGATTATGTATGTTCTGTGATGAAACCTTTACCCCAGGTCACCAGTTGAAACACCGTGGTACTCAATTGATGATTATGGAACTTGGGAATGATGAACCTGCAACTGAAACCCTCCCAACACAGGATCAAACCCTCACTAATGACATAGCCCACCTAGAAAACCCCCAATTGTCCCTACAAGCCTTGACTGGTGTTTCTAACTATCAGACGATGCGCATTTCTGGTTTACATGACAAAAAACTCTTACATATTTTGCCGGACAGTGGGAGTACTCATAATTTCTTGGATTTGGAAATGGCCAAGAAATTAGGGTGTAAGCTTGAAGCCATTCCTCCTTTAACTGTCACTGGTGGTGGAGGTCACCTTTTGAAAGCTCCATATATATGTCGTGGGTTTCAATGGGTTCTACAACAAACTCACTTCACAACTGATGTGATTGTGCTACCCCTAGTTTGTTGTGATTTAATATTGGGAATTCAATGGCTGAAATCGTTGGGTCCAATCCTTTGGGATTTTGACAAGCTTCAAATGGAATTTAGTACACAAGGAAAGAAATTTGTTCTTCGAGGTGCTAAGGCCCCAAAGCTACAACTTGTCAACAATAAATCATTCACTCAGATTGTTCAACAAGGTGCTGAGTTATGCTTCATGTCGATTGAGGATCACACTCCAATATTTTACATGCCTTCTTGCCAAGCTATTCAGGCCACATCTGCCCCGGTCACTATACCTGCTCCTATTTGTCATGTTATTGAGCAGTTTGAAGATATTTTCCAAGTTCCATCTCAACTGCCCCCTTCAAGGCCTGGATTTGACCATAAAATACCTCTCAAAGAAGGTACTGAAGCTTTCAATCTTAGGCCATATCGTTACTCAATTGTGCAGAAAAATATTATTGATCAATTGGTACAAGATATGATGGATCAAGGCATCATCCAGCACAGCAACAGTCCTTTTGCATCACCTACTGTTTTAGTCAGAAAAAAAGATGGATCTTGGCGGTTGTGTGTTGATTTCAGAAGACTCAACAGTCATACTATCAAGGATAGGTTCCCGATTCCATTAATTGAGGACCTTTTGGATGAATTAGGCGGTTCTTCCATATTTTCCAAGTTAGATATGAAATCGGGGTATCATCAACTCAGAATGGCACCGGGAGAAGAACACAAAACAGCCTTTAAAACACATAGTGGCCACTATGAATATTTGGTAATGCCTTTTGGCTTAACCAACGCACCGGCTTCATTTCAAGCACTCATGAACCATTTATTTGCCCCTTACTTGAGGAAATTTGTCATCATTTTCTTTGATGACATATTGGTTTATAGCCAATGTTCTGCTGATCATGAAATTCATCTAGAATTTGTCTTTCAAACCCTCCGAGATAATGGTTTATTTCTTAATAGATCGAAGTGCCATTTTGCTACTACTTGTGTTGAGTACTTAGGCCATTTCATCACTAAGGAAGGTGTTTCAACTGATCCTTCAAAGATTTCTGCTGTCAGCAGTTGGCCCTTGCCCAAAAACTTGAAACAGCTAAGAGGTTTCCTTGGATTAGCTGGTTATTATCGGCGTTTCGTGAAAGATTTTGGGAAAATTGCTCAGCCCTTGACAGATTTACTTAAAAGGGACAATTTTCATTGGAATCAAATGTCCACCAATGCCTTTGAAGCACTCAAACAAGCCCTCACTTCAGCACCAGTATTGCAACTACCTGATTTTTCAAAAAAATTTATTGTCGAAACCGATGCATCTGGGTGTGGTTTAGGGGCTGTCTTGATGCAAGACAAGCATCCCATTGCTTACATTAGTAAATCCTTGGGTCCTAGACAACAAGCTTTATCTGTCTATGAGAGGGAACTCTTAGCAATCATATATGCTGTGCAAAAATGGGGAGCTTATCTTTCACATGCTGCTTTTACCATTAAAACGGATCAAAAGAGCATTAAATACATTTTAGAGCAAAAACTCAACACACCGTTTCAGCAGGCTTGGGTATCTAAATTGATGGGTTTTGAATTTGATATTCAATACAAAGAGGGAGTATTTAACATTGCTGCTGATGCTTTATCCAGAAAAGAAGGTGCTGAACTTTTAGTTTCATTACTTGATTCAAACATTCCGAGTTTGATGGATCAAATTAAGGCTTCTTGGGATTCTGATGCTACCTTAACCAAGATCATTTCTGAACTTCATGTGGATCCTAGCACACATTCCAAATTCAGTTGGGCTAACAGAGAACTTAGAAGAAAAGGCAAGTTAGTTGTTGGGAACAATGTTGAGCTCAAACAACAGATTATGCATTGGATGCATAATTCTGCAGCCGGTGGTCATTCTGGTAGGGACAATACTTCATCTAGAATTAAGTCTCTATTCTTTTGGAAAGGATTGGTTAAAGATGTTCAACAATATATTAGGAATTGCAAGATTTGTCAAACTTGCAAACCTGATCTGGCAGCATCTCCCGGTTTACTTCAACCACTTCCAATTCCATCACTCATATGGTCTGACATTAGCATGGATTTTATTGAAGGTTTACCCGCATCTTCAGGTAAACATGTCATCTTTGTGGTTGTTGATCGCCTAAGCAAGTATGCTCATTTCATACCATTATCTCACCCTTATTCAGCACTTGATGTGGCACAAGTGTTCTTGGATAATATTTTAAAACTACATGGCATGCCTAACTCCATCACAAGTGACCGCGATCCGATTTTTTTGAGCCAATTTTGGACTGAATTTTTCACTTTACAAGGGGTAGCTCTCAACAAATCTACTGCTTACCATCCACAAACCGACGGACAAACCGAGATTGTGAACAAAAGCCTCGAAACATATCTGAGATGCATGTGTGCTGAAAAACCTCAAGCTTGGTCCAAATGGTTATCATTAGCAGAGTGGTGGTACAACACATCTTTTCACTCCGCAATTCAGTCCACTCCATTTGAGGTGGTATATGGCCAGCCACCACCCATGAATTTACCCTACCTCCCCGGTGAATCTACAAATTTGAGTGTTGATCGCTCTTTGACTGCTAGAGAAGAAGCAATTAAGTTGCTCAAGTTTCATTTATTAAGAGCTCAGAATAGAATGAAACAACAAGCTGACAAGCATCGAAGTGATAGACAATTTTCTATAGGGGATTATGTGTTCCTCAAGTTACATCCCTACAAACAGCACTCATTGAGGAAGACTCAATTCCACAAGCTTCTCCCAAAGTACTACGGCCCTTTTAAAATTCTGGACAAAATCGGGGCAGTAGCATACCAATTAGAGTTACCTAACGATGCTGAAATACACAATGTCTTTCATGTTTCCCAACTGAAGCTATGTTACAATCCAGAAACAGCAGAGGCCCATAGCATTCCAGGTTTCATGACCAAACCTCCTGCTCGAATTCCCGAAAGCATCTTAGATAGGAAGATGGTCAAAAAGGGTAGAGTTGCTGCTACTAAAGTATTGGTCCAATGGAAAGACACTCCCCCTGAAATGGCAACTTGGGAGTACTATTATGATTTGTTGAAGCGCTTTCCTAACTTTCACCCTTGAGGTCACGGGTGTTCTTGAAGAAGAGGGTATTGTGATAGTATAATTACTATCACTAATTAATAATTGCTTTAATTACTTAGACTTATGTCATGTTTTTATGTTTTGTCTTTCTAAGCTAGATTATTCCAATTTTGATGAGCTGTATCGTTTGGATAAGGATGTAGGACACTTGTTATTTTTGTTGAGCTGTAGTGGTGTGGCTTTGAACCGTTGTAGCCAATTTCTATTTAAAGCAAAAGTCCAAGAAAGAATACTATACTCAATTTTAATCCAAAATATCTCTTCTTCTTATTTTCTACCTGTGTTATTTTTTCTTATGCCATCGGATTCTTTTCATTGATAGGATTCCTGGGTAAGATTAGGATTATTATCGGTTAAATCCCTAATATCCAAAGTCACTCTGTTACAATTTCTCTACAGTCTCTTGACAAAGGTTTCATGTTGAGGCCAAAAATTTGTAATCACCTCCTCGACCATCTTCTTGATTCCCAATATTATAAGGAGTGGGCAGTTGATCTTATTGGCAGGATGGAATCTTTTGGTTACCGTTTAGATTTAGCAGAATATCGCACGATAGAGTCTCGTTTACCCCAATCCCAAAAAAGAAAGAAAAGAAAAAATGTTATCAGAAGAGATTAAATTACACTGATTGATTCAGATGAATGGGTTTCCTTATGTGGCTCTTCAGTTACGAAAATAGCCGTGAATCAAAGACTCACTACACTTTGCGATGAACCAAAGGTACCCTTGTGTATATGTTGAATTTCAAATAATGTGTTTCTAGAGTTATTATAAAATAGTACAAGGATCAATCGAGAGGTATGTTATTGCTTGATGACATTCAGAACTTTAATTTAAACCACAAAATGATATGTCTAGAACTAATAGGAATCTTAACACTTAATATTTCAGAATTTTCTTTATTGCTTTAGGATTTTGAAGAATAATTGGAGTTGTTTTGTACAAAGAAATAGACTTAGTTAGTCACACTCTTTTTGGTAGCAGAGCTTCTATTGACTCTTTGCTAGAGCCAATGTATCTATACTTGTTACTTGTAGTTGTTAGCATGATTATATTATATGATTGTTTGCGTGTAATGAATATACTATATGTTAATTGAGACTCTTAAATGTTAATTAAAACTCTAAAATGTTAATGAATATCCATTTTGTTGGTAGTTGGTGATTAATACTCATTCATTATTTCAGTGATGGATCAGCCTAATCAAAATCTACTGTCTCAAACTGTCAATAATGAAGCTGGTACATCAGCAGTAACAACTCAAGCTGTTGGACCTAATTACGGCACACTTTGCTAATAAAAAATGGAATTATAAAAAATGAATCATTAGTTTCACAGTGATCCCCAACCACAAGGGTGACATTGTAGGTAAGAAGATATGAAATTGGGGAATTTGAAGTGTGTCAACCATAACTATTGATGATGCATCATCGAATGATGTAGCTATTGCATATTTGAAAAGTAAAATATAAACCATGAATGGGCTGATGGGGGATGGGGATTCTTTCCACATGAGGTGTGCATCCCACATCTTGAATTTGGTGGTAATGGATGGATTGAAAGATAAGCATTTGTCCATTACTAGCGTTAGGGATGCTGTTAGGTTTGTTAAATCTTCGCCTCATAGGGCTGTGAAGTTTAAAGAATGCATTGAATGTGCTGGAATTTCATGTAAGAAATTGGTATGTCTTGATGTTTCAATTTGTTGGAACTCGACATATTTGATGCTGGAGGTTGCTGAGAAATTTCAAGTGGCTTTTGAAAAGCTTGAAGATGAAGATTCAAGTTATTGGGAATTCTTTGGAGATTCTGGTCCACCGAGTAGTATTAATTGGGAGAGTGCAAAACTAACTTTTTGAAGTTATTCTATGATGCAATTAAGTTGTTTTTGACCTCACAAGCTGTCATTATAAATAATGCATTTCACCAAGTGGTTTCAATCTATTGTGAGTTGAAAAATGCATCTATGAACTTAAACTCAGTTTTTGTAAGTGTGGGTGTTGAGATGTTGGCAAAGTACAACAAGTATTGGGACAATATTGCTAACATGAACAAGTTGTATTTTGGTACTATCCTTGATCCACAATACAAGTTGAGTTATATTGCATGGTGTTTTAAAGACATGTATGTAAATAGACTTTTGTTTGCTAAAGACTTGCTTGATACCATTAGAGAGAGTCTTGACCAATTGTATCTTTGGTATAAGAAAATATATGACCAAAAACACAACCTTGGACAACAACCTTCTAGCGGTGGGACATTGTTTCCCAAATGAAACAGCTGCAGTTGCTGCCCGTTCTTCACTTGGTGCAAGGGTTGATACTTTTGAGAAACATTTGGAGTAACAAGACTTAATTGACCTACAAAATGAGCTTGATAGATATATTTCAAGTAAGTGTATCAAGCGGGTTGATAATTTCGACGTTCTTGTGTGGTAGAAACATAATTCAGGTTATACCAGTGTCTAATGTTGCTTCAGAAAGTGCTTTTTGAAGGTGGAAAAACACAAGAAGGGGGGGGTTGAATTGTGTTTTAAAAATAAAACTTTTTATCAAATAAAACTAAGTTTGCAGCGGATATAAACACAAAAATAAAAGGGGTGCTGAGAGAAAGAGAGGAAGACACAAAATTTATCCTGGTTCCTCTCACAAATCGAGAGTACTCCAGTCCCCTTGTTACTAACAAGAGATTTTCACTATAATCTACTTAAGATTACAAATTGCTCAAGCACACTTGCAAGAGACTTCTCAGATGCTCAAGTTTCACTAAACAAGAGACTTCTCAAATGCTCAAGTTAATCTTAACAAGAGACTTCTCAAACAAACTTAATAATAAGAATGAATGTTAAGGAACACTTGATATACTATCAGAGGTGTTTACAAAATACAACGCAAAATTGTTTTAAGACTTTGAATGACAGATAGAATAATAATGTCAGGATGCTTCAGAGCCTTAAACGCAGTAATAGAACAGTAGTGATTTCTTCCATTTTAGTCTTCTATTTATACTTGGAGGAAGATGATGACCGTTGCAGAGAGCTTTGTGCCAGCTGGAATTTACTCGTACAATTGATAGCTGTATATTGCCTTCTTTGGCAAGGAATTCCAATTCCACTACCTAGCTATTCAATTTATCACTCATCCATTTTGAGTAATAATAGTACGATCGTACAATCCTCAAATGCGCTCCACTTATGGATAAGGTTAACGTTGTACCATCGAATATTCCTTCCTGTGGATGTGACAGAGCCTTGAAGTAGATAGTTCTTCAATCATTAATTCTGATTCTGTCAGTTCTTGAGTGATGTAAATTCTTTTTGCTTCTGATGCTCTTGTCATAGCTTCTTAAGATCTTCAGCTTCTGAACTTCATCAGAGTCTAGCTTTTGGTCCTCAGAAGTGCTATCTTCAGCACGCAAAATTTAAGCTTCTGATGAACAGCGATACTCTTTCAGAGCTTGTTTTGACTGGCTTCTCTGCTACTATTCATAGTGCTTCTGAATGAATTTTAACTTGTAATTCTGCACACTAGAATAATCATTAGTAATACCAATTGCAATTTTAATACTTTGTTATCATCAAAACCACTTAAAATTTTAGAGGTTCATGTCAGACCCACTTTGTTCCAACACTTTTAGCGCAAGGAGTAGAATATTAGAAACCTATTGGAGCTCTCTGATTGCCTCTATTTTATAAACACATACACACATGTCATCTCACATCATATATGTGGAACTTCTTAACAATTTCAATGTAATCAATTTATTAGTTTTATTTTATCAAGTTTGTTTGTAAAATTATAATTTATCTAATTTAATTTCTTGTTTGCCATTGTGCAGTTGCTGCTTCATTGTGGATAATATATAACTGGATATTGAACACTGCATACATTGCTGCTACTGCATAATTGCATTATATAAAATTGGATAATGACTTTATTTCCCATTATGGATGAGTGTATAAAATTGTGGGTACCGACATGCTACTAATCACCTTTGTTACACAATCATAAAGATGACGCGAGATTTCACCGGAAAAGACAACATTAAAAAGGGTCATTTTAGGTCAATTTGGTCTAAAATCATCCCTCCAAATTGTTTTCTTTCTCTCGTTATAATAAATAAATGTGATTTTTATATATTTGTTTGTTTTGATTTCCCGTCTTCGTACGGTGTATTTTATTGTCCCGTCTTTGTGCGGTGTATTTGCCTTCCCGTCTTTGTGCGGTGTTCATTTATTTCAGGTTGAAGGAGTAGTTCCGATCTAGTGCAGATCTAATCAATGTCGACTTTGGTGTCATCAACACTACAGATCTGAATGCATGAATTTTCTGGACACTTTAATATAGTTATATTTGTAGGCATATGTAATTTGTCATTTTATGCTATTAACATGGATGTTGTGAGTTTGTTCGCAGATTTATCCTTTTTGTTTTTAACGATTATGAATTTGTATTGTTATCCATTTGAATGAATGAATATCGTTTATTTTGTCCAAAAAAAATATGTGATAGAACTAGGAAGATTTTGTTGAACAAAATCAAGTATGTAAAATGGTTTCTCTGAGATGATGGACTTGCTAAAACAAAGGGTTGGAGTGGAATAGTGGGTGTGGAAGATTATCTGATTGAGAACAATTTTGAATAAATATTGTCTTATTCCAAATGGAAAGATAAAATCAAGAAAGAATGGGAGAAGGATTACAACAACAAAAAGAAAAAAAGAGAAGAAAAAAAGGAAAAGTGCACGGTGGACTTTAGATATCTCTTAAGCATGGACTTTGATCATGCGACCCCTTCCACTTTGTTGGAGCTGCAATCTGAAGAGCGAGAAAATAACAAGGAAACGAAAAACTTCATAATCTAATAGAAAAACAAATGTGGATGGATGATTTGAAATCATTGAAAGACTCGATTAATAATAAAAGACTAAAACAGAGGATGAGGAAAAAAAAGAGGAATGAAGTGGAATAGGAGGAGACAGAGGAAGACTTAGAATATCTCATGCCCACAATCAATTTTTTGTGTTGCATCATATTGAGTTTAAATTTAGGCTAATGCTACGGTGGACCACCTTCACAAGTGGTCCACCATGGACAAGTGATCTACTGAATACGAATTTTACAAAATTTATTGGTAGATTGAAAGTTTATATCATATAGAGCATCCACAAAAAAATTTAGAAAAATTGAAAATCATTTGATATTTTATTGGGATTTATCAAGATTTACAATATTTAATAAACCGTTAATCTTGATGGGTCTCAATAACATATCAAATGATTTTCAATTTTTCTAAAATTTTATATAGATGATCTATATGATATAAACTTTCAATCCAACGGTGGATTTTGTAAAATTCGTATTCGTTATATATTTTTCATGAATGGTCCACCATGGACCACTTGAAGAAGTGATCCATGTTAGAATTTTCCTTAAATTTAATGTCTATTGTACACGTTAAAGTGTTGTTTTAAGACTGGGTTATGAATTGTTTAAGGAACAACACAATGCTGATAAATAGGAATATCATTGTTGTGTTGATGATTTTAAAGTTGATCCAACAATTGATCCAGTGTTTGTTTAAGTTTTAAACATTAATGGAAAGCGATGGAACAATGGTGACGGTGATGAGACGTGATAAGATTTTATTTTTAAACATTAAGTTCAAATTGGTTTCATCTAACTATAATTTGATGAGATTAATGTTGAAGACATTGCCGACGATGTATCTAAGTATTGTGAAACTCGAAATAGGGTGAGAGAAACTTTTTAATGTTTTTTTCTTTTTAAAACTTGTATTTGTTTCTAATAGGATTAATAATAATTTTGTTTTTTCACGGTGGCAATTTTGTTAATTAAGATTGGATTTTTAGCACTCATTATGCTCATTTGTTTCTTTAATAAATTTTTTGTTTTTCCAAAAAAAAAAAAAAGATGATACATGATTTGTCTTGTTTTTCATTTTGATTATTCAATTTAATTAATATTTTATGGAAAAATAGTGATGATGTGATTCAACTAATTGTGCAGCTGGAGTAAAACCAGAAAAGCATTATTTGAAACTTTACCTCCCTAATGACGCAACACCAGAAATTAATTAACAACATTTTTTGAAAAGTACAGGAATTTTTTGAATCCATGATTGATGAAGATGAAAATTCAATCATTAAAAAGGTAAATAACTAACTAAATAAATGTTTATTCACCGTATCAATTTAATTAGTATTTTTTGTTGGAAAAATTTATTAAATGTAGGTTGATGAAGTGAGATGAGATGAAAACAAGATATATTTCACTGTCCACTTAGGTGCTCCGCTTCAAGATAAAGATATTGTAAAAAAAATCAAGTTGCATCATCTATTTCTACCAAAAATATGTAGTTGAAGAAATATAATACTCCGCAAGAAAGTATATATAAACTTCATTTCAATACATTTTAATTTAAATGAAATTCATTTTTATGCAGTATATAAACTATTTATTATTTGCTTTATTATGCAGTTATTCTAGATTTTATTCAATAGAGGAGAATTTATTATGCAAAGATATTGGTGAGTTTGAAGCAACACGTCTTTCTTTAAATTGGTTTCTAATAATTAATATGAACTAAAATAAAAAGTTGTGTGTGCAGCACTATTTAAAAGCTATATGTGATAGAACTATGAGAATTTTGTTCAACAAAACAAGTATGTAAAATGGCTTCTCTCTAATGATCCAACAATTGATCCAGTGTTTGTTTAAGTTTTAAACATTAAGTTCAAATGTTGTTGTTAGCGATGGAACAATGTTTACATAATCATGTCAGGCCTCACCTTCAAATCTTCTTTTTCTAGTATATGACATATACATAATTATGTTTGTATTTGTTCAAAAGTTGCACCTTGCAAGAACATCTCTGTTAGTATTACTCTTTAACTTTAGAAGGCGGAGATTTTGTTTCTTTCAATACCTCGTTTAATTACTTTGTTTGCATTAAACAGGTTTATGCTAATGAATTTAGGGGTGAATTAGATTGGGATTTAAACGGTTTTTAAAAGACTTTTTAACGACAATATGATATTAGATCAAGACTTTTATGAAATATAGGTTAATTTTAATTTGTTTGCATCAAATTGGGTTTAAATTCAATGACTATTGTACACGTTAAAGTGTTGTTTTAAGATTGGGTTATGAATTGTTTAAGGAACAACACAACACTGATAAATACTAGTAAAGCATAATGATAGTAATAATATCTGTACCACCGGTATTATATGTTTTTATAATTTTATATGATAAATCATTTAAGGCAGTTAAGTGTGAAGGGTTTAAAATACTATAGTCAAGTATTGCAGCCTCAGTTTATTGGAAACTCTTTCAAAGGAATGTCCATTCCCCCATTTTTATGGAGCTAAAAGATGCCTCCAAGGAACTCGTTGGCTATCTTTTCGATGATATATACCAAAGTTTGAAAGAATGTTTCGGGAAACCAAGGACTGATGCAGAAATTTTAGATTTGCGGCAAAGGATGAGGATACAAGAAGAAGATTATCTTGTCTAGGCGTTCAGTTGCTAGGGACTATTTTCAGTTTTACATGGATGAAAAACAAAAGTTAAAAGCTTTCTTTAAGTCGGGGTAGCTCTTACCACTAATTGTTGGACTTCTATCCAAAGCATTAACTACTTACCCTTACGGCACACTTTGTTGATAATAAATGTAATTATTAAAAATGAATCATTAGTTTCACAGTGATCCCCAACTACAAGGGTGATACTGTAGGTAAGAAGATTGAAGAACTGTTACAAGGATTGAGAAATTCGGGGTGTGTCAACCATAACTGTTGATGATGCATCATCGAATGATGTAGCTATTGCATATTTGAAAAGTAAAATAAAAACCATGAATGGACTGATGGAGGATGAGGATTCTTACCACATGAGGTGCAACCCACGTCTTCATTTGTCCATTACTAGCGTTAGGGATGTTGTTAGGTTTGTTAAATATTCACCTCATAGGGCTGTCAAGTTTAAAGAATGCATTGAATTTGCTGGAATTTCATGTAAGAAATTGGTAGGTCTTGATGTTTCAACTCGTTGGAACTCGACATATTTGATGCTATAGGTTGCTGAGAAATTTCAAGTGGCTTTTGAAAAGCTTGAAGATGAAGATTCAAGTTATAGCTAGGGAATTCTTTGGACATGTTGGTCCACCGAGTCGTATTGGCTAGGATTGCAAGGGCTTTTTCTAGTTTTTTAAAGTTATTCTATGATGGACCTAAGTTGTTTTCAACCTCACAAGATGTCAAAAATATCGCTTCATTCACCAAGAGGCTCCAATCTATTATGAGCTTAACTGAAGAATGCATCTATGAAATTAAACTCAACTTTTGCAAGTGTGGGTTTTAAAATGTTGGAAAAGTACAACAAGTATTGGGGCAATATTGCTAACATGAACAAGTTTTGTTTTTGTACTATCCTTGATCCACGATACAAGTTGAGTCATATTGCATAGTGTTTTAAAGACATGTATGGAAATAGACCATTGTTTGCTAAAGACTTGCTCGATACCATTAGAGAGAGTCTAGACCAACTAAATATTTGGTATAAGAAAATATGACCAAATACATAACTCTGGAGTCTGGACTTCTAGTGGTGGGACATCGTCTCCCAAGATGAAACAGCTGCAGTTGCTGCTCGTTCTTCACTTGGTGCAAGGGTTGATGCTTTCGAGCAACATTTGGAGGAACAAGACTCAATGGACCTACAAAATGAGCTTGATGGGTATATTACAAGTAAGTTTATCAAACAGGTTGATAATTTTATGCTCTTGTGTGGTGGAAACATAATTCAGGTTAGTACCATATTTTATCCATCATGGCGAGAGATATTTTGGTCATACCAGTGTCTACTTTCCGATACCAGTATTGCGGCGAAAGATATTTTATCTTGTGTGGCGGTCATACTTTCCGATAAGTTAATTGAAGTGTTTGATAAAATTAACGGTTTAACTAGCTGATAAATATAAAATGGCATGAAAAAACATTTTCAAATTATAATAAAATTTATAACAATTAATATTTAAGATATTTGGACTTTAATAATTTAAATTTATCAATTCAATATATCTTTTATATATTTAGCACACACATATGTAAATTATGTTATTATAAATTTTAACTGTAACCTATAACAATGAATATAGGTTTGCATGTGAAAACTTCATCAGATTTGTTGCATTGTTGTGTTTGCATTTCAAATGGAGCTTCAATTTTATTTTCTCACCTACGAAATACATGTATCGATCTCTAATGCTACATCTAATTTGATTTATATTTGGCTGAACGATTTATATTTTGTCCCGTAATTAAAATGTAATGATTTTATAAAAAAAATGTAATGATAAATATATTTATTTAAATATATAATGATATTATGTATTTAATATAAAATAAAATTAAAAAAAATTAAAAAGAAAAGGATAAGAAGCAATTGGTTGGCTATTATAAAAAAAAGAAGCATTATCAAAAAATGAAGTCATTCGATGCATTAAGAAATAATTATTTTATTTTAAATAATAATAAATTATAGAGGTTAAAAATGGATTTTAGTTAAGATGACAAGGGTAAATATGGAATAAAATATAATAAGCTATAAATTATAAGTTCATAAACTACTTAAAATAGCGTTTAAAAAATAAACTATAAACAATAAACTAATAAAATAAGCTATAAAGCTCATGATAATATGACAGTCATCAAACAGATCTTATGAGCTTATAAGCTATAAGCTCATTTTGTACCTTCCCAAACAGAGCCATACATGCACTATGTGCTAAAACAATAAAGGAGAATACAATTGTGAATTTGTGATATACAACATGAGAGTAGAAGCTAAAAATATGATGCGGGGAATCTCTCAATACCTTAAAAAAAATTGTGAAGGTTTTTTCGCTATAGTTCACGGCTATAAAGTATTTTATAAAGAATCCTTTTAAGAAAATAGTGAAATAACCAGAAAAACTTAAGTTGAATATAATAGTCAACTCAAAAAATTGCCCCACCTTACAAATGAGAATATTAGTATGTCAAAAACCAATATGACTACAACATTACATCACAATGTCAAAAAACAATTGAACAAATGTGTACTACTAACCTCTTGTTTGTTCACTTCAATATTTACTTGTGAGTAGATTTCGACTACAAATGCAAAGAAATCGGTGGATTTAAATTTGGTTTTGTATTTTAGAGGGATTTTGAATGAGTTGAATAATTTTTAGAAACGATGAAATGAGGGAGAATGTGATGTGGCTTGTTAAATATGTTAGTACATGCTAAATTATTTTGATTATCCGCGACTTAAGTAGCATATGTCACATGATACATTAACCTTGAGATAGAATGAGATGTTGATTGGCCCGTTGTGTTAAAATTCAAAATATTACTAGTTGATTCCTAACCTTTGATCAACTAAAGAACACAATTCTATCATACACTCTCAACCCCAAATTTCCTTTTCACTCTATCTTCCACCCGGCTTTTCACTCTATCTTCCACCCGGATTGCCTACTGTAGCTGTCGTACGCAGTAACACGCAGTAAGCAATCTAGACCTTTGATTTATGATCCAACGTCTGTGATTAAAGCAGTTTAATATAATAGTTTAATAAATGATTTGATCTCAGTCATCCCTGTTTAATCGAACGGTCACCATCAGTTACTGCGTCAGTTACTGCCCAATTAGAGATGAAGTACGTTCTTTACATCTATAGTTCTATGCTTTTTGTCAAAAACCAAAACAAACCCCAAAAAATCAATTTCTAGAATTGTTTCTCTCAACACTATGGACCTCATCCTATGTCTCTGCCCAATCAGAGATGAAGTACGTTCTTCCCATGCCCATGGTGGGGAAGTTTATTACTTCCCCGTACTAAATGCCACCTGAATACAACACACCAGTGAACAAAAGACAATTTGCATCATACTAAAAATCGCTCATCAATGTAGCGAGGTCCATTAATCAAGCCAGATAATGAGTACGCAGTTTGCAGAACGAAGAGTCCCATGGAAAAGCAATTTTTTAGTTTTTAATCAGAACAACATTTGAAATTTAAATAAATCAACTCTATGTTACTAATAATGTATATGATATATACAAACTGTAATCCAAACACGTATAAACTTGTACACTTGAAACACCAAAACCATTGTTTTGATCAAAGCTATACAGCCTACAAGATTCAAGCTTTTACTCAAACCATGATTTGGAATTTTCCAAACAAAAATTCAAACATGCCAAATAGTGAGAAGCTAAGTTCTCCTCTCTCCAAGATCTAGAAAGATATTTAAGGTTGAAATTAGGCAGAAAGGCAAGAGAACCAAGATAAATCATACCTAAAACGAAAATTGCTAATATTTTTGTAGTCCACAAAAGTAAAGTGCATTGTAAATTTGTAATAATATCCATCAAAGGGGAACAAGAGAGAAAGAAAATAAGAAGCAAAATATTGTCTAAGCATAAAATTTTAACTCAAGGAAATACTAGCACTAACATATGTCAAGAACCCTACTTCTTAATGGGTTTCTTCTTTGAATTCACATTTGGAGATGGTTGTGGCTTTGGATGCTTTTCTAACTCACTTGGATCCAACCACTTAAGAGGATGGCGGTTGAAAAAGGGCCAATTCGGGACAGTCACCAATGTGGTTAGAACGACACCACCAGCATATATGAGGATCATCGTCTGGAAAGAAGCCGTAAGATATCCTGTTCCAAAGGCAATCACAGCAAATCCAAGCAACATTATCTGCATTAACTTCTCTGCTAGGCTTTGCCCTTGCCAATCCATCTAATGAAGCAAAAAGTTAAGGTAAAACACTGAGCAACCCATTAAGTCCAAGCAGCAAGAATAACAACCGCTAGAGCTAATACTAGTACTACTTCTAAGTTCTAACCATTTCTATCAAAGAATTACTTAGTTCTAAAGCTGTACTACAAAATGTGCAACATAATAAAACATACTATAAAATGCCAAAAAAGTCTCAAGACAAATCTTTGTGTGTTTGATTCTATAAGGACAAAAAGTGATCTGGAATAAATTGATTTTATAAAATTGGTTCTGATTAAAAGTGACTTGAATGTAAAATTATTTATGTTTGGATACATCCATGTAAAAGCGAGTTACACAAGAAATTCAAGAATAAAAATCAATCATAGAGGCCAAATATAAAAAACCCCAGCTTAAGTTAGAATCAACTCTAGAGACAAAATAAATTCTAGTCGAAAACATCCAAACATATCTAAATCAATTATACAGCTCTAAATTCAATTTCGCCCCCTCTAAGGGCCTATATTGATTGGTTTATTTGAGTATATTTGTTGGCATAAGTTTTGTGAGACTTTTTGAGAGAACAAGTTATGACAATTTTCACAAGTTTTTTTCAGCTTATTTTCATAAGTTCTCTCATGTAGCTTATGAAACCAACTCGTACGTAGCTTTTTCAGCTTATTTTCATAAGTTCTCTCATATAGCTTATGAAAAAAACTCGTGGCATATATAAAAATAATTTAACTTTATTTTATCGTTTGTTATAAAAACAGCTTATGTAAGATTAAGTACTTGTGCTATAAGCTGCAAATAAGCTGTTTATCCAAACATCCCTAAAAGTGGAACCAAATATTTATACATCTGAGCTTAGTAGGGCAATTGTAAATTCTGATCAAAGCAATATAATTAGTGCAGAGAAAAAACAAAATTTAATAATTCTAATACAAACAATACCTAAAATTCATAAAAGGGACGTTCAAATTCATCAAAATACACTTGTAAGAAATACCCAATCCCAAATTCCAACATTCCCAACACAATGAACACTCACTGTAAAAGAATTAAAGAACACCCAACACAAAATATTAGATACGAAACAAATAAAAACCCTAAATTTTCTAAAATGGGGTTTCATTAATGAAGGAATTGCAGCTCAATGAACAAGTGCGTGTCGTTCTTGACCACAAAAAATAAAAAAATAAATTAGTGGAAGAATTGAAACGGTAGTGAATGAAAATTGAAGGGAAGGAAAAGAAAGAAAGAAGATTGTTACCTTTGTGGAAGAAAGAAACTTGAATTGAGATTGAAACGGTGAGTTGTATTGATATCTGATGGAATGAAGAAGAAAAAGAAATTAGAATTTGCAAAGAAGTGAAAAGCTTATGGTTTATGGCAAAAGGGGTTTTATTTTATGGTTTGTTTGTTTGATGAAGTGAAATTGTCACGTCCGGGTGACGTGGTCACGCCAATACTAATGTAAGAACTTTGGTCCAATAAGAATAAATTATTTCTAAACCATTTGTCGATAAAAGAATATATCTATTTATTTTATTTTTAAGAAAAAAAATACATCTTCATTCAACTCTAATAATAATAAATTTCGCCAACAAAATGATTGGACAATTCGTTAAATTCTCTTCTTCTACCTTTGATTGCGAGGAGTCGTTTTAAGTCATTTTTAACCTAAAATTATTCATCAGTATAATAACTGGAAAAATTTTATAAAACACATTGAAGTGCAATTAATCATCATGTCAAAGTTGTAACTATCAAAGAGGAGAGGGGACTGGAGCAACCACTTGATGCCAGAACGGATCCCCGAACCAGATTCAACTGGTGGTGAAAGTCAAAAAAAAAAAAAAAGAGGAGAGCAATTTATAATCGGATGAAGTTGAACACATGGGTTTGTAAAAAGCTTGTCCGAGTCTACTCTTTACATCAAACTTTAATGTTATTGTTGATGCTATTCGAAAATTAGTAATTCATTAGTTTTTACAAACTATGATTATGGGTGAAGACCTTTGTTACCATGCCATTCATCAAGTTGATTTTATTCACAATAATTTGGTGCAGTCGACATTTCTAAAGAATATCAGTCATATTTCGCGTTTGCCTCAGCGATTAGAACTCCCTCTAGGTATGCTTTAAGTGAATGTTGATGGTGCTTACAATTTTTCTAATGGCTCCTCAGCTTGTGGAGGTATATTAAAAGACCATAATGGTGTTCTAATGGCTCCTGGTCTTGCTTGCTACCTTGGTTATTTGATATGTTTAAGAAAGTTCACACTTAGTTTAGTTCTTCATCGGAATGATTGGACAAACTCTATTTGTTGCTCGTCTGGGGTAACAAATAAATGTGTTCATACAAGCACTATGCTCCTTTTAGTACTCAAGTTGTGGATCCTCCTATTTCTGTCAAATAATATTGGTCATGATGTTGAAAGTTACAATTTGCAACTTTCATTTTAGTTATTGCAATTTTTTTCATAAAAAATGACATTACTAAAAATGACTACAATTATGAGTTTGTAATTAAAAGAGGACCAAAATTACATTTAAATGTGAATTTTTTTAGAATGGTAATATGTAAAAAAAAAAAGGAAGAATAACGAAAACTCACATAATTAAAGAAGAAAAACAATCAAACATCATCCCTATGGTTATATGTCAGCAATGAGTTAGAGGTTCGACTTTGAATGGGAAAAAATGTTAAACAACGTATAAGTAACTTGTCAAAAAAAAACAACATATAAGTAAAAAGATCATATACCCAATGTACAAAGAATTAGAGTGTAAAGTTGATGTTCAACTCAATTATATTATATGCTTGCTTTTAAGTCAGTATGATTATTCTTCAATTTTAACTCAATATGATTATTCTCCAATGGTTTGGACTCACATCAAGTCTCAACCATTCCGATGGCCAAGGCCAGAAAAAGTGGCTCTTATAATTGGATATCATACTCACAAACTTACATAAGCCAGTGCTCTGCAAATTTCCAAGATGGTAGCTAGAAAAGGGGTGGAACAATGGCAGATTTCTTTGTTTTGAAATTTTGTAAATTTGTTATATTACTGTACAATAGGAGATGATTCATTTGATCAATTTATTCGTAGGAGTAGGATGTGGGGGTTGACCCGGCAAAAAAAGGTTAATCTATAGATTTCAGGAAGTGGAAATCAGAAATCTTATCCATCTTTTTCTCTAAAAATATAGAATAGAAACATATAATGAAGAAATCATATTGTGCTTATATTTTAGAGTATTAACAAATCAACTATAGGTGAAACAAAGAGTAAACACGTTCTTAAATTAGGGACAGTGGACAAGTTCACTACACATAGCATTCCACATGGTCAATTAGCAACCATACACAGTAAAATGAAAACGTTATTCGAAATTAAAGATAACGGGTGCAATTTAGAGTATCATTTTATGTTATAAATTATAATTACTCTCTTCATCTCTGAAATATTTGATAAATTTTGAAATCTGTATTACACAATAATGTATGTTATGTAAACAAACTTGACTGTTGTACAAGTGGCCAGCTTTTTTATATAAAACATGTATGGTATTTTGCAATCAAAGGAGCAACAACGATAAAAAAAATAAAAACACTTCGTATCACGATGTATCTATATTTCAGTCACACTTTGTGATAAGATTATTTGGAGCAATGCTCATTGCAAAACACAACTTTTCACCAATATTTCACAGAAATAAAAGATGTAATTCAAACAAATTCAACAATGCATCAATGATTAATACTATTCAGATGTTGAAGTACAATGAGATAATCTCTGTTCTATTGATGTTTAATTCAGCAACTTAAACTAATAAAAAAGTATTTTAACTGATTCAAATTGATTAGAAAACAAAAAAGGTATATGGGAGCAATCAGAAAATCAACATTATACCAAACTCAGCAGCAGATCTTTTTGAGGCCCAGAAAGTATAAATAAAACTTGAATCAATCATGCAAGTACAACCATAAAAATTTCCAAGCAAGTCAATTAACATAAACCATAGTATATGAAACAAAAACTGCTGCTCAAACTTCAAAAACAGCTCATAACAAACATAAGTGACAGTGCAACAAAAATGACATAATCTAGAAAAGGGATGCAACTATTAGCTCTGCTAACAATTTAGGATGAAGCGCCACTTCGAAGAGCTTGAGACTTCTTCTTGTTTGTTGCCAACTGGGTCTCAGGCTGCAGGAATAAAAACAAATTAGTATGATGCAAAAGAAAAATCAAGTTATTACAGCAAAATGACAGATCGATACCTCTTTCTGGACAGCCTCTTCCTTCTCGGACAATATCAGCTCAATGTGGCATGGAGATGACATGTAGGCTACACACAAAAAAAACAATTCGACATATATAAGAATAAGAATGTAATAGCAATAAAGGATTGATTTAGATATACTAATACAAAAAGCACAACATACGATTGATTCTTCCATGAGCCCTGTAGGTACGGCGTCTTTGCTTTTGAGCTTGATTCACCTGGATATGAGAAACATAGAGAGCATCCACATCCAAACCTTTCACCTAAAAATAGACAACCAAAAGCAATGTTATTGAAAGTTGGTTTAAAACATCAAACAGCAATAGGTGCGGATAAAAAGATCATCAACAAATAAACAAAAAACAAATGAAACACATACTTCAGCATTACTCTCAGCATTCTTGAGCAAATCAAGAATGAATTTAGCTGACTTAGCGGGCCAGCGTCCTTGCCCATTGGAATGTCCAGCATTCTTAGCTTGTGCAGTCCTGCCAACACCACGACAGAAACGTCTGAAGGGAATGGCCTGTTTGTGGGCCAAAACATCTTCCAAGTATCTTTTGGCTTTGATCAATGGCATCTTCCTGATGGAAAACGCTGTTTCCCTGGTGTTCTGCAAGGAGAAATTAAAACACAATCTCAAATCTTTGAAAACACAGTGAAAACAAAACAGCTGAACAAATCTATCTTAAACTTTCAAAAACAAATAACTGCATATTACGAACCTGTTTTGGTTGACTTATTTAAGCTTACCTGCTAACATAAACACTTGAGACTTTTGGCAGAACTTATGGAACAGCATACAACATGCTATTAAATTATGTTCAGCTTATTCCAACAAGCTCTCTAGGATAGCTAACAAAAACAGTGTATAGCTTCGAATAATACAATTTTACTTAATTTTATCTCTTGATATAGAAATAGTTTATACAAACACACTTAAAATAAGTGCTTATGCTATGAATACTTAATAAGGTTGTTTATCCAAACAGAGTCCTACTCAATGAAAAATGGAATTTTACAAAACTTTGGTGCGCATTTCCTCAGGTACTTTAAGTATGGTTCTTACTATAGCCAACCATGTTTTCATAAATAAACAATTTTCACAAAGTATTTATAACTACAAAAGGTGAATTTTATATTAATTGAAATTTTTTAACTAATTTTTAATAATAAATTCACTAGATCAACTACTCTGGTCGATGAGAATTGCATATGAAAATCAAATCAAATTCTAAAACTTAACAATCTCATATCCCTGTTTATCACTACTAGTAATGAACAACAAGTGACACAGATAGTTACCTTGAAATGCACCCTAAGGTCAGCACCTCTGGCTTTGGTGGCTGCAATTATACACGACAATCACAAATTAGGTTAAATTAATCTCATAATTGAACAATAAAAACATTTCAATAAAAACAATCATGATTGAACAAAAACTTATAGAAATCGAATATCATAATAACATTTTATAAAACAAAAATCGTGAGTGGATTTACATTTGGTGGGATTATCGGGTTCTCTGGAGTACTTCACCTGAGACAAAAAGAAAGAAAATGGATCAGTGAAAAGAGATCTAAGACTGAAGTATTGAAGTAGAATTAAGAGAATTGTTAGTTACCATGGCTACTTCTTCCGAATGCGCACAGTTGAGGGAAGGAGGCAGAGAGGAAGAAGATTAGGGTTTATACAGAGGAGATTTTTGCACTATATAAATGGGTACCCTATTTCCAGCATGAAGAGTTAAAGAAGATGGGTTTGGTTAGTAGACCCGGCCCATATTGTGTTGCTTGCTGTGAATTTGTTCTTGGGCCGTAGCTAAAGAGAGTCCAGATAAATACACAATCAAAACTCATTTTGCCATCCTACACATTTTCTCACGCATCCTACAATTTTACCAAAATAGTCTTATCCGCTATTTAAGTAGCAGATACACTCAATAACACTCTACCATTATAACGTCTGTTACTTAAGTAGAGGACGATATTTTCTGAAATTTCTCATTTTTATAACATTCACTACTTAAGTAGATAAAGAGAGTCCAGATAAATACACAAGGAAAACTCATTGAAAATTGCTCTTTAGACCCCTTCTATTGCTACTCACTCCCCACATTATAACGTCCGCTACTTAAGTATTAAGTAGCGGACGACTTTTTCAATCCGCTACTTAAATAGCAGAAGGGTAAAACGAAAAATACATAGGGTGCACAAGTAACCAATAGGATGGCAAAAGTAAATTTCATACACAATAGTCATACCGAGGTCTTCATTTTTACTTTTAAGTAAATAAAATCACTAATGTGTGGCGATCAAAAATTTACACCCTAAAATTTGCAAATAGAATTATAAAAAAAAAAACAAAATTCAAATAAAAAAAATCCTATTTAGAATCATATATCGCACGATTGGATCCTTTTGCAAACTCATATTTAGGGTCTGTTTGGATTGGCTTATTTTCAAGCTTATGCGAAACAACTTATGCAAATAAATAAATTTTTATGTATTATTATAAATTTTGTAAGGTATTTTATGATAAAACAACTTATAAAAATACAATTTTTGTCAGTAAAAACTTATAAATCAACATAAAACTTAATTTATTTGTATAAGCTATTTTTATAAGCTCATAAATAACTCAAATCCAAACATGCCCTTAATTTATTGTTAAATTAGTCTCTACGTTATATCACTTATTAATAACAAATTAATTCTTAAATTATATCAATTGCTAGCAAATTATTTTGTGTATTATATCACTTGTTGTCAAATTAATACTTATATGTTTTATAAATAAAAAAAAATCAGTGCTTGTATGGTAACCAAAAGACTAAATTGTACAAAATCAAAATCATTTTTTTTGTCTATTTATTTGTCCAACATAATTCAAAATCAAATTTTTGCTTTTTTGCCTATTTATTTGTAAATGCTGGTTTTTTTTTGTAAGGTTGTAAATGGTGGTTTATTCGTTTAATACTTTTTTTAATATACCATTAATTAATTCATAAAGTATCAATCTCTTTGATTTGATTTTTTTTTTTTTGTCAAGTAGCTAAAAATTTCACATTTAAGGTGTATAAGTGGGATGAACGGGGTTCCTGGCCTCCATGACTTTTTAGTTGATCTTTAAACTATGTAAATGCAATAAATTATCTATTGTTTTGTAAGAAAAATGACAATTTTTCATTAGAAAAGGACAATTTATTGTACTTATTTCATATATTTTGGGTACTACATTTGTATTTGTATCTCTGGAGAAATATTTATTTGGGCACAAATCCAAAAAAAAAGTATTTAGGCGCACACTCATAATAAAAAACAATTTAAAACAAAATTAATATTGTCACATCTGTTAGCAATAATATAAAATCATTGATGTGGTCTATCCTGACAGCTTAAGCTTTTAGAAATAACCGATTATCCCAAAAACTTAAGTTGTTAGGATAAGCCACATCAATGGTTTTATGTTATTTCTAACATTATCATTTATTTATTTTTCATTTAATTTTTTTTACTCCATAAGTGTGTCCCTAAATAATTTTTTGTTGGATTTATACCAAGTACAAATTCCCCTTGTGTCCCTAATTCCCAATGTAATGTTTACTGCACATTTTATGAAGTTGCAAAATGAAGATCACAATCACTTACATGAGAAATGGAGGTCCATGTCCATGTCAAGCATGAAGACTAACGCTTTTTGTCTAGCCAACACAAATTATAAATTATGTTGGTTTAATGGGTCTAAGAGCCTTTTTTTACTTGTGACCTAACCTTTTAGTTAAATAAGATAAGATTCTATAAAAATTTAAGTCTTCTTGATTTTTATTTATATATAAAATCGGAGTAATATCTATTAACATTGTCCCACCAATAGGTCTTAAAGTCCTAGTATGTGCAAAAACATTGTAAATTGCTTGAGTTTGTAGTTGAAACAGGTGTAAATTGTGTATTGTGAGGATCAAATAATCGGATAATTTTTTCTTACAAACTTTTATGTTATTGTATGTCCAAATTCAAGTTCGAACCACCTATTCGACAAAAAAAAAAATGTTCAAACCACTTTACTTAAACTATAAATTACTCATGCCATCTATTTGCTTTTATTTTTATGGGTTAAATATGTTTTTAGCCCCTACATTTTGTGAAATTATCAAGAATAATCCCTACATTTTACAAATGGTCAAAAAAATTCCATAAGTTTTTTCGCTATCAAGAATGGTCTATTCCGTCTGTTTTTTCAACGGAATACTTATTTGTGGACCCCCACCATTTTAATTTTACTACTTACACTTTGCAAAATATGCAAGAATGATCTCTATATTTTAAACAATTATGGGATTTTTTTTTACCTTTTTAAAAATATATGGACCATTCGTGCCTATTTTGCAAAATGTAGGGACTAAAGTTAAAATGGTGGGGTCCACAAATAAGTATTGCGTTGAAAAAACAGGCGGAATTGATCATTCTTGATAAAGGAAAAACTTATGGGATTTTTTTGACCATTTTCAAACACTTTGGGTTTGAACAGGTTGGTTCGGATTGGACCCATACTTGAACAGATTCGGGTAAAATCATCCTGTATAATATTTTCCACAAAAATCACACATAGAACTTCCCATACCCATTTTACTCTTGTTGTAATTTGTTAATAATTTCTCTTAGCACATGAGTCATACAAAATATATGATTCGCTCTCATGTCTTTCTTAATAACACTGGTTAGTCTTTTATGAATAACATCATCAAAAATTAATAAAATTGGTTAAATATCTTCATATTTTCTACCACTATCAAATACAAATTTTCTAGTTTATAATTAAAAAAAAGGTTAAATATGTTTTTAATCAATACTACAGAAAAGAGTTTTTACATCGGGCCATATGGACATTTTACATCGGGTCCTGACCCGATGTAAAGACACTTGATGTGGTAAGTCTGACACATTTCACATCGGTTGGCCACCCGATGTGAAATCTAAGATATCACATCGGTTATTAATTATCTCCGATGTGAAATCTGACCTTTAATTTTATTTTATTAAAAACAAATGTAGATTTCACATCGGGTGCTCAGTTAAGACGATGTGGAAAGCCAACATATCACCTCGGTGCTTTAGCCTAACCGATGTGAAATCTCTCCTTCTTTTTTTTCATTTTTGGCACATTATTTATCATATTTTTTCTTGCATCAAAAACAGACATGTGGTACCTAAATTTTTTTCCATATCATCACACAAACTACAATTTGGTACTTAAATTTTTTTCCATATCATCACACAGACCACAAACATATAACTAATAATAATTGTTCGAAACTCAATTATCATTGCAACAAAATAATAGCTAGCAAAGGTTATAACATTTCTACAAACACAAGTGATTTAAAATTTCACCAGAATCACATCCAACTGAAGCAGCACTAAATTAAGTCATCCCTAATACAAAAAGCAAACAACATGCATGGCTTACACAAGACCAATGCAACACAAAAGACAAAAGAACATTAATTCTCCATTTTACACTAACTGTGATAGCAGTGAGGAAAGCAAAAATGCAGATGCCACTATCAAATGTCTGCTATAGCTGAGCAAAAATAAGGCCATGATCAGTCTTGAGGATACAAGGGCAGTTTGGTCCTATCAAACAAGTTTTGGACTGTCTGTTAACACGCACCTAACATGAAAAACAACATCTTTAATTAGCTTCAGGCACTACATAGATATCAAATGCAAAGAGCCAAAAATAATAACTTTAATTGGTAGATTCTGTTTCCAATATCAATCAAGTAAAACATGATACTTAACCTACTCAACATATCAAATAAAGTGGCAGATTCTGTTTCCATTTCTCATGCTTTTCTATGTTTTTCTTTTTAATTTTTTTCTCACACACTTGTTCAACTTTTACTAATTCAAACCCTTGAGCCATAACTAAATTGCCAAAGCAACTATGAGGACGCATATAAATTGCCAAAGCAATGTTTTTTATGTTTGACAGGCTGGTATATTGATGGAGCAAGTTGCATTCTTTTTGCAAATGCAAAATTCAAAGAAAAATCAGGTAAATTATAATTAAGTAAGATTAATAGATAACTTGTAATTAAGGATTACATGTATTAAGGGACGGGTTAGGAATTTAGAGGTGTTGTATATGATTAAGTAAGATTAATAGATAACTTGTAATTAAGTATTACATGTATTAAGGGACGGGTTAGGAATTTAGAGGTGTTTGTGGATAAGAGTTGGAATGAGTTGGGAACTTTAATTTCATAAGTGTTGTATATGATTTTAAGGAACTCAAGTGTAAGTGTTCTATATGATTTTAGCCTTGTTAATGAATTTAATCCCTATATTTTGTGAAATTGTCAAGAATGGTCCCTACATTTTACAAATGGTAAAAAAAAATCCCATAAGTTTTTCCGCTATCAAGAATGGTCTATTACGTCTGTTTTTTCAACGGAATGCTTATTTGTGGACCCCACCATTTTAACTTTAGTCTTTACATTTTGCAAAATACGCAAGAATGATCCCTATATTTTAAAAAATTATGGGATGTTTTTTGAACTTTTTAAAAATATAGAGATCATTCTTGCCTATTTTGCAAAATGTAGGAACTAAAATTAAAATGGTGGGGTCCACAAATAAGTATTCCGTTGAAAAAACAGACGGAATGGACCATTCTTGATACCGGAAGAACTTATGGGATTTTTTTGACCATTTTTAAAATGTATGGACCATTTTTGACAATTTCGCAAAATGTAGGGACTAAAAACATATTTAACCTTTTTTTATTATAAACTAGAAAATTTGTATTTGATAGTGGTAGAAAATATAAACATATTTAACCAATTTTATTAATTTTTTATGATGTTATTCATAAAAGACTAACCAATGTTATTAAGAAAGACAGGAGGGCGAATTATATATTTTGTATTGATCACGTGCTAAGAGAGACTATTAACAAATTACAACAAGAGTAAAATGGGTATGGGAAGTTCTATGTGTGATTTTTGTGGAAAATATTATAGAGGATGATTTAGATGCTATCATAGACTATCTCCTTGTAACAAGTAACGACTATGTGGTTGATTTTTATTTTTTTTATCATGTGGTTGAATGTTATTCATGATTACATTATAGATCAATTCTCTCTTGAGGATTTTTCACAGTGGATTGCAGCAAGGAATAGTGTTAAATGGAATAATAGTTTTCATTGGAGGGTATCAGTTATAAATTTTTAAAAATATGTTGCATTTATTATTTTTTATAATATAATTTAAAATTTTTATGTTTTAAAATCTTATACTTTGATACTATATTTAAAGTATTTCAAGTAATTTTAAGTGTTTCAATTTTAAATAGTAAAATTTAGTCTAAATTTTAAAATTTTCATGAAATAAAATGTCATGTAACTATATTTTTTTTTGAGAATTGTTTAAAAAAATTATATGTAGTGACCCGTTGACCCAACCTAACTCAACCCGCTCACCGGTTTGGGTCGGATTGGGTTTAACATAAAAGTACAGGTTTTACATCCAATTCAACCCACTTAACATTGATTCGGTTGGGTAACGGATTTGGCTAAAATCGGCCAAAACGACCCGCATACATTCTGAGCTATACTTGCCACCTCTCGCGGACTTGGAGGAACGAATGTTAGAACTTTTATTGGGGTCTGCTGCAAATACTTGAACAAAAGAAGATGATGAAAAACATGATGAATATTGCACATAAATTCCAAAGCGTGTGTATCACACTAAGCTTTAGGTTTGATTCGCCCCCATCAGTTTATGCAAACCCGATGCAAATGGGTTATAACCGGCGAATCCCCTTCATGATACTTTGGAAACCTTGACATGATTTGCACACTCACATCAAGCATATCGATCAATGATAGTTTACAGAATAAAGTTTCTTCGATTCCTCTCGTGCACTAGACAAATGAAGAAATGATTTAGGAATATTTTTGACCGAATTCTGACTCATGAAATTCATGATTTCTGTTGTGTTTTCTGCCTCCCAAGTGTCTCTATTTATAGAGAAAACTTATGCCAAATGGTGAAGGGAGACAAGCCTTGAAAGGTTTTCAAAAATGTAAATTTGAATTTCAAACTAACCATTGCAACCTTTCAAATATATTTTGGAAATTCTCAGACAACCCCGCACCATTTTCAAAATATATCTAAATCCATTATTACGGAAATCTCATGGTTTTAGATAAAGGTATCCCACGATTTGAACCATTATTTAGTAAGTTAAGTTTCCACTCATCCCCGAATAGATTGGTAGACAAGCTTTGAACCAATTATTCATCAGAACAAGTTTGCATAACTCACACATGAAATCTCGGTACCATTGGTCGAATTATAAATATGACACATTTGTTAAGGCCTTGTGTCTCATATCTTTTTCATGAGAATTTAAGAGTCAAACCCTTGAATTCTATGAAGCGGCCCCACTTCATTCTCATATAGGTAGACTATATCATAAATGCACCCATAATTATGCATTCAAGCAAACATATGCTATATGTTTATTAAGAGAAAAATCTCATCCTACCACTTTTACTTTTATGGTCCAAGTACTTTTACCCATTGGGATGTATTTATTGTCAAGTACTTCAATCACTCTATTAGTGTAGTTTTATCATTGAACTCGAGACTTGGTGTTATTCAAGTGTGAGTTGAGTTTCCACCATTGGTGATCAATTAGATATTGGTTTGTACCACATCCCTAATGATGTCTTCAATGACTTAACCATCATATCCGAAAACATCACATCCTTGTCAATCCTTTCGTCAAAGAATTGTAGGATTTTTCAACTTTATCAACTTTTGATTATTCAATCAACCACATAGCTATGCTTTTATATACTTTGAATATTTCTTATACATTCTTGATAGTTTTAATCACTATCACAAAATCATGACTTTTTGTCATTTCATTATCATTGTGTCATATGTACAAACTTTATCTTCCCTTTACTATTGCATATATATATAACCATTTCAATTTGAAATTCCAATTTCACTTGAATGTATCCAAGATACCATACATTCAATGCATTATAGATATATAGCACAAACAAACAAACATCATCATAAAGATTTGTCATGATCAACTTTTATTTCATAAGGTGGGTCACACATGTAAGTCATATACCCCACATGAATTTGAAACAATACCTTAGAATTTATTTCAATTTTATCATTAGAAACCTTTTTATATTAGTTATCACATAACTAATACATGTATCATAAATTCTAAATCTCGAAATCAAGTTTCATGTATAATATATTATATGGTAAATTCAAATAATTATCACAATAAAATGATAAACAATGATTCAAAATCATTAACATTTTTCTATAACTTAATTTCCTCCATAAACAATTACCAACTTACAATAATTCAACATACCCAAATCATTTTTACTATCAATAAGCAAGAGATCAACAATAACTTTCATATTATCATGCACATATAATATGAGATCATCACAATTCTAAATTTAAAAACTTCTTGCACAAGCTAATAATATCACACACAAAAAAATATCACACAAAAATATGCATTTTCATATTCATGACAAGTCATATACACTACTTTTATTTAAAAATAAGATAACATAAAAATCTGTCTCATAATCAAACTTATTCATACTTGTCAAAATTCATATACTTGAATAGTTTCTATTTCATGCATATCATATATCAAAACAAATTAATTGTATACCTTTCACCATAGTCATATATATATATATATATATATATATATATGACGGATCCAAGAATTTTACTAAGTGAGGTCAAAATCATAACCTCTTCAATCCCTCCATTTTATGTGTGTGAATTTTTAATGACTTGTCATTGTATCTATCAATAAAAACACAAGTAAAAAAGTAATACTTTTCATGCTTAAATAGTATTAGTGAGTTTGTAGAGAATTTTTTTATTTTTTTATTTATTTTTGATAAGTCGCTACACTATCCCACTTTAATATCTTATATTTATATCTAAAAGAAAATAAAAAACGGCCATTTTCTATTATAGTAGTATACTGTAAACAATATGATACGATATAATATAGTATAATATTGATAATTTAATAGTATTTTCTATTTTACTCCATCCGGTCCTTTTTATAAGGAACAATTTAGAAAAAAACTTCGGTCTTTTTTATAAGAAACAATCATTAATTTTATACTTTATTAATTAAACAATTTCATTTCTACCTTTTATCTATTTCAATGTTATACATTAATTACAGTAACATATTCCATATGTATTAATAACATCAAGGTTAGTTTTGGAATAGATTATAAAATTTTAGAATTTTTAATAAAAAAAAAACAAGATTTCTTGGTTCTAAATTGTTCTTTATAAAAGGATTAGAGGAAGTATAAAGTAATAATAATAGTAATATAGTAGTTGTGTAGTTATAACGTTGTATACTCAAATGTGTCTCCATCCCAAAAGGACGGCATATGTAGTAAGTGGGAACATTATTGTTTTTCAAGTGGGGTCAAGGAGTAAAAATAAGTTATTATTGGTTAAAATTATAATGGTAGAGTGGGGTCACAAGCCCCCAATTACCACCATGTAAATCCGTCCCTGTATGTTCATCTCTCCGTACGTATTAAAATCAACATCAAAACTGTCTTATGAAATTAATTTAATCGCAACCCATCATGCACCGATGTAATTCTTCACCAAATTACACATCGTTTCAACAAATAAATAAACTAGTGTTATTGCATTCATGATTAATGGCTTCTGAATGTCAAATACAAAACAATGTCAATTAATACCAAAGTACGACATTCAAATCATCATAATGAAACGATTGTATATTAATCCTCTTACAAGAAATATTTCATGCACACATATTTGAAAGGACTAAACAGCGTAATAAGCCAATGTATTACAAAGAATTAGCAAATCAATTCTAACTATAATTGTCCCCCACATACATACATATTAAAACAAAATTTTCTTCAAAATCATATAACTTAATAGAATTGAGGGAACATGCTAATTGAACCATACATAAACCAACACCATTAATTAACGTGAATCAGATGATTTTTCACATGTTTTGATTTTGAACTATGTGACATAATTGGATTCTTACTGTATGAAATAACTAGTAACAGACTCGTCCTAACGGCCGGGTCGTCCGATAACGCGACGTGAAGTTCACATTTATGTATTAGTTGAAATTTGTGTTAAGGAATAATTTATGTATAAGGAATCATTTATTAGGGAATAATGTAAGTTAATCATATTTGTATAATGAATAATTTAAATGAAAGATACATTGTATGTTAAATTCAAGTTGAAAATATAACAGAATTGCATTTGAAGAAAAACAAAAGTAACTTCATAGTATGTAAAGACAATACATATTTAGTTGTTTTAAACCATAACACTTACTACGTAAATTAATTTTTAATTCTTAAACATATGCTTAATTTGACTTAGAAATTTCATTACAATAAGTAGTTAGAGAAGGATGAGAGTCTTGTTATATAACAATCTTAAAGATATGAACCATATGACTTGTATGGACACGTGCAAATTTGAAACGGATCATATCTCCAATTTTGAAATTGTTGTTGATGCAAAAAAGCTTCCATTCATCTCCAATATAGTTGTATGGTTCACCGGAATAATCATTATATATTGTGGCATCTATTTTTTCCCTTGTTTTCCACAAAGCACAAAAAACTGACTACTTATATATTTGTTGATGTAGTCATTCATTTTGGAATCAAACATCTGATGAAAAAAGTAATAATATTAAGTATGCAGTTTACATATAAAAAGTGAAATTGTAAGAAATAATATTAAATAGTCTAAATCATTTTGCACTAACCAAGTATTTTTTGTTAGTAATGCAGTGATCAAAATATATTGTTTCACAAACAATGGTATTTCGACTATGGATAGGAGGGATTTGGCCTGTACTTGTTATTTTAGTACCAACTAAAATTTTAAATGTATTATTACCATGGTACGATATGATAATTTCAATATGGCCTGTAATGGAACAATGTTTTCTTAGTTTATTCCAACCGTTTGTGAATAACGGATGGCAATAGTCTCCATTGAATTGAACTTGGTGGCATTTTCCTTGATCATCTATTAACTTCCATGAATGTTCAAATTGATAGTTGTCAACTTGTTGAAAGAAAGCTGAATCTATTTCACCATATCGCTAATGAAAAAAAAAATTGTAGTATTATAAAAATGAAATTAAACAAAAATCTGACCTCATTTTCAACATGTATGGTTACAAAGCCTCCTAAAATTGGACCTTCAATTAAAACTTTGTTGGAACTCATGTTGATAACTTTGAATTAAAGATTTGAAGTATGCTTAAAATTTAAAATGTTGTGATGATATGTATTGTGAAAATATGGATAGGTTTATAAAGGAAAAAAATAACATGTGGTGACAAATTATGAGTGGACATAAGATTCATTTTGAGAAAGGACTTAATATTCTTTGAAGTTAAAAGTATGACAATGAGAAGACCTTTCAAAAGTGGAACATAGTGACGTGATCTATGTTTTGAGTAAGACAAAAAAAAAGAGCTAAGCATGAATAATGATGTGGTGTTCATAAAAGGTACAATAAAAAAAGGGAAAACACTTAATATTTTCATTAACCTATTATATTGAAGTTCCTTGAATAAGATGTTCATAAGAGCTAAGCATGATAATTGAAACATAGATATAGATACTAACATTTTCATTAACCTATTATATTGAAGTTCAAATATCATAAACGATATTAAACTTCGATTACAGAATTAAGTTGTTGTTCAGCATAATAATATAGCAAGACATTAGGGGGATGAAATCAAAACACTTAAGTTACATATGATATTTCATATGTTTAAAAGTTGATATTAAAATTACATAACTTAATATTGAACATAAAGGGAAGTAAAACCAAACATAGGAGATCATAAGCAGCATTTTATAGATGGATGATCCTAAGCTTCATTGTTGAGGATGGTTTGGAAATCTTGAAAAACAATTTGTCACCAACTTGAAGTTTATGTTGCTTAACAAAACGACACCATTCTTTAGAAATGTATCTTTCAACTTTGCTTCTTTTTTATGTGAGGATTTTGCAACGAAAACTTGTTAAACTCAAACCATTTTTTTTAATTTCCAGATTAATTGTTTTCTGTTTCTTCTGCAAAGCAAGCCTAGAGATTTTCCTTGGGAAGTGTTATCATTGATATAGAAATAAAATGTATTTATTCAAATGTTATGTAATCAGTAATTCATTTTATAACTATAGATTAATTGAAAGATTCCCAGAGATAAAATGTATATTTTATAACTATAGATTAATGAAACTTACCAGCACTTGAGTTTTTGAGCTCCTAGCCATTGCTTCAGTTACCAAAGTTTGCAATTCATATAATCCAGCAGCATTCATCTTCACTTTGCATTTGGTAACTTGGCTAGAGGATTTTGGTTTCACTTATTTTCCAGAAGTAGTTTCAACATTTGCTGATTTCCTTTTTTGCTGATTCCTTTTGAAAGTCTGAGTAGACTCATTCGTTGGCAACTTCAAAGAAGTAAATTAGTAAATCAAAAAGAATAATAAAGAAGTAATTGAAAGTTAAAAAATTCAAAGTAGAAAATGTATACCACCACATTAGGTTCCATTCTGTTTTGAGTATAGGGAGTTTTTTGTTTCTTAGATGTGGAAATCCTAGGTGTGACATTTAGAGGAGGGTTTTGGTGATGAATTGATTCATCATCACTGTCACCAATCTCAATAATTCCAGGGACATGAATTTGGTGGCGATTTGTGGGTAACACTTTCATCTCAAATTGGTTATCCTCAATTGTATACTCAAGAACTACCTTGGTTTGTTCAGCAAAACCAAATTTTTTAGCAACTGCACATCTAGATGTTAAATAGTTGCGACTATCAGAAAGGTGAAAAATCACCATAACTGCATATTCGTCTCCACAAATCCATCCATATCGGTGCTTAACAATTTCAGCCTTCCAATTTTTGCAAAAGTTTTTAGGAATAGGAATCCTTGACTGTATTTGAAAATAGATTGTATTAGTAAATATAGTTGATGATTTTTCAAATTTAATTGCGGATTTAAACACAGTCATACATACCATTTGCGGGTCAATGATAATTTCGAAACTTCTGGCCATTTCTTTTTATATTGCAGATGTGTTAAATCTAGTTTAACAGAAGAATACAAAGGAAACTGAAATTAATTTTAAGGGAGTAATAAAAGAAATATGTATAACATAACATATTAAATCTCATGAGGTTTGTATACATAGAATCAAGTGATAAACGTTAGAGGAGTATTATCTCCAAAACAACTAATATTGACATTGTTCACTGCGCATATGAAAACAAATCTAACATGCAATTCTACCAATGCACCAAAAGATCTTGTTAACATTGCAAAAGAAAGATCTTGTTAACATCGCCAAACAAAGATCTTGTTAAATGCAGCAAATAAAGAAACATCTCATTTTTTATGCCAACTAAGAAAATTACAGAAAGAACCAAAAAGAAAAGATATGAACTTCATAGCATAGTCTTCCCATAAAGTGCAGCTGATCCTATTGGCACTACATAAAAAACAAAAAGATTAAAGTTTGACATGAAAATATGTAACAATAATTAATTAAAAATGTGAGAAGGAGTATGATTACCTGAGGTCTTTAAGTATGAAATTAACCTGAACTTTTCGGCTTCCTTTTGTTGGTTGTGTATATCCAATTTAATCTAACACTCCAATACATCTATCATTACAGGTATAAAAGTTAAAATATGTTATGTTAAACACTAAATATAAACAATAGTTTATATATTACCATATAATACATCTCCATGCCATTTTCCCTCAATTATCTCAACAAAGTCTTTAAACTTTGTGGCAGGATCTGGTATTTGATGTACATTAACATCAAAAAGCAAAGTTGATCCATTGAACCTCAATTTGTACTGATTTTCTGATACCTTAAATTGATCATCATTTTTGAGGACTTGGAAGTTTTGGAAGCAATAAGTGTTGTTCTGAATGATTTGTTTGTCAAAGTTGGCATTTAACTCATGTGGTACAATGACTAATATGTCATCTCCCTGCATATGTTACAATTTCTTTGCTTTTAATATATATATAATCAACATAAATTTGTCAATGAAAAACTGATAATATATTTTGAGTGATGTGTATTGAAATTGTATTGTTGTGAAGATATACATTGATTAGATAACTCCATATTTGTCAATGAAAAACTGATAATATATTTTGAGTGATGTTAAAAGTTTGTCAATGAAATACTGATAATATATATATTTTGATTCATAAGAATTTGGTCAAAAGTTTAGAAATTTTTTCAAAAGAAGATTATGGTAAACCTAAATAACAACAATGAGAAAAAAATACAGTTTAGGAAATCTTTGAAGTAGACTCATAACAACATTCAGCTACAGAAGTCAGGAAATTTAGAAACAAAACAAACTTATGAAAGAAATATTGTAAAATGAATTAGTTTAGGTAATCTTTTAAGAAATCTTAGAACTAAACTAATAACAACAAATCTGGAAACAATAACATTAACATAACATGATCATAATAAATCTGGAAAAAAAATTTCTTCACATAAAAGCTCAAAAACAACAAATAAACCTTACATGATCATAAACCTCTGAAGTATCTGTTCAACTTAAACATAAATCTATCCATAAGACATAGAATTAACATATTGACAGTTTCGAAAGTGTAGAAAAACTATACCTTGGCGTCAACAACTAGTATTTCAAAGCTCTGCTTACCATCTTTGAACACATTCCATTTGTCTTTGATTTTGACAGCAATCTTCCAAAGTTCCTTACGATTGTTGATCTCCTTAAGCAACGTAACAGGCCGGTCCATGTTGCTTTTCACAATATTGTAAAAAAAAAAAGGATTCGCGTTAGAGAAGATGAGCAGAAACAATGTTGAACTTAAAATATGAAGTGTAAGAAAAAAAAAGCTTACTTTGGAGCGTGAACACTTCTCCGGTGGTGGTGTTGTCCGAGGAAGAGAAATGCAAGAGAATGGAAGACAAAGAAATTTGGAAGAGAAAGAGAAAGGTTTGTGGGAAGTTGTGTTGTTTTGCGTGAGAAGAGGAAAATGTTTGGAAGAGAAAGTGACTTGACTTGTTTGACTTGTACTTTCTCCACATGCTGACACAATACAGTATTTGGCTTCCAAATGGCTTAGTTTGTTCTCAACATGTGGCTTGTACAGTGACAGGATCCTCTCCTGTACTGCAGGCCATCCAGTTTAATCTCCACCTTTGAATTTTTTTTTTATTTGATGAACAGTACACAATAAAAAAGTATTGGATGGTTAGGATGTAACATGACCTAAATTTAATGGGAGACAATCTGCTCTCGGCTTGTACAAAAGTTACAAAACTTTTATCTACTCTCACAACTTTTGAATATGGCTCATTTGGCTCCGAATTTGGCTTGGTTTGCATAATTTTAGTTCAGTTACATTTTATTTTGACCACAAATACCCTTGCTTTAGACTAATGTTAGAATCTTAAGCAAGGGTATTTTGGTGTTATCAAGATCAAGTAATTTTCCTATATTGTAAGAGATACTCCACCCGACCACAAATATAAGCAAAATTGCACTTTTTAGATTCATTGAATAATTGATGTATTTGAACTATAATATAGACCAGATACATCTGTTATTCAATGAATCTAAAAAGTACACTTTTGCTTATATTTGTGGCCGGAGGGAGAATCCCTTAACGTATAACATATATTCAAACATCCAATATCATATAAGAATGTTGTAGTACTTGGAAAAGATAAAAATACCCATACTTCAAATGCTGCCATTTGGCACAAATGAGGGCATTTGATGTCCAAAAAATTACTAACTGAACTAAAAGCAAGGTAACTGATGACAGGAATTTATATGGTATTTTTAGTAGTATTATTAGTAGTAAAATGACCAAGACAAACCCAAATACAAAGGAAAACCTACAGAATCAGAGAAAAGCATCAAACCAAAGCAAAGAATACAAAAAGACAAGAAAAAGCCAAAAAAATGAAGAATTGTGCTTTTCATCGTGCCACGATGGAGGCTACTTGCTCGCCAAGACAACAACATAAGAAAATCTGGAAAATATCTGTTCATCGCAGCACGATGGCCTATATCGTAGCACGATAACCTTACTTGGCGACCAAGCTGATGAAATGTACAGGATCAGTTATAATTTTGAACTGTATCTTCCCATCGTGTCACGATGGACTATCGTGCCATGATGGCTTGCTGAGGCCCATTACAGAAACTATAAATAGAGCTTCAATTCCTCATTATTTTTCATTCAGAAATAGTAGAACACTTTCTACTATAAGGAGGTGTTCAGAGGAGCTCTAGGGGCATAGTTTTCTCCCCTTACGGGAAAACTAACTCAGCAAGGTATGTTTTCTTTAGGTTTTTGTATTTAGGTTATTCTTTTGTAATTTAAATATGTAGTATTTTGTATTAGATGCCTTAGGTTGTGGTGGAGACGATGAACTCCCCTATGAATATTTGGAGTCTGTGATTGAGTCAAAGTTATAATAAATCGTTATTCAGTATTATGTTTGTTATTTACTTTCTTGCACTTTAATAACGCATTCTCGTAATCTGGCCGGATAAGCGGGAGCGCCCATAGAATAGATGTTAGGGTAAGCTTTAATATTTATATTAGAGTAAGATTTAATAATTGTCCGGATCTAGTAGTAAATATGTTAGGTGAATAGAGACGGTAACATCCTGAACTAGTTGTGAACTGAGCAATTAGAGGAGGAATCAGGAACTAAGTGTGAACTGAGCACTTAGAAGCTGAACAGTCCGATACTAGCACTACAAAAAAAATTGTTATTTGCAACACATAGATAGCAACAGTTTTGTAGAACTGTTGCTAATATAAAAACAAAAAAATAACAGCAACCGTTTTGGTGAACCGCCGGTGTGGTTTTAGTGAACCGGCGGTTTATTTTGGTTTACCAGCGGTTTTGGTTGTAAAGAGAAAAAAATCCTATTTTTTTAATAAATAAATAAATAACCAAAGAAAATCTTAATCTTTGGCATTCTTCTTAACCCAGTCCCTCCTTTGAACTTCTTCACCGTCAGAACTTCTTCTTCTTCATTGAAAACTCTAACTTTCAAACCCTTCATCAAAATCAATCCCTTCATCACCTTCGAACAATTTGTAAACTTAAAACCTTAACGTAGTAAACTGATTCATTGTTCACCCTCATCGCTCAAACTTTAACTATCTGTTAAATTTCTTTTTGAGACTTTGCCTCTGACCTATTCGTGAAAACCCTTTCTCTATCGAAAACCCTTGCCCTCGTCATCGCTCTCCCACTCGCTTCTTTTTCAGTTTAACTGAAACCCTAACGTAATTATGTCTTCTCTCTCGATCTGCAGAATCACGACTTCCATCTCATCATCGTGGCTTCACATCTCGACATTTGCATCTCCAGAAAGTTTTAGCTTCCACTCTGTTCATTACCCACTCTTTATTTTGAACCCTAAACTTTACCCCTAATTTCTATTTATTACTTTTATTGATTCTTCATTGTTTCATTATGCTTTAGTTTGTAAAGAAATCGTAATCCTTTGCCTAGATGTGCCCCCAATGATTTTTGTCTTCAACGCTGTATGTGGTGGAAATAGTTCTACTTTGGGTTCACTTTTGTTGGAACGTTGTCTGCTTGTAATTGGTATTTGTGTTCTTTCTTTTTGTTGGTGTTGAATTGTTCTTTCTTGACTGTTTAACTCAGTTTCTTTATACTACTATACTATGTACTCTTAAAGCTGTTTTCCTTTAGTTATATTAGATTTTCTTACATCTTATTTTTCTTATAAGTATTTAATATTATCCTTTCCTTTGTCCTCTAAAGGATAACTAAAAACAATTCATTGAAATAAAGGCTTTGTTGGATTAGGATTTTGGATATTTGTTGTACTCAACATATATGCTTCAATTAAATGAAAATATTGTGATGTAAGCTGCTTTTGGTCACAGTTTTAGGGGACAAGCTGGAGGATCTGAAATCATTTGATGAGGTGCTGAACATATGAGGCTTGTGTGTTCTGATATGGATAAAAGAATGTAAGTATCCTGCCTGCATTGCCTGTTATTTTGATTTTATGTCTCTCTATGGCTTATTTCTGGTCTCTATAATATCTTTGGTTGAGGCTGAACAATTGTCATGTGAGAATTCTTTTTGTCGAGTCAAATATTATCTGCTATATATTTATTTATTTTTCAAGCACAATTTTTCTTAAATACAATAATGCTGCTACTATGCTTGTGGAGTTATTTTTCTTAAACATGTCACCTAACATCTTGACATTCTATGTAAAAATTTAGTGTGTCTTTGTATTTCTTCTCATAACATTCCTCAACACAATTTTGCTCACAGTTTTAGGGTACAAGCCAGAGGATCAAAAACCTTCTCAACATGTGTTTTATATTAATGAAAATATTGAGATGATGCTACCAGGCTTTATTAAAGTCTCCTTTGGATGATACTATGTAGTACATTGATCTATTGTTGTAAAAAGGATTGTGTAGGAGTGGCTAAATCCTGGAAGATAAAGGTGTGACATTAAACGAAGTGGTTACCTGTATGAAGACATAGGTGCTGGTTTTCCTATTTCCTTTTTCTTAAATGTATTTTCTGTTAGTATTTGATTGTTTTCTCCTAGGTGTGCTTTGCTTTTGTCCTAGATGATGCAATGGTGTTGTTAAGGTCATGCTTAGTGGTATTTATAAGGCTTTCATCTGTAGATATTTGTCTTCACATATTAATTTGTGAAAAATAAATTTCATAATATAACTTTGTGACAAAAATGCTATATAAATAAGACAATATGATAGTTTATTGTTATTTAAATGCAGCTCATTTGAACTTCCCTTCACTGAAAATTATAATTGCTTATTTTTTTTTGATATAGCTTAGTTTCTTTCATGGATAATGACAACATAAGCATTTTTCTCTTTCTGTTACTGATTTTATTGCAGGATGTAGATGAGAAGCAATGTATGATACTTCCAGTGCATTTTGAGACATTAGGTAGAATGATAACAAATCCAGTTACTTGCCTCGAAAGTATCAAATGAAAGGTGTTAATAACAGGTCTGTGCGGCAAAACTGCTGGTTTCATTGCAGGTTTTATATGGGGAATACACAAGGCTGATTTCAATCTGTTATGGCCTTAGAGTTGCAGTATGGAATCCCGACTGTAGCTGGGTTGTATCTCTATAATCCGTGTTCGTATGGCTGCGGTTAGAAGGGCTGATAGGTACTTTTGTATCGCGCTCTTTGCAGGTCCGCGGCTTATTGGTGACACGAGCTGAGATCCCGAGCTGCTAGTTGTGAATGGCTATGTTATCATAAGGTACCTGTTCGGTTGGTAATAGTAGATGCGAGAGTTGCTGCGTAACTCACGGAATTGGAGCTGCTATCAGGAGTTCTCTTTGAAATGTTGTAGTCTGTTTGCTTGGGGTCATAATGTATATGATGCCTACTTATAGGAATTGTTAGGTGACTGTAGCAATTATATTGTGGGGTCATTGGATGTAATCTTAGGACAAGGAATTCTAAAGTAGCAGAAACATATGACAGTAGAATATTGGAGTTGTGATGGGTAGAGTAGGAGGCAGTAACTTGCAGGTTTTATTGTATCAGACTTGGTGCTTGTTGTGATTTTAGCATTTCTTGTGCTAAATCACTCATTAATAAATTCATTTGCTTTTCCAAAAAAAAAGAAAAAAAGAATGATAACATGATATAATTGTAATTGTTTAGTGTATAAGTATATAAATTTGTAACTTTATGAGTTATATGTATGATTTATAGTTTTAGATGTATGATATTAACTCTATTGAATGACTTTAGTGTATAAGTATAATTTTAGATTTGTACTATTATGAATAAAACAGTTGAAACAATAAGTAAAATGTAAATAAAACAACTTTTTTTAAATTTTTTTTTTTATAATTAGCGGCAGTTTCAAACCGCTGCAAAACTAGAAAAAAAAATAAAAAAATAATATAGCGGCGGTTTCAAACCGCTGCAAAACTGGCTCAAAATTTGTTTTTCAATTCATCAATAGCAACAGTTTCAAACCGCTGCTAAACTTATTGTGGCCGTTTGTGTAACGGTTTTCCAAACCGCCGCTATTTGAGCTACCAACGCTCAAATCTGCAACGGTTTGGCAACCGCCGATAAAGATGCTGCAACATTTAAAAACCGTTGCTAAACCGTCCCATAACTGTTGCTAAACACCTTTTTTCTTGTAGTGTAGGATCTAGAGGCATTGGATGGGTGAAGGTAATAATGCATGTATAAAGAACAACTCACCTAGTAATTAGGGTATGTGGCACATCGAGGTTAGGCTTTCGTAGGTACCTTAGTTATTAACGCAGGGAAACTTCAATATACATAGGGTAATAGTAAGGTATTACCACAACAAGGATAAAGTCACCGCCGAATAATAATCTGAATAACTATGTTATACACCGTTCATGCCAAATATGAAGAATGGAGTAAGTCCAACCACCATACATATCCTCTATGTTTCTGAATCATTTATCTTTATTTTCTGCAAGCATATCGCTATTTTATAAAAACCTTTTTCAAAACCCAAAGCGAATGCAAAACTACCAACTTAAATAACGCTAACGAAGCTTTGGCACGATCCATGTGGATACGAACTCACTCTAGACACCTAGAGTGTGAATTATTACTCGACGATAGACTGATACACTTGTCAGAACGTAGTCAGTAACTAAGCCGATAGTGACTCTAACCAAGCCAACAACTTTCTTTGTGAGATAAATATCCCTTTTTTAAAAAGACACGGGCCCACAAAGTTGGAATTCAATTGAAAACTTTTTTCAAATAGTACAAATATCTTATTCAAACTTTATAAAAGCAGAGTCCCGCTCTTTTCTCACTCTATTTTCTTTTCTTGCATATACTGGCACAACACATTTCACACACTTTTTGCAAACTTCTCTATTTTCATTCAAATTCAAATTCACAATATTTTCTCACTCTTTTGAAATTTACATTTCATTGATACTCATATTTGAAAGTTTTCTCTTCATTCTTCTTTCTCTCTTCATCTTTACAATTCTCTAAAAACTTACCTTTTTGTGTTTTGCAGAAAAATTAAAAAATATTCATCTCTATCTAACAACAACAACAACAACAACAACAAGAACGCGGGTATGGGTATGAGTCTCAAACTCTTTTCTATACTTATTTTTATTCTTCATTCTTTTTTTCTTTCATATCATGTTTACTAAATGATTTTTTCTTGAACTTCATCACAGGGAAATTAGTATCAGAAGATGAAACTCAGATATGAAAGGTATAAAGATGAAACTCATTTTTGCTACATATTTCTTCTTTTTTCTAATAGTATCTTATCTTTTTTTTTTTCCTTTCCGGTTGTCAGATCTAAAAAAAAATGTATCGAAACTTATGTTGATCTAAAATATTGTTACAGAGACCTTACAAGTAGTTGAAGAACTCAATGAAAGAGAAAAGATGAAGGTTACAACACAAATTTGAGCGAAGGTGTTTTCCGGCACGAAAATTAAATTTTCCGGCGCGGTGGTCGCCGGCAAAGTGCTCCAATCTTGATTTTCTCTTTAAGGGTTTTGTAGAGGAGATGGTGGAGTGTCTTTATATGGTAATGATTTTTTTTAAAGATGGCTTATGGTGGTCAAGATCTAGCAAAAATATGGTGGTTGGGAATTTCAAAAATATCTCAGATCTCAAAATAAATTTGACAGAAAAATATAAGGGAAAAAGAGGATGAAGATGGTGATGGTTGAACAACCAAACAATGTCTAAAATAGATTGAAGGATGTTGTGAGAGATGCTGGGCGGCTATATTTTTTAGAGGGGGAGAGAGTTTCTCACAATTTTCTTTGATAGAGAGAAAAAAAATAGTAAATGATTTGTGAGGGTTTAAAGTCAAAAATAAAAAATTGACCCCTTGGGTTTGGCAAAAGCCACAAATGATTTTTGTTTTTTTAAATGCACGTAGTGAGTGTGATATTTCTTTTTATTTATTATTTTAAAAATAAAATAAAATAAAAGAAGGGTGTAAAATATGGTGGTGGTTACTTGATTGAGAAATGGTTGTTGTTGGTGATTTATGAAGCCCCGATACTCAAAAAATGGTGATGAATCGTGTCCGATACGTCCTCGATACCGATACTCTTTCGATACGTTCCGATACTCGTATCGGAAGAGTATCGATTAAATCATTATTTTTAAATAAAAAATAATACCCGATACACGTGTCCGATACGTCCCGATACACGTATCAGAAAAATATCGGTTATATCATTATTTTTAAATAAACAAATAATATCTGATATGTGTCCGATACAGAGATTATTTTTTGGATAGTATTTGTGATTTTGTTTGGATAGTTTTAATGGTGTTCTTTTTGTAGAATACAATACATGTATCAGTAATCATTATGTTCTGGGAACTAACTTAAGATGTTATCATGTATCAGACCTTGGAAGTTTCCGGTATTGATTGACTTTGGGTTATTATGATGCTCCTGTATCAGACATGCTTGTTTGTATCTTTAGTACTTCTTGTGTTTTTCCTTTGTCAATATAATTTTTTACTTTTCAAAAAAAAAAAAAACTATGGTATCCTACTATATACTGTAATAGGTAGTTAAGCGTTTGAACTTGTCCCAAAATTTTAGTATAAGAATATATGTTTTCTGCTTTTAATTATTAATATTATTGATTTTATGTATGTTTATATATTGTGTATTTATATATTTAATTTTAACTTTAATTTTTAAATAACGTATCGCGGCAGTATCAGATTGGAAATTTTAAAAAATTTCACGTATCGGTATCATATCCGTATCGTGTCCCGTATTGGGGCTTCATAGTTGGTGATTGATAGCTTGAGGAAGAAATTGTACTACTAACCAATAAATAAATTAGTACTATTAAATGAAAAGTAAAAAACGTGAATTGAGGAAGTAGTGTCATGAGCTGATACAAATTAACAAGTAACCTTTTTCGGATTTGAACTATACTTCCATTTCTTTTTAATTGTGCTTTTAAGTTACATTTGCCACTATTTTCTTCTTTGGTAACGTGCCCTTATTTTGACTTAGATATATTTAGGTGCACAATTAAAGAATGGTTGATATTATTTAACTACGGGAGATATGCTACTGATTTAAATACGAGAAATATTTAACAATGTAATAACTTTTAAAAATTATATATATTCAAATTTTCAAAATCATATATATTCAACAATTTTTTTCAATTTGAATTGGCAAAGTGTAACTTTTAAAAATTATAAGTGGTACAATTTTAAAAATAACAACCATATAAATAATAATGTAATAATACGAGAAACATTTAACTATAATGTATTAAATAAATTATACACTGGACAAAATATATTATCACATACAAAACAAATTATAAGTGGTACTATTTTAAAAATAATTATCATATAAATAATAATGTGCTAATACTGGAAACATTTAACTATAGTGTACGAATTAATTTATACCCACTGGACAAAATATACTATTACATACGGATAAAATTTGAAGTGATACTATTTTAAAATAACTATCATATAAATAATAATGTACTAATACGGGAAAGATTTAACTATAATTTACGAAATAAATTATACATTGGACAAAATATACTATCACATACAAAAAAAAATTAAGTGATACTATTTTAAAATAACTATCATATAAATAATAATGTACTAATACGGGAAATATTTAACTATAATGTACGAAATAAATTATACCCACTGGACAAAATATACTATCACAAGTGGAAAAAATTATAAGTGATACTATTTTAAAAATAACTATCATATAAATAATTATGTACTAATACGAGAAACATTTAACTATAATGTACGAAATAAATTATACACTGGACAAAATATACTATCACTTACGGTACAAATTATAAGTGATACAATTTTAAAAAGGGTAAATAGGTCTTTACCCCCTGCAAAGTAGGCGAGTTTTGCTTTACCCCCTGCAAAAAATTTCTTTAAGATTCCCCCCTTGCAAAATATTTTTTTTTTGGTTTACCCCCTTGGGTACTTTTTAAATCAGTTATTTTGTTCAACCGATTTAAAAAGTGCTGTTTTTTAAATCGGTTTTTTCTGCTCAACCGATTTAAAAAGTGCACTCAAGGGGGGAAACCAAAAAAAAAAAATTTGAAAAAGGGAATCTTAAAGAAATTTTTTGCAGGGGGTAAAGCAAAACTCGTCTACTTTGCAGGGAGTAAAGATCTATTTACCCTTTTAAAAATAACTATCATATAAATAATAATGTACTAATACGAGAAATATTTAACTATAGTATACGAAATAATTTATACCCACTGGACAAAATATACTATCATATACGGATAAAATTTTAAGTGATACTATTTTAAAATAACTATCATATAAATAATAATATACTAATACGGGAAACATTTAACTATAATGTATGAAATAAATTATACCCATTGGACAAAATATACTATCACATACGTAAAAAATTATAAGTGATACAATTTAAAAAAATAACTATCATATAAATAACTATCATATACTATCACTTATCTTTATATAAAATTTAGGATTTAACAATATGCAACTACTTAAATAAAATTGCAGTTGTATAAATTTAATTGCAGTGTATAAATTTATAAGTTACATATAATTTTTTCATCATATTGTAACTTTGAAAATTGGTAACTAAAAACAAAAAAATGCGGACGGGTTTATTACTAGTGAATAAATAATCTCAATGTTCAAACACATAAATAAGAAGGGCCGGTGATACTTATCTCTTCAATTTTTTTGCGACAAAGGCAATAGCCATCCTCTTCAAATTTGCAGGCTGCTGCCATTAATTTAACCGCAAATAAATCATAAATCGAACCTAAAGATTGTTAGAACTTTTATTGGGGTTTGCTGCAAATACTTGAACAAAAGAAAATGATGAAAAACATGATGAACATTGCACATAAATTCCAAAGCGTGTGTATCACACTAAGCTTTAGGTTCGATTCGCTCCCATCAGTTTATGCAAACCGGATGCAAATGGGTTATAACCGGCGAATTCTCTTCAGGATACTTTGGAAACCTTGACATGATTTTCACACTCACATCAAGCATATCGATCAATGATAGTTTACAGAATAAAGTTTCTTCGATTCCGATTCCTCTCGTACACTAGACAAATGAAGAAATGATTTAGGAATATTTTTGACATAATTCTGACTCATGAAATTCATGATTTATGTTGTGTTTTCTGCCTCTCAAGTGTCTCTATTTATAGAGAAAACTTATGTCAAATGGTGAAGGGACACAACCCTTGAATGATTTTCAAAAATGTAAATTTGAATTTCAAATTAACCATTGCAACTTTTCAAATATATTTTGGAAATTTTCCAACAACGAGGAGGCACTATATGGTACTGATTTTCATCGGCCTTCTAGTCAGTTGCTAAACGATTGGAGTTTGATTTGTTTGGGTTGAATGTTTATTCTTCCTCTTTTGATCGAATGATTCAATCAAACTCGAGTAATTGGCTTCGGACTGTTCACGCATGTGAACTCATGATTAATACAACATATGGTTTGCTCTTGAGATTCCAAGAGCATTATTAAGGTTGAAATACGCTGTTTACAATAAAATAGATTTGCCTCTTATTTTCTCCTAGGTGCCTTTTTTTATATAGGCCATCATTCCTTTGACATAATGGCCCCTTCATTAGATTTGGGTGTCCCGACCCAACAAGCTATGACTCTGAGATCCATATGCAATTCGTTCGTACAAGACATAGGGGCTGAAGCATGCGTATTTCACGTCACTAGTCCGTGCATATCACGTGGAGTTGGAGCACACGTAGCTCACAGGCCTTGCCCACACCCATGTGTCGGATGTGTGACGACATCATACCTCGAAATTTTGAGGTCTTATAATAATAGTTATATATTTTAAATGTACATCAATAGACCCGTGGTATGCTATATTTTTTTTGGTGTGCAAGGTTCTTGGTTTAAATTCTTACAGTGCAATTTTTTTCTGCATAATTTTTGTTATAGTCCTTTTAAATTAAATTTGATAAATTGTTTGAAAAAATTTAGAATTGTAACTATTACACAGAACTCATTCCCAAACTCAATCACTAACCCATTTCAATATTAGCATCGAATTTAATCTTAAATTAAGATGCCCCTTTTTAATGTTATATATATACAATGATAATTATTATTTTATGTTATTTATAATTTAAATAGGGAATAATTTTCTTTAAATTTTTTTATTAGAGACTCATTTTTAATATTCAAGCGGGGCCTCTAAAAAATTCGAGGCCGGCCCTGGTAGCTCACATGACTATGTTCTTACAGGACGCGTAGCAGGCCAAGACGAAGGACCACAACACTTTCACTCAACATTAACTCGAGGTCTAAATGATTTGCATAGTTGAACGAAAGGTGGGAGCTCAACATGAACTGAATGGTCAATCTGAGATAAGCATGCTGAAGGTGAAATTCATGGTTAAGTCGAGCTAGTCACACTGAAGGTGGAGCTCAACACGAGGGTCAAGCTGTGGGAGCTAGGTATGCTGAATGTGGAGTTCAATCACCTAGATGATCAAACTGAACTTAACATGCCGATGGTCAAAATATAATAGAGTTCATATGGTATGGCGTTGACCATTTGTCAGTTGTTCGTGTTACGTTTAAATATTAAAACTCATATCTATTGGTTATTCAATGGAGACGAATTTGATATTTTATGAGTCTCGTATCCGACCAAAATTAATATTTTTAGCTTATGTGTTCGAGATAGCCACCCCTCATGCTTTGTTTGGATTAAAAGAGAAAGTGAAAGGAAAGAATGTGAATGGAAATAAAGTGAATAGAAAGTGAGTGGAATGTGAGATGATTTTTAGATTGTTTGGAATGAATGAAAGTGAGAAGAAAATGAAAGGAAAGAAAAATAAATATTTAGTAAATGACACAAATACCACTACATTATAATATAATAAATATAATATATATATATATATATATATATAAAATTTAACTAAAAAAAACTAGCCTGGTCATTTAAAATAAAGAAAGAAAATATAACAATATAAAATAAAATAAAAAATGCATGTGGACAAGCAGACCCCACATATGCAGAAAAAAAAGTGTGTATAGTGATGCCAAAAAATTCTCCAAAGCAAGGGTTATTTGGTCTTTTTTAAATTTTGATGGCCATTCCATGCTTTCCTCCCAACTTTGGACGGAAAGGTTTTGTATATGGGGTCCACTAAAAATAGTGCTTTCTTTCCTCTCTGACACGGAAACCAAACGATGGAAAGAAACATTTTTATAAACTTTCCATCCTCTCTATTATCAAACCATCCACTTTCTCTTGAAACAAACAAACTTTCTCTTGAAACAAACAAGGCCTTGAGTTTTGTATAGTTTCTTCCTCCATACTTCAGCTCGCCCCGAGAGCAGATCCTTTCATGTCCAATTTACCTCCAGTGCAATTTCCACCATTGACTTTTATTACAATTACGTTTTTTATTTTTATTTTTTAAAAATGAACAGCTGTAATTTAATTGGATGCCTCCGGTGGAAAGTGTGGAAAGTGCACCGGAGATGATCCATTCTCGCTCTATCTATGATTAAAAAAAATCTATGTAAAAAAAGACAAGATGCGAAATACATCTGAGGGTAAAATAACTGATACCCCCCTGTAATATGGGCGTGTTTTGCTTTTCCCCCCTATAAAATGTTTCCTTGCAACTCGCCCCTTGCCAAATATTGACTCTTTGCATTTGCCCCCTATTACCAAAATCTGGCAGCTGACTGGGCGTTTTCGCCATGTGTCAATTCCACGTTGGTCAATTTTATTTTTTATTTAAATTTAATTATACGTGTACTGCCACGTGTAATTTCAAAAAACAATTAAAAAAAATAAAAAAAATGAAAACTTATTATTTATTTAATTATTTAATTATTTCATTTGAAAACAATTAATAACAGAAAATTTAATTATTTCATTTAAATTATATATTAAAAACATAAACTTAATATGGTAAAGTTAAAAATTAAAAAAACTGAATAATTAAAAAATAAACTGAATAATTTGTATTTTAAAAAATTAAAAATTTAAAACAAAAGCAATTGGTAAAGTTAGTTTGGTTTTGTCTTTCCCCCTTCATTTCACGTGTGCCCTAGCAGAAGCGAAAATGAAAACGAAGAAGTTAACGGCGATGAAGAAGAAAACGAAGAAGACGAACAGCAAGGCGACGACGGAGAAGAAGGTCGAAGCAGTAGCGAAAACGAAGAAGAAGATCAACTCGACGGAGAAGAAGGGTAAACAAACGAAGACGGAGAAGCTTCAATCAGCTGCGATAGACGACAATGCTAGGTGAGTTTCTATTTTTGAAAACTTGCGAATCTTATAGTTTAATCTGAAAAATGTAAGCTTTATGCACATGCTAGATTCTCTATTAAACTCTATTATTGTGGTTTGGACTGTCTGTTTGTGTTTTCAAATTTTTTGTTGTTTAGTGTAGTTTTTATTGTGTGTATGATAGACATGTTTGTATGGGTAAGGTTGTCTGTGAGATTATGACACGTGGCTTACAAAAAAAAATTGTTTTTTTCCATCTACAGCAATTCCAATACCTTCAGTGTTGTTTTCAATCATGGAGGTGAATTTGTGAGGGAAGACAACAATATGTTTTACAGTGGTGGGGTTCAAACTGTTATTAGTAATGAAAATGCTGATGAGTGGTGTAAGGCTCATTTGATCAATTTGGTTATGGGATGGGGATATGAAAAACATAGTTTTAAGATTTGGACTAGGTGTGATGGTTTTGCTGACAACTTTACCAAATTGGTGAGAGATGATGATATTGTAGAACTTGCTGAATACATTTGTGGCAATAATATTGAAGGCCAGATGTATGTAGAACATAATGTCAGTGATGAGGGAAGTGATGATGATAGTGATTATGACATGGATGAAGAAATGAAGTTTAGTGACAGTGAGGATGAGAGAGGTGTGGGGTTGGATGATGGATTTATGGATGATGGAGAAAATGAGAATGATGTTGAGAATAACATGCAGATGATTCTTAGTACTATAGGCTGTAATGAGAATGAAAATGATTTTGATGACAAGGCTTATGAGTCTGAAGAGTTGGGTAGTAGTGACCCAGATGCTTCTGATGATGAAAGAGGCCCACGTTATGAAAAGTTTAGGAAACAACACATGAATGCCAATTTTAAGTTCAAGTTTGGAATGGAGTTTAATTCAATGCAAGAGTTTAGAGATGCAATGAGAGATTGATCTTCCTTGAATGGTCAACCTCTTGATTGGGTCAAAAATGATAGGAATAGGGTAAGGGTGGTATGCAGTAGAAAGTGTGGGTTTTTTGCTTTATGTTCCCAAGTGGGTCAAGAGATGACATGGGCTATTAAGACCCCCACTAACAAAATGGTCCACACGTGTCTTAGGGTATTAAATAACAAGACTGCAAACTCTAAGTGGGTGGCAAAGGAAGTAGTGAAGTTAATGCAAACTTTCCAAAAGGTTAGACTCAAGGATATTATGCAACACATGAGAACAAACTTTTCTTTAGGGATTACCATGAGCAGGGCTTGGAAAGCTAAACAATATGCCACTGCAATAATTGAAGGGGATTCAGATAGGCAATATGCACTGTTAAGGAGGTATGCTGAGGAATTGAAAAAACAGTGTAAGCATAACTCTGTTACTGTTGGTGTTGAAAGACCAAATCCAACCCTTCCTCCTAGATTTGGTTCTTTCTATTTTTGTTTTGATGGATGCAAAAAGGGTTTCATACATGGATGTAGACCCTTCATTGGTGTGGATGGCTGTCATCTCAAAACCAAATATGGTGGGCAGCTTCTAATTGCTGTGGGAAGGGACCCAAATGACCAATACTGATGTGTTGATGAATTGTTTCTTTCTTTTTTTTTTTTCTGATTGGTTTTTGTAGGGATTAGTAGCTGTTTTTGATGAAATGTTTGCTAGAATTGAGCATAGACTTTGTCTTAGACATCTCTATGCCAATTTTAAGAAGAAGTTTGGTGGAGGTACATTGATTAGAGACTTGATGATGGGTGCAGCAAAAGCAACTTACTACCAAGCATGGGAAGCAAAGATGAATGAACTTAAAGCAATTAATGGGATGGCTTGGGAATGGCTAATGGCAGTCCCTACTAAGAACTGGTGTAAGCATGCATTTAGTTTTTATCCTAAGTGTGATGTGCTTATGAATAATTTATCTGAGTCATTCAATGCCACTATCCTAGTTGCTAGAGACAAACCAATTTTAACATTATGTGAATGGATTAGGATGTATTTGATGAATAAGATGTCTAGCTCTGTCAAAAAATTAGAAAAATGGCCACATAAAATTTGTCCAATGCCTCAAAGGAGGTTACATAAGGAGGTTTTGATGGCTGGACAGTGGCAACCAACCTGGAGAATTAACAATGAATTTCAAGTTGCACATTTTGTTAATGGTCAACAATTTATTGTTGATACTAAGAAAAAATCATGTACTTGTAATTTTTGGGACCTAGTTGGCATACCTTGTAGACATGTTGTTGCAGCATTAGGTCTTAGTTCAGAGAATCCTATAGACTTTGTTGATGAATGCTATTCAAGGGATAAATATGCTAAATGCTATGGTTTTGCTGTGAGTGCCATTAATGGTGTGGATATGTGGCCTAAGCCTCCTGAGGGTGTAGAGGAAAATATTCTGCCTCCTATGTATAAAAATGGTCCTGGAAGGCCTAGAAAGCTAAGGATTAGAGAAGTTGGTGAGGAGGGTGCTAGGAGAAGGAGAAAAGGTGTAGTATACTTTTGTACCAAATGCAACAAGCCTGGACATAATGCAGGGTCATGCAAAAGCAAAGAACAAGACCCAAATGGTCTCAAGAGAAAGGTAACTTACTCACTTAGTAATTATTTCATGTTAATTTACTTTGATGTAATTGTTTATTGTTAACTTACTTAGTAATTATTTACTGTTGCAGAGAAAACCACCAAAGGGGAAAGGACAAGAAGCAGCCAATCCTACTGCCTCTGCTAATCCTACTGCCCCTACTGCCCCTGTTACTGAAGCCAGTCAAGTGGCTGAAGCTAATCCTACTGCCCCTGTTACTGAAGAAACTGTTATGGTTGAAGCCAGTCAAGTGGTTGATGCAAATCCCCCTAATACAAGTGCAGTGCCTGATACAAATGCCCCTGATCAAGTGGGTGATACAAGTGCAGTGCCTATGGATGCAACACATGATGAGGTGGTTGAAGCTAGTCAACTTGTTGATGCAACACATGATCAACCAAGTCAAGAAGGGGATTTTTTTGATGACATACCTGATTATGACATGCTTACATTTGAAGAATTGATTGCTAGAGATATAAAAGAAAGTTTGGAGAAAAGAGGTCAAGAAGAAAGGGTAGAAGAAGAACAGAGCAAGCTTAAAAAAGTGAAGATTTAGAAAGTCAAAGCTGGGAAGGTAAAAGTCAGAGGAACAAAGTTGTACCATGGAAAGCAAAGAAGAAGCAGTGAAAGGATTAATGCTAAAGGATTGAGCAAGCCAATAGTTGGAGTTGGTTCATCTCAGACACAACCTATAGTGATCAAAGAAAATGATGAAGATTCTGCAAAGCTTGGGACTTGTTTTAGATCATTGAAGTCATGGAAGAATTTGACAAACAAGAAATGATATGTAATAGAATATGTTTTAGGCTATGTTTTAGATTATGTTTTAGACTACGTTGATAACAATTTGTGTTTGGTTATGCTTGGGCCTGTCTTTTGTTGTTAAGCTACAGGTTGCACATTATATGTGCTTGTTTTGCAAACTGGTTATGTTAACTTTGTGCACTATGTATGTGCTTGTTTTGATTAATATTATGCACCATAGTTGTGCCTTTAAATTGCACTGTGTATGTGCTTCTTTTGGTATAAGAACCTATGCACCATAGTTGTGCCTTTTATGTAATGACAATTGCACAATTTTGTGCTTATTAATCAAGTTTATTATGTTAGCAAATTATGCAGTGAAATTGTTTTATGCAGTCAAAGTTATGCACTCAATTATACTTTCAAATTCAATTATTATGTTATCAAATTATGCAGTGAATAACATTTTGATTTTCACAATAACTAAAACCATTTTTCATTGAATTATAAAGTTGAGATTCAACAATTACAACTTAACACTTCACTTAACTAAAACTAAAATACATAAAACTGATTCATAATCCAACAAACTAAATTACTAAGCTTCTAAATAAGCTATTACATTGATTTCCATAACATTGCAAAGAAAATCACAAACATAATGCTAACAACTATTACAAATTGACTAATCTTCTTCCCAAATTCCTTCCCAATTTCCCTTCCAAACTCCTTGCCAAACTCTCTCCCAAACTCCTTCATTGATTCACAGGTCTTGCAATTTTTTTTTTGTCCGAAATGTCGGTTCACAGCTACCACATCGTCCAATTCATCATCCCATACAAGCAATTCACATGAATCATACTGCAAATATGGATTCATGAACATGTTAATTAAACAACAACTATGTTTTTCAAATCATAATTATAAAAAATCGAAATCAAAAACTTACACCATGTTGACGACATTTCCAAAACAATCTCTTAGGATTTTGGATTGTGTTTGACACCCACATCTTCATAGGATGACCACACCCACATCTGGGTAAATTAGTAACACTTGAGGTTTCAATTGATGAACATTTGCTTCCTCCCATTTTTCCAAAACCTAATACCAAATTAATCCAAAAAATTACAAACAGGGAGGATAGGAAAACAAGAAAACCGAAAAACAAATATAAGAGAGAAGAAGAAGATGGGTTGGGAATGAAGAAATCTGGGTTGAGAAGAAAAAATTACAAACCTTCTTTGTTGTTGATGGTGGGCGCGAGGTAGAGAAGACGAAGATGGGTTTGGAATGAAACTCAATCTTCTTTAATAAAACAAATGTTTTCTGTTTTTTTTTAATTGTTTTCAAATGAAATAATTAAATAATTAAATAAATAATAAGTTTTCATTTTTTTTAATTTTTTTTTAATTTTTTTTTGAAATTACACGTGGCAGTACACGTATAATTAAATTTAAATAAAAAATAAAATTGACCAACGTGGAATTGACACGTGGCGAAAACGCCCAATCAGCTGCCAGATTTTGGTAATAGGGGGTAAATGCAAAGAGTCAATATTTGGCAAGGGGCGAGTTGCAAGAAAATATTTTATAGGAAGAAAAGTAAAACACGCCCATATTACAGGGGTATCAGTTATTTTACCCTACATCTGAAGTAAACGCGAAGTTTGATTTCAAATACTCATTTCATTTTAACTCTCCTCCTCCTCCTCTTCCCTTGTTCACGAAGTTATCCACCGCTTTCTCGTTTCATGAGCGAAAGTCATCACTCGAGAATACCTAACACATGCTACTTAACCTCCAAACTAAGCAATGCATATTCAGCATGTGCTCTGCTCATATTAATTGTCAATGCCACCGAAGCACAAATCGAATGAACCAACTATGCAATTTCACTACCTTCACCTCATAACATTTTCATACAATTTCTTCCTCAGATGAAAACTATATAGTAAAAATAAAATGATAGGAAAAGTGGTTATTTCTTTCATCTTCGCACTCCTAATCTTTATTCCATGCTCAATTTTGATCGGAACACTCGACATTCGATCTTATTATCAATTACCGGCGGTTATTGCATCTACTCCGTGCGCCGATGAAATTCCATTGAGAGTCTACATGTACGATCTCCCTCGCCGGTTCAATGTTGGCATGCTGGACAGACGGAACACGACGGAAGCTCCGGTGACCGCTGTTGACTATCCTTTGTGGCCTGATAATTCCGGTTTGAGGAAGCAGCATAGTGTAGAGTATTGGATGATGGGTTCGCTTCTTAATGGCGGTGGGAATGAAAGTGAAGCGATGAGGGTTTTGGATCCTGAGCTTGCTGATGTGTATTTTGTTCCATTTTTTTCTTCTCTTAGTTTCAATACCCATGGTCATCATATGACGGATCCTGAAACGGAGATTGATCGACAATTGCAGGTACAATATCTTTGCATATAAGTTGCTTGTGTTTTTGTCCCTGAGAATGTAAACCGAAAGTTCTGTAATTAGGTAATGGTTATTAGTTGAATTGGGATTACTGATTCAGAATTAAGTTATACTCCGTAACTTATAACCATAATTCTTCATGTGTCTTTTGTATTTTTTAAACTTATGCTTTTACTATTCGCTCCGTCCCAAAATGAATGACACAGTTTGATCATGTGCACTATTCACATATCCTGTTTTGACGATATATTTTTACTAACAAATAAAAACAAATATTAGCATAGAAGATGAGGTTGTTAGATTTGTTTCGAATTTTGATGAATATTTTCAAAATATCGACTTTTTATAATTTTTACTGTCATAGAATTAAAAATATTAATCATCAAAGTTATATATTGACATGTGCGAAATAGTCGACTGAGTGTGGGACGGAGAGGGAATACTTTTTAGTGTTAAACATGGTTTGTTTCTTGTTCCAGATTGATTTGATGGAATTATTAAGGCGATCTAAGTTTTGGCAAAGGTCTGGAGGTAGAGATCATGTATTTCCTATGACACATCCCAATGCCTTTAGGTTCTTGCGAGATCAACTGAATGAGTCTATTCAGGTTGTTGTTGATTTTGGTCGTTACCCCAAAGGTGTGTCTAATTTGAACAAAGATGTAGTGTCTCCATATGTACATGTTGTGGATTCTTATATAGATGAGGAGCCTCAAGATCCGTTTGAGTCTCGCACAATGCTTCTTTTTTTCAGAGGGAGGACGCACCGTAAGGATGTATGTATTTTGCCTTGCTGAGATTTAATTAATTGAAAGAATAATGTGGATTTCGTTAAATTTAGTACAAGCAAATTGATTTTGGGGTATGTGATGTTTGCAGAAAGGCATTGTTCGTGCTAAATTCACAAAGATATTAGCTGGTTTTGATGATGTTCACTACGAACGAAGTTATGCTACAGGAGAAAACATAAAATTGGTATGAAGTAAGTTATGCACGAAGTTTATAACTTTTACTGTATTCACTTATATGTAGCTGGAAAATTTTGTTTATTAGCCATCTCTTTAAAAGCTCATCTTTTACTTGCATTCTGATACTGGGATTCTATTTGTTTTCTATGAGTACATACTTTATAATGTTTCGGCCGATTACCATCAATATGCGAAGACAATTTCTTATTTGTAAAAGAGTGCTTGTATGTCCTAGAATTTTGATTGTTCCTCTACTACTGAAGACATTCATATTTACCTCTGCAGTAGGAGAATCATGGTCAATTAATTGTTTTCTCCTTGGGTCTTTCTTTGTTTTATTGATGATGAAAATAACATTAACTATGGTAATCCTTCATACCCTGCTTCTGTTATAACAGTCATCTAAAGGGATGCGTTCATCAAAATTCTGTTTGCATCCAGCAGGAGACACACCTTCCTCTTGCCGCCTTTTTGATGCAATCGCGAGTCACTGTGTTCCTGTTATTGTGAGTGATAAAATTGAACTCCCATTTGAGAATGAGATTGACTACTCTCAGTTCTCATTGTTCTTTTCTTTCAAAGAAGCACTGGAGCCAGGCTACATGATCAATCAGCTTCGCAATTTTCCAAAGCAAAAATGGACTGAAATGTGGAGGCAGCTTAAAAACATATCCCATCATTATGAATTCCATTATCCACCAAAAAGGGAAGATGCTGTTAATATGCTGTGGAGACAGATCAAGCACAAGCTTCCTGGGATCAGACAATCTGTTCATAGAAGCCAGAGGCTTAAAATCCCAGATTGGTGGAAGAGATGATGTTAAGATCTCTGTTCCATCTTACTAGTACTTGTACATTCGTTCAACAATTACAGTGGCATCCCTGGCTGAAAGGGATGATTATATCGACACAACCACTTCAAATTAGAAATTTAAAATAGAGATTTGATAGCATTTTAATATGTGATTTTTTTGGTCATTGGGCTCTGATTTGGCTGACATTTTAACCTCACTTGGGATCATGATGCTCATCTACATTCTCTGTGTGGATGGAGATTCAACGATTTTCTGCCACTTCTGGAAGCGCAGTGGATGCTTCTCTTTCTGGTCATTTTGGTTGAATGCCGACACTGCTCCTAGTTGCACAAGTGAGAAGATACACTCTCTGGATGTATGAACAAGCCAAAGGCTTGTACATATGCTACAAGAAAATGATAATCTGAGGTTTTTGGGGGTAACTGCCAGACCGATAGAGGTCAGTAAGTAGAGGAAGAAGAAAGACACAAAAGAAAGAGATTACAATAGTTTACTGTCATTCATGCTCTTTTTTTTTTTTGTGGAAAGTCATTCATACTCCTGTTACTCAACCAATCAGTTTGTACATACTTCATGCTATTGAAATAGAATAATAAATTTCTTTGAAATTCCTTTGATTATGGAATTTATTTTCTATGTGATGCTTGTTGCTTTGAATAGTCTAATTTGAAGCTTAACAGATGTCAGTGACTTAAGTACCCATTAAGAATACATACAAAGATCAAACCCATGATCTTTTAGATGATGCCCTGTTTACTATAGTATGAGTTTGTACTTTGTGATAACACTCTAAGTGATGGTGTTCTATAATAGGCATACCCGTCAAAAACATATATAACCATGCTTAATAATAATTGATGAGTGCTATCAACATTCACTCTAATACTCTCTTTCTAATAAGAGAATGCTTGCAATTAGAAAGAGTATTAGGTGAATGTTGCTAGCGCCTAGCACTATCTCCTTTGTGTAGCAATAGTAATATTAGCAAAATGCATTATTAGAATTTAGAACTGTTTTTTTAGATTGTTGGTGGGCATGTAGTTGCTGTTTAATGTGTTGTCTTGTTGCTCCTTGATGTCTATGAATTGATGATTAATGTTTTCAAATGCTTGCTTAGAATTTAGACAAAGGTATTCAACATTAGTCAATTCTTATGGATGGACGATATTAAATGATTTACCAACATTTTCATAAAATAAAATTTGGTTAATGAACTCCTAATCAAACTTTTTTTATCTCGCGACCAAATTCTGGAGGACCGGACACCCTTCCCATGAGAATTAGAAGATTAATATGGGAGTGAAATTTAAGTATAATATTTTCTTTTGTGAATACTACTCAATTTATTATTTGCAGCTCCATACCATAGCCCATAGTCTAAAACAAATGTACGTTTGGTGGTTGCACGATGAAAATTGTTTTTCCTCGCAACCTGATTCCTGAGGCAGAAGAAGTTCTTGGAACTCCAGTTTCGTCATGTGATTGTACTATTCTACTTTCTACCGTTGTATAAATCATATGCCACATTGCCATGTGTGTGGGACATTGAAAAATAGAAGCTTGCCAAGTATGGTAGTTGACCGTGACAGTTTGACTGCAATTTTGAGATTGATTTTTCTTACCTATCATAAATATTTTGTTTTTTTTTATGGGAAAAAAATAATTCTATCTAATCTGTCAGAAAAAAAAATTCTTTCATAAATGTTCTTTATGGCAAAACAACAAAAAATAAGTAAGGGGGGAGAGTGTGTTTTGTTTTTGTTTTCGTCACATCAAATATTTTACTTTTCATTTTTATATTTTCCCTTCTAATATAAACGATGGAATTACACATTTTATCCAAAAAATAGAGAACGTTTCCCCATTTAAAAAATCAACATTTATTCTTTTTTGTAGAGAAATGGCAAGCTTCACACACATTTATGAAGCACGGACTCCGATACGCACACCGCGACACGATATGGACACTCTAATACTGTTAATGTAAAAAATATAGGACACCAACACCGCTATATATTTATAAAATATTTAAATTGAAAATAAAAATATATACATGTGCATTTAAGTTGAACAAGTTTTTCATTAAAAAAAACTATGATATTACATTTGACCTTTATTATCCATTTACTATCGCAAAACTAAAAATAATGTAATCAAAATGTAGTATCTTTAGTCTCTCATTGATCAGTTTCGACACATTTTTAATCATGGTAAATATGTCTAAGGAGAGTAGAAGCAAAGAAAAATAATATTTTATTTGGGTACTTAACCGACACACGTTGTACGAATCGGACATCAATCTAAGGAGTGTCGGAGTAAAGGAAAAAATGATTTTTTTGGACACCTGTCCGACACGTATCGTACGAGTGTCATACGAGTGTCGGTGCTTCATAGGACTGGAGGGACCGATGTTCGAACTCCGCTCATGACATCTGATACTAATAATTTTGATATTTCTGCCGGTTGAACTTGGAATTGTGGACTTTATTCTATTTTATTTTGGAGTCATAATACCTAGAATAAATTACTTCCTCTGGTCTTTAATATAAGAAAAACTTTTCTTTTTAGATTAATTGAATTTTTAATGTATTTGGTCTATGGACGATACATTAATTAGAAATTCAATAAATCTAAATGTCAAATTTTCTCTAATATTGTCCATAAATTAATTGTGTCTTATAAATCTCAAAAATCACTTATACGGCACTGAAACACATATTACTACACTTACACTTGAGTGAGTTCTATAACTTATGTATAGTATAGTACTCCTATATAAGTACTTATATACAAGTGAGGAAAAAGTATTAGGAATCTAGGATTAAGCATACTTGTGAGAAGAATAATGAGACGCTCCTTGATAGGATCAACTTCATCGCGTTTCTCTATTTCCTCCTCTTCAGGTCTCATCTTCCATCATCATTTGTTACTTACTTACAATCACTACTGTTCTTTTTGCTGTTTCATTTGTTTATTGAGGTTTTTGATTAACCAAGATATAATACTAATATAATTATTGCATTGGTGCTAAGATGAGAGAAGAATGGTATCACGGTGAATATAATATAATCATGACGGCGATTCACTGTGATTTTGCAGAAGTCATATAGTATAGCTTTTGAAAAATCACAATGAATCACCGTAATTATGACATATTCACTTTGATACTGTTATTAAAATTTGAAGGATTCAATTTTATGTTATCAACCCCACAAAGTAGATAGTAATCAATTTCAGTGCCAAATTGGGTGTTGTTTGTTTTGTCACGTCAACAATCATAAGAGAGACGTGGAGACTAGGGAGGCCCCACTATTGTTAACTCGGTCAAACCAAACTACTAATAGGGTTGGTTATTAATGGAGTTGTTTTGTTTGTTACACTACACCCAGTGAGTGAGGGAATAAACAAGAACATGATGATGGGAGTGGTGGGTATGAGAGGTTATCAAACCAAAAGCAACTAAACCAACTTTAGGTCACAATTACATACTTTGTAGCACCCACTAATATTTCTTATAATAAACAGTAGGATGTTCAGGTATCATTGCTAGTGTTAGTGTCGTATCTGATGTCTGATGCATGTTTAGGTATCATCGGTGCTTATATAGATTACAAAGGGGAGAAAAGAATAAAAAAATTATGTGACACATCACATGGAGAGGATAACATATATTATAGTATAGTTTTATGCATTATGTATGTATGTATAATACTAATTAAGAACTTAATTTATCGTTTAGAAGTCCTTGCTCAACTGGCAAAATATTGCCGAAATTGTTAGGCCGGACGTTATGATCGGGGTTCGAACCCCGGCTCCCTCACTTGTGTGTGTGAGTTTATTATAATGGCTTTGTCATTTCGTCTATGTACCAAAAAAAAAAAGAACTTAATTTATCTACGTGGTATTTTGTGGTCCCATATTCCCCCAACAAGACATCATAGCTCATGGCTTGTCTATGTCATTTTGCTTTTATATTTGTCGGGACAAAAAACGACAATGCACACTATTGAAAAGTTACCACACTTTTTTCTTCTTGTTCTTCTCTACCATACTGTTTGGTTACCTGCTATGTAATCAACTTGTATCATAAAATAAAATAAAATACTAGAAGATTTTTTTCTATATTTCATTTCTTCAACTAGTGATATTGGCTTAATTTGTGGAAAAGAAAAAGAAAGAGGGTTGAAATGAGGAACTCTGGTGATTGGTTATATGCAGATGATGCAACATGTGGTTCTCCTCACTGGATTGGTAAAGGACTCACTTGTGTTTGCTTCAAGCCTAAGGGTGGAAACTGTCAACCAATTTGCATTACTTTGACCCCTTTACAGGTCAGTATGTGTTTTACTTAACTAATAGCCCAATTTGTAATTAATTTCATTAATTTTTGTAATAGTTTTTAAGTTTTTATTAGTTTCTGGAATGTGCTCAGTTTTGGTTTGTGTTGTTTTCTTCTTTTACTTGAGTTGAATTTGTTGAAGTGCTAGTTATTCTCTGGATAATCTTGAATGCTAGCTTCCAGATATAGTTATTATTCTTTGTGTTTGTAAGTGCATGTGGTGCTGCCTAAATACGTCACCGAGATTTTATAGAAGCTACACTCAAAGTGCTACCAAATATGCACTAAAGTCCTTCATTCAAAACAAAAACCTTCTTCCTAGATTGCAATTAAGGTTTACAAAGCTGTGCTTTTTAACAATTTGATCTTTATCTATAGTTTTGAAAGGTTGCATTAGTTGTAGTAGTAATAGTAGTAGTACGTAGTACGCGACATTGATGTCAATCAATATCGAAAAAATGAATATAATGTAGCTAGAATTGCTATGTTATTGGAAATCTTGTTTGTTTCATGAGATTAATTAATTGCAGAGATAATTGTCGAAAATGCATCTGAAATTCGATACCAAACTGCCCAATATTTTCAATCTACATGTTTGTTTGTATTTTCCCCTCTCACAAATATGTTGGTAGGGACATTGCATATTTGCATGTAATATGCAGGACTGGGGTTCGAACCCTGGTATATCCACTTATTCACCTTAAAAGGTGAAATTTTAGCCGCTAGGCTACTTGACCCAAAAAAATAAATATGAGCAGCATCTTTATAAAATATTTGCAGGAGGAAAGACTTAGAAGACTAAAACGCCGAATGAAAGTTTACTTTGATGCTTCCAAGCTTGATCACCAGGTGTATATTCTATAACTCTTGGTTTGTACCGACATTGTTTTCTTTGCATCAAAGTAAGCATATTCTGTCGCGTAATTTGCTGTAATCTTATTCGAAACCTCGCTTAAATTTATACTGGCAGATTTACGTGAAAAATAGTGGTTCAAACTTCAAACTAAATTTAGCAGTATTGAAATTTTGAACATTCATTCACATATTTTCTTTTAACCTTTATATATTTCAAACGCCAATCATTGATACTTTGTTTTAACGATAGGATGCTTTGAGAGCTCTTTGGTCTGCTTCATTTCCTGGTGAGGAACTCAGAGGCTTGATTTCTGATCAATGGAAAGAAATGGGATGGCAAGGAAGAGATCCATCTACCGATTTCAGGTTATATTTTGGCTCATAATCTTTTTCTCATGTTTTTAGGTTGTGTTTGTTACTTACTATGCCACTCTGAACCATTCTTGAACAGAGGAGCTGGTTTTATATCCTTGGAGAACCTCCTATTCTTTGCTAAGACATTCTCCGTAAGCATCTGAATTAGCTAAACTCTTTAAAAAATGGATCCTTTAAATTTGTGTCGGCTTTATAGTGCAGCCGACTATAGACTGTAAGATTAAGAAAGAAAGAAAATTGAACAATCTATAGCCGTCTGCATTGTGAAGTTGACTATAGAGGACCCAAGATTACAATATCAGGGTTCCATTGTTGATGTAATCTTTAGGTAAAAACCAACAAGGCTGTGGACTTCTAAGAGTATAATACTCTTCGGAGTTTTATTTGTATCAACTCTTCGGAGTTCTGATATTTACTCTGCAAAGAATTTATCTTCATTTATCTTGGAGTTTCTATGTTTGTGTTGCAGACATCGTTCCAAAATCTGTTGATGAAGCAAGGAAGAAAGGGAGTTGTCTTCGAGTATCCCTTTGCAGTTGCTGGCGTAAATATTACTTTCATGATTATGCAAATGCTAGACCTTGATGCAGCAAGCACGTCACGAGGACGAGTTTGTTACAATGCATTTTGCAATTTAATGCACGTTTGAATTGACAGTGAATTTGGCAAAATCACACTGCTACATTGTGATTTTGCCAAACTCAGTCCACCCAAATGTGCACTTATACACTTGTTTTGTTAACATTTTCCCATTTATCTTGAATGTTTATTCACTTGCAGCCAAACCTAGGACTTTCATAAGAACAGTTTTTCTACAAATGCTTTCAGGTAACAATTAGAAACTGTATTCAAATTGAATTGATCGAAATTATGTGGCATGTACTCGAGTTTTGAAAGGTGATTACTTACCATTCTTATGTTATTCTCATCATTTGCAGAAAATGAATGGGCATTTGATTTGCTTTATTGTGTGGCATTTGTGGTTATGGACAAACAATGGTTGGAGACAAACGCTACATACATGCAATTTAACGTGAGAAATTTGATGTTCACAAGTAAAAAAAAGTGTGTTTCAAAGGAGTTGAATAATTGTGTTTCTTTTTTATTCTTGTTATTGCAGGATATCTTGAAATCAACGCGAGTTCAGCTAGAGAGAGAGTTGATGATCGATGATGTTCTGCGGATTGAAGACATGCCTTCTTACAGTCTTCTTTTATGACTAGTGACTCAAGCTGATCATTACTAGCATATCTGTTATTTTTCACATCATTCATTCCTTACATGATATGATATCTCTGAATTAAAATGAACTCGTTTAGTAGTGTTCAAGAAATTCTCACTTAAGGGCACATGTGTGATTTTGCATTGCCTCGGCGAGATTTTTGTTTGCAAGTTTTTTCTAATTAGTGACAGGAAGAGCTTAGATGACGTGAATCTCAACTTATCGAACAAATTGTTACATGAGTTCCATATATATAGTCTTGTAATGGTTGTTGTGATCTTATACCAGATGAATTAATTGAACCTAAGTGTTGCCTATAAAACAAATTTTAGCTACTTTGATTTAAAATTTCAGACATTATCATCAGTGTGACATTAGTTGAAATATATAGTATTTACAAAGCTTCTAGTAAAAGAGTGCAAAATGGCCGAGCGGCCCCTGAACATGGACGGTTCAGTTGTCGAGCATGGTACCAAGGCGGCCGGGAGCTGATTTCTAGGAGATAGCATCGACAATTTTTTGGTGGCTTTTGCGGCACATATTCATCATTCTTCGGTGCTTAAAGCGGAGCTTTGAGGTGTATTTCATGGTCTAAAAGTTGCTTGGAATCGTGGTTTCTGTAGAGTTAAGGTGTTTTCTAATTCTTTGATTGTTGTAAAGTTGCTGAAGGATGGTTGTCTGCTAACTCATTTTCAGCGTACTTTAGTGGACAACATTCATCAAATTCACCATAACTCTGGTTTGGTTGAATGGACCCACGTCCTCAAAGAATCAAATCAAGTGGTTGACTATCTAGGGAAGAATGACTTAACTATAATAATTGTAGATTTGAAGATTTTTAATGTTGCTCCTAACTTTATTTTGTCGTATTTGTTGACTGAGTTTGCTCTCGTGTGTTAGCTTTCTTAGAGATTTTTTTGTAGGGATTTCGTCTATTTTTCTCATAAGAAAGTGCAACAACGTACGGTGTCAGAGTTTGCCAATATTTCATTTTAGTAAAACATTCTTCAACTTCATACTGCCTCAAATTGGATTCTCTAACTTTCAATTCTTTACCTTTCTCACTATCTTTCTTTTCATTTTCTTTCTCTCATTTATTTTTATGTACATTTTAAACATTATTATCTCTCATATATTTTCTCTATTTTTTGTCTGAAGTTGCCCTATCTTTCTCTTCCAAAAGGTAGAAGATCCTTGTCCCTAGACTTTGTGTTTCTGCACACCAACGCTTTTAATGTGTGCCTTGCTAGATTAAAAAGTCTGCTATAAACATGAGTCTATTGTTCAACAGGTACTTTTTTTTTTGAACAATTAAATTATAGACCCAAAGCTATATAAATGGCTAATTTGAGGAAAATAAATAAAAGGCCAATTATTTCACTATATTATAAAAAAAAAATATTCACATTTAGCCTTAACTATTTATTTTATTTTTATACGCATTTCATTTGTCAATGAATTCCAACCACCATAATTATTCTTAGTCCAATTTTATGCAAAATAGTGACAATTTTCCTTAAATCCCAAATCAACAAAACAATTCATACTTTAGAAATGCATCCCATAGCCTAAATCCACACCATAATTCAAATTTACAAAATTATCTTTTTATACAAAATCCACAAAATAACCACACTTTAAAAATTACCTATATCCACACTTTAATTAACTAACTCGTCTATGCCTCATGGGTTCAAATGGATAGTAGTGGAGTGCAATCAAATAATCAAGTGGAGTGCAATCAAATGATCAAGAGTATGGAAATACAGCTATTTTACACTGGCTTGGAAACTAGTAACATTAGTGAAGAAGTTCGATCCACACAGGTTGTGAATACGCCAAAAACAAGATTTCGACCAAAACAATATAGAATTATCATTAAATCATGACTCAACATTTCAAAAATCCAATTGTTGGATTGATAAAAATGAAGATAGTTTTAGGAACAAACTTGTTGAAGCTTATATGGAGAGAAAACCAATGGTACAAAATAAATCTTGTTATTCCAAAACTTTTGGGTGCTACAAACAAGTTGTGGCTACTCAAAAAGGTGAGAGAGCTCTCAGATCAACATTATTTTAACTGCAAATCATATTTATCACCGAGAGGAGGAACATAAAAATTCACATTTCAGTATGCATTTTGGAGTTTTTTTATGGATGATATCAACAGTGGCGGAGGCGGAACCCTAACTCAGGGGGTGCACTGTCTGGTCCGGAGCCAAGGCCCAACAAGTCTAGACAGTTGTCCGGGCACTGGCCAAAATTTTTGATATTTTTAGAGGTTAGTTTAGAGCAAAACTGATATTTTTATGGATTAATTTAGAGTAAAATTAATATTTTGTCCAAAATTGAGATTTTTAAGAGTTATTTTATGGGAAAACTGAGATTTTTTGTTCAAACTGTGATTTTGCCCAGGCTCTATAATTATTCTGGCTCCGCCATGGGTCATAAGGGGAGCTCGAAGATCATTTATATTGAGTTTAAAACAACATACGAATGAGTTGAACACCACATATAACAAAATAGTCAGTTCCATTTTTGTAATTTTTTCATATGAAATTTGAACTAAATCAAACCAATAAAGAATGTTACTTTGGTTTGATTCAATATGGTTGAAATTAGGGTGCAAAATATAAAAATGAGGGGATTCATTATCCATAAAAATAGTATTATTGATGCAAAATATTAAGACGCAGGGGGTGCAGCTATTGTATGTGGGTGTGATTATGGTGCATAATAAGTGAGGGAAAATTTCTCACGCACCCCCCAAGTAACTCGCGCGCCCCCCAATTTCTCACGCACCCCCCAAATGTCATGCGCCCCCCAATTTTTATTTTTTTTCTTTCATCCCCCAAATTTCTAGTCAAAACCATTTTGCTGTTGGAATGGTTTACAGGAGTTGTACTCCAAAACCATTAAATGCATAAATTGATTTTGGAGTACAACGCTATAATTATGCACTTAACATTTTTTTTCCCTCTCCCCAGATTTCTAGCCAAGACCATTTCATATAATCATGGAAACTAGTATGAGGTGTGGTATTTTAATCACGGAGCATTTGACTTCTTTATAATGTGAAATGCTCCATGCATATGTTGATAAATCCTTCTTCTTAGTTGCATTTGAATCGTGGACAACTTCATCTAAAACTTAAAGAAAGACCATGCCAATTAAGACCATGCCAATTAGATTTGACTCCATGCCAAAACCATTTTATGCACTTAATGGTTTTAGAGTGCAAATATCTGAAACCATTCTCAATGCAAAATAGTTTTAGCATGATTTGGGGGGCGCGCAAGTAATTTGGAGGGGGTGCACGAGTAATTTTGGGGGGTGCACGAGAAATATTGGGGCGCACTAGACAGTTGGGGGTGCGCGAGAAATTTGGGGGGTGCGTGAGTAATATGGGGGCGCGCGAGTAAAATGGGGGGCGCGTGAGTAAAGCTGTTGTGTTTTCATTGACTTATGCACCATGTATAATGATTTGGTTTATGGACAATAATTTTTCCCATTGTATGTGGCACCGCTCCTGGATATGAATATTTTAAAAAATATAGCTGAGTTGTTTAAAAAATTGAAAAGTGTATAATAATATATAAAAAATTAAGTGAAACTCATGTAAAGAACCTAAATAAATGCGATGAATGTGTTCTTAAGTGTTTAATATACACTTTTATGATGTGACCTATTTTTTTTAGATAAACGAAATGAGAAGTCATTAAAAACTTACACACATAAAGTGAAGGGATCGGAATTCGAACCACAATCATGATATCCGACAATAGCAATTTCGTTATTTTTATCAATCAAACTAAAATCTGTAGAATGATGCCGCCTTTTCTAAATTGATATTGTTAAATTGTGTTACAACGATACATATTTGTCTTACACCATACATTCAAAATATTTTTTTTTTGTACCTTCATCAAAATAACCTTTCTTCATAGAATCATAGTAGTTATTGTAGGATACAATTTTTTTTTTTCATAAAAGAAATATAGTTTTTTTTTTAAGAAATGAAATTTTGACTTATTCTAATATTTTTTTTCATCTTGATGTCTTTTATATTTTGGTTGTCTATATTATTAAGAAAAATGTTCAAATAAGTGAAATAACACCTCTCTTTTTTTCCTCTTGTATCTCCCAATATTTTTTCTATTAATTCCTAAAATATCTATATAATACACTAAGGTAGAACGTTTTATTCAACAAGTTTCTTTAGGAACTCCAAATTATATTTAGAGCTATTTTCTTTGCACCTAAATAAACTACTTTTTTTTTTGCTTATTTTTTTAGAAAAGCTCGCAATACACGTGATAATGATGCCGTACTATATTTGATCATATTTTCTAGAGACTTTAAAGGAAAATAATCCACCTTATAATTCATTATTACAAAAAGCAAAACATAATTATCTCATACTTATATATCCTAATCACGACCAGAATCATTTGCTTTAGACAGATAACGTAGGAATCAAGTCCCATACTCCCATATAAATAAAAAAGAGCCGTATTTTACAAAGCCTGGTGCAAAACAGATATCACATCTAATGCTCTCTAAATAAGGAAATCCATCAATATCCATCAATTTTTTAGGTTCTAAAGAAAAAGACAGTTATATGTTAAATAATGTAAATAATAAAAGAAGAACCAAGATAAAAAAAGATAAAGCATGAAGGATCAAATGACTCACTGATTCTTGAACCCAAAGTTTACATTACCCACCTCTGCCACCCTTGTCTTTTAAGCAAAATCTAATACCAAATGGCAAAAATACTACCTCCACTGACACCAACACTTTTTTCTCATCATACTTGAGTTTTGTTGCTTCTTCATCATTTAGAATTTCACTCCTTAGCATTGTCTAAGTTCCATTAAAGGGTGCCATCAAATGGGTTCATTTCAGACACCAATTGGAATGAGAAGCTCCACATTGCTAGAAAGCTCGTGCGGTTTCTTGTTACAAGAGCTGCAGGCAAGAAGCTTATTTATTTCGCAAGTTAATTATGTCTTCGGATAATTTATGTCATGTTTCAAATGTTTTTCTTGTGTTAAATGAATTTAGATAATTTGGGATGAAATTGGAGAAGACAAGTTCGAGAGGGAAAAGGTTCTGCTGGATATGGAGCAAGAGTGCCTCGAGGTTTACAGAAAAAAAGTTGATAAAGCAAATACATCTAGAGCTAGTCTGCATCAGGAGTTGGCTGAAGCTGAGGCAGAGTTTACCCACCTTCTTTTGTCCCTTGGCGAACGGTCTCTTCCTGAACGGGTACCCCTTCCACAGCCATCTTCAGTTAGTACTTAGTAGTAAACAAACAGAACCAGAATAATAACAAGAAATGATAAACCAATTTCATATATCTAAAGTAAACCTGTGCTAATTATTAGTACTTTTGTTGGGAGCATAATTCCAAATTATTTATTGAATTACATTTATGTTTTGTAGCATGCCTCATTTGTCAAAATAGATACAACTTTGCAACTGTATCTTAATTTTTAAATGTGACTCAATAATAGATGTGTATGTTTTCAACAAGAAATCATGAATCAGTGTAGACACTAGGCTGATGATAGTAACTGTACAGCCAGATAAAAGGGCGGGTTCGCTAAAAGAGCAGCTAGATTCAATCACTCCGGCACTTCGGGAGATGCGCTTGCGGAAAGAAGAGAGATTAAACCAATTCCGAGCTGTGCAAGGGCAAATTCAAAGAATTTCTGCAGAAATTGCAGGTAACTCGGACGATGCACCCTCAACAATTGCAGTAAATGAGAATGATCTGTCACTAAAAAGACTTGAGGATTATCAGAATGAGCTGCAAAGGCTTTACAACGAGAAGGTACCTAAAAGAAATTCATGTTTTTCACCTCATCATTAAGGGGGTAATATTCTTGAAACTTAACATTTTTGTGATTATTGAAGAATGAACGACTACAGCAAGTGGAGAAATACATAGACAAAATACACAGCTTGTCCACAATCTTGGGAAAGGATTCCTCTGCAATCATCTTGCAAGTTCACCCCAGCTTGAATGATTTGTGTGGAATAACAAACAATATAAGTGACGCTATCCTACACAAACTCAATATCACGGTGGAGTCCCTTTATGAAGAAAAGCAAAATCGGCTAGACAAGGTGAATTAATACTATTGTTGTTTTCTTTTTGGGGTCTAAATAAATATGTGAAATTTGAAAAACTTGTCAGAATATAATTTATCAAAACACACCTCCCAGTTTACCAAAGGAATGTAAAAACATCTGTTACTGCCAATTCTTAGGACAGTGATATAGCTATTTTCTCATCAAAATAACATTCTGGATACAAAATTATAAAACATTTCACTATATGAAAGGCAATCTTATCTTTCTTATGTATCATGATTCATGACTAACTTATCATAAGGCTATTCAAAAATAAATAACCGAGGTCATTAAGCTTCAAGTACTGTGTTTTCCCTAGACTTTTATGCTTTCAATTTTATACCATTTCATATTCTTGATATCATTGCAGCTTCACCATTTAGGCAAAGCACTATGTAATCTTTGGAATCTTATGGATACACCTTACCGTGATAGACAATCTTTTTCCCATGTTATCAATTTGTTGTCAGTCTCATCAGCGGAAGTATCGGATCCAGGAAGTCTTACACTGGAGATAGTCCAGCAGGTATGTATCTAACTTATAGATCTGCAAAATATAATATCTATGATATTTAAAAAGCCTCAACTTTTTACAAGACTGAAGCTGAAGTCAAAAGACTAGATCAACAAAAGGCAAGCAAGATGAAGGAGCTATTCCAGAAGAAGCAGGAGGAACTGGAGTTGATATGCAAAAAGTCACACGTTGAGATTCCTTCACGGACAGAAATGAACAATATAATTAGCCTCATAAACTCAGGTGAATTAAACTAATGTGTGGAATCCATTTAAAAAATGTATGTATATTCATTTCAAAATTAAGCCAGATGAAAAATTGACTTATATCTATAAAAAGGGGAGATTGACCATTCGGATCTCCTCATGAGCATGGATGAACAGATATCAATAGCAAAAGAAGAGGCTTCCAGCAGGAAGGCTATAATGGAAAAGGTTGAGAAGTGGATGTTAGCACGTGATGAGGAGCGTTGGCTAGAAGAATACAGCATGGTTAGAATTTTCAATTGAATCGATCTTCCTAAAATAGAATTAAATAATGACTGCCTCTGTGGTATGCTTCATAATTCAAGTGTGCTATCAGGACGAGAAACGATATTCAGTCAGTAGAGGAGCTCATAAAAACTTGAGACGAGCTGAACGTGCCCGTATAATGGTCAGTAGAATGCCAGGTATATATTATAAGATCAAAACAATGTAATTTTGACCAACTGGCAGCAATCACACACATGCTTACATTTGGTGATTGCTATTCTCCAGCTCTGGTAGATTTGCTAATAAAGATGACTAGGAGTTGGGAAGCAGAAAGAAATAAAGTTTTCTTGTATGATCGGGTAAGATATCTTACACTCAACATATTGAATTCACTATTAATTTATATTACATTCTACCTGGCAGTCTAAATAATTCTTAAAATGGAACAAGTGAGAAGATTTTACGATTCATAGAAAATTCGATAGGGTAAGAAAGACTAATTAAGTAATAAGAACTCCCCTATATAGTATATTTATTGTTATAAAGGTCCCTACCACCAGCTAATGTCTCCAAACATATGCCATAGTATTCAAAGTAACAATGGAACAAAAATTCACAGAGCAAGCTTATGGTAAACAAACTGATATCACGTTTAAAAGAAAGAAAAAAAGACTTGAAGATGTCATTCTCTGAATTGCTTGCATTCAAAAAAATAATCATCTCATTCAACATTAAACAATATCCCTTTAACATATTAATAACACTTACTGACATTTTGTTGCACTTGCACATTGAAAAGCATATTCAGATCCAGACCTCTTCTCAACCATATAAGAAACATTTTGACATAGTATCCATGATAGTGATTATGAAACTCTTAAGTTCCTTCTTATGAAATGCAACATATATTGCAGCCTCGGTAAATCAAGTAATGTTATAATACAATAACACAAAGTTACAGCTCACCACTTCACAATGTAGCAAACAAATTTAAGTATTCCCAAAGCAAATCATACAATAACATTTTATCATTATGTTGTCATCAAGTGGTTTGATTAGTATTACACTCTCAAAGTTTCTTTGCATGACCCGGTATGTATTTTATGGATTGACCTTTTGTCGTATGTGTCGTGCTTTATTATGTAATAACAGCAAGCCAAAATGACATCTATGTAGGTTCCTCTAATGGAAATATTGGAAGAATATAACATACTAAGGCAAGAAAAGGAGGAGGATAAGAAAAGACAGCAGGTTAGTATTTAATAGACAGACAACTTTGCAGATCAGTTCAAAGCAAATATTTAATCCTTTGTTAAAATTATGTTGTTCATGAAAAGATTCATGCCATATAAATTATTGTACTACATAATAGTAACCTTATTCTTACTTCCTCCTTGTGTTTGATTTGCAGTCATGGGAAAAGAAGAAGGTCCAGAGCCAGATAGTTTTTGAGCGAGATAATATATATGCATCAAGACCAGCCACCAGCAGTAGACGTGTTCCAAATAGAAGCTTAAACGGAAGTCAAGACTGTTCCGCGCCACTAAACAAAAGGATCTCAATAGCTATCCCACAAATGGGATCAAACAGCATATATTCAGGAAATCAAGGTATATCCTTCTTTAAGGATGGAAGGAAGATACAAAGGAAAAATATTTTTGGTGAACCTGCCTTTACTTCTCATATACGAGATGAGGCTTCTTCTACAGTGTCCATACATTCTGGACCATTTTCTCCATAAACTTCACTGATGCTTCATAAAGCTCACTTTTCATACAGTTGTGTAACATGTAAAAGAATAAATCCAAACTCCACTTAAGTTTTTCTTTTAAGTTGACCAAATGGATTAACTCATGCTTGAAATCAACCACAAACACATTTATTACCTCATTTTTTATTTTCAATTCTGCACCATATAGGGTGCTATTGCCTATTGCCTTCCCCAAGTGCAAGATAAACCATTTGGCTTGTTAATGGATTCACTTAAGGCCAGAATTGGGCACAAACAAGAATTTCACGAGTGAGAGAAACCTAAACTTCACTACGACACAATATAGATGTAGGGTTAACACATTTTTTTAAACGGGGAATGTGAGTTATTAGTAGTTTGTTAGAGTAATATTTTTCCTCCATCGTCTAGGGTTGAACCCGAGACCTCCAACTACTTTTAACCCTTAGTTCAAACCAGTTGAGGTAACCACCCACCACCGTAGGGTTAACACTGAATAACTCACAGGTGCTAACTAAATTAGTTTCAATCCCATGGGAGGGACGCGTCAAAAGAGAAATTGCACAATAATCACTCCATACAATATTTGCAAAAAAATTGAAATAGTAAAGGATTGCGCCACATTAATAGGTCAATAAACAAAAAATCAAAAAGAAAAATAACATAACATGTGCTTAAGGAGGTGCTTGCAAATTAGAATCTTATCATTTAGCTAATGCGTCATTAACACAATAAGCAAATCTCATTTACAGAGAGAGTATAAATGAACAAAACCTATGACTCCTCCATGGGTTCCGGCACCGATTCGGACGCTTGAGCTTCAACTTGAACTTCAATTTCAACTTCTACTTGGGATTCAACTTGAGCTTCTACTTGGGCCTCAACTTGGGCTTCAACTTGAGCTTCTAATTGCGCTTCTGACTTTCGGAAAATTTGATCGATCCGGCGAGTACCAACCGGAACAGATTTAGGCCGATCAGCAACCACCACAGGTTTGTCAGATTTGGTAGTTTCAGAAGGCATCGGAAGTGAATCAAGAAGAAAATCACTTATCGGACGGTTTCTCTTCACCGCGATTCTCATATGTTCAAGCTTCACCGTCTTGCGTTTCTTCTCAATTACAACTTCCGCAGATTTTTCAGCAAGTAACTGTAAAAAAAGCTCCGTAGATTTCGACACCAAGAACAACGCTTCTGAACTCACTCTCTTCACGTCTTCATCTAGATTCATTATCTTCTTCACTCGACTCTTCGGAAATTCTGGTTCGATAGATAACGCGTTCTCTTCTTCCTCTGCCATAACCATTACCAATTCATTTCCCTTTTTTCGTTCTCTGCAATTTATTAGGGTTTCAATTTGGCGGGAACTAGAAAGGGCATTATCGTCATATTAAAATTTAGAAAGGGCATTATCGTCATTAAACTAAATAACTTCCCGCGAAAGTAATTAATTGGGCTTTTAACGAAGGCCCATATTTGAATTTACGTCAGGCCCAAGTTTTTCTTCTTCTTCTTCTTAAGTGTTTGCGGCGTAGTTGCAGTTGCAGAATCACTTTTGCAGTGGCAGAATCACTTTTTCTGATCATAGAAGATTTTGAATATGGAGTTTCCTCAAGATGATATTGATCGGTTACTGTTATCCGAGCACAATCGAAAAACCGCTGAACAAAACTACGCTAAAAATCCTTTGGATGCTGATGTATGTATCATTTTTCATTCTTAACCTAATTAATTTCTATATGCATGCTTTTTTCTGACTTCGTGAAGGTTTCTGTTACTAGTTCTGTATTTTACGAAACTGTTTATTAGAGTTGATTTTTGTCTTTAGAATTGATTCTAATTTTAAGCTAGAATTTATAGTGTTTGTCTCCAATTTTTTGTTTACTTTCAAATTTATTGTTCAAATCACTTTAAAATGTGCATTTAGGTCTTTCCAACTTGAAAACAAATGTATGCTCAATTAGAATCAATTTTTGTCACGGTAGAACTAAACACGCGCTAAATGTGTTTGAACATATGTGTATATTATATATATATACAGAATCTGACCAAGTGGGGAGAAGCTTTGATAGAGATGTCTGCATTCCAAAACCCCGGGGATTCCAAGAAAATGATCGAAGGTATATATCTATCGTGCGTAGAATTAGCACAATTTTTAATTGAGTTTTCATGAAGGAAAGATCTTAATTACTTTGATTGATTATTTTGGGTTTTGATTGGATTGGGAACTGAACTTGCCAACTAATTCTAGATGCACTTTCTAAGTTAGAGGAGGCTTTACAAATTGATCCAACAAAGCATTACACTCTTTGGTGCATGGGGAATGCCAACACATCTTGTGCATTTCTAACTCCCGATATTGATGATGCAAAGGTTTATTTTGATGCGGCCTTTAAGTATTTTCAGAAAGCTCTGGACGTGGTAATGTATTTACTCTTGTCTTCTTAAGATATAATGACATGTTATTGTTGTTCTTGAAGTTAATTACGGGTGGATTCTGAAATTGTAGGATCCCGAAAATGGTCTCTACCAACAGTCCTTGAAAATTGCTCTTAAGGTAATGTAATAGTAGATATCTGACCATTCTTTTGATATTGTTTCTGCATGTGATTTTATTCATGTATTTAAATTAAAAATTTGCTAAAAAAAGATTTTGAAAGGTTGATGGAGCTGTGATGTATATCTTAGTATAAAGTAGTTTACTGCTGTCAAGTCTTATCTGCTATTTAGTATTTACTACAGTATATCGTTTATCTGAAGTTTTAATAGTTTACTTTTTTATTAATTTATTCAGATTCTGTTTTTTTAAGATTGAGTAAGACACTAAGACTTGTAAAAAAACTAAATAAACTATTTGAGTTTTTGTTCTGTAAATCACAACGGCCACCCATACCAGAGACCGTGAGTTTAATTTATGGTTAATGTGTACACTGTAGGGAGAAAAGGATAAGTGATATTAAGGCAATCAGATTGCATTGTAGACACCAAATGTGCTTCTCACATGCTTATAAGTCTTACTGGTAGATAAACTTATAACTCTTTTATAAACCAGTTGATATTCTTTTTGTTTTGCATTTTTGGGCAATTGCTTTCTTGATTCCTTGTACTTTCTATTAATGTCATATATCATATGCACCTTGTTTGCCATTGTATCTTTTCTACTTTGATGAATGTCCGTAAACCATGTTTCACAGGGCCCGGAACTACACACGGAGATCCAAAGACAGGGGCTTGGTCAGATGAGTCAAGGGGGGTCCTCTGCTTCTTCAAAAGAACAGGTTGGATTTCCAAAAAATTATTTCAATTTTTGCCATGTTCTCGTTCTCACAAATTCTAACTGTAACTGGTCATGTCAATACAAAGAGATGATGGTTTTTTGATGATATTAAAATGCTAAGTTTCAATTGGAGTTCTTATTCTTTGCATAAATGCTTGTTGAGAACCATTAGACCTCAAATTTGGACGTAAAAATACTCTGTTATCTTGGAGGCAAAATTTATTTTCAAGAATATTGTGAGTTGCCTGAAACAATGCAAAGGCAGAGAAAATGTGTCTCTCTTGCCTTCCCATTTGGAACCGAATAGCATTTAGCACTCCCTTTTATCTTGGAGTTGGCTGCCTGCATGTTCAGGATTCTAAGGGACACACTCTTCAGGATTGTGCTAATATTTTACCTAAGGGATGCAGCCTGTCTATCTTGCTTGTTCATGATTCTATGGGACACGCCCATGATATCTCTCTATCCTCTCTTTGTAAATCTTGTTGGCATTGTGTTAATTGTAGTTATAATTTAATTTCTTCAAAATTAATATTTAGACAACATGTCTAGAGGGATAAAATGATGTTAGGTTGTCAATTTATCAAATTATTTGTGCCGCGTTGTGTCTGTTTGTGTGCCGTATATTATCTGCAAGTCCAGGTGTCTTTCAAAAATACTATTGCAATATGGTTTGCCATTTGGCTGTCTATGATACTGCGGTTTGAGTGTGGTTTGTATTGGCAAACAAGGGTCTTGTTGATCAACTTTGTAAAGATACATGCAGCATTTTGTTTTTTTTCCCTCCAATAATTATTCTCCTTCTGTTTCTTAGATTGCATGTACTGAGTCTGACTTGTTTAATGCATTGAAGATAAACAAACTTTTTATCCTTTCAACTTCTAGTCTTCTACTCTAGCTTGCCATATTTTAGGATGTTGGAAAACAACGAAAGTAACCTTGCGGGATTAAATTATTAGAAAAATTATTCATGAATTTTTAAAATTGTATGTCCAATCATCTATCTATAATGAATAGAATATTATTCTTTGATAACTTGTTTGTATATAAATGATGAATATCTCTTAACAGACATTGTTTGGTTCATTTCAGGTATCTAAAAAGAAGAAGAGCAATGACTTTAAATATGACATGTTGGGATGGTTTATTCTTGCAGCAGGTATAGTAGCATGGGTGGGAATGGCCAAATCTCACGTTCCACCATCACCTCCAAGTTAAACAAATTTAGTCATTCTTTTTATGTATTGTCATCAATACTACCAGTGAAAGATTGTTCACTTAGATTGGAATTGTGAGTTAGATAATGAATACTGATGTTTGGTTGGTTAAGAATTTTGACCTAGTTGTTGACTCTATCTGAGATGATCCAATTTTGACCTAGTTGTGACTTTAAATGACTTTAATTTTTTATTATAGTAAAAAATGGGAGCATACTCTTGGATAAATGGGAGCATACTCAATTTAACGATTCTAATCATATGTTACCTCTGCAACTGATTCCTTGTATTTTTTTGAAGTCCTGTTTGTTAGGGATACAATGAGTTGACTTAAAAAAATTTACGGGTAAACATGAGTTGACTTAAAAATAGAAAATTAAAACTTGCTAAATTTTTTAGTGGAACTTAAAACAATGATTCAACCCAGAACAATGATTCAACAATTTGGGCCAAAATGGTAAAACCTCATTTGGTTGGTTTAGAAAAATTCTCTCCCCTCCACCCCACCCCACCTTTCTTTTCTCCTCCCACAAATTTTATTTTTGCCCTTGAATAAAAACTTCGGAACGTGTTTTCCGAAGTTTTCCTTGTTCAAATTTGGAAAAAATTCGAAAAATTTTATGTTAAACTACGGTGAATTTGGATTTTACTGCTACATATTTATGATTAATAGATGAATTGGATTGAACATTTTTTTAAATCCTTTAGTGTAAAGGCAATAGATTAATGAATTGTTTGGATCAATCAATTATTGACTGTAAACCAATATTTAAGAATTATTAGAAATTCTAACTATGTTTATCAATACTCTTTAAAAGTAAAAACACTTGTGATATTTCTCATCTTTATGGGTAAGACGGTGACTTGATATGACTAGTGTAGGTTTAATACAAGTTACATATTTATTTTAATATTGTCGTTATAGTTTTGAACATCTTCAAGTACTCCATCCAACCTTCATTATAAGCAAATATTCAATTTTCATATTCATTGAATAAATAATGTATTTAGTCTTTAATATAGACCAAATTCATCAATTATTCAATCAATATGAAAAGTGAATATTTGCTTATGATTAAGGTCGGGGTCAAATTTGTCTTTAGACACCCCTAACTGAAACATACTCCCTATATAAGAAGAAAAACAAAAGGTGAATTTCTACTGTACATTCACCGATTTGAATGTACTGGATTAGATTTTTAAATTATTAATTAAACGAGTGTTTTATTCAAAAAATATTTTTCTTCAATCATTTAAAAAATTATAATAACTAAATAATATTTATCAAAATGGTGAACAAAAAAATTATTCTGAATTTTAATCATTCGTCATTGTGAAAAATGATTATTTTTTTTATGAAAAAATGTAAAAAAGAAAAAGAAGAAAAGGGAAGTGGCTTTTAGTGCATATATAGTGTATAATAGAATGTGAGTTTGATTAATTTAGTGGCTTCTCAAAAGTGGTCCATTTATGTCAAAAAAAAAAAGTGGTCCATTTATGAGGGACTTAATTGAGTCCTCGTTCTAGAAGCAAAAAAAAAATATAAATTCTATAAACAATCAAATTTAGTTTTTTCTTATGAAATAAATTCTTTGGAGTACAATAGTTGAAAAATAAAATTTTAATTCATAAAGAATATCATTTAAATATTAATTTAGAAAAAAAAATGTACCTGAACACTATAATTTGTGGCTTAAATATCATTTTTGCCTTTGTAAGTTTGCGATTTTTTTGTTTTAGTCCCTATATCTTTTTTTTCTTGCGAATTCATCATTGTATGTTCAAATCTTTTAGTTTTAGTCCCTAAAACTAAAAGTCCCTAAAACTAAAAACCGCAGGAAACTTACGAATTTTCCTGTGGATTTAATTTCCTGCGGATTTTTCTGCAAATTTTGCTACGGATTTTAGCTTTAGGGTCTAAAATAAAAATATTTGAATATACAGAGATAAATTCGCAAGAAAAAAAGATACAGAAACTAAAATAAAAAAATCACGAACTTACAAGGACGAAAATGATATTTAAGCCTTAATTTATCAATGTACCATAGAAAATCCTAAACAAAAAAACATTATAATCAATGAGACTATTTTTTTTTTAATAATCAAAATTGAATTATAAGGAGTACAAAATGTATCCAATTTCTTAAACACCTTTAAATTGTTATTGCACCAATCAAAATAATCATAGGGAGTGTTGGTTCAAATTCTACCTATAAACCAAAACCACGAAATATCCATAATTTGATCAACAAGTATAAGTAGATTCGGCAAAACGCCTCTAAACATAATATTGTTCCGGATACGCCAAAGACACCATGTCGTAGCAAGCCAAATCAAGTGTCTCACCTTGGATCCACCCCCACCTTTCACCAATGTGCCAGACATATTGAAGTGAGTCCAAACATCCTCAAAGGCGATAGTATCTTGTTGCATCTAGTGAAAAATTAACGATTAAGCTGGCAATGAGACTGACATTTAAACTGAAAATGAGACTATTAATTGTCGTAACTTTTTCAATATTTTGTTTTTTTTTTGTTGAAAAAAAAAGAAATTCATTCATTCCAATCGATAGAATACATCAAATAGAACCAAATATTCAATATCGCTAAAAACATAAAGGGTGAATCTGCGAACAAACTCACATCATTCAAGTTAATAGCATACAACGGCAAAATGTCTACTACAAATAATATGACAAAACTAAAGTGATCGGAATATCCATGCTTCTGAATCTGCAACGTTGATGCCCAAATCATTGATTGAAGATGTAATTGACTGAAACCGATCTTTAAAAAAGAATCAAACGAACACCGCAATAATACGGAAAATCAAATAGCGCCGCATAAAACGACGAACAACACAATGCCGCATTCAGACGACGAAATCACACAAAAGAAAAAGCTTGATATATGTGAAAAATCACTTATTTATATTAAAAGAGTATAAAAAAAGATGTAGAGGGGTGATTCTAGGCCAATGATGACCTAAAACCACCCCTCTCCGATGAACGAAAGAGGAAGAACTTAAAAAAAGAGAGAATTTTTCTCTTAATGAAAAACTAGGGCTGGCCAGGAAGAATTTTTTCCAATATTTTGTTAAATATACACTCTTAATTAAAAGTTGTTGGACATTAAATAAGCACACTATTGTTGGAAAAAAAAACAATAGTTTAACGAGGGTAAAAAGTTCTATAAACAATAAATACACTTTAAAAGTCACCTATTTCTAACAAGCAGGACAAAAGAAATTCTAAAAAAATTCTTATAAGAAGACGAGAGAACTATATCTTCTTTTTCGAATAGTGTAAAGAATGTTTATTCAAGGACTACACTTTTTCTCGAAACACCACAATACATTCACCATTGATCACATCTCCCTACCACGTCACTCTTCTTTTCGTTCCCTACATTTTTTTTTTGTCAATTGAAAGAGGTTACCGTAACAAAATGGAAAAAATAATATTAAGAAACCTCATAAGGGGTGACAAAGCTGTTATAGCTAACGCAACACAAGAGACGAAGTCGAAAATTACGAAGAAAAATTTAATGTCATCAAACCTATTCAATTCAAACTTAGTAAAAGCAATTGCAACTTTGTTGGCCTCATGGTAGACATGTTGAAAGCGTGTAACTCGTAAGTTCAGCAAACATAACAAAAAATATCAAAACTATGTAAGAACATAGATGCCCTCTAACCACACATTTTCACTATTAACTCAATTATTTCACACGAATGTGATTCAACAATCACTGTTTTTAAACAACAATCTAGAGGTAGCTAACTGATGTGAATTGACCAAAATTCTACAAAAATGATTAAGCGGGCAATGAGATTAGAAAAAAAAGAATCTAAAAGTAAAACTTTGGTATGAGTTACGAACAGCTCCACCGTAAATTATATGAACACTGTAGTCAGTAGGCAATCGTTTTATCCCATTCATTTTGACTTATCCTTTAACAAGTGCCTCTCACACGCTACAATGTGAGAAAAATTACTGAAAAAATAATGTGCATATGAACATTGATTAACCCCTTCATAAAACAAACTCTGAAAAACAAAAAGAATCCAATACTACTTCTACTTCTAAATTAACATTGAGCCATGTTAACATGTATTAAACTACTTTAACTATCTAAAAGTAGAAAATTAGTATTTGATACTCCATAAAATATGTAATTTTTTTTATTTTTTTATTTTTTTTAAATATGTAATGTTTAAATGCATAAGAAAATATTTTCATTTTTGCATTATTGACATTAGGAGTATGTGCTTAGAGCACATTGTTAATATTTTCCATTAACATTTCATGTTTTGAAATTCAAAAAATGACACACAAGTGAGGAAGGTTATTTATGACCCGTGAATCTCACTCCCCTACAACGGGCAAAATATGTTTGTGATTTAGACACGTGCCTGTCCACATGAGCGGGTAGCACTCTACGACCACCCTCGCGTGTACGTTTCAAACCTGTAAGAATAAATAACCATTCCGAATTTCGGTGTAATAATAAATAATAAAAATAAATAAATACTTTTCGACAAAAAATAGATAAACTCAGTTTCATCAATTCTCTTCTCTGTCTGCATAAAATATTTTTCATCCTTTGTTTTCCCTCTCACCTTTCCCATTGGAGGGAAAATCCAAAATTTTGTACCAAAGAAATAATTTAGGGTTTTCAACATCCTCTTTCAGCTTAATTTCTCTCAGCTCATTCTGTACCATTTTTCTTGTGGATTCTCTCTGAATCCGATTCTTGCTGCGAGAGAGCTAATCGATTTTGATTTTCACATCAGGTATCTACGATTTGTGATGAATCTTGTTTATTGAGCTTGTGATACTGTGTTACTTTTATTAATTATGTTATTTTCATGGCTGTGCTGTAGTTTTAGGGTTTCTATGTGTTGATACTGTGTTGCTCATTGTTCTGTTTAGTGTTCGAATTTTGAATGCGAAAATTATAATTCTTGCTGGATTGTTGATTCAGTGTGTTTGTTTTTAGGGTTTTCTTTTTCAGTTTGTTAATTTTGAGATGTGTGAAATTTTAGTGATTAGATGGTTTATGTTGACTATGATATGACTAAATCGTTAATAATTTGGCTAATGTGTTGATGTTTGAATGATTATAATTATAGGAAGATATTTGGTTGCTTTGGATTAAATTTTGAGTTTTTATCCTGGTTTTTCTGTTGGCTAATGTTTTGATGTTTGAATAATTATAAATATGGGAAGATATTTGTTGCTTTGGATTAAATTTTGAGTTTTTATCATGGTTTTTTCAAGCATTATTCTTTTCAATATCAATATTAGTGGTATGAAGTGGGAGTAACTCCAACTTATAAACTGGTTGGAGACTTGAACTAAGAATATTTTTTTTAATTTTTTTTTTTTGTGTTAACCCTCCGGTTCCCAAAGGAAGGGGTTTGGTAATTCGGAGCTCGTCTGTATGGTAATTAAAGTCTGAGTCCGACCAAGAATTGTTCCTCCTAGTTATCAAATTCAGATTCTCCAGAATGATCCGTACTAGGGGGGAGCTCATTAATCACAAGCCCAATCATGTTTGAACTAAGAAGTTATAACTTTGAATTTTTTTATGAAAATTTGTGTCAGTTTTTGACATCATGATAAACTATTGCGTAATGAAGTGATTCTCCTTGGTGATATATATATATATATATATATATATATATATATATATATATATATATTTTCTGCTGTGTACTAGATATTTCTTTAAAAGTTTAGCTTAGTTATTAGTACTAATCTGTCTCCAATTGGCTAAGATCACTGATAGTTTGTTCCTGGATGTATCTTATTAGGATAATTGTTTGGGAACTTTATTTGCTGCTTTGACGTCGACAAAAGTCAGCCAGGTCGTACAACATAACTCAAAGTGAACATGCAAACTAAGAAAAAAGCTTCTAGGCGGAATGGTAGTCGAGAAGTCAGTTCTCCTAGGGTTTCAAGAGCACAGAAGAAGGCCTCTGAAAATGGCCAAGTGGCTGGCTTAATTACATCTTCTGCAAGAAAGTTTAAACCTTGTAAGTTATTAGCAATAGTTGTTTCTGTTTATTGATTAGCGTTTTGCTTATGACGATGGGTGTATCTTTATACTTTATCCTTATCCTAGTTTCTACCATTCAGACTCTGAACCATGCTGCTACTTCCTATGACACTAATTTGTTTCTTATTATTTTGAAAGTTTTCTGCATACCTTTATTATGTCCAAAAAATGTTTTATCAAGCAATTAGAATACAATGGTTGATCAACTTATTTTACTTGTCATCTTGGTGTAACTTCAGCTTGCGCTCTTGAAGATAAAGCTGGAGAGCCAACGCCCCAAACTTTTATGAATAATGAGTACAACACTGTGGACAACGGGATTTCCAGTACTAATCCGGGAAATGAAGCAGTTGATGGTGCTTCAGTAAATTTTGAGGTAGTTTAACTTGACTGACTTGCTACTTGTGTCAGTACTGCTGTTTCTCTCTATGCGCATAAAAGCTACTACATATGTTTCTCTTTTGCTTTAAAGCTGTTTTGCGGATCTTATAGACTTCAAATACATATGGACTAAACATCATGGCATAGTAACTTTCTATTCTCTTAGTGTAGTGATTTTAAGAAGGTTCAGACATACACTAGCATGTTATATAAATGCTTTCTGAAAATCTAATGTCAATTTGAAGGGATTTGATATTTAGATATACAACAATGTATATTCTCTTTAGTGCCTTTTCTTTTTCTAAATGTTATAAGATGATGCTTCAGGGTTGTAACAAGCAAGCTGTACCTCCAGAGACTGGAACTATATTCTCTCCCGGGTTTCACTTATCCAAAGGTGCTGGAGGAAAAGTTGCTGACCGAGGTAAATGTAACCTTTTTCTGGCTGTCCTCACAATCGTACTTATAATGTGATATTTAAAAATCTTCATTGTTAAGTCTTAATCTTTTTCTTTTATTTCTCTGTAGTTGATTTTGTCAAAATATTTCGGTGTGAGGATCAACAAAGAATTTCTCTCGACCAAGAAGTAACACAGTTACCACAGGAGAATGCAGGAGATGGCCATGTTAGTCATGATTCTGACTCTGCCATGGAAGTAGACATAAGCAATTCATCAAATGTGCTTGCTTTAAGCACAAAAACTGTTAATGGTTGCAATTCTGATTTTGATGGAAATGGTCTTTCCGTGGAAGTTCCTACCATGTATCTTTCCATGAAAAACTCAAAGCTGGAATGTGTTGACGAGCATGGTCAGGACTCTATATCCTCTGATATGTGTCCAGAGGATGATGAATTTGATGATTTCGACGATTTTGACCCTTACTTATTCATAAAGACCTTACCAGACTTGTCAAAGGTTGTTCCCACATTTAGACGGATATTGCTACCTAAGCAGACTCGGAGCTGCCCTCCTATTACTCTTGTCCTGGACTTGGATGGTAAGAAAGTCATATCCCAATTTAAGTTGCTAATTAGATGCTTTAGTTTCACGTCATCATGGTGTAATCTTAAGGTTGCTGCCTTGTATATTTCTTGGGTGCGAGTTCTAGACTTGTAGTAATGCAAAACCCAAAAACCACCTTTCTGCAAAGGACTGGTCTGCATGAAAATGCTTGCCGGCAGTAAAAATGTTTTTATTTATTTTTTAATTGGTAAATGCATATTTTCATTATTAATGTTTGGATCTTCTATAGTTAATAGTTGTATAATTATTATTTTGGTTTAACACATTCATCTTTTCTCTTTCTCTTGCACAAACTTTTGGTTGAATTGCTCATTTTAAAGCTGTTTATGGTATTTTACTCTCTGCAGAAACTTTGGTGCATTCTTCCCTTGAACCTTGCGAGGATGTAGACTTTACTTTCACTGTGAATTTTAATTCTGAGGAGCACATTGTCTATGTACGCTGCCGTCCTCACCTAAAAGACTTCCTCGAGAGAGTTTCTGGTCTTTTTGAGATTATTATATTTACAGCTAGTCAAAGTATTTATGCTGAGCAACTCCTAAATGTGCTTGATCCTAAACGGAAGATATTTCGCCATCGTGTTTTCCGTGAATCCTGTGTTTATGTGGAGGGGAATTACCTCAAAGATTTAACAGTGCTCGGTCGTGATTTAGCACATGTTATTATAATTGACAACTCCCCACAGGTATGTTTATGGTGTTATACATTTTGGCTTTGAGGTCGTTATTACACTCATTATGGCTGACATTTGTAACATGCTGCCCTTATTGTTGCACTTGGAACCTCCCTCCCCTAGCCCAAAATAATCATTTGGTATCTTGTTAAACCTTGCTGAACACCTGAACTGTTTACTCTCTAAATACTATGTAATGGGAAAAATTACTTAGATACTTCAACTCTATGCTTTTTACAAATACAAATAGATGCGTATGACTTTGTCTTAAACAGTCTCAAAACTTTAGTTATATTGGAATGTTAGCAACACAATATTTATAACAACACATTCTTGAACATATTTGTAGAAATGTTATCAACTTATATGGTAACTGATTTACTTATTTTTGGAAAATGAGCCAATCACAAAGAATGTGTCTAGCATTACCCCTCTTGTTATTGTCACGAGAGGGCCTCTTGTTGATTTAGGCTTAACTGAACAAATCTTGATATTTCATCTTTGTCAAACGTGAACTCTTTGTGTTTTTTATTTAAGAATCATATTTGATTTGTTTGTATTTTTAAGAGTCATCTTTATCAGATTTGAACTATTCGTTTGTCTTGATTAGTGTTATATAAAAATTGGTTCATGCTAGCTAGTCACTCATTTGACCAGAAATGCATGAGAACCTGCAAAAGCCAGTTTGGCTTGGCGAGTTTAGTTGCCAAACTAGTAACTTGTCCAGTTGAGCCACTGGTGGCCAGTTGAATTACTTGAACCATTGGTTACCGACAAGTTATCCTTTTAAAATAAAATCACATGTCAGTCAAAAATCGGGCAAAATATAACATTCGTCTTAGTATTATATATATATATATATATATATATATATATATATATTTTTTTTTTTAATTAGTTTGTATAAAATGTTAAGTATGTTTTTAAAATAAATAATACGAAGCAATGGGTATGTGTACAATATATGATAAAAGTTTAGGATTTATTCACCATTAATTAGTTATCACCGTTGAGGACCTATTGTAAGTTTATAACTAGCAAAAGCTTAAAGACATTGAAGATAGAATTATTAAAGTTGAATTGTGTGCTACAATCTATGTTAATAGGCTGTTGTTTTTCTTTGTTCCCAGGCATTTGGATTCCAAGTGGACAATGGAATACCAATTGAGAGTTGGTTTGATGATCCTTCAGATAGAGAATTGCTTTTATTGCTCCCTTTCTTGGAGAGTTTGGTAGGAGTTGATGATGTCCGGCCCAAAATTGCAAAAAAGTTCAAGCTCCGGGAGAAAATAGCCGCAGCTGTGCATCCTTTAAATACAAATAGAAGGGATTTCTTGTCTGAATAAATTAATTGTGCATTGAACAATGTTTAGAAAAGGAAAGCACTTTTGTATGTTATACCATTCTAGTTCTTATATTATTATTATGATATTAAAAACAGCATTCTCTTTGTTGTTGAAGTTTGCAATGACAACATTGAACCAGAAAAGGGGGCGATATAAATGAGTGTAAGCATGTGTCGAGAGTGCGGAACTGCGGATGCTTGGTTGATTATTATCATCCTGGTAATAAAAATTCCCCAACTGACTATTTATATATATTTTTGGAGGTTTGTTCTGTGTTACTCTGGTGACCAGCTTTGCCTTCCTTGTAGGATTGTAACGTGACTTAAATGATTATTGATTTTTATTTTCTTTCTTTCCATTATGAATGTTTTATTCTATTGCTCTTTTTATGAATGCAAATTCTTTTTCACGTTAATTGTCTTCGTGGTCTGAACATGACATTCACAAATGTGAGAATTTAGAGTTTTAAATAGCTCTGTAACCTTTAAACAAAACAAAGGAAGCAACGCGAGGTTAATCTTGTCAAAACAAAAAAACACGGGGTTGATAAAGGAGTGACTAGGATTCAAACTTTGGATTTCATATTTATCTACATTTAAATGTGCGAGTCTAATTTATAGACTACTTAACAAAAAAATAAAATTAAATGGGTTAATAATATGGGAGACTAGGATAGGGACTAACTACAATGCATATACCCCCTCACTTTGTTTTCTAGTGCTTAATTTGAATTCAGATCTATTCTAATTCCTCTATGCTCAAATTTCCAGTTTACTTTATTGATGCGCGACACATGGCAATAAATATTTCTACACTTCAAATTAAACCAAAATCAACAAAAAAGAAAAAAAAAACAATTTTTAGGCGATGCAAGACTCGATAAAAACCTCAATACCTCATGTCTGATTATTCTTTTAATTTAATTAATCAATCAAATTAAATAACAATGACAGAGCAAAATCAATTGCACTCATACAAATAAATTATAAGTTCGGATTTGATTTGGGGTTGAGTTGAATGAATCCATGCCATCACAATTAACTCGTGCATTGTAATGTGAAAGAGTCCTTGATCAAATTGTGAGGTGGAATGTACGTCTATATGAAATTTGAGGCCTAATTAGAAACAATGAGAATGGACGCCACTTTTTCTTGTCACCCTACACTTATAATGTCCGCGTAGCAACGTTTTTCAAAATTTCTTATTATTATAACACCCGCTACTTAAAAGAGTAAAATGAGAAATTATAGGGCGTGCGAGTAACCTCTAGGGCAGCAAAAGTAATTTTCTTTTAACATTTAGGCTAAATTATAGTTTTAGTCGAGACCCTCAAGTTAATTTGGATTGGCTTAAATAGTATTTAGTCCCTGCAATTGTCTCTCATTTTGAAAAGAACCTCTGTTAAATTTTTTTTTTGATTTTAGTCCCTGCAAAATTTAAAAGTTTTGAAAAGAGCCCCTGAACAGGAATCATTGATGATATGTCACCATTTTAATGACTTTTGCAGGGACTAAAATCAAAACAAAAAAAAATTAACAGGGGCTCTTTTCAAAACAAGGGACAATTGCAGGGACTAAAACACTATTTTTTTGACACATGGCATCAATGATTCTTGTTCAGGGCTTTTTTCAAAACTTTTACATTTTGCAGGGATTAAAATCAATTTTTTTTTAACAGGGGCTCTTTTCAAAACGAGGGACAATTGAAGGGACTAAAACACTATTTAAGCCATTTGGATTTTATTTTGAGTTTTTAATATTTTTTTTTGTTTCATTTTGTTCCTTTAAATTACAATATTAAATAATTAAGTCTCTTAAGTTCTTTTCATATCCCTTAATAAATTTTGAACAATTTGATCATTTAAATCATAAATATTAAGATATCTGAATTATGTGTATCATCATGGTCATTTTGAATCTAAAACATGATGACAATTTGACAAATGTCATATTAACTCTTCTCGTAGGCAAGTTTATTTCAAATAAGCCTGCAAAGAGGATAACTCAGAGGCGGATACCGACTGACCTTGTAGAATACACTTAGCAAAGCGTAGCTAGAGATAAGAGATTAGCCGGAAGAACGTTGGAGAGTAGATCTCCACCTATCCCTCAACTGTTTCCCTAAGGTTAAACCTAATTCCATTCATTCACTAATTACATATGCACTAGAATTTTTTAAGATCAATGTTTGGTACCCTGCCAGCTAGATATTACTCAAATAACTCACGCAAGAATATTATGTAATTTAAAGGATTTTTTTTTTGAACAAATATGTAATTTAAAGGACTAAAGTATCCAATATTCATAACTCAAAGAAACCAAAATGATACGAAAAAAAACTTGATCAAATTGTATAATGTTTGTCACTTATTAAAATGAAAGAAACCAAAATAAAATATAAAATTAATTGAAAATATGAGTATAATTTAGCCTAATATAGTAATATCTATCTCCTTTTGGCGCCAATTTCACTCACCAAATTTGCGTGACCAACCGTGTAACTTAACCATCATCAAATTGAACGGCATATTTAAATTTTAAAAAATAATTAAACTTAAAAAATAACTGCACCCGAACGAACTTGCGTAGTGGTGCATCTTCACCCATTCCGGAAACTTCGGCCTATAAATATCACTCACTCACACACCAAAGCTTTCATTATCTCCCGCCACATTCTTTTTCCGAGTGAACGAGAATTCTCTTCTTCTCTGCACCTTTTTCTCTGATTTTGTGACTCTCGTGTTCAACTACCATGGTGATTCCAGAACGCTTCTCGAATCTTCTATTCCATTTTCTTCTTCTTCATCATCATCATCATCATCATCATCATCATCTCGGTTTCCTAATTTTCCATTTCGTTCTTACAGGTTGTTGCACAGAAACTCAAGGAAGCTGAAATCACCGAGCAGGATTCACTTCTTCTGGTGATTAACTACCTATTAGCTTTAATCTACATTTTCTTATTGCACATTTTATTCTCATCACTGAAATCACACGGATCTGAGTTTTGCTTCTATTTTTGTTCAACTTCTGCATTTTCAGTGATTTTTCAATTTCCACGGTTGATTTAGTTTTGTGTAAATGTCATGATTATTTTGTGAATCGAATTCCACGGATATCATTTTCTGATTTGAACAATCAACTGAACCTTTTCTTCGTTACTAAAAAAGCTTTGATACATCTTTTATAGGAATTTATAATTTAGTTCCAATTATTTTCGCTGAAATCAAATGAGATCTAGAAGTTGAAGTTCTTGCTCTTAAGTTTTAGTACCTTATTTTTTTGAGTATTTTTGAGAATATGTAATCTCTGATTTACTGAGTTTTATTTGAGGCAGACGGAGGCACATTGATTTCAACCTTCAAGTTAATTAAACCTCAGATGCATTAATTTAACATTATAAATACTGAATCCGAAATTTGAAATTTCATTTCTAATTTAAATTTTCATCTATCAGACAAGGAACCTGCTCCGAATTGCCATATTCAACATTAGCTATATCAGAGGACTATTTCCTGAGAAGTACTTCAATGACAAGTCTGTTCCTGCGTTAGGTAAAATTTCTCTTTAGTGCTTGAGTCGTTTGCCATTTTTTTACTGTGTTTACTGAACCTTGTAATATTTATCAATGAATTCAATCTCTAACTATGCTTTAATGACAGAGATGAAGATCAAAAAGCTGTTGCCAGTGGATGCTGAGTCTCGTAGACTGATCGATTGGATGGAGAAAGGCACGTTTAAGCTATTGTCTGACTGAACTTCTAGCAAACAAGTTTGAATTGCTTGAACTTGTTTTAATTTGTTTATTGTGTTGTATTTCTTTTCCAGGTGTGTATGATGCCTTACAGAAGAAATACCTGAAGACGCTTCTATTCTGTGTGTGCGAAGCAGTAGATGGACCGATGATTGAGGAATATGCATGTAAGCTTTGATATATCTAATTTCAATTTTAATCACCAGAATATGATGGAATTGGGAATCTGTAGTTGAATGATTATACACATAGGTTATTGCTTTTTGGATAACTTCAATATATGCCAGTGGCAAGATTTAGATTCCAGTTTAATTTAATTTGAGACACTTATGGAAGATTCATTAACATAACTAGTTTTCTCTTGTAGTTTCCTTTAGCTATTCGGATTCTGAGAAGCAAGAGGTTTCTATGAATATCAACCGCACCGGAAGCAAAAAGCAGGGGGGATCCTTCAAGTGTAACTCGACTACTGATATTACTCCCCAGCAGATGAGGTTATTGTCAAAAAATAAGATATAATTTGAAACTGAAGTGGTCTTATCATGATAATCAAACTAATGTTATTTTTATGTGATATATAATTCAGGAGTTCTGCATGTAAAATGATAAGGACTCTAGTTCAGTTGATGAGAACTCTGGAGAAAATGCCAGAAGAGGTGACTTTAATTCAAATGCTTCGCTTGATAATCACCGTCTCATTCACTCTTCACAGTTCCTAATTTCATTGCAAAAACTGAACACTATTTTATTTTTCTCTCAGCGCACCATTCTGATGAAGCTCCTCTACTATGATGATGTGACGGTATGGTATTTAATACAGAACAGAAAATCTCAGTTACTTATAATTTGTTTGTGAAATTCCTTAGCATTCAATGGATTGTAGAACTACCAATACTCCAGAATTTAAATGCATTTTTGTTTAGGGTTGGTTTTTTGTTTAGATGAGGAATTGGTTTAAAAGAGCACTGATACAAAATGACAATATGCTTTGATATGCAAGTGGTGAACATTTCAACGCTCTATTGTGCCAATGTGCTGACTCATATAAGAGTGATTTCACAGTATATGTCTTTCATGCAGCCTGCGGATTATGAGCCTCCTTTCTTCAGGGGCTGCTCTGAAGAAGAAGCTAATCATCCTTGGGTGAAAAATCCATTGAAAATGGAGGTTGGGAATGTAAACAGCAAGCATTTTGTGTTAGCTCTGAAGGTAATGGAAGGATATCCTTCTCACAGCCATGTTTTAATACTTTTCTAATGTTTTAATTTGCTAATGATTTCTTTTTCCATATTATAGGTGAAGAGCGTGCTTGACCCTTGTGAGGATGACAATGAGGGAATCCAAGATGATATGAGTGATGACTCCATGCAAAATAATGAGTATTATGATACTGACAGTGAGGTAAGTGAGGATGTTGCTTGATATATATAGCCATTGCTGTTAAGAATTTGTGACTGTAACTGACTGGCATGTACAATTAAAGTAACTGCGTTACTCAAATTTGATATTTTACAATTTTCAGGTTGATCATTCTCAAGGGAATCAATATATAGTTGCACCCATAGGTGATTAGGATTATTATTCTTATTGCTGCACCATTTATTTAATATTCTCTGGTATATTATTTTAATATGTAAACAATGACAGAGAAACAGCAAGAACAGGAAGATAATGGTGAGATTGATGAAGGTAAACTAGGCTCTTTACTCTCTAACAGAATTGTTTGTGTGTATTTTATGTGAGTTCTGGCATTTATAACACTCTTTTTTCATCAGGCTCTAAAGTTTTCTTCTAATTCAGTACAGACAACACATTTACTAGGCTATATATGTAAAAATAGTTGATGAACTCTATTTATTTCAGAAAATACCCAAGACCCGGTTGAAGATGAGCAACAATTAGTCCGGATTAAGGAGTGGCTAAACTGTTGTCACCTTGATACCATTGATCTTACTGATGTTCTATCAAATTTTCCAGATATCTCAGTGGTACCTACTATTTCCCTGACTATTCAGATTATGCTTTTGTTTTGCCTTTTTTAAGATTATGGCCTAACTCCAACTTTAGTTCCTATTGTCCTCATCTTTTGTCAAATATAATTTCAATTGAATTGTTTTACTTGCAGGTTCTGACTGAAGGTAGAAATTTCAATAATCATGTTCAATGTGCTGCAGTTTTCATCCCTTTCCATACTCTTTGGCTTGATTTTGTTTGGTTCTTCAGAGATCATGGACAACCTTGTCAAGGAAGGTGTGCTATCAAAAATAGGGAAGGACACATATGCTATTATTAAGGACAAGGTTGATATTTTCTTTTAATTGAACAAACTTTGATTCTACTAGTCTTCTTTTTATTTCCTTTTTATTTATGATTGTATTTTATTGTCAGAAATCTGAATATGATTTCACCATTGTGAAAGAAGAAATTGATGGTCAAATGCCTCCAGTCCTTGATAGAGCTTTGTCGGCTGAAGATCTCATATACATGAAGGTTAGGTTAATTGTTCCTCTTCTTTTGTGCATGTGATGAACCTGAAGATCTTAGCTGACTTGTAAATTGTAATCCGTTCCACCTATAGTCACAAAAACTAGTGCTCAACAGCTCATGTGGAAAAATGATATTCCTTGGCCCAAAGGAAGCTTGCACTCTATTTGAACTTGGGCAAGAGAATGAAACTGTATCTATATTCAAACTAGTTTTATTTACTGCTCATTGTGAAATGTATACCTAATATCTTTCAAAAACCTTGCATCTCTGAAGAGTGATAGGATGGAGTCTGTATGTAGTAAACCACACAATATATGATCATGAATCTCTTAAAGTGTTGCCTTATGATAGGTGTCATTTGGTTATATGACTTATATCTGTCTTTTAGAACTACTTCCTATCATATCCTACCATAGTATTTCCTAACTTAGGTATAAATATCTCAGGCTCTCTACCATACTCTTCCAATGGCATATGTGTCGGTCACAAAGCTTCAAAGCTCGTTCCAGGGAGAAGTAAGCCAAGCAGCTGCAAGAAAGATCATTGACAAAATGACCCGGGATGGGTTTGTTGAGCCTAAAGGCAACAAAAGACTAGGTACCAAATTAACAATCAAATAATAATCCTACTCTTTTGTCTTCTGTTTTTTTATCATTGCTTATAACTTCTGTATATCAGGAAAACGTGTGATCCATTCTGAGTTGACTGAGAGAAAATTCATTGAGGTCCAAAAAGCTCTAGGTGCTGCTGAAGCTATGGTAATAACCACGGAGCATTTTGGGTTTACAATTATATTATCATCATGTTTGTTTACCTATTGCTTTGCACGTTTTTAAATTTTACAGGATGTTGATCACTGTGAACCAAATAGCAAGTCCAAACAAGCTGGTTACCGTATAAATGGTAAAGGCTATTAATATTTTGTATCCGACCACAAATTCTGTAGCTTTTCAGTATTGATGATACTTGAGTTAACTTACAACTATCATATGCTTGCTTTCTTGGTAAACAGGAAGCAACCGCGACATCTCAACATGTGGTGTTCTCCATTCCATTGGATCAGATTTAACAAGAATGAAAGTGACATCTGATACAAATAATACTGACTCCATGAGTGGAATGAAAATGCTAAAGGCAAAAGAGCCAGGGAACACCCCAACAAGCAGGGTTGGGGCAAGTTATATATTGATTGATTAAATTTCCCGTTTCTATGATTCACAGGGCTAATTTCAGTTTTTGGTTTTTTTGCATGTAATTTATTTTTGATTTTGTAATTTATTTTTGAATTACAGCCAGTTGCTTCAAGAGAAAGTTTTGCACATGGGAAAGAGAACAGCACAGCAAATGGAAATGGGATTGCAAATGAAGGCGACGCAGCTGATACAATCATCTGCAGCAAGCCGTCCCAGGAGAAGCGCCCCAGGAAGACAAGCGCGGTATACTATGATTTTCCTTATTCCTTACTTTATACACGGACACTATATTTTCTTCAATATTGAATGAAGTCTCTGTAATTTGGAAATGTTTGTAGTCTGATAGCCTTTTTCTTTTCTTTCCTTCCATTGCAGGTCAAGGAACCTATCCATCAAAATGTGAAGCGTCAGAGATCTCAGGCTCCATGAAACTGATTTATGGATAGCTCAGTATTTGTGGATGACACAAACAAAAACTGATACGCATCTCAAACTTATATGCCTTACAATTAAGCATTTGGTAATGCATGCAGTTGTTAGAAAAACCTTTGTTTTGCTTTCCTTGTCGACTTTTTTGTAACTGGCTTATATGCCAAGTATTGCAATTTTACTTTATGGGATTTAACAAATTTTAATTCATAAAACTGCTCCCACTACCTCATCTTCCAGCTTCTTCTACTCGTTGTAGTTTCCTCATCTTCAATTTTAATACGCGGGGCCCAAGGTTTACCATATACAATTACTATACTTTAAGAAATTAGTAATTAACTTCAATTTTATTTTTTGGGAGAACGTAACTCCAAAAACTAAATTCATTAGAATACTGTATCATCATCTTATGAACTAGGAAATGTTTGATTGGATAGAAGAACCCATTAGTGCTGGAAATTGACAGCCACTAAGTTGTGTATAAACTATAAAGTAGTACAATTTGAAGCACTAAGAATGTGGGAAATAAAAAAGGGTGAAAATGAAACAAAAGGTAAAGAGCTTGGAACAAATGAAACTCAATTTATGGTCTTATTATGATCATGAACCAAATATACATATGCAGTATTTAACAGTTAACACTAATTAACAAACTAAATTTATCAAAAACTGACTAATAAAGAGAATCTTTAACATAGGAAAGAACTCCAATTTGAGCACTGAATACTGATAATTATAATTTGTGACATCGCCCGTACTGTAATTCAATCCAATTTTACCCTAATGTTTATTATAAATATCTAGTCTAGTCCTAATTTCTTTCATGTGGAGAATTTCTTTCATGTGGAGTATATTATACTACCTCCGTCCCATTTTATTAGAGCTCTTTTGATTAAATGACACTATTCACTTATCATGCTTTGACCATACTTTTTTAATAATATATAGATATAAATATAAGCATATAAAATCTTGTTTGATTTGTTTTGATGAGTATTTTCAAAATATCCAATTTTTATAATTTTTACTAATAGAGAATTAAAGATATTAGTGATCAAAATTGTGCATCGGCATACGTGCAGTAGTCAAACTAGTTCTAATATTTTGGGACAGAGGTAGTAGATAGTTAGATACTTGGTTGCGGTTCTATATTGATTCAAATTTTTATAATATCAAATGCAATTATGTGATTATATGAATATGAATTTTAAGTCAATTGAATTTCATACCTCAATGCTTGTGTCTATAATTTTACATAACTCCGTCAACTATAGTTTGTTAATCCGGACATAAAAATGGATCCGTACAAAGAAATATGACTCCTCAAAATACTGAATAAACATATACGTGGCATCACAGTAGCTCAACTCCGAAAGAAACACACTTCTCAAATTAAGAGAAACCGCCACGTGGCTAGTGGAAATGCCTAGTATAGTCTAGAAAGATCCCTAGTAATCGGTGTAAATGTGGGCCTTCACCTTGACGAACTCAGAATGATGTTTTTGATTTTAAGCTTAAATGCAGTTTTACCCCCTCTATTTTGAATAAATCGGAATTTTACCCCCCCTGTTTCACTAAAACGGTAATTAATCTCTTTATGTAACTCCAAATTTAGTGGAATTTGATTATGTGGAAAGTTAACTCGATTACGGTCATTTTGGTACCAGTTTGGTGAATTATTGATCAAAATCGAGTTATCAAAATTGAGGTACCAGCTTGCTTCTGAGCCTCAACTTCAAAGCTTCGCACAGAACTCAAGTTTAATCAATAATTCACCAAACTGGTACCAAAATGACCGTAATCGAGTTAACTTTCCAATGAATCAAACTCCACTAAATTTGGAGTTACATAGAGAGATTAATTGCCGTTTTAGTAAAATAGGAGGATAAAATTCCGATTTATTCAAAATAGGGGGGGTAAAACTGCATTTAAGCCTTGATTTTATTATAACAAAAGATGAGATTATAATAAGCCGCCCTATTCCATTCCATCAGTCTTAACCGCAAAACCAAATCACAATCAAACAAAAGTTCAAACTATTTTTCTCTATTCCTATTCGTCACCGTTGTTTCACTCCATTCTGTGTACCTTTCGATCCAACCTCTATTATAAATAAAACATAATTGTACTCAACCATCAGAGACAAAGCAATGGCCACTAAAGAGGTAGTAATTAGCATAATCACCTTTTTTTTGTTGTTGTAATTTCTGAGGTGAAGCGATTTATGATTGTTTTTTTAAAATGTGCAGATGGATGTGAAAGTTGAGAATCAGAACAAAGAATTAAAGCGTTTAGGGTTTGTAAAGATTGCTGCAATTCATACTTATGTGTTTGTTTCATATTTATATGAATCTGCTAAGAAGAACTCAGGGTCTTTGAGATCTGCTGTTGAAACTGTCGAGGGATCTGTAACCACTGTTATTGGTCCTGTTTACAACAAATTCAAGGGTGTCCCTGATGATGTCCTTGTTTTTGTTGACAACAAGGTAGTAATTGTCTCTTTTTGCCTCTTGATTAATTAATTGATTAATAATTTAGATTAAATCAGTGCTTTATTTCATTATTTGTTTGTTTTTGTAAACCTTTCTGATTTCACATGTTTGGTTTCACTTCTAGAGGGTCAAAATTGTTACTAGAGATATAAATTTGATTTTGACATATTTGGTTTTTCTAGCATAGAATTGATTTTGTCAATTTTATCTCAATGTATCAAAACATAAATTATTTTTATCTCTAATTATGTTACATCTTTTAGGGACAGAGGTAGTACTTCACTACTTTTTATGTCTATTTTCTTTAACTCATACCATGATCAATTTCTTAGTGCATGTTTGGAATCAGATTTGATGAAATTGTGGTAACTCAGTGATTTTGTTGTAGCTCAGAAGTTTAGCTTTTTCAAACTCACCATGAATCAAATCGAAACAAACATGCACTTTGAAATCACTGAGTGAGATTGATGAAATCACAGTGACACACTATGTATTGTATTTCTAGGTGATTATTTTCTTACAAAATAGGAAGAAGAAAAAATATTCAAGCTAGTACTTTAGTGAAATGAATAGCTTTGATTTGAAATCAATAAATTCTTTCAGTTACCAAAACTATATAACAAGAGTTCTCTGTTTTTTATCATTACATTTTTTATGGCCATGAAATGAAGTTTGAGTTTTTTGCTAAAGTAGCCCTTAAGTGTGTATGTGGCAGTGAATTTGATTTTCTATATAAATGATTAGCAAAAATGTTCAGTCTAAACTAACTTTGATATAATTTATTGTATTTTTTTTACTTATTTTGTATTATTTAAAGGTGAAATCAAGTTAAACATACTAATCTGTATTCTTTCATTTCCATGATAATGTTTGAATGAATTGGGGCGTGGCCTAATTTATTAGTCAATTTGTGGTTAAACTAACTAACTAACTAAGCATATATGATTTGAGAAGGTTGATGAAGGTATTCACAAGTTCAATGATCATGCTCCTCATATTGCTAAGCAGCTCGCCGATCGAACCAAAAGTTTGATTCAGAAAGTATCATATGAGGCAGGGAAAGTTGTGAGTGTCGGTCGATCTGCAGGACCTAGAGCAGCTGTAGATTATGTTGTTACAGAGTCTAAGAATTTGCTGCTAATCAATTCAGTGAAGCTCTGGACTGTACTCAACCAATTTCAATCATTCCATGCAGTGGCAGAGATGGCAATTCCCACTGCTGCTAAATGGTCTGAGAAATACAACCATGCAATCAAGGCCATGACTGAAAAGGGTTATAGTTTTGTTGGTTATTTACCTTTGATTCCTATTAATGATATATCCAAGGCATTTAGGCAGGGAGAAGTTAAGGAAAAGAAATCAGAATAATCTTATTTTGATTGGGTTATACACTTTTACAAAATTTGCTTCTGAGTGACTTTGTTTTCTGAGTTGAGACAATTTCGACCTAGTTGTGGCTATCAATGTTTGAAGTTAATTAGTAAGATAATTGTAATTAATCCAAGTATGTAGAAAATAGTGATAATGATCATGTAAATTTGCGATCAATGGTTCTGAAGTTTGCTTAGTGTTATTTATGACAAGTATTGGCTATGTATGAATGAAGTTTCTTTTCTTTTTTTTTTTGGTAGTAAAAAATCTTGCCTGGAAAAATTCATTGACTTATCTTTGGCTTTTTCAATGTATATATTTGGTTGTAATTCTTGTTGTTGCTGTGGTTAGGTTATTAGTAAATTGTCTTTTATGGAGTTTTAGAATGATATACTAATACTAGAACACACTTCTTAAAATCTCCTTTTGTTTATGTTGGTTTTATTGATGAGTGACCCTAATTAAACCTTGAAGTACAACATCAACATCATCATGGAGGTAGTTTAACTTGGAATCTTGGATGATTGGTCACTCCAAGAAAGAGCAGCTATATTGAAGAGTTTGGATAACCACCTCTGTTTTGTTTTATATTAAGCTAATGAACCAAACAACATAACTTTTTTTATGGGACCACTTTGTTTCATTTATATACAGTATTTTTGCTTAGGGATCTACTTGGTATTTGCAAACTATAAACTAGTTTAAGAATATTGAGTTGGAAAATGCTAAATATGCCTTTGGGACATTAATTAATGAAGCTAAGTATAGTAAAAGAGTTTTAGAATTTGTATAATCAACTTTTTAATAATGTAAAGAGTGATCTTCTCACAATTTTTTTTGTTTCCTGGGGGAACTGGTGCTTATCTTATATGCCCCATTAATATTGTCATTGTTGTCTAAAGGCCCGTTTGGATTAGTTTATTTTTGAACTTATACAAATAGCTTATGCAGTATAAATTTTGTTTTATGCTAATTTATAAGTTCACATTAATGAAAATTGTATTTTTATAGGTATTTTATCATAAATTACTTTGATAAATTTATAATAATACATAAAAATTGCATAAGCCGTTTGCATAAGCTCAAAAATAAGTTAATTCAAACGGATCCTAAGTGTTTAACCATTGTGACTTGTGTAGCATAAGGACATGATTCCAACAGCAAAACAATAGTTTAAGGATACAATTATAAACTATTTTAGCCACTTTTTTTATTATTTAAAGAATCTATTTAAAAATCTTCAAATACTTTAGAAACCTACAGAGTAAATATATGCATAAATTAAATCCAAAAGAGTTCTACAATCTATAATATAAATGAGACACACTAGTCTACAATCTTATTTACCATGTCGTCAGGGATATTTTTCATAGTCTATATAGTTTATATATTATACATAAAGTTTGTCTTTGTTGTCCAAATATTTCTTGGACTTACTTAGATAAATGTTGAATAATTTTATGACGTGTAAATTGTAATATACAAACTCATGACTTGAATTTTAGAATAGGATAAACTAGAAACTTATTTAAGCAAATTCTCAAGCCCCCATTAGAAACATCTATTGGATGGTGCTGTAATTATAGAAAGCTCAAGCTAAAAAGTTAAAAATAAATTGATAGATGGTATTTTTTGTTGTGATAAAATTATAGATGATAGTTGTCATTTTATTGTTTTTTTCATTCACACAAATATTAGTGGTTAAATCGTTAGGTAGTGGAAAAAATTGTTAGAAGCAGGTCGACATTTGAACCTCTTTTTTAAACTTCTTCGTCGTCTTAACCTAGACCACTAAGTTGCATTCATAGATTTTATTGTCACTTTATTTAAGTCTTTGCTTATCTTTTGCAATCAGATATTTTGGGGGGAAAAAAGAGTGAACAAAAGAAAACAAGTGGAAGGAAAATGAAAATGGGAACTTTTTCCACCCTTATATATTTTTTCACCTCGAAAAAATTTGGTAAATGTAAACCAAATTTTTTGTTAGTGTAAAATTTTACTCAAATTTGCACTAAAAAAGTTCGATTTACGTTTACCGAACTATTTTTGTCTTCAAGGGAGTGAAAAAGATACATGGAGGGTGGGATGAGAAATCTTTGAAAATGATTTGACAAATATTTGAATTCTGATAGTGGGCCTGGACCAACCATTCACTGATATATTTTGCACATAAATGCAACTGAATATTAATAAGGTCCTTTCGTTTTGCCACCCTATGGGTTACTCGCGCGCCCTATAAAATGACCAAAATACTCTTCCGTGACTTAAGTTACGGGTGTAGGAAAAATCGGTAATTTTAAAAAATAACATTCGTGACTTAAGTCACGGATGTTATAATTATAGGATATTTTTGGAGGGTATCCGTAACATAAGTCATGGACAGAGGCATTTTTGCCATTTTATAGGGTGCATCCCAAAAACTATAGGATGACAAAAATAATAATCTTAATAAGAACCTGGCTCAAAGAATAGGTGCGCTCCCATTCCACCACCTTTTACCTTCAGTTCAATTTTTCCTCTCTTCGACAAGACAATCTTGAATTGTCAATATCATAAATACCTAAAAGATATTCCTATATTCTTATTAATTTTTTTTTCTTCAATCTTTTGACCTCAAGCACTGCATGTGAAAATATACGCATGCATGTCTTATAACAAATCAAACCAATTCGGTTTGTTTTAATTTCGGACCAAACAAATGACGGATAGATTAAGTTTGTTGTTACGGGTTGGATCGAGACATTGTTACATTTTTTTTTTTTTGAGCAGCAAACAAAGAGTATATTCAATATATAAAAGTGAGAGAGATTTACAAAAAAGAGCAAGAGTACAAGTAGTACTAGACCCACTCATAGAATAAGTACAAAGAGTACTCAACTCAAACCCACCCAACAACCCATAAAAAAGATCTTAGGCTAAAAAATACACCTAAGACCCACAAGCAACAACAAATAGTGCAACTAATGTCTGATACACAAGACAATAGAGGGAAGAAGAACTGAATGATAAACAAATGGAATGAGAAGGAGTTGCTATGTTCCAAATCATCCATGATTGTTCCAGTCTCTATGGATTTGAGATGAAGTGAGAAAGTGTGAAGAGACGGCGGGAGAAGAGCTTTGAGTGTGTAATCGCAAACGGAAAGTATTAAACAGGGAATTTTGATTTACTAATGCGGGGGGTTTCGGGCACTGTCGGTCCAATTTCCTCTACCTGGATTCGCCCATAACAACCCCCCGTTCAAACCAAATTTTTAACCCGCTGACCCGTGGCCCATTATAAACCGCCCAAATCTCTATATTTTTTGCAAGTTTTTTTGGGTCGGGACGGGTTTCGATTTTTTTGTCCAGCCTTATGCATGACGTTGCCTATCAACTTTAATGTTACTCGGTATTATTCTATTATTGTTAAGTGTTTGTCTTAATTTTTTTAAGTATTATATATATATATATATATTATTAGTTATCTAAATGTATAAAATCAATTCTATATGTGTCTAAAAAAATCTATTATATAAATATAAATGTATAAAATCAAATATATAAATTTAAAATTACTTTTGAAGTGTTATTTAAAAATATATTTTGAAGTGGTATATATATAATCGAGTCAGCTCATGAACTAAATGAGTCAAACTATATATAACTCAGATTAAGCTCATTTAATAATGTATTAATGATTGTAGAGACTCGCATCCAACTATATGCCTCAATTAATGATTGATTTTCCACAAATACTAATCTGAAATCCGACCGACATCTGTCTGAATGTTTTCATGTCTGTTGGAGTTCAAGAAATACGTCTATAAAAAAAACTATCAAACAATTTTTTAGAGGCAAACATAAATCGAGAATTGCATAAGCACGCATAATTTTTGTTGAAATGCCATAAACCATGTACCAATATCTCATGGTTTTTCTCCAGCAAAGCAATCATACGTACGTACAGTATATTAAAGAATGGAACATCAATCAAGTTGAAATGCCATAAACTTCTAACTAATTTTTTCTAACAAAAAATTAATCTTCTTTCACAAAACCTATACTACAGTTGATAGAACATACCCCTAACAAATTGTCTAATTAGAATTTTATTCCACAATTGTCATGATATATATGTTTCATTCCACAAGATCCATTTTCATTTATTCATTCACTAGAAAGAAACATGATCATTAATATTATTTTTATTTTAAAGATATTGTTGTTAAAATTTGAAAACAAACCCACTTCTCTAATATATTTGTTTTCTTTTAATCCAAACACTTCAACTATAACTTTATTTCTTACATCTTTCACTCTTCACGGTTCTTCTCATAACCGAACATAACCTAAATGTTTATGCAAGGGGGGCACTTGATGAAGTATCATTTGCAATCTCGTTGCCTTTCTTTTGCTCCTCCTTGTCTTTTTTTGCTCCTGCGTCATACGAGGCATGTTAGGGCGAAAACTGAATACTACAATCTGATAGATAAAACAAAAAGAGGAAAATGTTCACGCAAAAGTTTCTCATTTAATTGATATCAATTACAACTGAAAAGAAAAACTTTTGCGTGAACATTTTCCTCTTTTTGTTTTATCTATCAGATTGTAGTATTCAGTTTTCGTCCTAACATGCCTCGTATGCCGCAAGAGCAAAAAAAAGACAAGGAGGAGCAAAAGAAAGGCAACACATTAAAATAGGCGGTTAATAGGCTTGAAAAATAATGGTTTACAACCTTTTTAAAAAAAACTAAATAGGCATCTGAAAAAGTCTTAGCCTACTCTATTTATATAAATAGGTTGGTCCGACCTTAGTCTACATAGGCTAGGTTGTAATGCCCTGTTAAACTTTTATGTAATAGGTTAGAGACTTGGTTATATGGATTCTTTAAAGTTGGATTTTACTACATGTATTACATTAAGATAAAATTTTAGAATATTTTTGTCTTTACAACATACATAAATACACTTTACACGTGCAACATTTTCTCTAACTAACAAACGTTTGCCTAAACAAAGAAGATTTTAGGAAACCCAAATTCAAAACTTTGGACTTGGTATACTATTTTGTAATTTCTTTGATCAATATTTGCTTATATAAAAAATTATTTGAATTGTGAAATGCATATTGTCCCCCTTGAGAAAGATTTATGCATGTCTCAAATTTGTAAAAACTTCATTTTCAAAATAAAGTTTATTCCCATCTACAAAACATTCTTTTACATAGAACAATAATATCTCAATAATAAAAAAAATTACAATTAAAAAATATCTAATTTGCTAGTTGTGTACGTGTGTGATATCTAAATTAGGGAAAAAGGAGATAAAAATCAAAGAGACAATATATTAAAAATCCTTTATATACAAACATAAAATAATAAACATTAATAAATCAATAAAAAAACTAATAAACATTATAACATCATCTAAAATAGCATTACAATCAAAAACCCTTATAAATGAGGATTCTAAAATAAGACTAAAAATCACTGTAGATTGCTCTCCTTTCTCTAAAATTTACGGGAGAGTGCACAAGGATGCACCACATAAGCATATTTTTACATTTGTTTCAAAAAAGTTTTTTATAGGGGATGTCCCACTTAAAAACCTATTACTACTTTAATAGCATCTATGGTTTTGTCCTTTTCAATTTTTTGACCGTTATGCTTTCTTTCTCTCGTGCTCACAAGGTTTAAACGTATGGCTTTTGTAAAAAAGCTGAAACTCAGACATTGCAAATTTTTTAGAAGATAAAAATCCAGACATCAAAAAAAAAAAACTCAACATTTTCAATTTTTTTACACAACAAATAAATTAAAATAGAAAAAAAAAACTCAGTCCAACATTGCAGAATTCATCGAGATTCAAAATAAAACAAAAAGATTTTACTGAGATTCAAAATTAAACAAGACAGATCAAAAGAAAAAGGAGAAGAAATAAAAAAAAAACTGTTTACGAAGATTAAACAAACAAACATATTTAAACCATTGTGATTTTTTCTACTTCTTTTGATGTCTTTGATGTTGTTGTTGTTGTTACACTTAAAAAAAAAATGGAGAAGACGAAATCCCAGTATTTTCGGCACGGTTTCAAAATTTTCCTACTTGGCGGTTGAAAAATATGCTTGCTTCACATAGATTAAAAAGAAAACAATATAGAACTGTGTAGAAAAAGAGATGGTGCTATGAACTTTGTAGAGTGTTGAATGAGAGAAAAAAATGGTGGCTTTATTTTTGGTGTGTGATGGTTGGAAGTGGTTGAAAATAGAGAGAGAGAGAGAGAGAGAGAGAGAGAGAGAGAGAGAGAGAGAGAGAGAGAGAGAGAGAGAGAGAGAGAGAGAGAGAGAGAGAGAGAGAGAGAGAGAGAGAGAGAGAGAGAGAGAGAGAGAGAGAGAGAGAGAGAGAGAGAGAGAGAGAGAGAGAGAGAGAGGAGGAGGAGGAGGAGGAGGAGGAGGAGGAGGAGGAGGAGGATGGGTTGGGTGGGGTTTGGGGAGTGATGCGGCTAGGGTTAGATATGGGGAGATTAATGTTAGTTTTTAATGTTTATGGGTTGGGCCATTAAGCCCAATTTAACATATGTTCTTTTTTTTTTAGATTTTTGTTTCTCTTCATGCAAAAGGATTTTATATGTATAATATTTTTTTAGACAAAAAATTATATATAGAAGTGATGAAATATTCTATTCAAATATGGGATAAAAATTTAATGCGGGATAAATTATGGAGTAATCGATAAGATTTTTAAAATAAGGGTTAATAGGTTTTTACCCCTGCAAAGTAGGCGAGTTTTGCGTTACCCCCTGTAATATTTTTTCTTGAGATTACCCCCTGCAAAATTTATTTTTTTATTTACCCCTTTTTTGCTGACGTGGCAGGCAAAAGTCAACTGCCACATCAACAAAGTTCACTGCCACGTCAGCAAAAAACTTGACTTTTTGCCTGCCACGTCAACAAAAAGGGGGTAAATCAAAAAAATAAATTTTGCAGAGGGGTAATCTCAAGAAAAAATATTCCAGGGGGTAACGCAAGACTCGCCTACTTTGGAGGGGGGTAAAAGCCTATTAACCCTTAAAATAATTATCATATAAACTAAATAAATTATATGCGGAACAGAATAAGTTAGGCATTCAAATACGGGGAAAATTTTTATAATGTACTAATGAATCATATATGAGACAAAATATGATATTAATTCAAATAGTGAAAGAACTAATTATAATGTACAAAATGTACTAAGTAAATCATACACATGTGACTACGGTCTGGCAAGTGCACCAGTCTGTCGTCGAGTAATAATTCACACTCTAGGTGTCTAGAATGAGTTCGTATCCACAGGGATCGTGCCGCAGCTTTACTAGCGTTATTTAAGTTTGTGATAGTTTGCATTCGCTTTGGTTTTTGAAAAGGTTTTTATAAAATAAGCGTAATGCTTTGCAGAAATATAAATGCAGAATGTATAAATATAGATTCAAGAAATATAGAGGCTAGGTATGGTGGTTGGACTCCCTCCCTTCTTCATATTTGGCATGACCGGTGTATAACATAGTTACTTAGATTATGTTCGGCGGTGAATTATCCTTGTTGTAGTAATACCTTACTATTACACCATGTCTATTAAAGTTTCCCTACATTAACAACTAAGGTACCTACGAGAGCCTAACCTCGATGTGTCACATACCTTAATTACTAAGTGAGTTGTTTATAAACATGCATTATAACCTTCACCAATTAACCTCTAGGTCCTAGTATCGGGTTGTTCATCTTCTAAGTGCTCAGATCACACCTAGTGCGTGATTCCTCCTCTAACCGCTCAGTTCACGACTAGTTCAGGATGTTACCGTCTCTATACACCTAGCATTATTTACTACGAGTTCCGGACTAATACCGAGTCAAAACCTGATATCAATTCTATGGGCGCTCCCGCTTATCCGGCCAGATTACGAGAATACGTTATTAAAGTGCACGAAAGTAAATAACAAACAGAATTACTAAATATCATTTATTATAACTTAGACTCAATCACAGACTCCAAATATTCATAGGGAAGTTCATCTTCTCCACCACAACCTAAGGCATAAATTATAAAGACTACATATTTAAATTATAAGAATTATAATCTAAATACAAAAGCCTAAAGAAATCATACCTTGCTGAGTTAGTTTTCCCGTAAGGGGAGAAAACTATGCCCAATAGAGCTCCTCTGAACCTCTCCTTATAGTAGAGAGTGTTCTACTATTTCTGAATGAATAAAACAATGAATGGGAGGCTCTATTTATAGTTTTCGTAATGGGCCTCAGTAAGGCATCGCAGCACAATAAGACCATCATACTGCGATGTGAAGATTCAGTTCAAAATTATAACTGATCCTGTGCATTTCATCAGCTTGGGCGCCAAGTAACATCATCGTACTGCGTTGTATGGCATCGTACTGCGATGGAAGATTTTCTCAAGATTTATTTCTTCTGATTGCTTGGCGTGCAAGGAGCTTTCATCGTGGCACGATAGCACACATCGTGCTGCGATGGAATGCTGTATTTCTTCACTTTTTGGGCTTTTTCTTGTCTTTTTGCATCTTGGACTTTGTCTTGATGCTTTTTCTTGCTTTTGTAGGTTTTCCTTCGTATTTGGGCCTGTCTTGGTCATTTTACTACTAATAATAATACTAAAAATGACGTAGAAATTCCTGTCATCAACATGAAAGAATTAATTATCATGTACTAAATTAATTATGATGAACTAAATAGTGATAAGAATACCAAAATAATCATAATGAAGTTCTGATTGATAATTTATTTAAAAAATAAAATAAAATATGTAGAAATAATCATACGTGAGACAAGTTCCAAGTAATAATTTTTTTTAAAAAAAAAAACTATTTTACGTGACATAGTTTTAACTAATATAAATTTTCAAATAACCAACATATACATGACAAATTGTCATTGATAGAAATTTTTAAACAATTACTATTAAATAAGAGAAGTTCTAAGATGGGGGGAAGAGGCGTTGAGATTAGAGAGAGATGTGGTGGAATGAGAATGTAAATAATTTATAATGGTATGTTATTTTTTGCTAAATAGCTCAAACATCAGGAAAAAATAAAATAAGATAGAAGCTCAGACAAAATGTAAAAACTCCAAAAAAAAAAAAGCGGGGTGGGGGTGGACAAGGACAAATAGTGGAATTAAGCGCTTGCATACTCCGTAACGATCATAAAAAGGGTTAAACCAAAAAGTCATTGAATTTGTGGGATAAAACGGACATATATAATAGATAGTAGAAAAAAAATGAAGATCATAGTTAATCTTTGAGAATTGAACACGTTTAGGGATAAACTTTCGTCTTCTCAAATCTGGGAAAGAAGGTTTCACGCCTAGCAAATAATAATGCGGATGTACTATTTCACTTTCTTTTTTAGGTTTAAAATATTTTAGGTTTTTTGGGTTATTGGGCCGGTTAGTACCAACACATAATTGTTTACTTTCACACATACTTAATTACTACCAAAGCCAACATAAAAATAACATAAAATGTAGTATTTTTTACGCAATAAAAAGCGGTGTTTGTCTAAGTGAGATTGGACCTAAAATGCACTTAAATAAAAAGAAATAGACATGTGTGGTTGGGGGATCGATTCCTAACTCATGTATTGAAAAAAATTGGTTGGGTGAGAGAATCCATCTTGTGTATCTCATAGGTTCTCCGACGGAGATTAGTTATCGATAATAATGGAGAAACTTAGTACCAATATCATAAACTTTATAAACTATAGACACGGTAAGACTCTATTTCATATACATGCCTTTTGTCTGTTCGATTCTGTCATCAAGAAAAATAACACTTTCATTCTTTCCATACATATTATTCCATTTGTTCCATGTGAAGGATTCATACACCAAATATCTCACACTTACAAATTCATACACTTAAAAACTTCGTATCAATATCATAATACCTTTTTAGTTTCTGCAAAATAAAATAAAAACATCTTCCTATCTTTGATAAAAATAAATCGGGAGAATTTAAAAATTATGAGACAAATATTTGCAACTATCTTTTAGTCATTTCCTTAATAAAGCGGAAACTTCCAATTTTTCTTAAAAGTATTTATGGGTAATAACATGCGCTTTATTTTTGGGATTATAACTTTTTGTGATAAAGAAGATATGAGTACATTTTTTTTTGGGAAATTTTTTCTACTTTTTGGTCTCTAAATAAGACATGTTAAAACTTTGATTAGTACACCATATTTAATTTATGAGATTTACATTGTGTTTGTTTTAAGAGAAAGAGGAAGGAAAGAAACTGAAGGGATGTAAAGAGGATGGAAGGATAGAGTTTCCTTCGTTTGGAACAACAAAAAAAGGTGAAGGAAAGAAACCAGCACCTGGGACCCACACAAAAAACCTTTCCTCCCAAATGTCAAATAAACATTTTCTCTTATACCAAAACAACTAAACATTCTTTTCTTCCATTTTCTCTTATACCAAACAACTAAAAGAATGCTCTAACTTTCCACTATCTTTATTTTCTTATACTTTCTTTCCTTCTACATTCATTTCCAAACCAAACACACCCTTATATTGATATTTTGTTTCATATCTTCTTCATTCTCATCACACTTCTGATAAAAAAAAAATCACACTTCTTATTTTTCTCTTATCAAATAAAAAATGATTGATTGTAAATAAAAAAAAAAAATCATTGATTGCTATCATTGACCTCATTTTTTTAAAAGACATAAACATAACCATTTTTTTTAACGAAACCGTGCATTGCACGAGTTAAGGTCACTAGTATATGTACAATACATTAAAAAATAGCCATTTAAATTTTGTTCATTTGAAGGAACAAATTTATTAGCATAAATAAATATTCAACTTAAAATCTCAAAATATCTTTACATAGGCCACTCTAACAAAATTTAGAATTTTATTCATGTTTCAAAAATTCAAAAATATGAATAAATATCATACCTCTTGACATCTTCTTCAACATATAAATGCAATACTGAAATGAACGGTTTCATCATTGTTGGCACCAACACAAGTTCTACATTCTACAAAAGATATAGAATTTATAGTTAGTTAATTTTTCGTCCAACTTGAGCTTACATGATATCATCTTCAAGTCATCTTATATAAAAGATGAGATACAACAAATAATTGTCACAGCCATAAATGTAAGTCACTTAAGCACAAATACATAAAAAAGTTATTTAATTATTTTAGTAATTAAAAATAAAACAAAAACCATTCTTTTATTTTTACATTTTACTATTTATGTGAGTCTGCTTTTTTGGTTAATTGAATGATTGATATATCCCATTTATATTATAGACCAAATACTGTTATTCATTCAACCAACCTAAAAAACAAATTTTTTCATATAATAAAGACTGAAGAGAGTATATACTTTTTCATATGTTACACACACACACACACAAGATAGAGATTAGATGTACATACCTTTATATCCAAACAACTTTCACGAAATATTGAAGGACAACTATCATAATAAATTATTTCCCATGTATCATCATGTAGTTTGTTTTCAGACTCACTCTTACTCTCGGATAACATATCCGTTTTTAAAAGAATAAGGTGAAAAATCATAAAAATTAGTGTGAAATGGTGAAAACCAATAAAACCGGTGAACCAAGCCCCCCAGAAATTATAACGCCCCAACTAACAAGTTCCACAGCCACCACCCACAATGTGTTGTGTCTTCCTTCTCTCAATTATTTTTTGGGATACATTCCTTCTTTCAATTTTATCATGGATCCTTTGCTCCATGATAAAATTGAAAGAAGGAATGTATCCCAAAAAATAATTGAGAGAAGGAAGACACAACACATTGTGGGTGGTGGCTGTGGAACTTGTTAGTTGGGGCGTTATAATTTCTGGGGGGCTTGGTTCACCGGTTTTATTGGTTTTCACCATTTGACACTAATTTTTATGATTTTTCACCTTGTTCTTTTAAAAACGGCTATGTTATCCGAGAGTAAGAGTGAGTCTGAAAACAAACTACATGATGATACATGGGAAATAATTTATTATGATAGTTGTCCTTCAATATTTCGTGAAAGTTGTTTGGATATAAAGGTATGTACATCTAATCTCTATCTTGTGTGTGTGTGTGTAACATATGAAAAAGTATATACTCTCTTCAGTCTTTATTATATAAAAAAATTTGTTTTTTAGGTTGGTTGAATGAATAACAGTATTTGGTCTATAATATAAATGGGATATATCAATCATTCAATTAACCAAAAAAGCAGACTCGCATAAATAGTAAAATGTAAAAATAAAAGAATGGTTTTTGTTTTATTTTTAATTACTAAAATAATTAAATAATTTTTTTATGTATTTGTGCTTAAGTGATTTACATTTATGGTTGTGACAATTATTTGTTGTATCTCATCTTTTATATAAGAAGACTTGAAGATGATATCATGTATGCTCAAGTTGGACGAAAAATTAACTAACTATAAATTCTATATCTTCTGTAGAATGTAGAACTTGTGTTGGTGCCAACAATGATGAAACCGTTCATTTCAGTATTGCATTTATATGTTGAAGAAGATGTCAAGAAGTATGATATTTATTCATATTTTTGAATTTTTGAAACTTGAATAAAATTCTAAATTTTGTTAGAGTGGCCTATGTAAAGATATTTTGAGATTTTAAGTTGAATATTTATTTATGCTAATAAATTTGTTCCTTCAAATGAATAAAATTTAAATGGCTATTTTTTAATGTATTGTACATATATTGTAATGCTATTTTAGATGATGTTTTAATGTTTATTAGTTTTTTTATTGATTTAATGTTTATTATTTTATGTTTGTATATAAAGGATTTTTAATATATTGTCTCTTTGATTTTTTTCTCCTTTTTCCCTAATTTAGATATCACACACGTACACAACTAGCAAATTAGATATTTTTTAATTGTAATTTTTTTTATTATTGAGATATTATTGTTCTATGTAAAAGAATGTTTTTTAGATGGGAATAAACTTTATTTTGAAAATGAAGTTTTTACAAATTTGAGACATGCATAAATCTTTCTCAAGGGGGACAATATGCATTTCACAATTCAAATAATTTTTTATATAAGCAAATATTGATCAAAGAAATTACAAAATAGTATACCAAGTCCAAAGTTTTGAATTTGGGTTTCCTAAAATCTTCTTTGTTTAGGCAAAAGTTTGTTAGTTAGAGAAAATGTTGCACGTGTAAAGTGTATTTATGTATGTTGTAAAGACAAAAATATTCTAAAATTCTATCTTAATGTAATACATGTAGTAAAATCCAACTTTAAAGAATCCATATAACCAAGTCTCTAACCTATTACATAAAAGTTTAACAGGGCATTACAACCTAGCCTATGTAGAATAAGGTCGGATCAACCTATTTATATAAATAGAGTAGGCTAAGACTTTTTCAGATGCCTATTTAGTTTTTTTTAAAAGGTTGTAAACCATTATTTTTCAAGCCTATTAACCGCCTAGTTTAACCGGTTATGCATGTTTGAGAAGAGCAATGGCATATGCCACCAGGTTTTTAGGGGCAACAATTTTTTTTACTATATATATAAATAATTGAAATCTAACTTTTTGTCATGATTTTATTGTAGTTTTGATTTAGGCACCAAATTCATTTTTCCGACAGGACACTCAAAATCTCATGAACGGCCTTTCTAAATAAAGAACTAATTAAAAGAGACATGTAACTAATCTGTCAAATGATCTCCACTTTTTAAAGGATCTAAATCATCATCAAAATCATAAGCTATAATTTGATGATAATTTAGATCCTTTAAAAATGGAGATCATTGACAGGTTAGTTAGATGTTTCTTTTAATTAGTTCTTTATCAAAGCTTACTTTTTTTATTTTAGTTTAATTAAGTGTATACTATAAAAATAAATATTAATTATATAATTTTTTGAATTCAAAAAAAAATTTGTGTCCCTAAAAACCTGATACCCTGTGGCATCGCTCTTCCCAAACATGAATAATAAAAATTTCCAAAAGAAAGGTAACAATGAGAATCGAGAATAGAGGTAACTCACCATAATAGAAAAGGAACCTTCAAGATCCCCGGAGACGAAATCACGTTTGAGAATCTTTTAATTTGATGAGAGGTGGAGAATGAGAATCGAAGTTTGAAAAGCTAGGGTTTGAGAATCCCGTTTACTGATCAGAAATTTGGACGATTTTGAAAAACTCGATTATGGATCCGATGAATCGGGTTTGGTGGTAAGAGGAATGAGAGTTGGGTTTGAGAATCACGATTATGGGTCTAGGAACGGGTTTGATAATCACAGAATCACATGATGTTTATCAGGAACGCGGAACCTTGTTACTAGAATCACATATGTTTTTTGTGGTTTTGAGAAATTAGGGGTTGAATCGTGTTTACTAATCAGAAATTTGGAAGGTTTTGAAAAATTCGATTATGGATCTGATGATTAAGGATTGGTGGTAAGAGGAATGAGAGTTAGGTTTGAGAATCACGATTATGGGTCTAGGAACGGGTTTGATAATCATAAAATCACATGTGTTTATCAGGAACGCGTAACCTTGTTCGCTAGAATCACATGCGTTTTTTGTGGTTTTGAGAGATTAGAGTTTTTCTTTGTGACTGGGGGAAAAGGAGTGGGAAGAGAATGTGTTAGAGAGCTACTAGTAATCTAATGAAAGCATAAAGAAAAGTAAAGAGAAAACAGTTAAACTAATGAAAATAAAAATTTCATTTTTTATGATTTGCTAAGTGTCACCAACACTCTACATATAGTACTCTTTAGTGGATAATTTTACCTACAAGGCCCAAATGATTGAAAGCCCAACTAAATAATAATTTAAATAAAACATAACTAATATAAATTCTAAACTAATTTTAATTTTTAGATTATTTATTTAAATTCCCCCTCTACCAGAATGGGAAGAGTTTTTGTGAGTATGAGAAAGAAAAAAGTGGAAAGCAAAGATCAATTTTAATTAATAATAACAAATTCAATTAAGTTTTATTATTTATTTAAGTAACGTTGAAAAATTGATTTTAATGAATAAAATGAAAACGTACTTATTCTACTAGACGCTTACCCGTGCGATGCACGGGTCTTATGCGTTGTTTTATACTATAACGTCAAAAAATTATTTTTATAGGTATTAAATTTAAAATTGAAACAATAAGTATTATCAAAATAATAGTAACAATAGAAGATTTCAAATATGTCTTTATACATTTAAAAAAACTTATTTCTACACCACATTTGAAGTTACATTGGTATCTTCTTCATTAACATTGATTAGCAATATCTTTAACACATCCTTTAAAATAACTCTGGAAATGATAACATATAATTGACCATGGAAAAAAGTTGATGTTGAAATATAAGTTTTTTTGTATTATAAATTTCATTGGAGGATTCTGAGTTGGATAAACTATTTCATTATTGAATCTGTCATTTATATTAATTTGAAACATATTGGAGCAAAGATAAACCAACTTAACTCATACTCAAAATTGAATATGATAAAAATCGTGCACAACATACCAACCATTATTAGTAAATATTATTTTATCTATTTTTTCACTAACACTTCAAATTGGTTTTAATTTGAATCAAGCAAAAGAATGTGACGATGAATTTGCGTACCAAAATCATCAGTAAGTAGTCTTGACAATCGACCAACTCCCTATATACATAAAGATTGGACAAAAAATTATCTGCAAAAACATTAACTATTTTGTACAAAAATAATAAAATACACAAAAAAATCAAAATGAATAGTAATTGAAAGAAGCAACAACAACAACAACAACAACAACAACAACAACAACAATAATAATAATAATAATAATAATAATAATAATAATAATAATAATAATAATAATAATAATAATAATAATAACAACAACAACAACGACAACAACAACAACAACAATTAGTACCACACATTAAATGAATGTAAGTGGGTGATGTGGCTAAATGAAGGGTTTTTATTGTTTAAGTGGATTAGGGTCCAGATAGACAATTGAACAACTATCTAGGATTTATTATATATATATATATATAATTATTTAAATGTATAAAATCAATTCTATATCTGTCTAAAAAAACCAATTATATAAATATAAATGTATAAAATAAAATATATAAATTTAAAATTATTTTTGAAGTGTTATATAATCGAGTTAGCAGCTCATGAATCAAACGAGCCGAACTATATATAACTCAAGTTCAGCTCATTTAATTAACGAACTTAATATTTATCTCAAGTTCGGCTCATTTGGTTCATAGAACAAATAATAGTGAAAAATAAGATATTACTGTGAGTCATGTGATAAGAATAAACATCACATATAAATAAAATTTATTCACATGTAAATGTGATTTGAATATTAGGACGACGTCTTCACGAGGCAGAGGGTAAAATCATGTACATGTCCATCCCCAAATCTCCCTCGGGGAGATTTTCTCCCCATCCTCGCAACGAAACATTCCTGCCTTCAAGCCCCCAGATAAGGAAATCCCTACATGGATCTCTGCTTATAGGTACAAATTTGCATCCTTAGCTGAAACTTATACTATATGTTAAATTACACTTTTGGCCCTAAGTTTATCAATTTGATGATTTTGGCCGACCCAATTTAAAAAATAGCATTTTTACCCCTTAACTTTATCCCTAATTGCAAAAGAGAGACCCCCATGATTTTGATCCTGTCAATGTTTACGTTGGAAAGTCTTTTTAAGTATGAGGTGCAAGCTATCGTTATGAATACAAATAGACATTATATAAATTAAAAAATAATAATCATATCAACATGTAATTAATGTTTGAAATTCCGGTAGCAAGTCATAGATGTGCAGCGTGATGTGGAGCACGTTAGGGTTATGATATACGATGTGGTGCCTAATGTGCTAACATCATAGACATGCAATAACTTGATGAACAAGGAAAATAAAGTGCAGAAGATAAACAACACAATGAGTTTGTTAACCCAGTTCAGTGCAACTCGCAACCTACTCTGGGGGATACCAATCCAGGAATGAATCCACTATGATAGTTCCAATTCTAAGTTAAACAATCTCAGTTTACAACTTATCACTTAGACACTACCCGTGCTAATTCTACCTAGGTCCTCCCTAGATATGACAACCTCTGGTCACTTCCTATAACTACCTTACAACACCGTAAGGATTTAAATAACAAACTCAATGATGGAGACGCACTCCTAACCTAAAGAACCAACTCGTGCTTCAAAGCTTTGAGTGATTCAAAACAACTCTTTGCTTAAAAGCTTAAGAGTGACAACAACTCTGTGCTTAAAAGCTTAAGAGCTAAATACAACCCTTAGTTCAAGTCTCAATGGAAACAAGAAACAAAAGGGACAAAGACTGAAAATCCTAATGACTAGAAATATTGATTTCGATTTCAGTGAATAAAACTTGTCTTCAATCTTCCTTTATATAGAACGAGCTTCATGGGCTTGGATCCTTGATTTGATAGCTGGCCATCGTGATCTTCAAGAAACAAACTCAAACTTTTGAAAAGATTTATTTGTTTTAAATCTTTTTAATTCTTCTAGTTAAACTGGCCTTCTTTTAAATCTTTCTGAATCTTTTTCAATCTTTCAGCTCGTTCCTTGGTGCGCAAGCTAGCGTGGATGTGTTTGTTTCAAAACAAATCTTTTTCAAAGATTACACGCAAAATAATGAAAGCGCGTTATTTTAGGGCGTTCAGGTCAGGTCCCATATGTGTGCACATCAGTCACCACATCTGGACCAAAGGCTTATTTTAGCAAATGAAGCCAACACCCTAAAACTAAAACAACCTTGCAGGTTGAAAACACTAACAATCTCCCCCTTTGGCAATTTTTGGCTAAAATAATCTTTGGAGTCAGCCAACTGAACTTTGGAGAGAATCATTAGAACATCTGTAAGACCCAAGATTTCTTGTATAGTTGGTTTAAGGAATATTAGGGTTCGATGTGTTCGTGTGACGAAACATCGTGTAATTATTAGCTTTTGCTGTAATCGAGTCTGTTTCGTGCTCGTGCACTGTAATTGTACAGACTTTTGTCTTGTGATCCTGTTGCTTGAATAAGAAGTTACTTGTGGTTTCAGAATAATAAGTTGTGGATTATTCTTGTTTTTGGAAAAACGAGTAGGATTTTACCCGTCGTTGTAAAATCTTATTGCGTCTGCTTTTGAGTGAGATTTCGGATGGAAGTTTTATATATCTGCGCGAGTTAGGATATATTCTGAGATTAATTTTCTGAGGTATGGAAGAAAATTACAGTCGCGGAAAAAGATTCGGCGATAAGTTTTGGAAATGTGAAACGTTAGACGTTCTTTCCATAGGTTTTCTGTTTTGGTGAGTTTCGTTCGTCGCGGCGTGCGAGAGCTGAACGTGTGAGTGTTTCTATGAAGTATTGAGTTTTATCTCAAGTGGATTTGGTTTGGTTTGATCCAATGGCTAGGGTTTTGTCTTGGCATTTTGTTTTTGATCCAATGGCCATGAGTGAGCAAGAGCTATGGCATAGTAAGGAGGTTTGGTCACTTGGTCACTTAGAAAACATCACATATTTCACTCCTTTCTTTCTCTCTTTCACGTAGACTCCATTACTTTCATTTCCAACCTTCACAAATTTTCATTTCCTCACCATTTCACTCCATTTCAAGCTTTGGAGCTTTGAGGAAAGTTGTAGAGAATCACTTTCTTAAGGTAACCCTCTCTTCTCATCTCTTAGGTTGGTAGACTTATAGAGTTTAAGAGTTTTTGGGTTTATGTTCTCTTGAGGGTTTGTTAGGAAATGTTACTTTACTTGGTTTTTGTTTCATGAATGTTGTTCATGAGAGCTTAGGGAGCATGCTAGGCTTTGTTGTTTTTGTTTTCCATGAGTTGGTGAAAAATCTCATGAGAAAAGTTAGGGTTTTGGTTGGTTTATGTATTGATCAATAACATGTGGTTAGGTTGTAAGGTTTTGAAAAGAAAAGTTGTCTTTGAACCTTTGGGCAAAAGGGAAATGCGTTGTATGGTTTTGTTTTAGAAAATCCGATGAAAAATATTTTGGGGTTTATGAAAATATTTACTAAGTGTTTTTGTGTGGTGTTTTTGAGGTCCAAGAGGTTTAAAAACTCTTGTGACATGTGGTGTTGCTTTTCATTTTGAAAACATGTTTGAAAATGATTACCGGACGGTTGAGACCCGTAATAAAACTTGTGCTTGGATTTGGTTTTGATTTTGGAAATGAAAACCAAATAACTTGCACTCGAAGCAACCAACATAATTTCGGAAATGTAATGCTTTGTTGTGAAAACGGTTGTTGGGAACCAATACTATGCGTATGTGGTGTGTTGCGTGAAAAGTTGTTTTGGGTGAAAATTGAGTAAACCAAGTTTTGCTGTTGCTGTCATGAAGAAAACCAGTTCTGTCCTGGTGTGGTCGCCCAGCGACCAGATGGTAGCTTAGCGACCAGTTGGTCGCCAGCCTTCGCCCTGGGCGTGGAAGTTCTGACTTGCCATCGCCAGGTGGTCGCCCAGCGACCTCTAGCGACCCCTGGGACCCAAAATTTTGTATTCTGATGTCCTAACTTGGTTTTTAACTTTCTAATCCCTTTCTATTAATTTATGGAAGTGGTTGGGATTGGAAACGGGGTTTTTGGGTACCCGGAAGGTACGTAACTTATAACGCAAGAAAACGGCCATTTTGCATTTCAAATTATTTAAGACTTTGGCCTATTGTTTTGGGTCCTAAAAATAGTACAAATAACTCATGGGGGTTGATCAATACGGTAGTTTTTGGTAGAGAATCCGAAAGAGGGATTTTACCTTAGAAAACCTTTGGGTTTTGGGGTTCTAGAGTCCAAATCATTAAGGATTGATTGGTTATGGTTTTGATTGAATACTTTGCTTGTTTTAGGAAGCAAGTAAGTGTTGTGCGATCGTGTGATAGTTGAGTGCTTGACGAGGTAAGGGCTCCACTTTATTTCCGTCTTTTAAAACGGTTACGACATGCTTGTTTTTGCTGTTTATGCATTTGCTGTGTGCTTGGCATGTTTGTACTTATGTATTCTCGTTGATGAGAACGTGGTTATAAATACATGTGCAATTTACATATGATTGAGAAAATGTATGTATGTTGTGATGCTTGTGCATAGGCTTTAGGCTATGTGAATGTTTGCATGAGCATATATGAATGCGTGCGTCTGATGGGACTACGCGAGGATTTTGTCTTGTGTGACTATCCCGTATATGCCGAAGAGAATATATGCCATGCATTTCATAGTTGCGTGCCTAGGTGTATGTCTGTGTGACTTTGCCTACGTACCGGGCGTTTGACTGTGTGGCTTCGCCAAATCCCTCTGGATTTATATTGAGTTGGTGTTTGTCTGTGTGACTTCGCCTGGTGTTTGTCTGTGTGACTTCACCTGCCTTGTGTGGCAATTTTTAGTGCGGGTACGTATATTTCTGTGTGGCTTTGCCTACCCCACGACTCTTCGAGGAGAGGTTAATTTTCCGGAAAATCATGCATGTGACGAACCAGTAATCGGTTGTCACACTCATTGTAGAAGTCTGCATTAGGCTTGGTGTGCATCATATATATAAGCCCGTTGGTGGGAATTGCTTTTGTGTTAAAGAGCTTTCTCTTGTGTATGTGGAAATTTGTTATGTGTACATCTTTCGCACCGGTTATATATATATATACTTGTATTTTGTGGTGACCCTTTCTTTCATTTGCGGGCTCATCCCACCCAGATGATGGGTTAGGTCGTGGTGACGACGGTGGCTGTTCCAGGCCCCAGTGAGCGGTTGGAGCTGTAGCCTAGGATAGTTAGACTATGCGCCGGTGTGTTTTGTGCACCGTGCTTTTTGGTTAGCATAGGATTTCTAACTTGTTTTGGTACTTAGACTTGGATTGTAATTATTCAGGAAATACACTTTGCTTGTCGAAGCACCTTTTGGTAATGAGTTCTTTTGTATATTTGAATGCCGGTTCATTTAAAAACTATTATGCGCACTTTGAGTGTTAGTTGAAAAAAAAAAAAAAAAATATAATGCCCTTTTTGGCTTTTGAAAAACGGGGTGTTACAATTTGGTATCAGAGCACGGCTTTAAATCTTCAAAGGGAAAGTGTATACTTGAGTTGTTAGTCCAGAGTCGGTTAGAACATAGCTAGAGTAGTGTCAGTTCTAGTGGTTGTTCGGTGTCGGGTTATGTGTTAGTAACCGTTGTATGAGATTTCTGTTGAGACTCAGAAATGTTTGGATAAGGAATCTAATCAGAATTGGTATTGTGCAGAATAGAATGCCTCCAAGAAGGGCACCTACAGCACCTATGGCGGATAATGTTGATATAAACCAGATGGCTTATGCCATGCATACGATGGCAGCGGCTGTGACTGCTCAGAGCCACGCTAAGGCGCAGAGGGATCTGGAAAAGCGCGAAAGGGAAATACTTGCTGCTGGTTCTAGACTTCTTTCAAATTTCAACCATCAAACTCCTCCAAAGTTTAACGGAGAGGGAGGTCCGGAAACTGCTGACCTATGGCTCCAATCTGTGGAGAGGATATTCGGGGCAATTCATTGTCCAGAAGGAGAGAAGGTGGTCTTAGCTACCTATCAATTACTCGGGGGTTCTGAGTATTGGTGGAGGAACACCCGACTGATCATGGAGAATGTTCATGAAGAGTTAAGTTGGGAGAACTTCAAAAGGAGGTTCTTGGCCAAATACTTCCCCGAGACAGCTAGGGAAAGGTATGGGGAAGAGTTTCTGAGGCTAAGGCAAGCGGGCATGAATGTTGAGGCATATGCCAAGAAGTTTGAATCACTATCCCGTTTCTTCCGCTTCTTTAGGGATGGGATAGATGAGGTTTATATGTGCCGTAGATTCCAAGATGGATTGAGGTACGAGCTGCAGGATGCGGTTGTGCCGTTGGGTATTCGACAATTTCAGGTATTGGTTGAAAAGTGCCAAGAGGTCGAAGACATGAAGAATAAGCGGGTGAACCGCCAAGGGAATTCTAATGCCGGAGGACCAAGTCGCACCAATGACCGTGGTTCGACTCAGAATAGTGGGAGGCAAGGGAGTAAGCCTTATAACCGTCCTCAACACAGTAAAGGACCGGGCCGATCGGTGAATCAGGGAACCCGGGGAAAATCAGAGGGTAGTAAGGGGACTTGCTACAACTATGGAGAAGCGGGGCATTTTTCTAATGAGTGCACGCAACCGAAGGTGGGAAACACCTGCTACAATTGCAAGAAGCCGGGACACTTTGCTAGAGATTGCAGAGCCCCGAAGACTGGGCCGTCGGCAAATGTGGCACAAGGTTCACAGGGTGCCAGACCTGCGGCAAAGGCACGTGCTTACTGTATGGGCACTGAACTGAGTGGGCAGGCTAGCAATGCCATCCACGAGAGCTGTCACATCGCAGGTAATTCTTTAACTGCTTTGATTGACACGGGGGCAACCCACTCATTCATATCTTTGGCATGTGCAAATCGTTTGAGTTTGAATGTTTCTGTGCTTCCGTTTGATTTGAATGTTTTGACTCCTGTTAAGGATTTGGTAGTGAATACTGCATGTTTGCATTGTTTGGTAGTAATCCAGAATAGGGATTTTCTGGTCAATTTGGTTTGTCTACCGCTTTTATCTCTCGAGATCATCCTCGGGATGGATTGGTTGTCTTATCATTATGTGATTCTAGACTGTGCTCGGAAATTGGTTTTCTTTCCCGAGCCAGGTGTGCGAAGGTACTTGTCTGCAAATCGGCTTTCTGTGGTTATGTGTAATGGAGAACCGGAGATAGTTTCACTTGCTAGCTTAGGAGTGACGTCGGAGATCCGAATTGAGGAAATTCGTGTAGTTCAGGATTTCCAAGATATGTTTCCATCGGAGATTCCAGCTTTTCCTCCGTGTAGAGAGGTGGAATTCTTTATTGATTTGCAACCGGGTACGGGTCCGATTTCGGAATCAGCTTATCGGATGGCTCCAGCCGAGTTGGTAGAGTTGAAAGGTCAGATTGAGGACTTGTTAGAGAAGGGTTTCATAAGGCCTAGTGTGTCGCCTTGGGGAGCACCGGTCTTATTGGTTAAGAAGAAGGATGGTAAATCTCGTTTGTGTGTGGATTATCGGAAGCTTAATAAGGTGACTATCAAGAACCGATATCCATTGCCACGAATCGATGATTTGATGGATCAGTTGAGGGGAGCCTCAGTGTTTTCAAAGATCGACTTGAAATCTGGTTATCACCAGATAAGGGTTCGAGATGAGGATATTCAGAAAACGGCGTTTAGGACGCGTTATGGGCATTATGAGTTTCTAGTGATGCCGTTCGGAGTGACGAATGCACCTGCTATCTTTATGGCGTACATGAATCGGATATTCAACTCATTTTTGGACAAGTTTGTGGTGGTGTTCATTGATGACATTTTGGTGTATTCGAAGAGTGAAGAGGAACATGGAGAGCATCTTCGCTTGGTATTGCAAGTTTTGCGGGAAAGTAAGTTGTATGCAAACCCGTCGAAGTGTGACTTTTGGTTGGAAGAGGTGAATTTCCTTGGCCATGTTATATCAAAAGAGGGAATAGCCGTGGATCCAGCCAAGATTGATACGGTACTTTCATGGAAGCAGCCTCAAACCGTGACTGATGTGAGGAGTTTTGTGGGTTTGGCCGGTTATTACCGAAGGTTCATTGAAGGTTTTGCTAAGATTGTGGCACCGATGACACAACTTACGCGGAAAGATCAACCGTTTGCGTGGACAGAGAAGTGTGAGTTGAGTTTTCAGTTGTTGAAGGAGCGTTTGACGACTTCACCAGTCTTGATGTTACCACAGTCGGAGGAACCGTATGAGGTTTATTGTGATGCTTCTCATCAAGGGTTGGGTTGTGTGTTGATGCAACACAAGAGGGCAGTGGCTTATGCGTCAAGGCAACTGAAAGTGCATGAAAAGAATTATCCTACGCACGATCTAGAGCTTGCGGCTGTTGTTTTCGCATTGAAGATTTGGAGACATCATCTTTATGGTTGCACTTTTGTCGTGTTTAGTGACCATAAAAGTCTTAAGTATCTGTTCGATCAGAAAGAGCTTAATATGAGGCAACGGAGGTGGTTGGAAACTTTGAAAGACTTCGACTTTACGTTGGAATACCATCCGAGAAAGGCTAATGTGGTAGCCGATGCTTTGAGTAGGAAGAGTGTGTCGGTTTGTTCGGCACAAATGGCTAGTCAACAGGAGTTGTTGAGAGAGTTTCGTGACTTGCACCTAGAGGTAGAGTTTGCTTTAGGGAATATGAGACTGGGTATGATTACCATCTCAAACGGTTTGTTGGAGGATATTGCTAATTGTCAAGAGGACAAGTTTCTCATGGAGAAAAGAGCTTTGATTGTTCGAGGAACCAACCGAGATTTCAAGGTGGGATCAGACAACATCTTGAGGTGTCAAGGTAGGGTGTGTGTACCCGATGCTATGAACTTGAGAAACATCATTCTAGGGGAGGCACACAAGAGTAAACTTAGTATACATCCCGGAGCAACAAAGATGTATCAAGACCTGAGGCATGATTTCTGGTGGCCGGGTATGAAAAAGGATGTGGCTGAGTATGTGGCGTCGTGTCTGACTTGTCAGAAGGCGAAGATTGAACATCAGAGACCGGCAGGGATGCTGCAGTCATTAGATATCCCCGAGTGGAAGTGGGATAGCATTTCTATGGATTTCATCACTGGTTTACCTAAGACCAGGAGGAAGCATGATTCCATTTGGGTGATAGTGGATCGTTTGACGAAGTCCGCTCATTTTCTACCGGTAAGGATTACGGATACAGCAGCAAAGTTGACCGAGGTTTACATTGCTGAGATTGTGAGGTTACATGGGATTCCGTCAAGTATAGTGTCAGATCGAGACCCAAAGTTTACTTCACACTTTTGGAGGACTTTGCATGAGGCGTTGGGGACGAAACTGAGATTGAGTTCCGCCTACCACCCTCAGACAGATGGGCAGACCGAGAGAACAAATCAATCTTTAGAAGATTTGTTGAGAGCATGTGTGTTGGATGACCGTGGAAGTTGGGATGATGTGTTACCTTTGATAGAATTCACATACAACAACAGTTTTCACGCGAGTATTGGAATGGCACCATACGAGGCTTTGTATGGGAGGAGATGTCAGACTCCTTTGTGTTGGTACCAAGATGGGGAAAGTATGATAGTAGGACCGGAAATGGTACAACAGACGACAGACAAGGTCCGAAAGATAAGGGCAATGATGAAGGTTGCTCAAGATCGACAGAAAAGTTATGCGGATAGGCGTCGGAGGCCTTTAGAGTTTGAGGAGGGAGATCACGTATTTCTCCGTGTTACTCCAACAACGGGTGTTGGAAGGGCTTTGAAAGCGAAGAAGTTGACTCCGAAGTTTATAGGACCTTATCAGATTACGGAGCGGATTGGGAAGGTAGCATACCGGATCGCGTTGCCACCGGTACTATCTTTGATTCATGATGTGTTCCATGTGTCGCAATTGCGGAAGTATACACCGGATCCATCACATGTGATCACACCAGATGATATCCAGTTGAGGGATAACTTGTCATTTGAAGTTCCGCCGATCAAGATTGCGGATAAGAAGATGAAGCGTTTGAGAACGAAAGAGATACCTTTGGTGAAGGTGATATGGAACGAAGCTACAGGAGATACCACCTGGGAGCTCGAGAGTAAGATGAAAGAATTATACCCCAGTTTGTTTGACGACGTCTAAGTTTCGAGGACGAAACTTCTTTTAGGGGGGTAGTATTGTAAGACCCAAGATTTCTTGTATAGTTGGTTTAAGGAATATTAGGGTTCGATGTGTTCGTGTGACGAAACATCGTGTAATTATTAGCTTTTGCTGTAATCGAGTCTGTTTCGTGCTCGTGCACTGTAATTGTACAGACTTTTGTCTTGTGATCCTGTTGCTTGAATAAGAAGTTACTTGTGGTTTCAGAATAATAAGTTGTGGATTATTCTTGTTTTTGGAAAAACGAGTAGGATTTTACCCGTCGTTGTAAAATCTTATTGCGTCTGTTTTGAGTGAGATTTCGGATGGAAGTTTTATATATCTGCGCGAGTTAGGATATATTCTGAGATTAATTTTCTGAGGTATGGAAGAAAATTACAGTCGCGGAAAAAGATTCGGCGATAAGTTTTGGAAATGTGAAACGTTAGACGTTCTTTCCATAGGTTTTCTGTTTTGGTGAGTTTCGTTCGTCGCGGCGTGCGAGAGCTGAACGTGTGAGTGTTTCTATGAAGTATTGAGTTTTATCTCAAGTGGATTTGGTTTGGTTTGATCCAATGGCTAGGGTTTTGTCTTGGCATTTTGTTTTTGATCCAATGGCCATGAGTGAGCAAGAGCTATGGCATAGTAAGGAGGTTTGGTCACTTGGTCACTTAGAAAACATCACATATTTCACTCCTTTCTTTCTCTCTTTCACGTAGACTCCATTACTTTCATTTCCAACCTTCACAAATTTTCATTTCCTCACTATTTCACTCCATTTCAAGCTTTGGAGCTTTGAGGAAAGTTGTAGAGAATCACTTTCTTAAGGTAACCCTCTCTTCTCATCTCTTAGGTTGGTAGACTTATAGAGTTTAAGAGTTTTTGGGTTTATGTTCTCTTGAGGGTTTGTTAGGAAATGTTACTTTACATGGTTTTTGTTTCATGAATGTTGTTCATGAGAGCTTAGGGAGCATGCTAGGCTTTGTTGTTTTTGTTTTCCATGAGTTGGTGAAAAATCTCATGAGAAAAGTTAGGGTTTTGGTTGGTTTATGTATTGATCAATAACATGTGGTTAGGTTGTAAGGTTTTGAAAAGAAAAGTTGTCTTTGAACCTTTGGGCAAAAGGGAAATGCGTTGTATGGTTTTGTTTTAGAAAATCCGATGAAAAATATTTTGGGGTTTATGAAAATATTTACTAAGTGTTTTTGTGTGGTGTTTTTGAGGTCCAAGAGGTTTAAAAACTCTTGTGACATGTGGTGTTGCTTTTCATTTTGAAAACATGTTTGAAAATGATTACCGGACGGTTGAGACCCGTAATAAAACTTGTGCTTGGATTTGGTTTTGATTTTGGAAATGAAAACCAAATAACTTGCACTCGAAGCAACCAACATAATTTCGGAAATGTAATGCTTTGTTGTGAAAACGGTTGTTGGGAACCAATACTATGCGTATGTGGTGTGTTGCGTGAAAAGTTGTTTTGGGTGAAAATTGAGTAAACCAAGTTTTGCTGTTGCTGTCATGAAGAAAACCAGTTCTGTCCTGGTGTGGTCGCCAGCCTTCGCCCTGGGCGTGGAAGTTCTGACTTGCCATCGCCAGGTGGTCGCCCAGCGACCTCTAGCGACCCCTGGGACCCAAAATTTTGTATTCTGATGTCCTAACTTGGTTTTTAACTTTCTAATCCCTTTCTATTAATTTATGGAAGTGGTTGGGATTGGAAACGGGGTTTTTGGGTACCCGGAAGGTACGTAACTTATAACGCAAGAAAACGGCCATTTTGCATTTCAAATTATTTAAGACTTTGGCCTATTGTTTTGGGTCCTAAAAATAGTACAAATAACTCATGGGGGTTGATCAATACGGTAGTTTTTGGTAGAGAATCCGAAAGAGGGATTTTACCTTAGAAAACCTTTGGGTTTTGGGGTTCTAGAGTCCAAATCATTAAGGATTGATTGGTTATGGTTTTGATTGAATACTTTGCTTGTTTTAGGAAGCAAGTAAGTGTTGTGCGATCGTGTGATAGTTGAGTGCTTGACGAGGTAAGGGCTCCACTTTATTTCCGTCTTTTAAAACGGTTACGACATGCTTGTTTTTGCTGTTTATGCATTTGCTGTGTGCTTGGCATGTTTGTACTTATGTATTCTCGTTGATGAGAACGTGGTTATAAATACATGTGCAATTTACATATGATTGAGAAAATGTATGTATGTTGTGATGCTTGTGCATAGGCTTTAGGCTATGTGAATGTTTGCATGAGCATATATGAATGCGTGCGTCTGATGGGACTACGCGAGGATTTTGTCTTGTGTGACTATCCCGTATATGCCGAAGAGAATATATGCCATGCATTTCATAGTTGCGTGCCTAGGTGTATGTCTGTGTGACTTTGCCTACGTACCGGGCGTTTGACTGTGTGGCTTCGCCAAATCCCTCTGGATTTATATTGAGTTGGTGTTTGTCTGTGTGACTTCGCCTGGTGTTTGTCTGTGTGACTTCACCTGCCTTGTGTGGCAATTTTTAGTGCGGGTACGTATATTTCTGTGTGGCTTTGCCTACCCCACGACTCTTCGAGGAGAGGTTAATTTTCCGGAAAATCATGCATGTGACGAACCAGTAATCGGTTGTCACACTCATTGTAGAAGTCTGCATTAGGCTTGGTGTGCATCATATATATAAGCCCGTTGGTGGGAATTGCTTTTGTGTTAAAGAGCTTTCTCTTGTGTATGTGGAAATTTGTTATGTGTACATCTTTCGCACCGGTTATATATATATATATACTTGTATTTTGTGGTGACCCTTTCTTTCATTTGCGGGCTCATCCCACCCAGATGATGGGTTAGGTCGTGGTGACGACGGTGGCTGTTCCAGGCCCCAGTGAGCGGTTGGAGCTGTAGCCTAGGATAGTTAGACTATGCGCCGGTGTGTTTTGTGCACCGTGCTTTTTGGTTAGCATAGGATTTCTAACTTGTTTTGGTACTTAGACTTGGATTGTAATTATTCAGGAAATACACTTTGCTTGTCGAAGCACCTTTTGGTAATGAGTTCTTTTGTATATTTGAATGCCGGTTCATTTAAAAACTATTATGCGCACTTTGAGTGTTAGTTGAAAAAAAAAAAAAAAATATAATGCCCTTTTTGGCTTTTGAAAAACGGGGTGTTACAACATCAGAGGCGTGCAGCAGCAGAATCTTGCCTCATATCTTCTGAGAGAATAAAACTCCCAACATACAAGCATGGTGATGAATCATGCACACAGGAAAAGGGGGAAGCATCTCAGCAACTTCAGTAATAATTTACTCCCCCTAAATATAAGCACCATCTTCAGCGGTCTTCAAAGGATCAGTCTTCATTCGTCTGGTCTTCAAAGTCTTCAAAAGATGTGCAACATACAAGCACATTTCATTTTCAACGATGTGCACACATCTGGCAACACATCATGTACCAGAGCACACATTTTGCACTATTTGCACTACTTATACCTTACTCCCTCTAGATATACTACTTATCTTTTCTCCCCCTTTTTAGCCACAATATTGACAAAAAGTTAAGATCAGAAAGAGTAATCAAAAAGTACTGGGTCATTAATTGTTCAACATTACAAAGTAGGCACTTCAAGGTGCAAAACGTAAAAGCAGGAAAGCAAAAACAGTGCTTAAAAAACAGCTGATACAGGGAAAATATGAATTACAATAATTCAAAAATCAACACTCCCATCAGTATCCTCAGCTGTAGGATCACCAGCCTCGTCATCATCTTCAATATTGACCTCAGGCTGATCCTGCTCTTCCTCAAGTTCCAGACCTGCTATAACAGCTTCCAACCTAAGCTTCTTTTCTTCTAAGGCCTTACAGGGGTCCTTCAGAGTAGCAATCATGTCTTTTATACTCATAGCACCAGTAGTAGCTGATGTGCCCACATTTGAGTCCACATCCAGATCCTGAGCACTAAAAGAGATAGCATACTCTCTTCTACAAGCCATATCCTCCTTAACCAGAACATCAGATCTCTGGCTTACAATAATACCACATAGCAGAGATGGAAAGGCTATAGGTAACTTGATAGCTAGGGTTTTGGCATGCTTTACAGTTTGTTCAAAAATATAAGTACCAAAATCAAAGTTAATTTTGTTACCTACACAGTAGATAAACCTAGCCAAACCTGTAGCAACCTCATAGTTGTGCGTTGTAGGCACCCAATTTGCAGCAGCAATTCTATTGAGGATAGTAAAAATAGGGATAAGCTTACTTGCAGGTAGCTTTCCTTTCTTAGGCCAATGATTGACCTTGCCGCCAGTGATGCTCTTGCAGATAGCATCATCAGTAACCTCCAGCGCAGGATAAGGTTCTTCACTTCTGCCCAAGTAAGTGTTGATGATGTCAGGAGAGAAAGTGATTTCTTTGCCTCTCACAAAAACCTTCTGGTACTCCTTGCTTAGAGGGTTGTCACAATCTTCAGGGATGTTGACCAGAAATTCTTGGACCAGCTTCTCATAACAGCTACCCAACCCAGACACAGTCTTCATCAAGCCAGCATGCTTGATCAGCTTCATGACCTCTTTGCACTGTAGAGCTTCCTTGCTGAGCTCTCTTTCTAAGGCAATCTTCTACTCACCACAAACTTCCACCTGACAACATTCTCCAGAGAATGGAAGGAGATGTTATCAATAGGAACATCAGGAACCCCTTGTGGGATCTTCTTCTTCTTGACAGACTTCTTCTCAGAAGCTCCAATGTGGACCACATTGAGCTCTACATCCTGATCTTCTTCTTCAGCTTCAGGCTCACTGATGTGGGGCACATCCTTCTCCCCATCATATTCATAGTCACTTGATGGTGGCTCTTTTCTTTTTAGAGTCTTCTTCTCAGCCTGAGTCACAACTTTGCTAGAACTTCTGCTAGGGCCATACTTGACAGGCTTAGCTGCACTCTGTAACACCCAAACCCATAATTATATAAAATATGCCTTTATAAAATATTACTCGAGAATACGCAACGGAAATAAAATTTGATTTACAAAAGGTTTGGTTCGAGTATTACATCGTACACATAAAGCTTACTAATAACTTAATTAGTAAAACAATTATTGTACAAGATATGTTTATAGGAAAATACATCTTTATATACATTAGAAATAAGAAGAAAGACTCTGAATACACATTATAGAAATGATCCCAACCCCGTGTCATGATCAGAGCAGAGCTTCACCAACGACTGGAACACAAACATCACCTGAGGATCTGGATCCCAAATCCAGCACATACACAAAACAGAGGGTTAGATAATATAACCATAAAAAGAATCTAAGTGTAAGAACATACTTAACACTTAAGACATAGTATAAATAACTCAATTCATAAACATATATTGGTTCTAAGTTGTTCATATCTCATAACCACAAAAGGGTACATCATGTCACAATAATATCACATTCTCAATCAATTGACAAAGTATACATGTCATCAATTATCAATCATTTACTACACATCTTATAACACACATAATCACTTAATCATATTATTAAGAGATATCAATCAATGTCATATACCAATTAACACATTTAACCACATATCCCTAATGCAACTAATGTCAAGTCACCCTAGACACGACTAATGCATGTGGTACCATTTCATCAAGTTATTGGAAAACTTATTCCAAATATATCTTAGTCAACCGCAGCTACTAAGATATCTGCCATACTTTAGGATCCCCTCTAAAGTATCTGCTAAGCATACAAAATGAATGCATGAATGTACAATTACCAAACATATGGCTTACATATTTTAGTCAACCGCAGCTACTAAAATATCTGCTATACTTTAGGGCTCATCTAAAGTATCTGCTAAGCATACAAAATGAATGCATGTATATCAAATTACCAAACATATGGTTTAAACATCTCATCCTATAAAGGATATAACAATCGATGTACTTCAATCACCTTTTTCAAGCGCATCTCTATTAATTAAATCACATTAATTAATCTTCTCAAGTTATCTCACATATACGAGAATATTATAATCATAATTCAATTCATCATTCAAGACCCAATTTACAGTTAAATACACCATCATACATTCATAAGATCATAATTCAATCATAATATAAGCATATATATCATTTATTCAACAAAATCACATTTTTCTGCACTGATAAGCTCGCTCGGCGAGCTCAGAGCGAGTAAAACCAGACAGCATCAGGTCCAACTCGCCCTGGCGCGCAATCACTCGCCCTGGCGAGTTGCTCATGACAGCACAACTGGCCCTGGCGCGCAATCACTCGCCCTGGCGAGTTGCTCAGGACAGCAAAACCTCAGTCTCGGGTTTTTGGTGAAAAACTCTCAAATCTCAAAATTCCAACATACCAATTCATAAAGATGATAACTTTAGGCATATATAAGCATGCTAAACATAGAAGTACAATCTATAACAAGTATTAACAACATTTCATGCTAGAAATCATCAATCTTATCATTTTTCATGAAAACTCATAAACTACAAACATCTAACAAATTCCCACAATTGAACCCCAAAGTTTGTAATTTCTTTCATCAAATTACATGAGCAATCTATCTATAACATAAAAATCATTCATTTTTAAGAATAAAACCCAACCCAAAAAAAAAAGAGTGTAGAGAGTTTGGGAATGGAGAAATAGACATTCTCCCATCTCTATGCTCACTCTAATTATATTATTTAAACCTCATACCTCAATTAAGTTGGATACTCTACTCCACCAATCTCCTTAGCTTTCAATCCTCAAGCTTAAGCTCCTCTTTGTTCTTCCATTTCCTCACTCTTTCTCCATTTCAAAACCCTCTCTCATTTCTCTTTCTTCCTCCACCAAAATTTGTGACAAAATGAGCTTCTCTCTCTAACTTTCCCCTTTTATAACTAGGTTACCACTCATCAATTACCAAAACACCCTTACTAACTTAACATAGGCCCAATACCAAAGCCCAATAATTCTATTTCAACCAATCAACTCCTATGACTAAATAACACGCATAATTATATCTAGTAACTTAACTAAATAATAATACAATTCAGCACAAGTTAATAAACACACATAAATAAACAATTAATAAAATTGGGTCGTTACAACTCTCCCCCACTAAAAGAATTTTCGCCCTCGAAAATTGCGCGAATAAAACAAATCGATTAAGGGCACCTCATCCAATTTTCCACAAAATTCCAAACTCCACACATTATCAAATTTGACAAAACTAGTTTATTCCAATCCACACAATTTTCGTTTACCATCAACAAGAGATTAAGGTTGATCAATCCCTTAATTTGTCAATAAGTAGCCGATAACCATGATGGTAGCATAAACCATTTTTACCAAACTTCAAACGTGTTCTCTTAACAAGAACTTTCCATCATAAGTATCCTTCATTATACTATACTCTAAAATAATCCTCATCTCCAAAGGGACATTCACAACTTCTCAATTTTCCATAAATCCTTATTTTCAACTTCGATCACACGATTCTCCTTAATCCGTATATTTCATGTCCAATTCTTATCCAACCGCGTTCTAAATTTTTATCATTCCACATCCATTTGCCAAGAAGGTTCTCCAAATCCTCTTAATAACCATGAAACTACTTCCTTAATGACACAATTCTTCCTTTCACACTAGTCCTCATGCTTATGCCAAATTCCAACACAATCTCTAAACTCTCAATTCATCGCTTCACGCTCATCTTTCATCATAGTTTCAACAATACTACTTATAACAAGAATAACTAACCAACTTCGTTCCGGAAAATACATCCTTTTTTTTAAAACATCATGTCTCCTCGGTTTCCCATAAGTCTGTAATCCTCTTTTAAATCCTCTTAGCTTTGCCGAATCGCATACTCGTATATGAAACTCATTCCAATTACTCACTTGATGACACACTCTCAACATTCGATACCCAAAATTCTTTGCATCACTTTTCCGACATAACTATGTTCTTTCCAAATTGTCCCTTTCCTAACTTTTGTATTCCTTAACACAACAATTCCAATTTCACTTCTTTCTTTGAGATACTCTCATCCAAATATATCTTTAGTTACTCATCGAATCACTATTGTCCCACCGTCCGCGATGAAAATATCCAAAACCCTTTACTTCTTTACACTAAGCACAATCTTTAATCATTTCTATTCCTCATCATCTTTTCCCATAGACAATCGCTTAATTATGTTTCAACGCATCCCTCCAATGGTCAACTTGCTTATTCCATATCTCTCATTAATACTCACTTCGCACTTAACTTCCCTCAACTCCCAAGATCTCATGGAAACATTTCCATCATACCCTTATACTTGACGATCTCATCGCTTTGATTCCAATGACAACCTTATCTTAAATTTCCTTGAACTCGATAAATCCAACTCACAAATTCTACCCTAGAATTTCATTCAACTTTGGCACTAATTGTCCGGTCATTATCCAAATTGAACCGCTCTATCCTTGACATGTCTCTTACAAAACACTCTGAATTATCATTCCACTCAGAGATTCTATCCTACAATCTCATAATCTCATTCTTATCTATTTGAGGTTCACTTCCTTCACTTTGACTAATTCCACATCAGTCAGTCCATTAAATCCAAATCCATCCTTTGACTTTTCCAACTTCTTCGAGATTACGGTTTGTTAACTTTATCACACTCAACTTACACTTCCAAATCATACAAGTAACGCTTCCAAAATCATCAACACACTCCACAACTGCTAACTCCAAGTTCAACTGATCACCTCGACTAACTTAAGAATGTCTCACTAAACATGACGTCCACTTCCGATAGATCAACAATCATTTCTCCTTGCGGCCAAGACTCACATTATGTCAACTTGTTCCTTCTGTCCGATCAACTCCAAAACAAACATCACCAACGTGTAAACGCTCTTCTCCAGGTATCTCTATCTATCTTATTCTCCTATACTTAAACATCTCAGAGGAGTATAACCTTCTCCCCCACTTAACTCAAACTTACCTACAATCATCTATTGAAAAATCTCAATTCTCACATCTAACTGTAGGCTTCTTACGGTTCTAACTTATTTTCCTAATAAGGATCTAGTATCGACAATGTTTACACACATGTCGCATACGAGGGGTAACTACAACATCTACCTAAGATTGCACAAAAGCAATTATAAGGCATTTCACATAGACATTTAAGTAACATACATCTTCTATAAATCTAAAAATTAAGAATCAAATCAAGACAAGAAAGATAAATATTACATAGCAATCAATTCTAATCAGTCCAACAGTTCACATACATCAAATCATATCACGCAAGAAATAATTAACTTAGCATGATAATTAACATGGTAAAATAAAACAATTAACATGTGCATCATATTTACTAAATTCATCTTAGACAAAATAACATGGTCATATAATATAACTCAAACAATAAAAGAACAAATCAACTTTCATAACGATGATTTAGCACATGTCATATAAAACGAATATATATCAGGCACGTTTTAAAATCTACTCACAATCAAATATAAAGAAGGCAAGAAGTCTCATATTCAAGCAACTAGAGCAAAACATCTTTCATCCAAGTTCAATAAAACTCAAGGTCATAATTTTAAGCGTATAAAGTAATAACAAACATAGAAGCATAATAATCAACATAAATTAATTTCCAAACATGTGAAATTACATAATCAATTCATAGCAACTCAAGTATTAACAAATCATGCATAATCAAGAAGCTATCACAATACATGTAATTCACCAATGCATGTTCCTCTTAATAGATCACAAAGATTTCATGAATATTCACCAATGGTTATCATGTTAAAGCATTCAAGTAATCTCGCTATTTCATTCATATTCATAATTCTCAAATACTTCCATGAATACATGCATACATACACACATACATACATACATACATACATACATATCATCATTTAATTAATTCAATCATACTACACAAGCAATCATCATAAATAAATTATTACAACATTTATTTACGACACATGCATACACAATCATACTTAATTTCATATAATCATAGATTTTCACCTAACAAAGAAATATATACTCATATACAAATATAATCATTTTGAATAGAGCGATAACGAGAAAACATCACCATTTAAGTCATCATCTCGAAATAAAAACAACAATCATGAATGCATACTCATCATCAATTAGGCACAATTATATCATGTTATAATCACCCAATCAACATTAAAGAACATATACTCATTACTTGACTTGATAATTTGCAACTAAGATAATTATCAATCTCATTAAGTATACGCCAAAAGAATAGATAACATAATCTAATTCATACCATTCATAGTTCATGAATAAACAATCACAAAGTATATTCATAAAATGAACACATCACAACTTATCAACATTTATGAAATAATAGATTCATAAGTCAACACCAATTAAAATACGAGTCTCAAGAATTAGGTAAAACAACATGTCAACAAAATTCATGAAACTAATCATACATTTGCAAAATAGTTTAATAGTGACTAAGGTGCAAGTGTAACTACACTACAACAATTAAATCACAAAAGATAAAACAATCACATAAACACACGAGTGACTCTATGCCCACTTAGTCTGAATGTACAGACCTGCTCTGATCGACACATAGCTCATACGGTCCAAAGATAACCGGAGCTCTGATACCAAATTGTAACACCCAAACCCATAATTATATAAAATATGCCTTTATAAAATATTACTCGAGAATACGCAACGGAAATAAAATTTGATTTACAAAAGGTTTGGTTCGAGTATTACATCGTACACATAAAAGCTTACTAATAACTTAATTAGTAAAACAATTATTGTACAAGATATGTTTATAGGAAAATACATCTTTATATACATTAGAAATAAGAAGAAAGACTCTGAATACACATTATAGAAATGATCCCAACCCCGTGTCATGATCAGAGCAGAGCTTCACCAACGACTGGAACACAAACATCACCCGAGGATCTGGATCCCAAATCCAGCACATACACAAAACAGAGGGTTAGATAATATAACCATAAAAAGAATCTAAGTGTAAGAACATACTTAACACTTAAGACATAGTATAAATAACTCAATTCATAAACATATATTGGTTCTAAGTTGTTCATATCTCATAACCACAAAAGGGTACATCATGTCACAATAATATCACATTCTCAATCAATTGACAAAGTATACATGTCATCAATTATCAATCATTTACTACACATCTTATAACACACATAATCACTTAATCATATTATTAAGAGATATCAATCAATGTCGTATACCAATTAACACATTTAACCACATATCCCTAATGCAACTAATGTCAAGTCACCCTAGACACGACTAATGCATGTGGTACCATTTCATCAAGTTATTGGAAAACTTATTCCAAATATATCTTAGTCAACCGCAGCTACTAAGATATCTGCCATACTTTAGGATCCCCTCTAAAGTATCTGCTAAGCATACAAAATGAATGCATGAATGTACAATTACCAAACATATGGCTTACATATTTTAGTCAACCGCAGCTACTAAAATATCTGCTATACTTTAGGGCTCATCTAAAGTATCTGCTAAGCATACAAAATGAATGCATGTATATCAAATTACCAAACATATGGTTTAAACATCTCATCCTATAAAGGATATAACAATCGATGTACTTCAATCACCTTTTTCAAGCGCATCTCTATTAATTAAATCACATTAATTAATCTTCTCAAGTTATCTCACATATACGAGAATATTATAATCATAATTCAATTCATCATTCAAGACCCAATTTACAGTTAAATACACCATCATACATTCATAAGATCATAATTCAATCATAATATAAGCATATATATCATTTATTCAACAAAATCACATTTTTCTGCACTGATAAGCTCGCTCGGCGAGCTCAGAGCGAGTAAAACCAGACAGCATCAGGTCCAACTCGCCCTGGCGCGCAATCACTCGCCCTGGCGAGTTGCTCATGACAGCACAACTGGCCCTGGCGCGCAATCACTCGCCCTGGCGAGTTGCTCAGGACAGCAAAACCTCAGTCTCGTGTTTTTGGTGAAAAACTCTCAAATCTCAAAATTCCAACATACCAATTCATAAAGATGATAACTTTAGGCATATATAAGCATGCTAAACATAGAAGTACAATCTATAACAAGTATTAACAACATTTCATGCTAGAAATCATCAATCTTATCATTTTTCATGAAAACTCATAAACTACAAACATCTAACAAATTCCCACAATTAAACCCCAAAGTTTGTAATTTCTTTCATCAAATTACATGAGCAATCTATCTATAACATAAAAATCATTCATTTTTAAGAATCAAACCCAACCCAAAGAAAAAGAGTGTAGAGAGTTTGGGAATGGAGAAATAGACATTCTCCCCTCTCCATGCTCACTCTAATTATATTATCTAAACCTCATACCTCAATTAAGTTGGATACTCTACTCCACCAATCTCCTTAGCTTTCAATCCTCAAGCTTAAGCTCCTTTTTGTTCTTCCATTTCCTCACTCTTTCTCCATTTCAAAACCCTCTCTCATTTCTCTTTCTTCCTCCACCAAAATTTGTGACAAAATGAGCTTCTCTCTCTAACTTTCCCCTTTTATAAGTAGGTTACCACTCATCAATTACCAAAACACCCTTACTAACTTAACCTAGGCCCAATACCAAAGCCCAATAATTCTATTTCAACCAATCAACTCCTATGACTAAATAACACGCATAATTATATCTAGTAACTTAACTAAATAATAATACAATTCAGCACAAGTTAATAAACACACATAAATAAACAATTAATAAAATTGGGTCGTTACACACTCTTCTTCTTTTGTTTCTTGGAGGGTCCACTAACAGCAGCAGAGACCTTTCCACTCCTTGTCCTTCTAGCAATGCTTTCTTCAACAACCTTTGATAGTGGACGATCAGAGTCATATTCTTCCACATCAACCACATTGGTATCTCCATCAGCATCTTTGTCAGAAGCTTTGGAGCCCTCTTCTTCAGAATCCTTGGCCTCTCCACCCTTATCCAACAGAGTGTCATCCTTTGGATCTTCTTCATTGGAGACTTGTTTCTCCACTACAGCTTCCTCTACCTCAGGGTCTTTTTCTATACCTTGCTCTTCTTGTGCCAAAGATGTGTCAACATCTGGCACAACATCAGCATCATTGATCTCCCTAAGGACATCATCAATGATCTTCTGAGTCATGGGGTGGCGTTCTTCCTCTGTAATCTTCTTAGCAGCAATCTTGCTAAACATCTTCAAAGTTTGAGCAGTATCACCTTGGACTTGATCCTCTGTCTTCTCAGATTCTTTAGGTTTGTCACCAATACGATCAACATGCAGACTTTCCATGGTGTGAACGTTCATTGATGACCCAATCTTGGGTTTCTTGCTCTTTTTCTTCTTTGATTTTTCAACAGAATGAGGTGGTGTGATAGCTGCTTCTTCTGTAGCAACAAATGATTTCTTCTTGGATCGTGATGTTCTTTTCTTCTTGATGCTTGATGGAGAAACCACAGATAGAGGAGTTGCATCAACAATGATGGCACTAGGATCAACTTCTTGATTATGTTTAGGTGAGTTAGGGTTTGGCGATGATGGAGCAGAGATTTGTTGTGATGTTTGAGTGGCGGTAGACATGATGAAATTAGGATTGGTAGATGAGTTGTGGAAGTAGAGAGCAAAAGGGTTTGATCGTTAAGAGAGTGAAACGAAAATAAGAGAGATGTTGAAGTGTTTGCGTGAATGATGGGATAGCCTTGATATAGGGAGTGATGACCGTTGAGAGAATCTTGTGATGATTGCCTTTGGATTGCGTGCACAAATAATCGGAGGGAAAGGCAGGTATCTGTTGCATGCCTAAATAGCATTAGTTGCTATTGATCATCAAAAAGGCAAATACCAAGTTTGCCCCTTAATGTTTCAAACTTACATGCATCCAAAGCCTTTGTAATAATGTCAGCCAGTTGAATTTTTGTGGCTACATGCTCTAAGGTCACAACCTTGTCTTCCACTAGATCCCTAATAAAATGGTGACGAATATCAGTGTGCTTAGTCCTGCTATGTTGGATAGGATTCTTGAAAATACTTATAGCACTCATATTGTCACAGTAGAATGTGAGCACATCTTGCTCCACATTGTACTCACTCATCATCTGCTTCATCCAAAGCAATTGGGAACAACTGCTTCCTGCTGCATTGTACTCAGCTTCAGCTGTGGAAAGAGCTTCACAATCTTGTTTCTTGCTAAACCATGATATTAGGTTGTTGCCTAAAAAGAAACATCCACCTGAGGTTCTCTTCCTATCATTTGCACTGTTAGCCCAATTAGCATCACAACAGCTTATCAACCTTGAGTCTTCAGGTTGGGAGACTGATGTGACCACATGAGGTTCCACATCATGAACTTTAGATGTTACCCGTTGTTGAAGGATTGGATGTGACTTCTGGATTTGCTTTTCAATCTGACCTTCACCACATATATCTTCTTCTTCAATAGTGAGCTTTGGTGGCTTTCTGATGTCTTCTTTAGAAACAAGTTTCTTCATTCCCTTTAGACTTAGATGCTTATACCTTTGGTGCCATAGTCTTGCTTCATCTTCTTGACCGATAAGACATGTGGTAGAATGAGTAGTTTCTTGAGGAACCCATAGGTAGCAGTTGTCTTCTGATCTGGCTCCTTTCATCAATAATTCACTTTTGCCATTAGTGACCAGACACTCATTCTTTGAGAAGTCAACTTTAAGCCCTTGATCAGATAGTTGGCTTATATTAATTAGATTAACTTTCAGTCCTTTGACAAGCAGAACATTATCAAGCTTGGACAAACCATTATTGATTAGTTTCCCAACTCCCATGATTTGTCCTTTAGCACCATCACCAAAGGTCACATAACTTGAAGTATATGACTTGATGTCTACCAGAAACTTTTCTTCACCTGTCATGTGTCTGGAACAACCACTATCAAAGTACCAATCTTCTTTAGATGAGGCTTTGAAGGATGTGTGAGCTATATGAGCAGATACTTTGACTTTTGGCTTCTATTCTTTCTTGGTTCTGGCCATTCTATGATATGCTCTAGGTTGAGGCTTCTTTTTTGGATAATCATAGAGCTTATAGCAGAAGGATTTAATATGGCCATACTTACCACAGTAGTGACACTTCAATGAAGTGGATTTTCTTTTGTTCACAGGTTTCTGATGTGGTGCAGGATGTGGCAACATCTTGAAGTCAGATATGTTTTGAGCAGGAACAAAGTTTGATTCTAGGGTTTCATTGTTGTAGATTTTTCCATAGCCTACCCTGTAAGTGCACCAGTTCATCCTCATGTTTTAATAATTGTCAAAACACATGAAAATAGGATTGAACATATTTTGGCAACATTACAAATGACTTGACAACAAAGAACTATTTTCTAAAACTTGAAAAACTGACTTTTAGGTATTTTGTATCGATACATACATTGGTGTATCGATACAAATGTCCTGAAATTACTTCTATCTGATTTTGTGCATTTTGTATCGATACATACATAGTCTGTATCGATACAAAAGTGGTCTTTCAGAGACAGAACATCACCTGTGTATCGAAGCATGCTTGCATGTATCGATACACATCTGTATGTCCTCAAAATCCAGAAAGTTGATGATGTATCGAATCATGCTTGCATGCTTCGATACATATCAGTCAAGATTTTCAAGATTCTGATATTTGTATCGATACACACCCGTGTTTGTATCGATACAAAGGTCAAAAATTTCATTTTTAACGTTGGTCAAAGCATTTGTATCGATACAAATGATCATTTGTATCGATACATGTTTGAAAAATTATGCCCAAATTTGCTCATTCTATTTTCACTTTAAATAGCAATGTGTGTGATCATTTGTTTGTAACACAACTGAGAAAAATCTAGTGAGAACCAGTGAGAAAGCAAGAGTGCTTTGAGAGAAACACTTTGGATACAATTTGGGTGAAAAATTGGGATCAAAGTGTATCCTTCATGTAACGACCCGTTTTTCGAAGGCCTGAAAAGGCTGTGTATTTTTTTTTTTTATACACATCAGAGTTACGCATAAAAGATTTTAAATGAGTCGGCATTCAAATATACAAAAGAACTCATTACCATAAGGTGCTTCGACAAGCAAAGTGTATTCCTGAATAATTACAATCCAAGTCTAAGTATTCAAATACTTACAACAAAACAAGTTAGAAAACCCTATGCTAACCCAAAAGCACGGTGCACATAACACACCGGCGCATAGTCTAACTACTCTAAGCTTCAACACAAGCTCACTATGGCCTAGAGCTGCCAACACCATCCTCTCGACCTACATCGTCATCTGGGGTGGGATGAGCCCGCAAATGAAAGAAAGGGTCACCACAAAATACAAGTATGTATATATATAATCGGTGCGAAAGATGTACACATAGCAAATTTCCACATACACAAGAGAAAGCTCTTAAACTCAAAAGTAGTTCCCACCAACGGGTATATATAAATAAATCACCAATCCTAATGCAGACTTCTACAATGGGTGTGACAACCAATCACTGGTTCGCCACATGCATGATTTTCCGGAAAATTAACCTCTCCTCGGAGAGTCGTGGGGTAGGCAAAGCCACACAGTCATATACGTACCCGCACTAAAAAGCCACACAAGGCAGGTGAAGTCACACAGACAAACACCAGGCGAAGTCACACAGACATACACCAACTCAATATAAATCCAGAAGGATTTGGCGAAGCCACACAGTCAAACGCCCGGTACGTAGGCAAAGTCACACAAACATACACCTAGGCACGCAACTATGAAATGCATGGCATATATTATCTTTGGCATATACAGGATAGTCACACAGGCAAAATCCCCGCGTAGTCCTATCCGACGCACACATTCATATATGCTCATGCAAACAATCACATAGCCTAAAGCCTATGTACAAACCATCACAACATACATACATTTTCCTAATCATATGTAAATTGCACATGTAATTATAACCACATTCTCATCAACGAGAATACATAAGTACAAACATGCGAAGCACACAGCAAATGCATAAACAGCAAAACCAAGCATGTCGTAACCGTTTTAAAAGACGGAAATAAAGTGGAGCCCTTACCTCGGCAAGCTTCCGTTAACTAAAACTCGTCCAAACAACACAACGCGCTTCCTAAGACAAGCAGCGTATTATCAATACATTGTTTTCCAACCAATAGTATTGAAACTAAACCGAAAACCCCAAAAACCTAAAGGTTCCTAAGGAAAAACAACTCTTTCGGATACCACACCAAAAACTACCGTATTGATCAACCCCCATGAGTTATATGTACTATTTTTAGGACCCAAAACAATTGGCAAAAGTCTTAAATAATTTGAACTGCAAAATGGCCGTTTTCTTGCGTTATAAGTTACGTACTTTCCGAGTACCCGAAAAACCCGTTTCCAATCCCAACCACTTCCAAAAATTAATAAAAAGGGATTAGAAAGATAAAAACCAAGTTAGGACATCAGAATCCAAAATTTTAGGTCCCAGGGGTCGCTAGAGGTCGCTGGGCGACCACCTGGCGATGGCAAGTCAGAACTTCCACGCCCAGGGCGAAGGCTGGCGACCAACTCGTCGCTGAGCGACCACACCAGAACAGAACTGGTTTTCTTCATGACAGCAGCAGCAAAACTTGGTTTACTCAATTTTTTCCCAAAACAACTTTTCACGCAACACACTACATACGCATAGTATTGGTTCCCAACAACCGTTTTCACAATAAAGCATTACATTTCCGAAAGTATGTTGGTTGCTTCGAGTGCAAGTTATTTGGTTTTCATTCCGAAAATCAAAACCAAACCCAAGCACAAGTTTTATTACGGGCCTTAATCGACCTGTAACCATTTTCAAACATGTTTTCTTAGGCAAAAGCAACGCCACATAATACAAGAGTTTTAAACCACTTGGACCCCAAAAACACAACACAAAACACTTAGGAAATATTTTCATAAACACCAAAATATTTTTCATCGGATTTTCTAAAACAAAACCATACAACACAAATCCCTTTCGCCTAAAAGTTCGAAAACAACGTTTCTTTTCAAAACCTTACAACTTAACCACATGTTATTGATCAATACATAACCAACCTAAGACCCTAACTTTTCTCATGAGATTTTCACCAACTCATGGAAAATAGAAATAACAAAGCCTACACATGCTTACTAAACTCTCATGAACAACTTTCATGAAATAAAAGCTAGCAAAAACAACATTTCTCACCAAACCCTCATATGAACATAAACCCAAAAACCTCTAAACTCTAAAAATCTACCAACCTAGGAGATAAGAAGAGAGGGTTACCTTAAGAAAGTGATTCTCTACAACTTTCCACTAAGCTTCCAAGCTTGAAATGGAGTGATATGGTGAGGAATTGAAAATTTGTGATGAAGGTGAGGTAGTAATGGAGTCCACATGAAAGAGAGAAAGAAAGGAGAGTCTTGTGATGTTTTCCTAAGTCCACAAAGTCACCAAACCTCCTTACTATGTAAAAGCTCTTGGTCACTTATCCACCCTTGGATCAAAAACAAAAGTCCAAGCTTAAACCCTAGCCATTGGATCAAATTGCTTTATGGATCAACACAAGATTAAATCCATTCTTCCAAAACAAGACACGTACTCAGCTCTCGCGCGCCGCGACGAACGAAACTCACCCAAACAGAAAACCTACAGAAAGAACGTCTATCGTCTAACAATTCCAAAACTTATCGCCGAATCTTTTTCCGCGACTGTAATTTTCTTCCATACCTTAGAAAATTATTCTCAGAACATAACCTCACTCACGCAGATATATAGAACTCCCATCTGAAATCTCACTTAAAACAGACGCAGTAAAATTTTACAACGACGGGTAAATTCCTACTCGTTTTTCCAAAAACAAGAATAATCCAAATCTCATTATTCTGAATCCACATATAACTTCTTATCCAAGCAACATGATCACAAGACAAAAGTCTGTACAATTACAGTGCACGAGCACAAAACAGACTCAATTACAGCAAAAAACTATAATACACGATGTTTCACCATATGAACACATCGAAACCCTACTAATCCTTAAGCCAACTATACGATGAAATCTGGGGTCTTACACTTCACAAGATCATCATCTTCCATCAAGTTGCAACAATTGAAGATTGAGTATGGGATCAATCCAATAGAAGTTGTACGCTTGGTCGATAACGTTCGGTACGATTCGCGGTGAATCTGAATCGTGATCGAGTTGATTTGCGAAGGAGGTTTGGTTGCTCGCTAGGGATTCAAGATTGTTCGATATCTTGGAGGATCAATCGAGAAGAATTGAAGGACTCAGCTGGACGATTGTTGCAAGGAGTTGCACGGGTAAAATCGTTGGAATCAGAGGGTGAAGATTCGTTCGTCGATTGAGGTTTAGCATAGTTTTTCTTTTGAGTCAATATAGGTGTATTGGATTCATTGTAAATTGTGCACTTGTGTTCAAACTGTTTTTAATCAATAAAACTCTCAAATAACCCTTTTGGTTATTTGGGGGGAGACGTACTCGGACAAACGCGTGGACGACGCGAAATCCGGGGAACTCCCTTATCAACTCTTGTGTGTCGATTTGTTTTAAATTCTTACTTTACGCAATTCGCTTATATTTTGTGTCAATTGAAGTTTTGTGTTCGTAAGTGTACACAAAGGTTCAATTGCTATTATCTTGATTGTGATTGAATTTGAATATCGAATCATATAACTTGCTTGGGACTGTTTTTGTTAATCAATTAATTTGGATATTTTGAATTAAGCGTTCCGATTATTTTCCTAGTTCGTTCAAGGCTATACTATCTTTCCTTTGGTCAAAAGGTGCAAAGTAGACTACCGATCCGGTGGTGCTTCCGCGCATTCGTTTTAATCAAATAATTTTTAAATTGACATTGGTTAACGAAGCCACTTATTCAACCCCCCTTCTAAGTGGTAGCCTAGTAGTCTAACAAGTGGTATCAGAGCCTGGTTCAATTTTGCTTGCAAAATTCGGTGGTTTGTGCCCAATTATTAGACAACATGGCTTTTGCACCTAAAGGGGCGTATAATAGGGCTCCGATATTCAATGGAGATCATTTTGACTATTGGAAAAGTAGTATGCGTATTCACATCAATTCTTTTGATGGTGATGTATGGAATGCCATTGAGAACGGTCCGTTTGTTCCAACAAGCGTCGATCCTAATGACATTGTCATAAATAAGCCTATGGCACAATGGACGGAAGAGGAAAAGAAAAAGGTCAATTACGATGCAAAGGCACAAAATATTTTAATATCATCCCTTGGGATTGATCAATTCTATCATGTGTCACATTGTCAATCGGCTAAGGAAATGTGGGACACATTGGTTACTCACTTTGAGGGTACCAATGATGTAAAGATATCCAAAATTAATACATTGACACAATAATTTGAGTTGTTTCATATGCTAGATGGTGAAACCATCGAGGATATGCAACAACGATTTATCAAAATAACCAACAAGTTACACGGTTTGGGAAAGCCAATCACAAATCAAGATGCCACTAACAAAATTTTAAGATGTCTTAGTAGGAGTTGGCAACCGAAGGTCACCGCGATTAAGGAGGCGAATGATCTTACTACTTTGAGTCTTACAACTTTATTTGGCAAGCTTACGGAACATGAACAAGTACTAAACTTGTTAGAAAAGCATGAGAAAAGTGAGAAAAAGGGAAAGCATAATGACAAGGAGAAGGAAAAGGAAAAGGATAAGAGGTCCATTGCTCTAAAGACCTCCACATCCAAGTCCACCAAGTCTAAAAAGGTAGAGCATGTGGAAAATAGCTCAAGCGAAGACGATTCCGATGATGAGGAAATGGGGCTCTTCGTTCGACGCTACAATAGGTATGTGAGAAAGAATGGGATAAGGCATTCCGATGACAATCTTAAGAAATATCGGAAAGATAGTGGTTACCGTCGGAAAAATGAAGATGCTAGGTACTCCAAGAAAGGGATATGCTATGAATGCGGCCAAGTTGGTCATTATAAGCCGGATTGCCCTAATCTCAAGAGAAAAGAGAAGGAGTCATCTTCAAACAAAAGGAGGAGCAAAGCAAAGAAAGCTTATGCTGCATGGGAAAGCAATAGTTCTTCATCTCATTCATCATCAAGCTCTAGTTCAAGTGATGAAAGCGAAATAGCTAATGTATGCTTCACAACTCATCATCACAAAAAGAAGGATAAAGCTCCCAAAAAGGTAAACCAAAATCCCTCTAGCTCATATACCTCATTAGAATATCTTGATTTGCAAAAAGCATTTGAGGACCTATGTAGTGAAACTAGAAAAGCTTTCAAACGATTAAAAGAGATTATAAAAGTTAACAAAACTCTTGAAAAGAAAGTTTCCGAAACGGAAAAAGAGTTGAAAGTTTTCAAGTTATCATTAGTAGAAAGGTCAAGTGCAAATCATAATAGTGATATGGTTGGTTGTGATCATTGTATCACTTTGTCAAAAGATATTAAAATTCTCAAAGACAAAGTGGAAAATTCATCAAAACCAAGAGTTCCTCATCAAGTTGTTCCAAAACATTTTAAAAACACTTTGAAAGCCAAAATAAAAAATTCTACAAATTTGAAAAAGGATCAAAAGAAGGGTAACTCACATATCACGTGTCACTATTGTTGTTGTGAAGGTCATACCATTGCAAAATGTAAAGCTAGGAAATTGTTGGTACCAAAGGGCATATTGCAATGGATGCCAAAACTCAACAAACCTTATTTGCCTCACCAACTAGGACCCAATGAAAATTGGGTACCTCTCTCTTATGTATAATTGTTGTAGGAAATGTGCCTTAACAATCTAGAAAGGAGATGGTTTCTAGATAGTGGATGTTCAAGGCACATGACGGGTGATGCCTCGCTTTTCATTGAATTCAAAGCAAAGAGGAAAGGATATGTCACCTATGGAGACAACAACAAAGGAACTATTCTTGGTGAAGGTACTATTGGTAATCCCTCTACTATAACCATATCAAATGTTGTACTTGTGGATAACCTTAAGCACAACTTGTTGAGTGTTGCTAAGCTTTGTGATAAAGGGTTTACAATAAATTTCAAACCGACCTTTTGCACAATCGAAAGTAACAAAGACAAGAATGTGATTCTTAAGGCCATTAGGCATGGAAATGTATACATGTTAGACCTAGATGATAATTGCCTAAGTGGTGCTAAGTGTCTCATAACTAAGAATGATGAATCTTGGTTATGGCATAGAAGAATGGCACATCTTAATTTCGATTTACTAAATAAGTTAGCTTCTAAAGATCATGTAATCGGTCTACCTAAAATTCGTTTTTCAAAAGATCACTTGTGTACCGCATGCCAAATGGGTAAACAAACTAAGGCTTCTTTCAAATCTAAAAAGTTTATTTCAACCACTAAGCCTTTAGAGTTAATCCATATGGATCTTTTTGGACCATCAAGAACTAAAAGCATTGGTGGTAATTACTATGGACTTGTGATTGTAGACGATTACTCAAGATTTTGTTGGACACTATTCTTATCTAGTAAAAGCGATACTTTGTCCGCCTTTAAACAATTTGCCAAGATGATTCAAAATAAACTAGACCTCAAGATCATTTCTATTAGGAGTGATCATGGAGGAGAATTTGAAAACCATAAATTTGAAGAGTTTTGCTCTAAATATGGCATTGAACACAATTTTTCGGCTCCACGTACACCACAACAAAATGGAGTAGTGGAGAGGAAAAATCGTAATCTAGAAGAGTTAGCTAGGACTATGTTAAGTGGTCTTCCTAAGTACTTTTGGGCGGATGCGATAAGCACCGCAAGTTATGTTCTAAATAGGGCGATTATTCGACCTATTTTGGATAAAACTCCATATGAAATACTTAAAGGGAGAAAGCCTAACCTTAGTCACTTACGCTCTTTTGGATGCAAATGCTTCATTTTAAATAATGGAAAGGAAAATCTTGGCAAGTTCGATTTAAAAGCGGATGAGGGGATTTTCTTAGGATACTCATTGTCTAGTAAAGCATATAGGGTTTATAATAAAAGATTACAAATTGTTGAGGAGTCGGTACATATTACTTTTGATGAGGCTTTTCCGGAAGAAAACGGGAAAGTTAATTGCATTGGTGTAGGTGTCGACACAATGGATATTCTAAAAGACAAGGAAGATGAGGGAAATGATCAACCCTCAAAGGACTTTCCAAAGAATGACAAGAACACACCTCCCAATGAAGATAAAAGTGATGGAGGGTCCTCTTCATCATCAAAGAATCATCATAAGGAAAGGGGAGCCGGACTTGCAAAAGAATGGCGCACTCTCAAAGATCATCCCATTGACAAGGTCTTAGGTGACATCTCAAAGGGAGTAGCTACTAGATTCCAAATTAGTAATTTTTGTTCTTACTATGCTTTTGTTTCACAAGTTGAACCTAAAAATTCGAAAGTCGCATTACTTGATGAGCATTGGACCCTTGCAATGCAAGAGGAACTAAACCAATTTAAAAGAAATGAAGTGTGGGATTTAGTACCACCTCCTCCAAATCATCAAGTAATTGGGACTCGTTAGGTTTTTAGGAATAAACTAGATGAAAATGGGGTAATTGTTAGGAACAAGGCTCGGTTAGTAGCTCAAGGCTATAACCAAGAGGAGGACATTGATTATGAGGAGACTTATGCTCAGGTAGCCCACCTAGAAGCCATTAGACTCTTATTAGCTTATGCATGCAATATGAATTTCAAGTTATATCAAATGGACGTTAAGAGTGCTTTCCTAAATGGCTACATAAATGAAGAAGTGCATGTTAAACAACCACCCGGTTTTGAAAATCATGAACATCCGGATTATGTTTTCAAATTAAAAAGAGATCTATATGGCCTTAAACAAGCTCCTAGAGCTTGGTATGATAGACTTAGCAAGTTCTTAATTAAAAACGGATATTCAAGGGGAAAAATTGACACTACACTCTTCATTAAACGTAAGGGAAAGGACGTCTTATTAGTTCAAATTTATGTTGATGACATTATTTTTGGTTCCACTAACCCATCTCTTGTCAAGAGCTTTTCTAATCTTATGCAAGGAGAATTTGAGATGAGCATGATGGGTGAACTCACTTACTTCTTGGGTTTACAAATCAAGCAACTAGATGAAGGAACTTTTATATATCAAACCAAATATTGTCTTGAGTTGCTTAAGAAGTTTGAGATGACGGATTCAAAACACATGGACACTCCCATGGCATCAACATGTGCGTTAAGCAAAGATGAAGAAGGTAAAGATGTTGAAATCACAAAATATCGAGGTATAATCGGATCCTTACTCTATCTAACGGCATCTAGGCCGGATATTATATTTAGTGTTTGCATGTGTGCACGATATCAATCATGCCCCAAAGAGTCACACCTAAAAGCCGTTAAAAGAATCTTGAAATACTTAAAAGGAACATCAAATTTTGGCTTATGGTACTCTAAGGGGAATGATTGCTCTTTGGTAGGTTACTCCGATTCCGACTTTGCCGGTTGCAAGTTGGATAGGAAAAGTACTAGTGGAACATGTCACCTATTTTGTAATTGCTTGGTAAGTTGGCATAGCAAGAAACAAGTATCCGTTGCTTTGTCAACCGCCAAAGCGGAATACGTTGCGGCCGGAAGTTGTTGTTCACAAATACTTTGGTTAAAACAACAACTTCTCAACTATGATTTAAAACTTCAACGTGTTCCAATCTTGTGTGACAACACTAGTGCCATAAACCTAACAAAGAATCCCGTGTTGCATTCAAGGACAAAGCATATAGAGATTAGGCATCACTTTCTTCGCGACCATGTAGAAAAAGGGGATGTTGTTTTTGAGCATGTTGAGTCTAAAAACCAACTTGCGGACATTTTTACAAAACCACTTGCAACGGAACCCTTTGTCTATATTCGCGGAGAATTAGGGATCCTTGATATCTCTAACCTAGAGTAACATACATCAAGCATGCACTTTACATACATATCACACTTCTTGGTAACTTGGAGTTTTACACAAAGGAAAGTGCATCAACATCCTAAGGTACAAGGTTAAAAAGTATCGCCTCCTTCTTCTCTTCTTAACTTCAACTTGCTTATGTCCATGTGAATTCCTTTTTCAACCATCAACATTACATGTGTGTGTTTTTCAATACATTCATATGCTTGCTCATTTCCAAGAATTCTCGCTTCAAGATAAGTAATAATTCTTGAAGTCCATATGTATCAAATGGCAATGTATGAAATATTGATTAATTGATGTGTCCATAACCTAACTTGTTGCTTAAATACTATGTGTGTATTTCATTTCTTCATGAACACCGTTATATGATATGGCAACATGAGATTATGCATTTAATTGCATTGTTTTGTTTATTTCGTCCCATATTTTGGTATGTTACTTGTTTACAAATGTCGATGTGTTTCAATACTCATGAGTTGGTTTATGGATTGTTGTTCTACATTCCATGTTTTATCATGATATTTGGTATTCGTCATTGATATATTTTGGCATATCTTTGTATGTAATTATATTGATTAGGAAACTATATCATAAAGTACATTTCGACAAATGTAAGTGCACGATGTGATCAATTGATTAAAAAAATTGCTTGGACTTGTTACTTCTAATGTGCTCTCTTTTTCTTTTTGATATTGTCAAAGGGGGAGAGATTGGATGCATAAGCTAAAGATGATCAAAACGCATTATGGCATCAACTCAGGGGGAGCGTGCTTATTTGAATAGCCTTGGTGTTTTTAATTGCGTCTGTATTACATTGCTATTTTTATTTGCATAATAAGTATAAGCTTAGTTAGCTTATGCATAGTTTTGACAATTATCAAAAAGGGGGAGAATGTAAGTGCACCAGTTCATCCTCATGTTTTAATAATTGTCAAAACACATGAAAATAGGATTGAACATATTTTGGCAACATTACAAATGACTTGACAACAAAGAACTATTTTCTAAAACTTGAAAAACTGACTTTTAGGTATTTTGTATCGATACATACATTGGTGTATCGATACAAATGTCCTGAAATTACTTCTATCTGATTTTGTGCATTTTGTATCGATACATACATAGTCTGTATCGATACAAAAGTGGTCTTTCAGAGACAGAACATCACCTGTGTATCGAAGCATGCTTGCATGTATCGATACACATCTGTATGTCCTCAAAATCCAGAAAGTTGATGATGTATCGAATCATGCTTGCATTCTTCGATACATATCAGTCAAGATTCTGATATTTGTATCGATACACACCCGTGTTTGTATTGATACAAAGGTCAAAAATTTCATTTTTAACGTTGGTCAAAGCATTTGTATCGATACAAATGATCATTCGTATCGATACATGTTTGAAAAATTATGCCCAAATTTGCTCATTCTATTTTCACTTTAAATAGCAATGTGTGTGATCATTTGTTTGTAACACAACTGAGAAAAATCTAGTGAGAACCAGTGAGAAAGCAAGAGTGCTTTGAGAGAAACACTTTGGATACAATTTGGGTGAAAAATTGGGATCAAAGTGTATCCTTCACAAGATCATCATCTTCCATCAAGTTGCAACAATTGAAGATTGAGTATGGGATCAATCCAATAGAAGTTGTACGCTTGGTCGATAACATTCGGTACGATTCGCGGTGAATCAGAATCGTGATCGAGTTGATTTGCCAAGGAGGTTTGGTTGCTCGCTAGGGATTCAAGATTGTTCGATATCTTGGAGGATCAATCGAGAAGAATTGAAGGACTCAGCTGGACGATTGTTGCAAGGAGTTGCACGGGTAAAATCGTTGGAATCAGAGGATGAAGATTCGTTCGTCGATTGAGGTTTAGCATAGTTTTTCTTTTGAGTCAATATAGGTGTATTGGATTCATTGTAAATTGTGCACTTGTGTTCAAACTGTTTTTAATCAATAAAACTCTCAAATAACTCTTTTGGTTATTTGGGGGGAGACGTACTCGGACAAACGCGTGGACGACGCGAAATCCGGGGAACTCCCTAATCAACTCTTGTGTGTCGATTTGTTTTAAATTCTTACTTTACGCAATTCGCTTATATTTTGTGTCAATTGAAGTTTTGTGTTCATAAGTGTACACAAAGGTTCAATTGCTATTATCTTGATTGTGATTGAATTTGAATATCGAATCATATAACTTGCTTGGGACTGTTTTTGTTAATCAATTAATTTGGATATTTTGAATTAAGCGTTCCGATTATTTTCCTAGTTCGTTCAAGGCTATACTATCTTTCCTTTGGTCAAAAGGTGCAAAGTAGACTACCGATCCGGTGGTGCTTCCGCGCATTCGTTTTAATCAAATAATTTTTAAATTGACATTGGTTAACGAAGCCACTTATTCAACCCCCCTTCTAAGTGGTAGCCTAGTAGTCTAACATACCCCAGTTGGATCATTAGCATGATTTCTGATGCTGAGAATTTCATTGAGCTTCTTTGTTCTAGTTCCAAGCATCCTAACAGACTTGGTCATGATTTCCAAGTTAGAAGTTACTAGCTTTACTTCATCTTGAAGGTTGGTTACTTTTGCTTGTAGCTTCTGCTTTTCCATCTTGAGTTGATCAATGATGGCCCTTTGTTCTACAGCTGTTGATTTTTCTGACTTGAGTTGATTAATGACAATCTCTTGTTCTACATTTGTTCTGCATACTTCCTCACTTCTGATGTATAGCTTTTTGTATGCTGAGGCTAGTTCCTCATAAGTGAGTTCTTCATCACATGAGTCATTATCAGAAAAACACACACCAGTCATGGCACTCACATGATTGGAAGCCTTATTCACTAACTCATTCTCAGAGTCATCTTCATCCGACCAACTTACAGATAGCCCTTTCTCTTGTTTCTTTAAGTAGGTAGCACATTCAGATATGAAGTGACCATAGCCTTCACATTCATAACATTGAACACCTTTGTCTTGATTTGTCTTTGTTGGAACAAAGTGGGTCTGATATGAACCTCTAAGATTTTAAGTGGTTTTGATGATAACAAAGTATTAAAATTGCAATTGGTATTACTAATGATTATTCTAGTGTGCAGAATTACAAGTTAAAATTCATTCAGAAGCACTATGAATAGTAGCAGAGAAGCCAGTCAAAACAAGCTTTGAAAGAGTATCAAAAGCTAGACTCTGATAAAGTTCAGAAGCTGAAGATCTTAAGAAGCTATGACAAGAGCATCAGAAGCAAAAAGAATTTACATCACTCAAGAACTGACAGAATCAGAATCAATGATTGAAGAACTATCTACTTCAAGGCTCTGTCACATCCACAGGAAGGAATATTCGTTGGTACAACGTTAACCTTATCCATATGTGGAGCGTAATTGAGAAACGTACTATTGTACTATTATTACTCAAAATGGATGAGTGATAATTCAAATAGCAAGGTAGTGGAATTGGATATCTTTACCAAAGAAGGTAACTACAGCTATCACAATTGTACGAATAAATTCCAGCTGGCACATCTCTCTCTGCAACGGTCATCATCTTCCTCCAAGTATAAATAGAAGACTCAAATAGAAGAAATTACTACTGTTCTAACGACCGTTCTATCAACACTGTTCTATTACTACGTTCAAAGACTAAGAAGCATTCTGACACCATAATTTAAATCTGTCATTCTAAGTCTTAGAACAATTTGAGTTGTATTTTGTAAACACCTCTGATAGTATATCAAGTGTTCCTTAACATTCATTCTTATTCTTAAGTTTGTTTGAGAAGTCTCTTGTTAAGTTTAACTTGAGCATTTGAGAAGTCTCTTGTTTAGTGAAACTTGAGCACCTGAGAAGCCTCTTGCAAGTGTGCTTGAGCAATTTGTAATCTTAAGTAGATTATAGTGAAAATCTCTTGTTAGTAACAAGGGGACTGGAGTACTCTCGATTTGTGAGAGGAACCAGGATAAATTTTGTGTCTTTCTCTCTCTCTCTCAGCACCCATTTTACTTTGTGTTCATATCCGCTGCGAATTTAGTGTTATTTCGAAAAAGTTTTTAATTCTAAAAACACAATTCAACCCCCCCCTTCTTGTGTTTTTCCACCTTCAATTGGTATCAGAGCCTGGTTGTTGCCTAACTCTCACCTATCAGTGAAACAGTTAAGATTCAGGGAGGAAAAACATGTCTGCTGAGAAGAATCTCAATGAAGTTCCTTTTGACTATGACTCAAACTCTCGACAAAGAAGGTCATCTGATAAAGTTCCTATCTTCAATGGAACTGAGACTAGTTACCCGTTCTGGAAAACAAATATGTACAGCTATATCATGAGTATTGATTGTGATTTATGGGACATGGTAGAAGATGGAGTGAACTTTGAAAATATGGACTTAGAAGGTGTTGTTAGCTCTAAAGACAGAAAGGCTTTTACACCTACTCAAAAGCTGGAGTATAAGAAGCACCACAGTGTAAAAGGGATGATGACAAATGCCATCTCTCATGATGAGTACTTGAAAATTGGAGATAAGAGAACGGCTAAGTCTATCTGGGATTCTCTTAAATCCAAGTATGAAGGAAATAAACAAGTTAAGGAGGCTAAGGCCAACTTGTTAGTACATCAGTATGAATTATTTAAAATGAAGGACGGAGAGGACATTGAGACAATGTTCTCTAGGTTTCAAATTCTTGTTTCTGGTCTTCAAGTCTTAGATAAGAGCTATACTGAGGCTGATCATGTAAGGAAAGTACACAGAAGCTTGCCGCCAAAGTGGAGACCAAAAGTGACAGCGTTTCAGGAATCTAAGGATTTAGATACTGTGTCTCTTGAAAGCTTGGTTAGTTCTCTAAAGAGTCATGAGATGGAACTCATGACTGATGAATCAACTAAGAAGCTAAAAGGGATAGCCCTGAGCACCAAGAGTTCCTCTAAGGCTCTGAAGGCAAAGGTTACAGTATCTGATGAAGAAGCTTCTGAAGAAGGTCACGAGATGGACTCTGATGAAGAAGAAGAAATGGTTCTGATGGCTGCAAGAGTATCGCAATGGGCTAAGAGAAGCAAGAAGTATGCCGGTAAGTTTGGAGGTTCTTCCAAGAAGGTTGGTGCTTCTAAGGATAAGAAGGAAGAACAAAACAAATGCTTTAAGTGCAACAAATCAGGACACTTCATTGCTGACTGCCCAGAGAACCTAAGCAAAACATCCAAGAGAACCTCTAACAAAGAAAGATACAAAAGTAAGCTCAAGAAGGGGTTCCTTGCCACTTGGGATGATTTGGATCAGGAATCAGATTCTGATGGGGAAGAAGAAGCAAACCTAGCCTTGATGGCAACCGCTTCTGACCAAGAGAACTCTGAGCACGAAGCTGACTCAGATTCAGAAGAAGAAGATGAGGTACTTGCTAAACTTTCTCGTTCTGAATTAATAGATTCCTTAAAAGATGCCTTAAAACTTTTAACCAAAAAGGCAGGTGAGTGTAAGGTCCTTAAAAAGGCCTATAACAACCTGACCGAAAAGGCAAATGAAATAATTGAACAAAATGAGTCTCTAAAATCAAGAAATGAATTTATGGAAACTCATTATGTTCTTGATGATAAGGTTCCTCCAGAACATGAATTTGCTCTTCAGGAATTCCTTATCAATGGAATGAAAAGAAGTAAAATAGCCTCTTTAATTTATCATGTAAGTAGAAATAGAGGAGAAGGTCTTGGATTCTCACGTTTTAAAGATAATCCATTATCTTCAAAATCCTCTAATATAGATAAATCAAAACCTAAGGTTGTCTTTGTAAAGAGTCAATCAGAAGTTCTAAATGAGTCAGCCTCTAATAGAACATCAAAGCCAGAGGCTCAAAAGTCAAAGACTCTGAAGGATAAAACCTCAGAACCTAAGATTTTTAAGCCTCAAGCTAATGTTAAATCTAAAGAAGCTCTGACACATTCAAGAACAAAGCTCAAGAGCTATACTAAACCCAAAAACTTTTCAACAAGGATGGTTAACTCTAGAAGCTCTGATAGGTCTTTCAAACAAAGACCACCTGGACCTGTAAAGACTAACACAAAAGGACCCATAAAGATATGGGTACCAAAATCTCAAATAATATTTGCTTCAGGTTTGCACACCAAGAAGGCCAAAGCAGCAATGCTGGTACCTGGACAGTGGCTGCTCACGACATATGACGGGAGAAAGGCGTATGTTCCAAACCCTGACTCTGAAAGAGGGAGGTACTGTGGGATTTGGAGGCAATCAAAAAGGGAAGATCACTGGTACTGGTACAGTTGGTAATTCTTCTCTTTCAATTAATAATGTCTGGTTAGTTGATGGCCTTAAACACAATCTACTTAGCATTAGTCAATTTTGTGATAGTGGATTTATTGTTAAATTTGATAAAGAAGCATGTACTGTAATCAGAGATTCTGACAAGTCCATAGTGTTCAGAGGTCTAAGGAAAGGCAATGTTTATAAAATCAATCTGTCAGAACTCACAGAGCAAAAGATAGTGTGTCTTTTATCTGTTAATGATGAGAAATGGGTCTGGCACCAACGTTTAGGACATGCTAACTGGAGATTAATCTCTAAGCTTAGCAAACTAAACCTGGTTAAAGGCTTACCAAATCTCAACTATCATTCAGATGCTCTGTGTGGTCCTTGTCAGATTGATAAGATTTCAAAAACATCTTTTAAACCTAAAAATGTTGTCTCCACCTCAAGACCTTTAGAACTGCTTCACATTGATTTGTTTGGTCCAGTAAGTACTGCCTCAATCAATGGGAAGAAATATGGATTAGTCATTGTTGATGATTACAGTAGATGGACTTCGGTAAAGTTTCTAAGAGTGAAAGATGATGCATATGATGTGTTCAGCATCTTCTGCACTCAAGTGCAAAACGAGAAAGGTCTCAAAATCTTAAAGGTAAGAAGTGACCATGGTGGTGAGTTTGAAAACGAACCATTTGCAACTTTTTGTGAAGATCATGGCATTGTCCATGAGTTCTCTGCTCCTAGAACACCACAACAAAATGGTGTGGTAGAGAGAAAGATCAGGTCTTTACAAGAGATGGCAAGAACCATGATGCATGAGACAAAACTTGCTAAGCACTTCTGGGCAGAAGCTGTAAACACAGCTTGTTATATTCAAAACAGAATCTATATTAGACCTCTATTGAATATAACAACATATGAACTTTTCAAAGGAAGAAAGCCCAATATTTCTTATTTTCATCAGTTTGGATGTACCTGTTACATTCTAAACAACAAGGCCTACAAAAGAAAATTTGATGCCAAAGCTTGTAAGGGAATCTTTATAGGTTACTCTGAACGCTCAAAGGCATACAGAGTGTATAATTCTGAAACTAACACAGTGGAAGAATCTATACATGTTAGATTTGATGATAAAGAGCCTGACAGTAAAATGTCAGAGCAAGATGATAGTTATGCAGGTGTTCCATACCAATACATCAATACAGAACCTGAAAAAGCATCAGAAGCTGTTGAAGCTTCAGAAGCTGTATTGGAAGAAGATGCTGAAGAAGCATCTCAATTAGAAACATCACAAGAACATGATGACACTTCAGAAGAAGACACTCAACCAAGTGCTGATGTTGATGAAGCTCCAAGAAGGAAGTTCAAATATAGATCATCACATCCAGAAGATCTAATTCTTGGAAACAAAGAAAGTCCAAGAAAGACAAGATCAGATTATCAACAACTTGATTCACTTCTGGGACTAATCTCAATGATAGAACCAAAGAATGTTGATGAAGCACTTACTGACGATGGATGGATTGTAGCTATGCAAGATGAGCTCAATCAGTTTCAAAGAAATGATGTATGGGATTTAGTGCCAAGACCAGCACATAAGAACATCATTGGAACTAAGTGGGTATTTAGAAACAAGATGAATGAACAAGGTGAAGTGGTAAGAAATAAAGCTAGACTGGTAGCACAAGGCTACAGTCAGCAAGAAGGTATAGACTTCCCTGAAACATTTGCTCCAGTAGCAAGACTGGAAGCAATCAGGTTACTCCTTTCATATGCTGTTAACAATGGAATCACATTGTATCAAATGGATGTTAAGAGCGCCTTTCTTAATGGTGTTATTTCTGAAGAAGTATATGTCAAACAACCCCCAGGTTTTGAGGATTTGAAAAATCCTGATTATGTTTATAAACTTAAGAAATCACTCTATGGTCTCAAACAAGCTCCAAGAGCTTGGTATGAAAGACTGAGTAATTTCCTTTTAGAAAATGGTTTTCAAAAAGGTCAAATTGACAATACATTATTCAGAAAGACATCTAAGAAAGATATCTTAATCATTCAAATATATGTTGATGATATTATTTTTGGTTCTACTAATGCTTCTTTGTGCAAGAGTTTTTCAAAGCTGATGCAGGATGAATTCGAGATGAGTATGATGGGTGAATTGAAGTTCTTTCTTGGAATCCAAATTAATCAAGGAAAAGATGGCACTTACATTCATCAAAGCAAGTATACAAAAGAGCTTCTGAAGAAGTTCAACCTTGTTGACTGCAAGATAATATCTACACTCATGCATCCTACCAGCAGCCTAAGCAAGGAAGAGATTGGAAGCAAAGTAGATCAAAAGCTGTATCGAGGTATGATTGGTTCTTTACTCTACCTTACAGCATCTAGACCTGATATTTTATATAGTGTATGCTTGTGTGCTAGATTCCAGTCAGATCCTAGAGAACCTCACTTAACTGCTGTTAAGAGGATCTTTAGATATCTGAAAGGAACTACTACTCTAGGACTTCTTTATAAAAAATCCCTAGATAGTAAGCTAGTTGGATTCTGTGATGCTGACTATGCTGGTGATAAGATTGAGAGGAAATCCACTAGTGGAAATTGCCAATTCATTGGTGAGAATCTCATATCTTGGGCTAGCAAGAGACAAACAACTATTGCTTTGTCTACAGCAGAAGCAGAATACATCTCAGCTGCTAAATGCTGCACACAGCTTCTCTGGATGAAATATCAGCTGGAAGACTATAATATAGCTGAAAGTAATATTCCACTATATTGTGATAATACTGCTGCTATTCATTTGTCTAAGAACCCTATTCTACACTCAAGAGCTAAACATATTGAAATAAAACATCATTTTATAAGAGATCATGTTCAAAAAGGAACAATAGATATTCAATTCATTGATACTGAACATCAATGGGCTGATATATTTACTAAGCCTTTAGCTATTGAAAGATTTGATTTTATCAAAAAGAATTTGAACATGCACTATATCTCTGAAGAAAATTAGCTCTGAGAAGTAGAATAGAATTAGCATCTGAAGCTCTATCAGAACCTCTTATAATTAAGAGTATCCCTTGGGAAGCTCTGAATAATTTAGGCTCTGAAGAGTAACAGGTTCTGATGAGGTGTCAGATACAAATGAGTGAGGCTCTGAACCTTTTGGAAATGAAACGTTCAGTACGAGTAAGTGTACAACAGTTGTCTGTACACGCGTCAGCTATGATTAAACTTTTTCAACACGTGTCTAGATCCTGACGGGCAGAGAACAGTTAATGATGATTATGGCAGTTAAACATATTATTTAATTTTTTAAAACTGCTCGCGCTCCCTCCCAATGTTTATTTTCTCTGTGTATGTGTGCTAGTTACTATTTATAAGTCACTTCACTCACATTGCACAATTTTTTACACACAATCACTACCTACACAACCCTAGACCTTACAGAAAGTTTCATTCTTCATCTTCTCTCTTTTCTAAAACAATGGCTGCTCAATCATCCAACGTAATCATTCAAGAACCCTATAATCCTACCTTACCACCCGTTATTGATCTCAATTCTGAGGATAATTGATCAGTGCATTTTGATGCACATTCTTCTACTATTGTACTTAGGCATTTCTCTAGTTTGTTTTATTATTTTTACTATTTTATTGTGTTTTTAGATTTAAGTTTATTTTTGCATTTATTTTATTTTCGTATTTAATTTTCAGCACTAGTAGCTATTTAATACATGTTCGCTGTGCAGATCATAACTTGAGTTCCGGGTATCGGATTGAGGCGCGGGAATATGCGTTGGAAAGCTAAGAGACAGAGCTACAAGTTTAATGTTGAGTGGAAGAGCTGTTTCGGAATGCATCAGTCCTTAATAATTCGTGGAAAGTGGCAGACTTAATTCTACTTAGTGGAGACTTAATTTTGGCTTATGACCTTTGGATTTAATTTTTACTCTTTACTTAAACTCAAAATCAGAATGTATGGGAATATAACATACTATCATCCACGAAATTGAGTAGAAAATAAGACAATCACCATTCCTCATGGAGAACTAATCACCAAGGATTAATTTGCTGTACTTGGTTTCCACTACACTTTGAGGTTCTATAATTTCCAATCAAATTGCCTTTCCCTTTCAATATTATGCTATATTTCTTGTTTGCTTTATTCAAGTTCTATAGAATAAGTATTGATTAATTTCGATGTTATATGTTCCTTTACCTTGCTCGCGTTTGCTTAATTCGCGTGTGTTTGATTGTGTTTGCTTAATTCATGATCATAGGTTTAAATCCGTTTGCTTAATTCGGACTTTAGGAACATATATATTGTAGTGTCAATTGCGCTTGTTTAATTGATACTATACTCGAAAGGGGAATAGAATCCGCTTAGGGCTTGGAAATTATATGATTCAATGATAAGTTTGGAAACCGAAACAGTAAATTAATCGTTTTAGCTTATTTCATAATCACTTTTTTTTTTAATCTCTTTATCTAATTTGAACCAAAACCCCCCCATAATTTACAGGTTTTTTATTGATTCTAATATTGCTAAACTAATCGTGAGTCCTTGTGACACGATACTCGAGTGTCGCTTTCCTAAACTACGTTTAAAACTCGTTTTTGACCCGTGTGCGACAGCGGATCAAATTGGCGCCGTTGCCGGGGACTCTCAATTTATTTTAGCCAATATTAGACTCAGTTTCCGTGCTCTTGCGTTCTGGCCTTGCTTTACTGTGTTCTTTGGCCTTTACGCGCTCTAATAATCAGTTTTCGTAGAAAATCAGTTTTCTGAAACATTGTCTCTGAATTGAGTGCTTACTGTCTTATTTCATCAGAAAAAAATCACATTTCCAAATCCCCTATTTTGTGACAAAATAGGTGACAGCAGCCTCAAAACCTCAAAATCATCGTTTTTCTATTTTTTATGAATTATTTACTGTTTTCATAGTTTCAGAAAATTCCAAAAAAAATTCTCAAAAATTTTATTTGACTTAATTAGATTAAATTTCGTGTTTTTGTGTTTTTCTGAATTTAGTTTAATCGTATTCCTTCTTCCACTTTGTTTCTGTCTAATAGGGACATTGTTGGCGTTTTCTCAATTCTGGCTACTAGGTCTGGTCATCATAGTCTTTTTGCTTTTGATCCTGAGATAGAGAGAACTTTGCACGCACGCCGTAGAGCAAATCAGGCTAGCACTAGTTCACCACCTGTTATCGATCCTATTTCTTTGTGCAATTTATTTGATTGTGATTCTGAAGTTGTTTTTAATAACATGGCTGAACAAAGAACACTAAGGCAGCTTGCTGCTCCTGATGTGAATTACAATGGTTTATGTATCGAATATGCTGATGTTGCTACTCCATTTGAATTGAAATCTGGTTTGATACACTTGTTGCCAAAGTTTAGTGGTCTTGCAGGTGAGGATCCGCAAAAGCATTTGAAAGAATTTCAGGTTGTTTGTTCCACACCATTGAGGCCTGAAGGAATAACAGAAGATCATATCAAGCTCAGAGCCTTTCCATTTTCGCTCCAGGGTGCTGCCAAAGATTGGTTATACTATCTTGAGCTGAATTCTGTCGCAACTTGGAATGATTTGAAGAAAGTCTTTCTAGAGAGATATTTTCCCGCCTCCAGAGCTGCATCAATCAGAAAAGAAATCTGCGGCATTAGACAGGGAAATGAATCATTGACTGAATATTGGGAAAGGTTCAAACAATTGATCTCCAGCTGCCCTCAACACCAGATTACCGAACAGTTGCTTATTCAGTATTTCTATGAGGGATTGCTACCAATGGATAGAAACATTTTGGATGCTGCCAGCGGTGGAGCACTTGTTGATAAAACTCCAGCTGCTGCAAAGGCCTTGATTGAAAATATGTCACTCAACTCTCAACAATTCACAACCAGAAATAATTCTGTGTCCCAAACAAAAGGTGTGAATGAGATTCAGGCTTCCTCTTTCAATAAGGCTCTAGAGACCAGGATTGATGAACTTACTTCTTTGGTGAAACAGTTGGCAGTGAGTAAAGTTCAAACATCTAAGTTGTGTGGTATTTGTACTTCTACTGAACATCCAACCGATACTTGTCCAATTCTTCAAGATGAGTCAGTGACTGAGTTGCCCCCAGCTTATGCAGCAGCCCTTTATAACCGAGGCAACAATCAGAACAGGTACAACATTCCTGATCTTTCCACAAACAAGTATCATCCCAGTTGGGCAAATCATCCACTTTTGCGGTATGGGAACCCAACAGCGCAACAAAACACGCCACCACCAGTTGCTGCCTCCGGACCATCATTGGAGGATCTCATGAAGCAAATGATTGCAAGCAATACACAATACCAGCAGCGAACAGATTCTGCTATGCAGAATATGCAGACACAGATTGGACAGCTTACTACTTCAATGAATGCCATGCAGCAAGCTCAAGGGACAAACCAACTACCTGCCCAAACAGTAGTGAATCCTAATGTCCCTAATCCTAATGTGAGTGTAATTACCTTGAGATCAGGAAAAGTTGCAAAACCAGCCCCTGAAAAAAATAAACAAAATATTGAGGTAACACCTGAACTTGAACCCGAACCCTCTAGTGTGGTTGAATCTGAAAAAGAAAAAGAGAGTGAGTATGTACCACCAATTCCCTTTCCACAAAGAGTAGCTAAAACAAAGAAGATTGATGAGGGAGACAAAGAGAGAGAGATTTTGGATGTATTCAAAAAAGTGGCGGTAAACATTCCGCTTCTTGATGTGATCAAGCAGGTTCCGAAATATGCAAAGTTTCTGAAAGATTTGTGCACCCGCAAGAGAAGGTTGAAGGGAAATGAGAGAGTTAATTTAGGGAGAAATGTTTCAGCCCTTATTCAGCCTAAGCTTTCACCTGAGCCCTCACCTGAGAGGGCTACGGTTTCAACTCTTAATCAGGCTATGCCACAAAAATGCAAGGATCCAGGAACTTTTGCTATTCCATGTACCATTGGGGATAGTAAATTCGAAAATTGCATGTTAGATTTAGGAGCTTCTATTAATGTTATGCCTACTTCTATTTTTAATAATCTTGATCTTGGTCCCTTGCAGCCTACAGGTCTCACTATTCAGCTAGCAAACAGGAGCAATGCTCGCCCTGTTGGAGTAGTGGAAGATGTTCTTGTTCAGGTTAATGACTTGATTTTTCCTGCAGATTTTTACATTCTTGACATGGCTGGAGAAACAGAATCAAGCAGATCACCAATCATTTTGGGCAGACCATTCATGAAAACAGCAAAGACGAAAATTGATGTTGACGATGGAACCATGTCCATGGAATTTGGTGACATTGTCGCGAAGTTTAACATTTTCGATGCTATGAAACATCCCTCCGAAGAGCACTCAGTTTTTCAAATGGAGTTGCTTTCTGAAATTGTTGATGAATTTAATTTAGACTTGTTCTCTGGTGATCCATCTTTATCTGGTTTTGATGATGATTATTCATGTGATGATTGTACCGACACTAACCTTTGTGTTGCTTGTGCTGAAATTGATGCTTTCTTGTTAGATGACAATTATCCTACAGGTGAAGTTGTTGATTATGCAGTTAAAGCCCTTGACATCACGGCTGCCCCCGCCAAACCATCCATTGAACAGCCACCTTCCCTTGAGCTTAAGCCACTCCCTGAAAATCTGAAATATGCTTATTTGGAGTGTGATAAAAAACTCCCGGTTATAATTTCTTCTAACCTTAATTTTGATCAAGAAAATAAGCTTTTGCAGATTTTGAAGAAGCATAAGAAGGCTATTGGGTGGACTTTGGCTGACATTCCAGGTATTAGCCCATCCATGTGTATGCACAGAATTTTACTTGAGGATGGGGCGAAAACGGTAAGGCAGCCCCAAAGGAGGCTTAATCCTTTGATCCTTGATGTTGTGAAGAAAGAGATAACCAAACTTTTGCAAGCAGGTATCATATATCCTATCTCTGACAGTAAATGGGTAAGCCCAGTGCAGGTTGTACCTAAGAAATCTGGTCTCACAGTGGTAAAAAATGAAAAGAATGAACTTGTTCCCACTAGAGTTCAGAATAGCTGGAGAGTTTGTATTGATTATAGGAGGTTGAACCAGGCTACGAGAAAGGATCACTTTCCTTTGCCGTTCATTGATCAAATGCTTGAACGGCTAGCTGGTAAATCACATTATTGCTTTCTTGATGGTTTTTCAGGTTACTTTCAGATTCATATTGCACCTGAAGATCAGGACAAAACCACTTTCACATGTCCATTCGGCACATTTGCTTACAGGAGAATGCCATTTGGTCTATGCAATGCTCCTGGCACGTTCCAGTGTTGCATGATTAGTATTTTTTCTGAATTTATTGAAAATTGCATGGAAGTGTTTATGGATGATTTCACTGTTTATGGTTCTTCTTTTGATGCATGTTTGAATAGTTTGAATAGGGTTTTAGAAAGATGCATTGAAACCAACCTTGTTTTAAATTATGAGAAATGTCATTTTATGGTTGAGCAGGGAATTGTTTTGGGTCACATAATTTCTGAAAAAGGGATTTCTGTTGACCCTGCTAAGATTGATGTGATTTCTACACTGCCTTACCCATCTTGCATTCGCGAGATTCGTTCTTTTCTTGGTCATGCAGGTTTTTACAGGCGCTTCATAAAGGACTTCAGCAAGATAGCTCTTCCGTTGTCAAATTTGTTAAAAAATGATGTTGCTTTTGATTTTGGTGAAAAGTGCAAAAAAGCGTTTGACTTCTTGAAGAAGGCATTAACCTCCGCCCCCATCATCCAGCCCCCTGATTGGACCCTTCCTTTTGAAATTATGTGTGATGCTTCAAACTATGCTGTTGGGGCGGTCCTTGCACAAAGAGTTGACAAGGCTGCCCATGTTATTTATTATGCTTCTAGAACTTTAGATTCTGCACAGTCTAATTATACCACTACTGAAAAGGAACTTCTAGCTATTGTTTTTGCTCTTGATAAATTCAGATCATATTTGCTAGGTTCCAAGGTTATTGTTTTTACTGACCATGCAGCTTTAAAGTATTTGTTAAAGAAGCCAGAAGCAAAGCCGAGACTGATTCGGTGGATGTTGTTGCTCCAAGAGTTTAACGTCGAGATCAAAGACAGAAGTGGAGCTGAGAATTTAGTCGCTGATCACTTAAGCAGAATAGAGCGCGATGAAGATCCTTCCCCCATTCAAGATAACTTTCCTGACGAGCAGCTTTTACTATTACATGGGGTGACTCCTTGGTTTGCTGATATTGTTAATTATCTTGTTGCTGGTGTTTTTCCTACAGGTGCATCTAGGACACAAATTCACAAACTCAAGAGTGATGCAAAATATTATGTTTGGGATGATCCATATCTTTGGAAATTTGGTAGTGATCAGGTAATTAGGAGATGTGTCCCCGACTATGAGATTGAATCTATTTTGCATCATTCGCATGCTTCTCAGGTAGGGGGACACTTTGGTCCTCAAAGGACTGCAAGAAAAATCCTAGACTCAGGTTTCTATTGGCCCACTATTTTCAAGGATGCTTATGAGACTTACCGCACTTGTAAAGAGTGCCAGTTCGCAGGTACAGCCATCACTCGTAAGAGTGAAATGCCTCAGCAACCTATGCTTTTCTGTGAGGTATTTGATGTGTGGGGAATTGACTTTATGGGTCCTTTTCCTGTATCATTTGGTTTTCTCTACATTTTACTTGCTGTTGATTATGTTTCAAAGTGGGTGGAAGCTATCCCCACTAGGACTAATGATTCTAGAGTTGTTGCAGATTTTGTCAGGTCCAATATTTTTTGCAGGTTTGGAATACCTCGAGCTATCATAAGTGACCAAGGCACACATTTCTGTAACCGCACTAAGCAAATTTTCTACTGCATATCATCCCCAAACTAATGGACAAGCTGAGATCTCAAATAGAGAGATTAAGCAAATTTTAGAGAAAATGGTGCAGCCAAATAGGAAGGAATGGAGCCGCCGTCTAGAAGACGCACTTTGGGCTCAAAGAACAGCTTTCAAGACACCAATTAGGATGTCTCCCTATAGACTTGTGTTTGGTAAGGCATGTCACCTCCCTATTGAAATTGAACACCGTGCTTATTGGGCGGTCAAAAGTTGTAACATGGAAATGCAGAAGGCAGGTATGGAAAGAAAACTCCAATTACAGCAGCTTGAAGAGATTAGGCTAGAAGCCTATGACAGCTCTAGAATTTATAAAGAGAAAACTAAGCACTTTCATGATAAAATGATTTCTAGAAAGGAATTCTCTGTGGGCCAACAGGTTTTATTGTTTAACTCCCGCCTAAAAGTGATGGCTGGGAAACTTCGATCCAAATGGATTGGCCCCTTTGTTGTTACTAATGTCTTTCCTCATGGTGCCGTAGAAATTAAAAGTGCAGGTACTAACAAGGTGTTCAAAGTAAACGGACAGCGGCTGAAGCTGTTCCATGAAAGCTCGATACCTGAAGAAGAAACTGTTGAAGAGCTCTCTTTGGAGAAGCCGTCCTACCCACCAGCAGCTACACCTTAAACCCTCGGGTGTGTTCCTTCCTTTTTTCTCACTGTATACTTATTTGTTTTACATTGCGGACAATGTCTGATTTAAGTGTGGGGGGAACATTTTATATTTAGTTGTTTTTAATTTAGTTTCTCTTTCAAATTAAAAAATAAAAAATACAAAAAAAATGAAAAACGAAAAATTAAATAAATAAAAAAGTTTTTGGCATGTATGCAACTGTTATTAGTAGTTTCATTATTCTAGGCCTAGAGTGGTATGTCATGATATGGATAACATTTTTGCTTTTGTAGTGTGATAAGGTGACTTGATACTAGATTGTGCATCACTTGTGATAGAACATGAAACTTTGTGAGATTTTGAGCCTCCAACAATTCCTTGTTTCTTGTGTGGTTTCACTCATACTGTTAGTTACTTCTAGAACTTGACTTGACTCTTGAAGCACTTGTTCACATGCATGTATATGAAATGATCTAGGCATTTGTTTCTTTTATAAGCTACTTTTAGCCAAATAAGCCTACCTTGATATTTCATCCCTTTGTTAAGCCCCTTTGAGCCTATTCTTCCCATTCTTTGTTTATAAACTCATTACAAGCCTGAAAGTGAAAAACAATGATATGTCCTAAATCAAGAGGTTGAAAGAGGTTGGATTGAAATTTTGGATACATGTAGGGGGTCTCATTATGTTTTTAATGTTGATCTGATATGGGGAAGGGAATCATTTTGCTTATGTTATACCATGTTGTGATGCTCAGTTTGTTTGGCAAGAAAGAAAGAAAAAAAAAAGAGAAAAAAGAAAATGAAAAAAAATAAATAGCAAAGAAGAAAAAAAAAATCAAAAAAAGAAGAAAAATATTCAAAAAAAAGAAAAGAAGAGAAAAAGTGTTGTCAAAAGTTGTACTATGGGCAATTTTGATGTGAAGAACTGATTTTGTGGGATTCAATGTCTCAGATTTAATTGCAATATCTTGTTGAGATCTATGACTTGTTGAGCTAAACTGTCTAGTATCCAAATGATTTTCATGCTTCTTTATCCTCTTGATTTTATAGCCTAGTTCCTTAGGTTTATCCCACATTTGCCTTGGCCCCGTTACAACCCGAATAAAGACCTTTTGATCTTTGCATGCATGTGCTTCATTGTGTGGATGTCCTCCATCTTTGGGGACGGAAGAGGCTTGTCAAGCCTATGGCAGTGCTAACTTTGATGACGTGCTTTGAGCGTAAACACTTTCCCTGACACTCCATTTTTGAGTGATTGAGTGATTGAGTGCACTTTATACAAATATTCCGTGAGGTTCTATCATTTTTGAAGCACTTTTTAGTCTAAAAGCCACCTTGTTCATTGCACATGTTTTAAGATGTTGTTCATAATTGTTATACTCCTTGAATCTTGGAATGTGTTGATTGCTTGTGACTTTGCATTGTGTCTTGTTCTCTTTTTCTTCCATCGTTTTGAAGTCTTTAATCTTGATTTTGCTCAGGAGTGCAAAAGTTCAAGTGTGGGGGAATTTGATCAGTGCATTTTGATGCACATTCTTCTACTATTGTACTTAGGCATTTCTCTAGTTTGTTTTATTATTTTTACTATTTTATTGTGTTTTTAGATTTAAGTTTATTTTTGCATTTATTTTATTTTCGTATTTAATTTTCAGCACTAGTAGCTATTTAATACATGTTCGCTGTGCAGATCATAACTTGAGCTCCGGGTATCGGATTGAGGCGCGGGAATATGCGTTGGAAAGCTAAGAGACAGAGCTACAAGTTTAATGTTGAGTGGAAGAGCTGTTTCGGAATGCATCAGTCCTTAATAATTCGTGGAAAGTGGCAGACTTAATTCTACTTAGTGGAGACTTAATTTTGGCTTATGACCTTTGGATTTAATTTTTACTCTTTACTTAAACTCAAAATCAGAATGTATGGGAATATAACATACTATCATCCACGAAATTGAGTAGAAAATAAGACAATCACCATTCCTCATGGAGAACTAATCACCAAGGATTAATTTGCTGTACTTGGTTTCCACTACACTTTGAGGTTCTATAATTTCCAATCAAATTGCCTTTCCCTTTCAATATTATGCTATATTTCTTGTTTGCTTTATTCAAGTTCTATAGAATAAGTATTGATTAATTTCGATGTTATATGTTCCTTTACCTTGCTCGCGTTTGCTTAATTCGCGTGTGTTTGATTGTGTTTGCTTAATTCATGATCATAGGTTTAAATCCGTTTGCTTAATTCGGACTTTAGGAACATATATATTGTAGTGTCAATTGCGCTTGTTTAATTGATACTATACTCGAAAGGGGAATAGAATCCGCTTAGGGCTTGGAAATTATATGATTCAATGATAAGTTTGGAAACCGAAACAGTAAATTAATCGTTTTAGCTTATTTCATAATCACTTTTTTTTTTAATCTCTTTATCTAATTTGAAACCAAAACCCCCCCATAATTTTCATAGTTTCAGAAAATTCCAAAAAAAATTCTCAAAAATTTTATTTGACTTAATTAGATTAAATTTCGTGTTTTTGTGTTTTTCTGAATTTAGTTTAATCGTATTCCTTCTTCCACTTTGTTTCTGTCTAATAGGGACATTGTTGGCGTTTTCTCAATTCTGGCTACTAGGTCTGGTCATCATAGTCTTTTTTTCATAGTTTCATTCTTCATCTTCTCTCTTTTCTAAAACAATGGCTGCTCAATCATCCAACGTAATCATTCAAGAACCCTATAATCCTACCTTACCACCCGTTATTGATCTCAATTCTGAGGATAATCTAGTCTACGAACATCATCAAACCGACGCTGGACCAGATTCTTATGATTTCTTCACTGAGAAGTTCGTGGATTTTGAAAGTTTGAAAGCGAATGGGATTGACATTCAATACTTGTTCTACAACCAACAATGGCAGAATTATTTTGAAATGTTAAATGGCTTTGTGTATTTCGACATAGTGAAGTATTTCTGGCAAAAGGCTAAAGTGTATGATAGAGCAAGTTATGATAAAGAATACAAGGATATGGTTGAAAAAAACAAGGAATTACGAGGGAAAACAAGAAAGGAACTTGGTCTTAAACCTTACAGAGGAAGAGAAATTAGGTCGAATATTTTGGGAATCAATGTTGTGATAACTCAGGCACACATTGCTAAGATTCTGGGTTTAGACAACAAAGGAGTAGATATAGAAGTGTATGATAAGAAAAGCAAGTATTTGGATTCAATTCATCAGGATCTCTTTAAATCTGGATGCACACAAAGGGATTTTGGAAAAATAATGCACATGAAGCACACATTTGAATTTGCTTTCAGAATGTGTTTGTCTACCATCTTCACCAGAAAAGGTGGATTGGATACCATCTCCATTCCACACAAACATCTCATCTGGTTCTTATACAAGAGGGTGAAAGTTAATTTGGCTAAGATTCTTTTTGATCACATGTGCTTTACCATTCACGAGGGTAGAACTAAAATACCATCAGTCATTCATCACCCAAGGTTAATTTCAGAACTGATAAGGCAAACCAAACTCACAGATATTCTGAGTGCCAAAGAAAAACTTAGAGTTTTCCAAACTGCTAAGTATGATGCATCAGTTCTGGTCAACATGAAGAGAAAAACCAAGGAAGAAATCATTCAAGTGAAAACACCTCTACAGCAAGTATACGAAAAGTACTTCTGGTGTGATGGGTTTCCCACCATATCAGAACATGATAATGATGAGGTCATTGAGAACTTCCTTGAGGCAGTAAGAAGAGATACTGGGGTTAGTGTGCCCAGGAAAATGGTTGTAAGTGTTCCTAATTGGGATATCTTCAAGGGACCAAGAGATATTACAAGGAACAGAAGAAAGCCAAGAACTACTGAGCAAGAAATGATTGATGAAGGCTCTGATGATCAAGGGCATGCTAGTGCTGATGAGATTGAGGAAGGTGCTGGAAATATGATGACTGAAGCTGTTCAGAAGGAAAAGCGGACAAAGAAAAGGCATGATAGGCCTTCAGCTTCTGAGGAAGATCAGAACCCTGCTAAACTTGCAAAGAGATTAAAGACCAGAGCTGCTAAACCAAAAGGTAAGATCTCTGAATCTAATACTTCTAGCATTCCTGTAGCTCAGGATATTGGTTCTGAACCCCAACCCTCCATTGCTAACCCTTCTACTTCTCAACCTCCATCATCTACCAATCAACCTCAACCCATAGACTTCACTATACCTATTAGTGTAGTCTTGCCTGATCATGGAAACATATCATCTTCATCATCTGATACTAGCACTGACTCTGATGAGTTTATTGCTAAGCTTACTAAAGAAGCACAACAGAAACAAAAGACACATGAACCATCAAAGAAAACAAATCTCAAAAAGACCACCAAGAGACCCATCAAAAAGCCAATCCAACTGTCTTCTGATGAGGAACAAAACACTGTCGTTAACACCTCCATTCCTGAACAACCAACCACTACTGAATCTGTTCTTGAACATCTCCAACAACATCTATCTGGAGATGCCTTTACACATTCCAATCCCAACTCACCTCATTTTCATATTGTCAAACCCACTACTGATCAAACCATCCAAGAACCACCTGTTGTTCAATCCATTCAAACACCCCCTCCTTCACTTGATCACATCTCACAAGTGAATCCACCTACATTCACACCTGTTCAGGATGAGTCAATTGCTCATTCTGAAGAAAAACAAAAATCATCTCATCCATCACCTATCAATGTCATTGAAACTGAACAATCTCCATTACCTCCACCAGAAATATACTCCACTGAATCATCTCCTTCACATTCTCCACCACCTGTCTATTGTCCACTCAACAAACCTCTAGTTCTAGAAGAGGTTCTTGAGATCTTCAAAAACATCACTGAGGCTGAACATCAAATGTTCAAGGATTCCATCAATCTTGATGATGATATCATACCTCCAAATCTCAGTAAAATAAAAATCATAAACCTCAAACGTAAACAACCTGAACCAACCATTCCTTTTGACCCATCCTTACCCTTTTTCAATTCTGACTCTGAACCAAATCTTGAGCTGCTACATAATGCTATAGGTATTAGACTTAAGAGGTTCAAACAAAGAGAGGAAGAAGCTCTTATCTTCCCTTCTGATATAGATGCTGATTTCAGGGAATTAGAGTACTTATTTGGTAAATCTTTAAGGATTCTCAGTACTCATCTGAAGGATAAGATTAAGGGTAGAGGAGCAAACACTGTACGGGAACTGTTTGAGATTGTTGAGAAGCTAAACGCTCCAAGGCTCACATCTTACAACCATGTTAAGGAGCAGGCTAGGATAGCTGCTGAAGAAGAAGAGAAGAGGCAAGCTGAAATTGAGCACAAAAGGCTAGCTGAACAAGAAGCATTGAAATTATTGGTAGATAGGGCTGTGCATATTGCTACATTTGAAACCAATAAGATCAATGAGAATCAAGCTGCTGAACAAAATGTTACCATGCTTGATCAGAATCTGATAAGAGAAGATACGGATATCAATGAAGATTCTGACAAGGGTAAGAAGCCCATTTTTGTTCCAACTCCTTCTCACTCTCCTATGAAGATTGACATAGCCTCAACCTCATCTACAATACCTCCTGCGGTTCAAGATGCTTTGGATAATCTCAGAACTGACATGGCTAATGAAATTGATGAGCTAAGAGTGGATATGCGTAATGATGTGAATTCTGCTGTGGCAACAGTTCACAAAAGGATGGATGACATGATGTTAACCCTTCTGAAAGCCATAGCTGATGTTAAGAAACCTTAGTCTTTGTTTGTGCACTTGTTTTGTTATTAATTCTTGTGTAATATTTGGATAATTTGTTGAATTAATATCTATACTATCCATATTTATGTGCTTGTTATTAGCTTATGTGTCTGTTTTACTTTTGTTTTTCAAAATTTAACTTCTCTATATACCATGATATTGTCTGGTACTCTTGAGATTTCTGGCTCTAGTGAGAGATGCTGAAGAGCATCTTAGTTTTTAAACTAATAAGCCTAGGATTTTCAAAACCTAAGAGCCCCTCTCATCAGTACTCCTGTTTACTCATGAAATAGCTTCTTAGTATTAAAGCCTGTTTAACAACGGGGCACCGATACCGAATGAGGCGTGTCTGGTAACTGGTTTTCTGACAATAGGAATGAGGTATATATATATAAGAAACTTGCTCAAAACAAAGGGAATGTATAGCATCAACTCTTTTATTAATATTATTGAAGAATCTCTATTACATAGAATAATGAGACCCTACTTAGAGCTAGGTTTAAATTCAGAAGACTCTGAATCTAGCGTCTTATGTTTTTCCTTAATGTAAGCAAGCAAGTTGGCAGTGGCCTTTTGCACTAGCTCTTCAGTGTCCTTCTGAACAGCAGCCTCGTACTCTTCGTATGGAGTGTCATCATTGTATGTCCATAAAAATTCTTCCAGATCAGAGCCCAATTCTTCCTCCTCTGACTCTGTCAATATTAGTTCTTGCTTGTTCCTTTCGTAGCGAAGTCTGTTTTCTTCGCAGCGCCAGGGCTCTGCTTCCTTCTTGCTTTTTCCTTTTGAGCCTGAAGCATCCTTGGTAACCTGCTTTTCCATTGTTTGTTTCTTTTGGATATGACTTGATTACTCTGAATGAGTAAAATGAGAGGAATCTTCCCTTTTTTATAGTACCTTCAAGATATCTTGTCAGTAGGATAATCAATGCCATTCTTTGAATACGTTTGGTTGTCACTTCCTTTTTGACTTGACTACCTTTTTTGGCGCTTTGACTACTTGGTTTTCTGTGCCTTTTTGACTGATGCCAAAAGGGGGAGTAAGAGTAGCGTTAAAATTAATGTTGATTCATTCATATACTGCTCAATCTGAAACTGTTATGTTAAATACATTATGAATCAATATTTATCTTTTCTGATTCTTTCTCATTCTGAACGATTATTGAAAGGGGAGAAAACTTAAGAACCTGAAATAAAGTTCATAGACAATGTCAGAAGAGCTTGCAAACCACTTCTGAGCATTATCAGACTCTAAGAAGCAAAGCTTACAAAACTATGCTTCTGAGAGTTAAATATGAAAATTTATTTCAAGTTAATAAATTGACTCTTAAACTGTTTTAATTAATTTTGGATAAGACTTAGGGGGAGCTTACAAACCTACCCTTATGGATTATCAGACTCAGGGGGAGATTGCAAACCTCGAAACCTGAAGTCAACATAATTAAATTAAAACAACAACAATTGAATTTTAATGCTTTAGTTTGTCATCATCAAAAAGGGGGAGATTGTTGGAACAAAGTGGGTCTGATATGAACCTCTAAGATTTTAAGTGGTTTTGATGATAACAAAGTATTAAAATTGCAATTGGTATTACTAATGATTATTCTAGTGTGCAGAATTACAAGTTAAAATTCATTCAGAAGCACTATGAATAGTAGCAGAGAAGCCAGTCAAAACAAGCTTTGAAAGAGTATCAAAAGCTAGACTCTGATAAAGTTCAGAAGCTGAAGATCTTAAGAAGCTATGACAAGAGCATCAGAAGCAAAAAGAATTTACATCACTCAAGAACTGACAGAATCAGAATCAATGATTGAAGAACTATCTACTTCAAGGCTCTGTCACATCCACAGGAAGGAATATTCGTTGGTACAACGTTAACCTTATCCATATGTGGAGCGTAATTGAGAAACGTACTATTGTACTATTATTACTCAAAATGGATGAGTGATAATTCAAATAGCAAGGTAGTGGAATTGGATATCTTTACCAAAGAAGGTAACTACAGCTATCACAATTGTACGAATAAATTCCAGCTGGCACCTCTCTCTCTGCAACGGTCATCATCTTCCTCCAAGTATAAATAGAAGACTCAAATAGAAGAAATTACTACTGTTCTAACGACCGTTCTATCAACACTGTTCTATTACTACGTTCAAAGACTAAGAAGCATTCTGACACCATAATTTAAATCTGTCATTCTAAGTCTTAGAACAATTTGAGTTGTATTTTGTAAACACCTCTGATAGTATATCAAGTGTTCCTTAACATTCATTCTTATTCTTAAGTTTGTTTGAGAAGTCTCTTGTTAAGTTTAACTTGAGCATTTGAGAAGTCTCTTGTTTAGTGAAACTTGAGCACCTGAGAAGCCTCTTGCAAGTGTGCTTGAGCAATTTGTAATCTTAAGTAGATTATAGTGAAAATCTCTTGTTAGTAACAAGGGGACTGGAGTACTCTCGATTTGTGAGAGGAACCAGGATAAATTTTGTGTCTTTCTCTCTCTCTCTCAGCACCCATTTTACTTTGTGTTCATATCCGCTGCGAATTTAGTGTTATTTCGAAAAAGTTTTTAATTCTAAAAACACAATTCAACCCCCCCCCCCCCCCCCCCCCCCTTCTTGTGTTTTTCCACCTTCAGTCTTGTCATCTGCCTTGGTTTTTTCTGAGGTGTTTCCTTGTTTGCTGATGTTTTGCTGGATGTGCTGCACATTCCTCCTTGGTCTTCTACCCATATTCTTCAAGAGTTTATTAAATTGTCTTCCAAGTAGAGCTATATCATCTGAGAGGTCTTCCTCATCAACTTCCTCACTATCATTGTTGGAGGTAAAAGCTATGCTTTTCCCTTTCTTCTCAAGTTTATCACTGAAGTTCATCTCAAAGGTTTAAAGAGAGCCTACAATTTCTTCTACTTTCATGCTAGCAATGTCTTGAGCTTTTTCAATAGCTGTGACCTTCATGTCAAACCTCTTTGGTAAAGATCTAAGAATCTTCCTTACTAACTTCTCATCAGACAGTCTTTCTCCCAAGGAATCAAAGGAGTTTGCTAGATCAAGAATATTCATGTGAAAGTCATAAATAGTCTCTTCTTCCTTCATTCTGAGATTCTCAAATTTTGAGTAGAGAAGTTGAAGTCTTGAGCTTTTTACCTTGGAGGTCCCTTCATGGGTTGTCTTGAGTATTTCCCAAGCATCTTTGGCAACGGTACATTGTTTGATGAGTTTGAACATGTTCTTGTCCACTCCATTGAATAATTCATTTAAAGCTTTATTGTTGCCAAGAGCAAGTGTATCTTCTGCTGGAGTCCAATCTTCTTTTGGTTTGAGCTCTTCAGTATCAACTCCATTAGCATCTTTGACTTTGGGATGTTCCCAACCTCTTAGCACTGCTTTCCAAGTTCTACTATCAATGAATTTCAAGAAAGCTGTCATGCGTGACTTCCAATAGTCATAGTTAGTGCCATCCAGAAGAGGTGGTTTGCTGACCAAAGTTCCATCTTTGTCCATGGTTCCAGAAAGTATCATCACTGGAGCTCACCCTAAAACAGAACAGGGTGTCTGCTCTGATGCCAATTGAAATTCCGGTAGCAAGTCACAGATGTGCAGCGTGATGTGGAGCACGTTAGGGTTATGATATACGATGTGGTGCCTAATGTGCTAACATCATAGACATGCAATAACTTGATGAACAAGGAAAATAAAGTGCAGAAGATAAACAACACAATGAGTTTGTTAACCCAGTTCAGTGCAACTCGCAACCTACTCTGGGGGATACCAATCCAAGAATAAATCCACTATGATAGTTCCAATTCTAAGCTAAACAATCCTAGTTTACAACTTATCACTTAGACACTACCCGTGCTCATTCTACCTAGGTCCTCCCTAGATATGACAACCTCTGGTCACTTCCTATAACTACCTTACAACACCGTAAGGATTTAAATAACAAACTCAATGATGGAGACGCACTCCTAACCTAAAGAACCAACTCGTGCTTCAAAGCTTTGAGTGATTCAAAACAACTCTTTGCTTAAAAGCTTAAGAGTGACAACAACTTTGTGCTTAAAAGCTTAAGAGCTAAATACAACCCTTAGTTCAAGTCTCAATGGAAACAAGAAACAAAAGGGACAAAGATTGAAAATCCTAATGACTAGAAATATTGATTTCGATTTCAGTGAATAAAACTTGTCTTCAGTCTTCCTTTATATTGAACGAGCTTCATGGGCTTGGATCCCTGATTTGATAGCTGGCCATTGTGATCTTCAAGAAACAAACTCAATCTTTTGAAAAGATTTATTTGTTTTAAATCTTTTTAAATCTTCTAGTTAAACTGGCCTTCTTTTAAATCTTTCTGAATCTTTTTCAATCTTTCAGCTCGTTCCTTGGCGCGCAAGCTAGCGTGGATGTGTTTGTTTCAAAACAAATATTTTTCAAAGATTACACGCAAAATAATGAAAGCGCGTTATTTTAGGGCGTTCAGGTCAGGTCCCATATGTGTGCACATCAGTCACCACATCTGGACTAAAGGCTTATTTTATCAAATGAAGCCAACACCCTAAAACTAAAACAACCTTGCAGGTTGAAAACACTAACAATGTTTACAAACTTCGGAGGCGAAAATTGCAATTTTCAAATTTGGGGTGCCAAAATCTCCAGATTTTGAAACTTGGGGGCCAATAATCCCCGGATAATTATTTTATAATTTGGAAGGTCAAAAGTGTAATTTTGTCTATATTATATATTAATTAGTGTTAACAAATTACTATTTTTTTGGTACAAAGTGTTAACTATTTTTTTTTTTGAATGAAGTGTTAACAAATTTTAAGTTAAAAGAAAGGTGAATAACATTGGTAACTGTGGTTTGGAATTATCTTCTATATGTTATTTTAGATTTTTTAATATAATTTTTAAAAAAGTGTTAAATATGTCCTTATGATCATACTTTAGTTGATAGAAATGTTGCAATATTAATGGATTAAGATTCAAACAATTCACTCCTCAAAGGGGCAATATTAAAGCATCTATCCTTTGCAGGAAGAAGCACTCTAATTAAAGCAGTGGCACAAGCAAACCCAACCTATATTATGAGTTGTTTCCTCCTACCTAAGGGCCTATTCAGACACATTGAAAGTATGACTTGTAAGTTATAGTGGGGAAGCTCTCATGACAAGAGAAAAATACATTGGGTCAAATGGAGTCAGCTTTGCAAACACAAGAAGGAAGGATGTCTTGGATTCAGAGGGAAAAGAGCTTTCAATGAAGCTCTGTTAGCAAAAGAATGCTGGAAATGCATCACCCAACCAGACTCCAATCTCATTAGAACCCTCAAGGCTAAGTACTTTCCTAAGTGTGATTTCCTCCCTGCAAAACCTAACAAAATCATAAGTTACACTTGGCGTAGCATTCAGTAGGCTGGCTGGATTCTAAAAAAGGGTGGTCTCCCAAGAAAGAGGGGACTGTAAAATGCATGGTACATGATCTAATTCTACCTATATTAAAGTCTTGGAACCAGGGCCTCATCACTAACCTTTTCTACCCTTTTGAAGCATAGCAAATTCAAAACATCCCCATCGCTGATACAAACTACCCAGATGAATTTTTCTGGCCTAAAACAAAGGAAGGTATGTACACTGTTAAATATGGCTACCAAGCCATTCAAGAGTGGAAGAGAAAGGAAAAAGACCCACCTTCTAGTGGTATAATGGAAGAAAACACTATCTGGAATACTTTATGGAAACAAAAAATCCCAAAACACACTCATTTGAAGTGGAGAATCCTACACAATGGATTACCAGTCCGGAGTAACCTAAGCACCCGTGGCATAAACTGCAACCCTCTATGTCCGAGATGCAATGAAAAAATTGAGGATATAAGCCATGTGTTCAAGGGTTGTGAGTGGGTTCAACAGATTTGGTTTGCTTCCCCTCTAAACCTTCATTTTGAAATCTAAGCTCTACAACCTTCATTGATTGGTTCACCAACACGCTCCCTACTACTCCAAAGGAAGGTGTTAAGCTAATTTCTACTCTATGCTATTATATCTGGAAAGCTAGAAATCTACTAGTCTACCAACAAATAAACATACCTGTGCTCGAAATCCTAGACCAAGCTACTTCAATGCTTCATGAGAATAAACAACACCAGGAAAAAGGGTCTCAGAAAACCAGCTCGAACATCACTCCTTGCAGTCACGAAAATAACTGGAGTCCTCTTCCCACAGCCGCCATAAAATTCAACGTGGATGGTCACATTCACGGTGATGGCCGTTGGGGTTTAGGGTGGGTTGTGAGGAAGACGGATGAAAGTTGCCTCAGAGCTGCAACGAGGATTATTAGGGCTCGGTTGACAATAGAAGCTGAAGCTAGGGGACTTGAATCGGCGTTGTGTTGGTTGGATATATACAAAGACAAAGAAGTCACAATTGAGATGGATGCAAGTATTGTGGTTCAAGCGGTGAGGAAGAAGAAGAACCCTAGAGCTTATTGGGGGTAAGATCGCGAGAAGGTGTGGTGAGTTACTGAGCCATTACCCAAATGCGTCAATCAAGTGGATTCGTAGGACAAGGAATAGGGTAGCGCATAACTTAGTTAGATGGGCTGCTATTTAGCCCAATACTGATTGGACTACTATTGTATCCCCCCAGATTGCCCTACATATCCAAAACGATATAAGGCCTGGTTGATTTTCTTTGGAAATAATAGTTTTACTTTTTCAAAAAAAAAAAAATTCTTCACTTATTTACTTCAATGGATAAAATTTTGAGGATCACACTTAACCTCAAAAATAAAATATAACATAACAAATGAGTCTGACGAGTAAGTGAGTATCATAAACCTTTGATTAAGTATAGCTAGAATAACATAACAAATAATAAGTTTGTTTAAATAAGAAAATATAATTTTCTCACTTTTGGTAAACCAAATTCAAGATTACCTTGAATTAGATGGAACAAACTTAAAAAAAAATAAAAAATTTGAAGAAAACAAATACAATCGAGTATAATTTATTTAAAAGGGATGCACATCATTTTAATTTACAGATATAATCAAAATAAAATATTTTATTTTTGAAAAAAGATTAAGGGTTTAATTATACCCTGACAGTGTAACGTCACTTTACAATGTCAACCAATTAGAATCCTTTTTTAGACACGTCAGCTTACATATTAAAAATAGAAAATATCAAATCAAATATTTTTTTTATTAACTGCATTATTATGCTATAGTCTCCTTACACCCTTTTGTATTCTCTCTCCTTATTCCTAAATTTTCGGTCTTTTTTTGTTTTTTAGATAAAAGGTGAGCAAATGGTGAACCATCTGCAACACCCTAAATATATATAAATAAAAAAGAGAGATACAAATAGAGAAAGAGAAGGGGGACATAACCAAAATCTTCTCAAGTTCAAAAGCAAGACAAACCCAAAGAAAGAAAAAAAAGAAACCAAGTAACCACCCAATCTACATATTCCTACCCCTAGCGCAGGTAATGACCGATTTACACTTCTTTTTGTTGCCCTTAAACACCACCTCTGTAAAAGGCTTCTCCCTATCAGCAGCACGATTTTTCAGATAATAAATTGCTGCCGCATTCTCTTTCTCGTCAGTATACATCCTATGACCAGAGTCACTTATGCCACTCCATGAGTACGAATCCATATTTGAGCATTGGTTGGTTGCACAATATATGTCTTAAAATCAGCAGACCAAACAAAAGTCCTAAGTAAAATCGGTGAGAGGTTCCAAAAACCTAAGGATCTTACTGCACTTAAATCATACTAGGATGAAAAGATAAATTCAAAAAAACCTTTACCTAAGGACACCATGGACCATTGCTCCTTAGTTTTCCAGAACTTTAGAATTCTTTCAAATTTTGCATACGGACTGAGGATGAACCCTTCAAGAGAGTAAACCTTCTGTGAAGGACATTTTGACAATCAAGGACACCGGCCAAATACTCTGTCTCAGTAATTTTCATTGAAACTTGCTCACCTTTAAGGTATTGATAGCTTTAAGGTAGGGATATTGCACGAGTTGGACAAAGCCTGTGCAAACGTCTTTGTCGCCATCGAAGAACCTTGTGGCTGAGCAGCGTGAGCCATATCCCATTTGACCGAGATATCACACAAGTTGTTCAAAACTTGAGTTGGATCACAAGAAATCTCTTCCACAACATTAATTTTCAGTCTGCATCTTATCAATATTTAGCAATAATTCTTGACATAATTTAATTGGAGTCAGGTTGGAAGTGTTACATTTAGAGATACCAAAGAGAATAACAAAAGGAGGCTAGGGTTTCAATAGAATATCAATAGCTTAATGAGTACAAAAGTTACCATACAATATATAGAAAACATAATGGACTATAGTATTAACTAATAAACTAACTTAAGAGGCCCAATAGCATGAGCCCACTAACCTATTATCTAACACCTCCTCTCAAACTCATAATGCTATCAACAAGAAGCATTGTGAGTTTGTCAAACCAAATACTAAAAACATACTAATATATAAACTTCAAACACTACCCCTCAAGCCGAAGCTTACTAAGCTTTAAGCTTGCTACAAAATTAACCCTTAAACAATTAAACTAAACTAACTAATAGCATTGCCAACGAACCAAAGATGAAGCAGCAGCCGAAGCGAAGAACCATCAAAAGGGAGTACCAAAGCCAAACCAATCATACCAAATCCAACTTAACCGAAGCAAACATATTGCGAGCACAAGCTCACCAGACAGATTCAAATTGCAAGCTTTCGCTCACCAGACAAACAGAATGCGAGCTTTCGCTCACCAGACAGATTCAAATTGCAAGCTTTCGCTCACCAGACAAGCAGAATGCGAGCTTTCGCTCACCAGACAGATTCAAATTGCAAGCTTTCGCTCACCAGACAAACAGAATGCGAGCTTTTGCTCACCAGACAGATTCAAATTGCAAGCTTTCGCTCACCAGACAAAAAATCGCGAGCTTTCGCTCACTAAACAAACAAATTGTGAGTAGTATCATCACTCACCAAATAGAACCAAACCAAACGAACCAAATAGACCAATCTAAATGGAACAAAACCAAACAAACAAATTGTGAGTAGTATCATCACTCACCAAATAGAATCAAACCAAACAAAACCAAATGAAGCTAAACCAAGCAAAACCAAATGAAATCAAACCAACAAATTTGTGAGCACTATCGCCTCACCAAACAAACAAATTCAAATGGAACCAAAACGAACAAAAACAAGCCAATAACAAATCGAACCAAATCAAATTGAAACCAAATCAAACCCATAAACATTTTTTTTTACTAACTCAAACAGCAGATCATACCACTGTCTTTTACTCAAAATGTTATTACAAACAAACCAAACAAAGAGGAACAAAATAGAACCAAATGCAAATGTGTTGGAACAGAAGCCAACGACCCCACAATTGAAAACCATAATCAAAATCCAACCATACAACTCATGTGCCAAATTAATTCTTCTTCTTTCATTACAACCTTCTCCAATATACGATTACTAAATTGAAATTTCACAAACCAATTTAAAGCCGTAAGCCAAACACGAAGAAAAGAAAGAAAAGCAAGTCTCTTTCATTCCACCAGCAAAGCACCTTTTTTTTAGAGGTTTTAGATGATGAGAAGGAGACCCATAATGAAAATTGGTAACAAAAGGAACCAAATAGCAAAGAGGAAGTTGACTAGGCACCAAAGACATACTTGGAAACCCTCCAAATAATTTCACACCCAACAAAACACTACAACGTTGAATCCAAAGGTAACAAATTCAAAGGTAAATAAGGATTTTCATAATCATACACCAACAACAATGAAACTAAACAATTAACAACTACCTTCGAATGACATCACCTAGAAGCCAAAACTGACGAGCTTGTAAAATCAAAGAGATCGACAGAGACCAATCACAAAATTTTATCCCCAAACTTGAGGGAACTCAACAGCGGAAGCAAGACAAGTTGTTAAAGGTGGATCAAACCATGCTCCAGATACCATGTTACATTTAGAGATACCAAAGAGAATAACAAAGGGAGGCTAGTGTTTCAATAGAATACCAATAGCTTAATGAGTACAAGAGTTACCTTACAATATATAGAAAACATAATGGACTATAGTATTAACTAATAAACTAACTTAAGAGGCCCAATAGCATGAGCCCACTAACCTATTATCTAACAGGAAGTAAGGATGAGTTCCAAATTTCCAATATGATATATAGCCACATGTTATACAATCTCAAGTCAAAATGATATCCATTGTTGCTTCAATTAGTTCCTTGTTAGATTATAATTTCATTAAAGAAAACATTGCCTTCCTCTTTTCATGGTTTTATCCTATTAGGGGTAGGCAGTGATGGAAGTAACAGAAAGCGGTGGTGTGGCAGGCGAGAGATGATGAGGATCTGTTTTTGTCTTCTTTCAAGATCCTTCAAAATAAAAAGAGTAATGATATTTGTACAATCAAAATGGTTGTCAAATTGACAATTTAGGTAAAATAGGTGAAATAATAAATAATAGAAAAATGAAATTGTAGTAGGATAGTGTAAAAATAGTTGTTGGACAATTAAAATGGTGTCAAAATAACATTTTTCAAACAAAAAACATAGAGTGATACAGGTAACTTTTATTAGGAAATATTTGATTTCATATCTTTTAATTTATAACACTTAGGTTGATGTGTTTAAAAGGAGAATTTTATTTGATTAACAGTGTAAGTGATTTTACACTATTAGAATTTTTTTGATATAAAAAAAAGATTTACACTATTAGAGTATTTTAATTAAACTCAAAGAGCAATATGCACTGGCAAATGTAAAAGAAGTACACGTACGTATAATCAAATTACATCATGTTGGAATAGATTATAGTATTAGTGTGAGTTAATTGAAAATAAAAACACTAGAGTCTCACATTGGGTAGTAAAACATACAAGTATGTGGGTTAATTCATATATATTTTCATAAATATATGTTTAATTTGAAAAAAAACACCGAGACATTATAGTGTTACTTTTATGGGTTAATTCATAAATATTTTTTCAAATATGTGATTTGATTGGATATATGTACAAATTAATTATTATTTTTTGACAATTTATGAAAATTCTTTTTGAAAACAATATAACATTTAGTTAAAAATGTCAACAAAAAAAGGTGTTATGATGCGACACTTAGGTATCGTTTGCCGTGACTTTTGTAGATTTTATAAGTTATCAAAAAGCTAAAAATGAAAATAAGTAAAAGCTTTTAGAAAAAAAAAATTAAAGTTGTTTGATAATTGTTTTTTTAATTTTAAAAGTCTTTTATCTATGTATTTTACTATCAAGAACTTTTTGAAAATCTGTTTGGTCTAACTTCTCCTTTTATTGATTAAAAAAAATTGAAATAAACTACGTCAAACGATACTTTAATAGGATGAAGAGCATTTTTCAAGAGTGTACTACAGAAGAAAAATAAATTAATACGAATCAACATTTTCATATAAAAAATAATTTTTTGGCATTAAAATTCAGATGTTGAATATAATATGCCGTTATTTGAATTTTTAATGTATTTCGTATAAGTTTGTTGAAGACAGAATTAACGTTCTAATTACACAACCATTTCCATATTTTTCAAAACAAATATCAATATATTATCGATATTAAGGGTTTGTTTGGATTAACTTATTTTTGAATTTATACAAACAACTTATACATTTTTTATGTATTATTATAAGTTTGTTAAGGTAGTTTATGATAAAATAGCTTATAATAATACAATTTTCACTAGTGTGACATAAAATCTAATTTATATTGCATAAGCTGTTTGCATAAGTTCAAAAATAAGCTAATCCAAAAAGGCCTAAATTATGGGTCCGTTTGAAATAGTTTATTTTTAAACTTATGCAAATAAATAAATTTTTATGTATTTTATAAATTTGTGAAGTAGTTTATGAAAAAATAGCTTATAAAAATACAGTTTTTGTTAGTAAGTATTTATAAGTTAACATAAAAATTTATTTATTTATATAAGTTGTTTTGCATAAGCTCAAAAACAAGCTATTTCAAACGGACCCAATATCTCAAGCGATAAAATCAATATAAATGAATATTAGTTGTATTTGTTGTCGCTTCCAAAAAAAAGAAAATTGATTGTCAAACGATGGTACAAAAGTACTGTGATAAACTGTCCTGAAATTATTGTTATGAGTTACAACAACATACGGTTGGGTGCATAATCCAAAACTCAATTTCTACCTGCCTTAGCCATGTCCAACATAATATTAGACCAAACTGGTTCATATATATTAACAATAAGTACTACTATACTAAGTTTGGTTTAGGAAAACTTGCTAGTCGCGGATTAGTGCGTTCTGCGCCGCCGGCGGCGCTGGTTGATCTCTCTGGTTGAGGCTGCATTCTTTTATTCACTCATGAGGGTGTACCATGACCATTAAAAAACATAAGGGCGTACTCATGAGGGTGTACCATGACCACAAATTTGTTACAAATTAGTTGCGAGGATCACATACAAATCTAATTATGTAACTTGTTTTATTGGTTGATAAATAAATACCTTAAATTATAAAGAGATCGAGTATATCTACCGAATATAAACATTGAGTGCTTAAAATATACAAACCAAATTTCCAAGCCTCTAGATAACAAAGATATAGCAAACCGAATATTCTTTTTTTTTCAGCACCCAAAATATATATTAAAAGAAATAAAAAAGTACAAAAAGAGGGGGGACAAAAACCAAAACCCTCGAGGAAAAGAAAAGCAAACAATAAAAGATAAAAATAGAAAGTACTGGAAAAACAAAGGAGGAACAACATCCATCTAGCTAACTAACGGTTGGAAGCACCGACCTTGAAACCCTTACTAGCATCCGCTTGTTTCTGTTTGAACTTGTTCTTCCTTTTTTTGGAACCACCAACTGAAATTGTTGATCCGTATTTCCAGCCGAATCGAGAATCTCTTCATTTTGAGTCATGTTAGTCCAAGAATTACTAAGAAAATCCATAGTTTGTTGGGCCGCAAAAGGAGCATTTAGAAGTACTAAAACTTGCATGTCATGAATAACATTTGCACTAAAGTTTGACAAATTAGATTCCGGCACCACTATGGGCCTAGTTTGGTTTTTCAAAGGAATTGAGTCTCCTACCACTTCATCTTCCTCATGCAACTCTTCACAAAAAGCTTCATTCTCAAGGCTCGGAACATCTTTAACAATAAGGGAAGCCATATCACTCGAAGATGAGGTATCTTGAACACCAGCAGGAGCTGGTTCAACATAAATATTATCTTCCTCATGATTTAAGACGTCTCCCACAAACATAGAAGTCAAAGCCTCTTTAGACCTTATAATTTCATCAACAATAGGGTCTATGTCTACAACAATTTTACTACAATCTGTAGCAATATTTGGATTTGAATCTTCAAGTGGCTTCTCAACATTTGAAGTATTACCGATAGGTCGCGCTTTGGGTTTGTTCACAGTTGTAGAACTTGCAATAGGTTTAGGAGTGTGATACTTGCAGTTCTCAACCGAATGTCCAATAATCTGACATGAGTTACAGAAAAGGGGAAGTTTCTCATACTCAATATCCAAATATTCAAGCGGTTACGATGAAGATAAAAAAACAGCACCTCATTTTGTTATTTATGTCCATGACAAAAAAAAAATCCATATGAATAATGGATCCTACATTGTTATCCTGCGGAAAACTAAATTAATTTTATATATTTAAATGGACAAAATACATTTAGTAAAAAAAATGGACAAAATACATGCAGATAATGTTTAGATTTTTCTGCACCACTACTTCTCTAGAAACCAAACTAATAAATTGATGAAATGAACACAACTATAATTAGACATCCGTGCTAATAATTCCCAACCAACCTAAGATATCATCCGGGAGGAATTATTCTATGGCACATCAATAAATTAATTTTATTTAAGCACAAATACAAATCTAATAAATTAAAAGAAAAATAATATAGTCACATTAATTAATATTATTTTAATTTTTTCTCTTTCATTTTTTTCTTCTATATGTGAGTGTGCCTAATAATGAGGTGTTGGATTTGTGCCTAGGTTAGACTTTCTTATCATCCAGACCTTGGATTGGGAATAGGCCAGGCTTTGACAGGGTCGAAGTCTGGCCTACGATTTTTCTTCAAACCTAAGTCTGGCCTACGACCTATCAAATGCTATTTTTTTTGGTCTGGCGTTGGCCTTTTTAAAGCCTGGTCTGACCTTGTAGCCTGTTTAAAAGTCTATGTTACATAAAGGTCTCTATGTAATCTTTTTAAATAGACTAATTAAACAAGCCTTAAAGCCTATTTCACATTTAAATTTTTATAATTTCTACAACATTACGAAAAAACTAATAAAATGATTAGCACACGAATTAAAAGCTAATAAAATAACAAATACGATTGCGACAAAGTCTAACCATATTACTAACAACAAGAACAAGAACAGGGGTTTTGCAAAAAGAAACAAGAACAAAAATTGATTGAAGATAACTAACAAATTGAACATATAAATTAACAAAAAAAACAAACCAACAACAACATTCAATTTATAAAAAAAAATCTGATTGAAGATAAAAGGGTTTGGGAAACTTGAAAACAGAAATCATTAAAGTGAGAGTGGTGGAGAATCGTAGAATCGAAACCTATTAACTTGAAATCGCAACATCGATGATTGAAAATTGGAAATTTGAAATCGAAAGAGAGAGCATGCGAGAGATAGAACGAGATCGAACCTGAGAGAGAGAGAGACGACAAGGAGAGTGAGAGACGACAGAGAGATTCTGCTCCAGAGAAAGTGAAGCGTACAACTTATGCAGAGTTAGGGTTTCTAATTTCTATTTTGTTTAACAAATATAATTTGTCTTTGTAAAAAAAAATTGTCTAATAAATATTTTGTATTTATATAAATACAATAATATTTATTTTTTATGCAAGATAATATAAATAATAATATTATATCTATTACTATATATAAAAATGATACAAATTTTTGGGATGACTTTTTCATTATACCTATTTTACCCTTAAAAAAAACTACCAAATAAAAAAACTAAATATTTGTATATGTTGAAAAATAACTTCCACATAAAAATAAATTTTCAGTTTTTTTTTTAGTAAATAATTTTTTTTCTCTTAATAACTAAGCACAACTTCCACATAAAATTATGTTTTCAGTTTTTTTTATAGTAAAATATTGTTTACAGTGAAAATTAGTAAACAAGCGCTAGTTCTAAGTATTTAAACTTGCGAGATCAAACTAGGAATCTCAGGACAATTTTATGCTTGTTTGTTGTGAGAAAATGGTTTCAGTGTTCATCAAAGTTCAACAAACACTTGTGGTTTTAGTCTTCTTAACGAAAAAGATAGAGTAGGTTGATTCGAATCGCCTCAATTCAACAAACTCCAAACAAAAAATAATAACAATTGCAGTAAATTGCAGTAAAGTAAATTGCATTAATTGTAAAGTTGAATACAATAAAGGTGGTTCATAAACCGTACATTGTTCTCTTCAGAATTCCTTTCTTTCTAATGCTTGAATACTCAGAATTTTCAGAGAAGTTTTGTAAAACAGTTTTGCGACCCCGTTTTCCTCTTTGAAAACGTTATTTATACATTGAAGCAAAAACTAACTGCTAAGATGATCTGGACGCTCCAGATTTGATCTTCGAACCCACGTTCTTCTGCTTCGAAACCTTCTTTTTGGCGCTTTCGCATATTGGGCTTGACTTTGGATTCTTTTTGGGCCTTAATCCTTTGATCCAAATTTCAATCCTCTTTGTTTCAATTCTCGCTTTGACCTTTGACTTCGACGACGATCATTACAAACTTCTACCATCGAATTTGTTTGCAGCAATTCGATTTTGCTTAATCGAAACAAAACTTTCGATGACGCTCTCAGCAATGAAACGATGACACCTGTCATCTTAACATTAATTCATTATTCTGTTGGACCAACATTCTTTTATTAAAATTATTTAAAAAATACGACCCAACAAATTGCCCCCCAAAAATGCCAGTATCGAATGAGCATTCGAAAGAGAAGATGGCATTTTTGAAAAGATTCTGAATCAATCTTTCACACTTCTCAGTGGACGGCTATGACATCAGAACATCATTACTCTTTTCCCTTAACCGTCACCTCGTTTTCCACAACCATCATGATTCCACTTTTTCTGTACGCAATGGCCACGTGTCATTGTGGGAAACCGAAAAAAGTAACACCTTTTCTGAAAATAAAACCCTCATCCAGATTTTCCTAAACCCTATAAATAGGGGTTTTTTTCTTTCTTATTCGCTTTTCCCAAATTTCCAAACTTTTCAACTCCTTCTTCCTCTCTGATTCCGCAATCGCAGAAAAAGCTCTACATTTTCTTCATCACCTTCCTCTCTCAAGCGAACTCCAAGCTCTTTCAAACATTCCCCATCGCAAAACTATGGCTTCAGGCTCCGTTCAAGCAAAGAAACTTCCGTTTGCAGGAGGGTGGAGTGAAGCAGTTTTGAGCAAACTCCCTCCGGATACAGTGTTTGAACCAGTGATGAACACGGAGAAACGCAAAATCTGGGAGAATCAGGTAATGTTTCCTTATACCATTGCTGGTCGCACTTGCGCTTTTGGTGGTCCCTTACCTGATGCTAAGAATAAGATGCCTGCTATAATGAAAATATTCCCTGTGTATGAACCTTGCCAACCTAGGGCCTTCATGAACATGACCCACAATTTTAGCTTCATAAAACCCCCAAATAAGGTTTTTAGATCCGCACCTTATTATGGTAATGAGGATTACATTGCTTGGTTAGATAGGGTACAAGTAGGTTACGGAGATTTTTGGAAAGACTCTGGCATATATGAACTAATTCAGCTCTCTAGGGTAGGGCCTAAATACCAGCAAGAAATGATCATAGCTGCTATGCATTTCTTCGAAAGTTCTACCAACACTTTCCATTTCGAATGTGGAATGATGACCCTCACCCTTTTCGACGTTGCCGCTATCACGGGACTTAGCCCTGTAGGCGATGCTTACGACCCTGCTAAAACAACCCAAAGCATCGAATTCGACTACAAGGAAAAAACCTTTCAAAAATACATACAAGAAAACCATCAAGCTGGTGAGGAAGAGGTTTCTGATATTGAGCATATAGCTTTCCATACCCCGTGGCTTTCCCACTATATTTTCTGTTCTAAATCACTGCAAGTGGCCAAGAAATTCATCCCCATGGCCATTCAACTTCATCAAGGTCAACAATTTGGATTAGGACGTTTGATTCTAGGTTGCCTGTACGAATCGATGCAGTCCTTAAGTGCCAACCTTAAGAAAACTGGAGATGGCTCCTGCTTCTTAGCTGCTGGCCCCTTTTGGCTATTACAGTTGTGGCTCAATGCCACTTTCGAAAAAGAACTCGAGCTTTTCCTTCCTGGGGACTATGAAGCAGAGGCTAGAAGGTGCCAAGTAGAAGGAACGAGATTAGTTCGATTATCCCCTTTACCCTTGGGCCTCAACTATGAACAATTATTCCTGAAGTACTTCAACGTTTTTCTAAACCTAAAGACTTTCAAGGAAACATATGCACCCTTCATCGAACGCGCAGTTGGGCCTTCTTGGTTTGTACTACCATTCCCTTCACTACCCGAGTTTGAAGAATTCGCCTCTGCGCAATGGTTATCTTATCTAGACCCCACTATGCTCTCATGTCGAATTGGTTCGACATCGAAAGATTATGGGCTAGTTGGGTACTTCCCTAATTTGGTATCTCGTCAATTTGGGTTAACTCAACTTATCCCAAAGAGTTTCTATGCACATGAGCGAGTTATTTGTCTAGGCTGCAACGGCATGACCGAGGGATACTTCAGGTCTTACCTGCTCAACACTGAGAAGCACAAATACGAACTCACACCTTTCCCATATCAAAACTCAATCTCCTCTACCAAAGAGTTTCAAGACTGGTGGGAGAGGCATTATTTGTCTTCGATCCCTAGTGGGGATGCTTTATTTGCTCAAATTTCCAGTGGTTTTAAGTCCTCACTCTTGGAACATGTCAAAGCAACAGTGGCTAAAGGTAATCTCTTTTTCTCATAACAATTTGTTCCTTTTCTATGCCCTTCGATTTTCTAACTAACAACTTCATTTGCCCTCAGGACATAAGGCCAAAGCAGCTTCAACCTCTTCACAACAATCGGTGTCTTTGCCAGTCAAAGAAGCTACGAAGGTATCCCAATTTCCTTATACTAACCTTCGAATCTTTTCTTTTCATCCTTGAGTTGAATCCACTGATAACAATCTCTTCAAATCTACTTGACAGGGTTCAAAAAGGGCAAGTAGCTCTGTTGCAGAAAAATTTCCCAAAAACCTAAAGAAGAACCCAGTTGATTTCACAGAGATCGACAAGCAAGTATGTCTTCTTTTCCTTTGTATCTTTTTCCTCTTCTTAAATATTTAACCTTAACTCCAATATCTGTTTTCGACAGAACATCGTTGCTGATCTTGGCAGAGTAATTGCCAAAGTTTCGAACCAAATCCCACCATCTTCATCTGTACAAGACACAGACAAGAAGAAGAAAAAGAAAGAAAAGAGACAAAGTGAAGGACATGACACAGAGCTGCACAATGATGCTATTCCAAGTGCTCCTGTTGGGGCTTCTAATGTCGTGGAGGATTCTGAAAAATCAAAGGACAAGAAGAAGAAGAAGAAAAAATTGAGGAAAGCGCACTCCAAGTCCACCACCACTATCTCTGATAATTCGATTCCTAAAAGGCAGCCTGGAGAACTCCAAGGTCTAAACAACACAACCCAAGATCCCCTTCAAGAGAAAATTCATGAGCAACACAATGAGAGTTCGAACTCTTGTCTGCAGCCTCCACCTGTCAAGGTATCTTCGAACGCTTTTCCTTTTTTCAATATGATATTTTCCTTAAACTTCTTCTTTTTTATGATCTTATGTTTTATACTCCTTTCAGACACCTGCCTCAACACTCCCTGAGATACTCGAAGGAAGTCAAAGCCACCAAGTTCCAGCTGTTGGGCATACGCTCAAAGGAGACGGGCCTGAAGAAAAATCTACTGCTGACTCGCCCTCCAAAGGCAGTTTTGATGGCGCACAACAAGATCCCCCTCAAATGAAAACGAATGATCAAATGGATGAGGATTTGCTTCAAGGCAAGGATGCTGCTGTCGAAGGTGGTTCAGTTGCACAAACTCAAGAAGAACTAACTCTTGGCCAACAGAACGGACCAACTCAGCAAGACCCAAAGGCTGCAAATACTGAAGGTCACTTGAACCAACAGTCTCCCCCTCTTGACCAAGCAAATGTTGATCAATATTTCGAGTCTAACAACGAGGAAGATATCTCTGCACAGCCTGGCGGTTCGAGTATTGATCCCCAATCCTCTACTTCAAAGATATCTGCCGCAGCAGGAATTCCTAAGTCCCTCTTGCAAGGACTAAATGTCTCTACTCCAGAGGAAGCCAGGATGAAGAGACTTCAGCACCTACTCAAGATGAAGAGACGGCCAGGCTCGACCAGGCCCGACCAGGCTACCTTGGAAGCGCAGTTCATCGAAGATTTCTTGCAAAGGGATGTGCTAGAAGTTATCGACAATGACCCTCATGCTTTCTTTGGCCTCAAAGCTTTGCTCCAGCAGTTACAAACTGACAGGACGAAAGAAGCCATGTTGTTTCTAGTCAATCAAGTTGAAGCTCTTATCGAACAATTTGCTAAGAATCAACAGATGCTTATCCATGCTCAGCAGTCTTATCAAGCGCAGATGCAGGCGCATACCACAGCTCTGGCTGATGCAACTGTTTGCAACGCTGAAGTGAGTAACTTGAAGTCAGGGGTAACAGCTGCTTATCTAAAGACTGCTGCTTGTGAGGAAAATATCGCCAGATGCAGAGCAGAGATCAGAGAGCTGGAAACGAAAATTGCTGAGGAAGAAAGATTGCAGGAGCATTACTTCAAGCTTGCCACTGAAGTGACCCCAGCACAAATCGAGGCTAAAGCAAATGAGGGGCTAAGGTTGTATAGTGATGCTGCAACGCTCAAAGCTACAGCGCAACGCTTCGACCGAGAGAGCAACCTATTGAAGATCAAGCTATCTCAACTTAAGGAAGTTTATCGAACTTTCCAGCGCAATGCCATTAGGAATCTTTAGACTTTCTATGTATTTCTTTTGTTGTTCCTTTATGTAACATGGCTCATTTTCCTGAACATGTTTTTGCTCTTTCGAAGCCACTATTTTGGACAATGTCTTATGTTATTTCAGACATCTTAATATATTTTATATGGAAAATTATCTCTTTATGAAGGTGGAAAAACACAAGAAGGGGGGGTTGAATTGTGTTTTTAGAATTAAAACTTTTTCGAAATAAAAACAAGTTTACAGCGGATATAAACACAAAATAAAGAAGGGTGCTGAGAGAGAGAAAGAAAGACACAAAATTTATCCTGGTTCCTCTCACAAATCGAGAGTACTCCAGTCCCCTTGTTACTAACAAGAGCTTTTCACTATAATCTACTTAAGATTACAAATTGCTCAAGCACACTTGCAAGAGACTTCTCAGGTGCTCAAGTTTCACTAAACAAGAGACTTCTCAAATGCTCAAGTTTCACTAAACAAGAGACTTCACAAACAAACTTAAAATCTAAGAATGATTGTTAATGAACACTTGATATACTATCAGAGGTGTTTACAAAATACAACACAAATTGCTTTAAGACTTTGAATGACAGATAGAACAATAATGTCAGAATGCTTCAGAGCCTTAAACGCAGTAATGGAACAGTAGTGCAGTAGAACGGTGGTCATTTCTTCCATTTGAGTCTTCTATTTATACTTGAAGGAAGATGATGACCGTTGTAGAGAGATAAGGTGCCAGCTGGAATTTACTCGTACATTTGCTAGCTGTAGATTGCCTTCTTTAGCAAAGAAATCCAATTCCACTACCTTGCATTTCAAATTATCACTCATCCATTTTGAGTAATAATAGTACGATAGTACGATCCTCAAATGCGCTCCACTTATGGATAAGATTAACGTTGTACCAACGAATATTCCTTCCTGTGGATGTGACAGAGCCTTGAAGTAGATTGTTCTTCAATCATTGGTTCTGGTTCTGTCAGTTCTTGAGTGACGTAAATTCCTTTTGCTTCAGATGCTGTTGTTGTAGCTTCTTAAGGTCTTCAGCTTCTGAATTCTTCAGAGTCGAGCTTTGGTCCTCAGAAGCATTATCTGCAGCACGCAAAATTTAAGCTTCTGATGAACAGCGATACGCTTTCAGAGCTTCATAGCTTGGCTTCTCTCTTTTTATTCATAGTGCTTCTGAATGAATTTTAACTTTTAATTCTGCACACTAGAATAATCATTAGTAATACCAATTGCAATTTTAATACTTTGTTATCTTCAAAACCACTTAAAATTTTAGAGGTTCATGTCAGACCCACTTTGTTCCAACAATCTCCCCCTTTTTGATGATGACAAACTAAAGCATTAAAATTCAATTGTTGTTGATTTAATTTAATTATGTTGACTTCAGGTTTCAAAGGTTTGCAATCTCCCCCTGAGTCTGATAATCCATAGGGTTAGGTTTGTAAGCTCCCCCTAAGTCTTATCCATAATTAATTAAAACAGTTTAAGAGTTAATTTATCAACTTAAATTAGATTTTCATATTTGACTCTCAGAAGCATAGTTTTGTAAGCTTTGCTTCTTAGAGTCAGATAATGTTCAGAGGAGGTTTGCAAGCTTCTCTTATATTATCTATGGAAATCAGTTTTAGGTTCTTAAATTTTCTCCCCTTTCAATAATGGTTCAGAATAAAACGCATAACGATAGTTCAGAAGGGATAGAAATTGATATGAGTATAACAGTTTCAGTTCTTTAGCAGTAAAAGAGATCAATTATCATCAATTTTAACGCTGTTCTTACTCCCCCTTTTGTCATCAGTCAAAAAGCTCAGAAAACAAGACATTCAAGTCAAAAGAAATGGTTACAACTATATTCATTAAATGAACTGTGTTGATTCTCATGTAGACAAGAAAGCTTGAGAGCACTATAAAAAGAGATGATTCTTCTCATTTTATTCATACAGAATAATCAAAGAGCATCGTAAGAAACACACAATGGAAAAGCAAGCTACGAAGGATGCTTCAGGATCTAAGGAAGTGATCAAGAAGGAAGCAGAGCCCTGGCGCTGCGAAGAAAACAGGCATCTCTATGAAAGAAACAAGCGAGAGTTGGTTCTGACAGAGTCAGAGCTTGAAGAAATAGGCTCTGACCTGGAAGAATTCTTATGGACATATGATGATGATAAGCCATACGAAGAGTATCAAGCTGAAGCTCAGCAAGCCCTGCTTGACCTACTTTCTTATGTTGATGAGAAGCATAAGAAGAATAAGCCAGAGGCTGCTGACGTTGATTCAAAGTAGGATCTCATTATCTTATGTAATAAAGAGTTTCTTCAATAAATTTAATAAAGAGTTCCTGCTATAAATTTCTTTCTTTTGAGCGTGTTTCTTTTATATACTCATTTCAAACGTCAGAAAACCAGTTACCAGACACGCCTCATACGGTATTGTTGCCCCGCTTATAAACAGGCTATAATACTAAGAAGCTATTTCATGAGTAAACAGGAATACTGATGTGGGGGAACCTTAGGTTTTCAAAATCCTATATAAGTTAAAAAAAAAAAAAACAAGATGTTCTCCAACACCTTACACTAGGTTCAGAATCCACAAGACTATCAGACATTATCAGAGTATATGATGTTGATTTTGAAAAACAAAATAAAATAAACACACCAGCACAAGCACATAAATGAGGATAATAAGAAGCTTAATTAATCAAAAAGATATTATCCAAACAAATTACATAAACAAGAATACAACTAAGTGCTCAAACATAAGGGTTAAGGTTTGGGTTGTTGTTGTTGAGTAAGCTTCAGCAGAAGCTCCATCATAGCATCGATCTTCTTGTTAGTAGCTTCACCAGATCTGTTCATGTCTTCTCTTATATCGGCCCTGAACTCATCCATTTCATTTCTCAGTTCCTCTCTTAAGTCATTCTTGATCACATCTAGAGCTTCTTGCATAACAGAAGGTATAGCAGATGAAGAAGAACCTTGGATGAGTACTGGTGGAGATCTAGGAGGAGTTGAAGTAACAATGGGAGCTTTACCCTTATCAGAGTCTGGTTCACTAAGGTTCTGATCTTGCATAACAACATCCTCTGCAGCTGCTTGATTCTCATTAATCTTCTCAGTTTCCACGACTGCAATGCGAACAGCTCTATCAACCAACAACTTGAAGGCTTCTTGTTCAGCAAGCCTCTGACGTTCCATTTCAGCAGCTATTCTAGCCTGCTCAGCATCAAGAGATCTTCTTATACTTTCATTTACAGCAGCTAAAAATGTTAATCTCTGACATTCTTCTTCATGGTTGAAAAAAGTAAGTCTCAGAGCATGAGAGCGATCAGCAGCACTCATTATTTGAGACAACACTTCCATTCCTCTTCCTTCAATCTTCCTTTTTACATAACCTCCTAAGAGCCTTAGAGACTGACTGAATTTCTGTTCCAATTCCCTGATCTTAGCATCAACATCTGAGGGAAATATCAGTACTTCTTCTTCCATGCTCTTAAATTTCTTTAGACTAATACTAATAGCATTATCTAGCAGCTCAAGGTTTGGTTCAGAGTTGTGATTGAAGAAGGGCTGGTTTGTGTTGAAGGGAACGGTGGGTTCAGGTCTTTTTCTTTTCAGAGGGATGATTTTGATTTTTCTGATTACAGCAAAGGGGTCTTTGGGGGTTGTTATTATATCATCATCAACATTAATTTCTGCTTTTAGCAGATCCTCCAGAATGGGTAGGGCGAAGTCAGTAGGTAGAATAAGTTCATCTATGGTTAATGGTTTGAAAGATGGACCATAGATGGGCTCTGATTGTGGTGTTTGTGGTTCAGGTGATGGTTCAGGTGTGGAAGGTTCAGGTTGTGGTGTGGATGGTTCAGCAATGGTATGTTCAGAATGATTCAAAACTTCATCCTGAGCTGGTGTGAAGGTGGGTGATGTTTGAATTGGTGGTTCTGGAATTGGTGGATCAATAGGTAAATCAGAAGATGTATTTACAAAGTGAAATTGATCAGGTGAGTTTGTGTTGGAGTAGGTAAAAGCATCACCAGATAGGTGAGTGGAGAGGTGTTCAAGAATTGTAGATGATTTTCTGGTTGTGTTGGTGGGTTGGTCAAGAATAGAGGTGTCAATAAAGATATTTTCCTCTTCTGGTGAGTTGTGTTTGGGTTTCTTGAGGGTTCTTTTGGCAGGGATCTTTTTCTAGATTGTTCCTTCTGAAGTTTATCTAATTTTTCAATAAGCTCTGAGGAATCAGTGCTTGCATCAGAAGAAGTCCCTTCATATGAGGGTGAGGAGGGTTGTGGAGATGGTGGAATCATACGTATAGGCTGGGTATAGTCTATAGGAGGTGATTGAGTAGGAGGTTGAGCACTAGAAACGCTATCAGTATTAGGCTTAGAATTTTTACCTTTGGAAGAGTCAGCAGCTTTATGTTTGGAAACAACTGTCTTTTTCCTTTTTGGGGCTCTGACAGGTTGATCCTCTTCTGCAAATTCAGGCTTCTCATTCCTCTTCTTTGATCTTCTCTCCTTCTGAACAGCTCTTCTCTGAGCCATTTTAACCACTTGTTCTTCAGTCACTTCTTCAATATCTTCAGTGGCCAATCTTTCAGCACCACTTTCTGCTTGATCAGCAACCTCAGCAGCATCATTCTTATCTCCAGATTGTTCTTTGGAGCTTTCCTCAACAATTTCTTGTTCAATTGGTTTAGGTTTTCTTTTAGACTTGGTGATCTGCTTTGGTCCTTTGAAAATGTCCCAGTTTGGTACACCAACTACCATACTCCTGGGCACTCTTACTCCAGAATCTAATCTGACCAACTCCAAGAAGTTCTTGATAACATCATCATTATCAAATTCTGGTATGGTTGGAAAACCATCACACCAGAAGTATTTTTCATAAACTTGCTCTAGAGGGCTCTTGGCTGTCTTCAGCTCCTCTTTTGTTTTCAGCTTCATATTTACCAGAACACTTGCATCATACTTAGCAGTATTAAAAACTCTAAGTTTCTCCTTGGTACTGACAATCTGAATAAGCTTTGTTTGACGAATGATTTCAGAAATCAACCTTGGATGATGAATAATGGAAGGTGATTTGGTTCTGCTCTTGGATATAGTAAGGCATAGGTGATCAAACAGAAGCTTTGCCAGATTTATTTTTACCTTCTTGTACATAAACTAGATGAAGTGTCTGTGAGGTAGAGAAATAGTATCATATCCTCCTTCTCTAGTGATGATGGAGGCCAGAAACACTTTGAAAGCAAAGTTGAAGTTTTGCCTCATGAATTTTGCTTTGCCAAAATCATTGTTGGTACTACCAGGAAGAAATAAATCCTTCTTAATGGATTCAATATGTTTACTCTTCTCACCATATTCATCCACGTTTTCTCCTTCATTGTCCAGACCCAAAATTTTGGCAATATGTTCTTGAGTGATAAGAACATTGATTCCCATTATGTTTGACCTAATCTCTTTTCCTTTATAGGGTCTTAAACCCAGTTGACTCCTTGTTTTTCCTTTCAAGGAACTATCCTTCTCAACCATCTTTCTAACCTCTTCATCAGCACAGAACTTGTCAAAGATGGTTGCTTTTTGCCAGAAGTATTTGACAATATCATAGTAGACAAACCCGTTTAGCATCTCAAAGTAATTCTTCCATTGTTGATCGTAGAATAAACTTTGAATGTCAATCCCGTTTACTTTGAAACTCTCAAAATCCACAAACTTTTCCGTAACGAACTCAAAAGATTCCGGACCAGCGTCGGTTACATTATCTATGAAGACGAGTCTTGCTTGAGACGAAAGATCAATAACCCGTGGTAGAACAGGGTTGAAAGGACGTTGAACAATTTCGTTTGAAGGACGAGCAGCCATGATTGCAAAAGATTAAGAAGCAGGGAGATTTGGGAATATCTGAGGTTTAGGGTTTGTGTAGGAAGTGATAATGTGAAAAAGTTGTGCTTTGTGAGTGAAGTGACAATTTATATCAAATATAATAAACACTCAGAAGAAAGGCACAAAGGAGGGAGCGCGAATAGTTTAAAATTAATTTTAAATTGCATAACTGCATTTTCATCATTAACTGTTCTCTACCCATCAGGATCTAGACACGTGCAGGAGAGGCTTAATCAAGCTGACGCGTGTACAGACAACTGTTGTACACTAACTAGTACTAAACGTTTCATTTCCGTCTAGTTCAGAGCCAAATTCATTAATATCTGTCACCTCATCAGAACCTGTTATCCTTCAGATCCCATATTATTCAGAACTTCCAAAAAGAGACTCTGAATTAATGTAGGCTCTGAAAGAGCTTCAGATCCTAATTCTATTTTGCATCTCAGAGCTAGTCTTCTTCAGAGATGAAGTGCATGTTCAAATTCTTTTTAATAAAGTCAAACCTTTCAATAGCTAAAGGCTTAGTAAATATATCAGCCCATTGATGATCAGTATCAATGAATTGAATATTTATTGTCCCTTTTTGAAAATGATCTCTTATAAAATGATGCTTAATTTCAATATGCTTAGCTCTGGAATGCAAAATTGGGTTCTTAGATAAATGAATAACAGCAGTATTATCACAATATAGTGGAATACTACTTTCAGCTATGTTATAGTCCTCTAACTGATATTTCATCCAGAGAAGCTGTGTGCAGCATTTAGCAGCTGAGATGTATTCTGCTTCTGCTGTAGACAAAGCAATAGTTGTTTGTCTCTTGCTGGCCCAAGATATGAGATTTTCACCAATAAATTGGCAATTTCCACTAGTGGATTTTCTCTCTATCTTGTCTCCAGCATAGTCAGCATCACAGAATCCAACTAGCTTACTATCTAGGGATTTTTTATAAAGAAGTCCTAGATCAGTAGTTCCTTTCAGATATCTAAAGATCCTCTTAACTGCAGTTAAATGAGGTTCTCTAGGATCTGACTGGAATCTTGCACACAAGCATACACTATATAAGATATCAGGTCTAGAAGCTGTTAGATAGAGCAAAGAACCAATCATACCTCTATACAGCTTCTGATCTACTTTGCTTCCAATTTCTTCCTTGCTTAAGCTGCTTGTAGGATGCATGGGAGTTGACATTATCTTACAGTCTTCAAGATTAAACTTCTTCAGAAGCTCTTTTGTATACTTACTTTGATGAATGTAAGTGCCATCTTTTCCTTGATTGATTTGAATTCCAAGGAAAAACTTTAGTTCACCCATCATGCTCATTTCAAATTCATCCTGCATCAGCTTTGAAAAATTCTTGCACAAGGAAGCATTAGTAGAACCAAATATTATATCATCCACATATATTTGAATAATTAAGATGTCTTTCTTAGTTGTCTTTCTGAATAATGTATTGTCAATTTGACCTTTTTGAAAACCATTTTCTAAAAGGAAATTACTCAGTCTTTCATACCAAGTTCTTGGAGCTTGTTTGAGACCATAGAGTGATTTCTTAAGTTTATATACATAATCAGGATTTTTCAAATCCTCAAAACCTGGGGGTTGTTTGACATATACTTCTTCAGAAATGACACCATTTAGAAAGGCACTCTTAACATCCATTTGGTATAAGGTTATTCCATTATTAACTGCATATGATAATAATAACCTGATTGCTTCCAGTCTTGCCACTGGAGAAAATGTTTCAGTGAAGTCAATGCCTTCTTGCTGACTGTAGCCTTGTGCTACTAGTCTAGCTTTGTTTCTTACCACTTCACCTTGTTCATTCAGTTTGTTCCTGAATACCCACTTGGTTCCAATGATGTTCTTGTGTGTTGGTCTTGGTACCAAATCCCACACATCATTTCTTTGAAACTGATTGAGCTCATCTTGCATTGCTACAATCCATCCATCATCAGAAAGAGCTTCATCAACATTCTTAGGTTCTATCATAGATATGAGTCCTAGAAGTGAATCTTTTTGTTGATAATCTGATCTTGTTTTTCTTGGACTTTCTTTGTTTCCAAGAATAAGATCTTCTGGATGTGATGATCTGTATTTGAATTTTCTCTTTGGAGCTTCATTAGTTTCAGCACTTGTTTGGGTATCATCTTCTGAGATATCATCATGTTCTTCAGATGCTTCTATTGGGGATGCTTCTTCAGAGACTTCTTCCAATATAGCTTCTGAAGATTCATTTGCATCTGATGCTTTCTCAGGTTCTGGATTGTTATATGTATATGGAACACCTGCATAGCTATTGTCTTGCTCTGACATTTTACTGTCAGGCTCTTTGTCATCAAATCTAACATGTATAGATTCTTCCACTGTGTTAGTTTCAGAATTATACACTCTGTATGCCTTTGAGCGTTCAGAGTAACCTATAAAGATTCCCTTACAAGCTTTGGCATCAAATTTTCTTTTGTAGGCCTTATTGTTCAGAATGTAACAGGTACATCCAAACTGATGAAAATAAGAGATGTTGGGCTTTCTTCCTTTAAAGAGTTCATATGTTGTTTTATTCAATATAGGTCTGATGTAGATCCTATTTTGAATATAACAAGCTGTGTTCACAGCTTCTGCCCAGAAGTGCTTAGCAAGATTAGTCTCATGCATCATGGTTCTTGCCATCTCTTGTAAAGACCTGTTCTTTCTCTCTACAACACCATTTTGCTGTGTTGTTCTAGGAGCTGAGAACTCATGGACAATTCCATGGTCTTCACAATAGGTTGCAAAGGGTTCGTTTTCAAACTCACCCCCATGATCACTTCTGATCTTTAAGATCTTGAGACTCTTCTCACTTTGCACTTGAGTGCAGAAGATGGTAAACACATCATATGCATCATCTTTCACTCTAAGAAATTTAACCCAAGTCCATCTACTGTAATCATCAACAATAACAAGTCCATATTTCTTTCCATTGATTGAAGCTGTACTTACAGGACCAAACAAATCAATGTGAAGCAGTTCAAGAGGTCTTGAGGTAGAGACAATGTTTTTAGGTTTAAAAGAGGTTTTTGAAATCTTTCCAATCTGACAAGGACCACACAGAGCATCTGAATGATAGTTAAGATTGGGTAGTCCTTTAACCAAGCTTAGTTTGCTAAGCTTAGAGATTAATCTCCAGTTAGCATGACCTAAGCGATGGTGCCAGACCCATTTCTCATCATTCAAAGATAGAAGACAAACTATCTTTTCCTCTGAGAGTTCTGACAAATTGATTTTATAAACATTGCCTTTCCTTAAGCCTCTGAACACTACAGACTCATCAGACTCTCTGATTACAGTACATGCATCTTTATTAAACTTAACAACAAATCCACTATCACAAAATTGGTTAATGCTTAGTAGATTATGTTTGAGGCCATCAACTAACCAAACATCTTTAATAGAGAGAGAAGAATTACCAACTGTACCAGTACCAGTGATCTTCCCTTTTTGGTTTCCTCCAAATCCCACAGTTCCTCCCTCTTTCAGAGTCAGGGTTTGGAACATATGCTTGTCTCCTGTCATATGACGCGAGCAGCCACTGTCCAGGTACCAAGAATGCTGCTCTGGCCTTCTTTGAGTGCAGATCTGCTGCAAAGATAATCTCAGACTTTGGTACCCATACCTTTATGGGTCCTTTAGAGTTAGTCCTCATTACCTTAGATTGTTTTTGTTTATAAGGCCTATCAGGAGCTCTAGAGTTATTGAAGCATTTTGAAAAACTTTTAGGCTTTGTATAACTCTTGTGCTTAGCTTTAGAATATACCAGAGTTTTATTTATTTTGACATTGGTCTGAGGTTTGGAGACCTTAGGCTCTGAAGGTTTCAGAGTCTGAGGCTTCTTGGCCTCTGACACAATTATTTTTTCAGGTTATAGTATAATTATTGCTTCTGATTGGCTTTTAACAAATACAGCCTTAGGTTTTGAATTATCACTTTTAGAGGGTTTAGAAAATAATGGATTATCTTTAAAACGTGAAAATCCAAGACCTTCACCTCTGTTTCTACTAACATGGTATATTAAGGAAGCTATCTTACTTCTCTTCATGCTATTGATAAGAAATTCTTGCAGAGAAAATTCATGCTCTGGAGGAACCTTATCATCATAAACATAATGAGTTTCCATAAATGAGTTTCTACTACTTAGAGACTCATTTTCTTCAACTATTATGTTCATTTTCTCAGTTAGGTTATTGTAAGCCTTTTTCAGGACCTTACATTCACCTGCCTTTTTAGTGAGCATTTTTAAGGCATCTTTAAGAGAATCTACTAATTCAGTTCTAAATAGTTTAGCAATTACCTCTTCCTCATCTTCAGAGTCTGAACCCGCTTCAGAGTCTTCTCTGTCAGAGGTAGTTGCCATCAGTGCTAGATTTGCTTCTTCATCACCATCTGAGTCTGAGTCTTTGTCAAGATCTTCCCATGTTGCCAGAAAGCTCTTCTTGACTTTACTCTTATATCTTTCTTTTCTAGAGCTTTGCTTTGATGATTTAGTTTTGTTTTCTGGACAATCAGCAATGAAATGACCAGGCTTGTTGCATTTGAAACACTTGTTTTGATCTTCCTTCTTGTCTTTAGCAGTACTAAGTCTCTTGGAAGATCCTCCAAATTTGCCTGCATATTTCTTTCTTCGTTTTGCCCATTGTGAAACCTTAGCAGCCATCAGCACCATCTCATCTTCATCATCAGACCCAACTTCTTGACCATCTTCAGAAGCCTCATCTTCAGATTCTACAATTTTAGCTTTCAGAGCCTTTGATGAACTTTTAGAGCTTAAGGCTATCCCTTTCATCTTCTTGGTTGATTCATCAGTCATTAGTTCCATCTCATGACTCTTTAATGAACTAATCAAGCTTTCAAGGGATACTGTATCCAAATCCTTAGACTCTTGAAAAGCAGTAGTCATCATGTGAGATAGCATTAGTCATCATTCCTTTTACAGAGTGATGCTTCTTGTACTCTAGCTTTTGAGTAGGTGTAAAGGCTTTCCTGTTCTGAGAACTGACAACACCTTCTAAGTCCATGTTTTCAAAGTTAACTCCATCCTCTACCATGTCCCATAAATCACAATCAATACTCATGATATAGCTGTACATATTTGTTTTCCAGAAAGGGTAGCTAGTCTCAGTTCCATTGAAGAAAGGAACTTTATCAGATGACCTTCTTTGTCGAGAGTTTGAGTCATAGTCAAAAGGAACTTCAGTGAGATTCTTCTCAGCAGACATGTTTTTCCTCCTGGATCTTTACTGTTTCACTGTGAGGTGAGTTAGGCAACAGACCTAGCTCCTGATACCAATTGAAGGTGGAAAAACACAAGAAGGGGGGTTGAATTGTGTTTTTAGAATTAAAACTTTTTCGAAATAAAAACAAGTTTGCAGCGGATATAAACACAAAATAAAGAAGGGTGCTGAGAGAGAGAAAGAAAGACACAAAATTTATCCTGGTTCCTCTCACAAATCGAGAGTACTCCAGTCCCCTTGTTACTAACAAGAGCTTTTCACTATAATCTACTTAAGATTACAAATTGCTCAAGCACACTTGCAAGAGACTTCTCTGGTGCTCAAGTGCTAAACAAGAGACTTCACAAACAAACTTAAAATCTAAGAATGATTGTTAATGAACACTTGATATACTATCAGAGGTGTTTACAAAATACAACACAAATTGCTTTAAGACTTTGAATGACAGATAGAACAATAATGTCAGAATGCTTCAGAGCCTTAAACGTAGTAATGGAACAGTAGTGCAGTAGAACGGTGGTCATTTCTTCCATTTGAGTCTTCTATTTATACTTGAAGGAAGATGATGACCGTTGTAGAGAGATAAGGTGCCAGCTGGAATTTACTCGTACATTTGCTAGCTGTAGATTGCCTTCTTTAGCAAAGAAATCCAATTCCACTACCTTGCATTTCAAATTATCACTCATCCATTTTGAGTAATAATAGTACGATAGTACGATCCTCAAATGCGCTCCACTTATGGATAAGATTAACGTTGTACCAACAAATATTCCTTCCTGTGGATGTGACAGAGCCTTGAAGTAGATTGTTCTTCAATCATTGGTTCTGGTTCTGTCAGTTCTTGAGTGACGTAAATTCCTTTTGCTTCAGATGTTGTTGTTGTAGCTTCTTAAGGTCTTCAGCTTCTGAATTCTTCAGAGTCTAGCTTTGGTCCTCAGAAGCATTATCTGCAGCACGCAAAATTTAAGCTTCTGATGAACAGCGATACGCTTTCAGAGCTTCATAGCTTGGCTTCTCTCTTGTTATTCATAGTGCTTCTGAATGAATTTTAACTTTTAATTCTGCACACTAGAATAATCATTAGTAATACCAATTGCAATTTTAATACTTTGTTATCATCAAAACCACTTAAAATTTTAGAGGTTCATGTCAGACCCACTTTGTTCCAACACTTTACCATTTTGATATTTGTTTATGCTTCGAATCACTCCGCTCTTATATTTATTTCTTGCAACAATGGTTTGTATCTTTTCAAATATTTACCATTTATATTCACTGATCGTTGTTCAACTGTTAACTCTTGAATCTCATATGCACCATTAGATAACACTTGAGAAATTTTAAATGGTCCTTCCCAATGTGGTGACCATTTCCCAAAGACTCTATCCTTCCTATCCATAGGCAAGATAACTTTCCAAACCAAATCTCCTACGTTAAAAATTTTACATTTAACCTTTTTATTGTAAGCTTTAGCAACTCTTTCTTTTTGTCTAATTAAGACATCTAAAGCTTACAATCTTTCTTCATCTAAATCAACTAATTCATCCATCATGAGGTTTTCATAATGCTCACTAGGAATTTCCATTTGTCTTTGAACTCTTATAGACTGCACCATGATTTCGACAGGTAATACAACATCATGACCATATGTCAATCGCAATGGAATTGAATTAGTGGATTCTTTAGGAGAATTTCTACAGGCCCACAATACTTGATCTAAAGTATTATGCCAATTCTTTGGTTTTTGAGCAATGTGTTTTTTAATCAAACTAATAATGATTTTATTGGCTGCTTCAACTTGACCATTTGCTTGAGCATAATATGGTGTTGATGTTAACAACTTAAAACCTGCCTCATTAGCAAAATTTTGCATCTTTTGTCCAACAAACACTGTTCCTTGATCAGTAGTAATAGTTTCAGGTAATCCAAATCTATAAATAATATGATTTTGGATAAAACTAATCACAGTTTCTTGATCAACTTTTGGCAAAGCAACAGCTTCAATCCATTTTGTGAAATAATCAATTCCAACCAAAATAAAACGTTGGTTCTTAGATGATGCAGGCCTGATTTCACCAATCAAATCTAAAGCCCAACCTCTAATGGGCCAAGGTTTAATTACTGAATGTAATTCACTTGCAGGGACATGTTGAATACCTGCATGTCTTTGGCATCCTTGGCAACTCTTAGCAAATTCTATACAATCCTTAAGCATTGAAGGCCAATAAAAACCTCTTCGAAATAGTAACCATTTCATTTTATGGCCTGCTTGGTGAGCGCCACATGAACCACTATGCACGTTGGTAATAGCTAAAAATGCCTCATTTTCACTAAGACATTTTAACAAGATCCCCTCAGGGGTTTTCTTGAATAACTCATTTCCAATGATAGTATAGCTCAAGGCTTTATATTTTATTTTTCTGTCAGTGATTCCTGATGGATTTTCTAAATATTTAACAATTGGTTTTCTCCAATCAGTATCACTCAAATTGTCAATGACAAAAATTTCAGTTACAAAACTTTCGAAATGCATATCAACATTTTGGAGGTTAGAACTTTCGAAATGCCCAAAATTTTCAAAATTTTCCTGAAAATTATGTTCATCTGCCCCCAAATGTTTTGGCATTGACAATTCATCATTCAAAGACGTATTCGAAATGAGTTTATCTTTGACTTCGATAAGATCTTCGAATGTTTCTTTCGACACTTTGTAGCCAGAGGCAATTTGCGCTAAGTCATTTGCTTCTTGATTTTCAATTCGAGGCACATGCTGAATAACATAAGATTCAAATTGTTTTAGCAAAGAAAAAGCAATAACAAAATATTTCATTAAGTGCTCTTGAATACATTTGTATTCTTTTGTTAGTTGCTTTATTACTAATTCAGAATCACCTCTTATTTTAACATGTCTTGCCCCCAAATCTAGAAGAATTTCTAAACCGGTAATTAAAGCTTCATATTCTGCTTCATTATTCGAACAAGACCCGTTAATTTTGTACTTAAATTTTGTGGGAATTTTGCATGGTGAAAGTATGAAAATCCCAATTCCTGTACCATGTCTATGTCTAGATCCATCGAAATACAAATTCCAAGGTTCAATATCAATAGACTCTATGGGGGCTTCACTTACTGAATGTTCAGCAAGAAAATCAGCCACTATTTGGCCTTTAACAGCCCTCAATGGTTTATAAGTCAATGAATATTCTGTTAAGGCCAATGCCCATTTTCCAATTCTACTATGCAAAATTGGTTTCAACAACATATGTTTAATAATATCGAAATGGGAATAAACATAAACATCAACTGGTTTTATATAATGCTTAAGTTTGGTACAAGAAAAATACAAACAAAGGCAAAGTTTTTCTATTACAGAATATCTAGTTTCAGCATCATTTAAAACTCTACTTAAATAATAAATAGCTTTTTCTACACCATTTTCATCCTCTTGAGCAAGCATGCTTCCAATGGTTGTATCTGATGATGAGATGTACAACTTCATTTCCTTGTTTCGAATTGGAGGCATCAGAGTAGGAGGATTTGATAGATAAGCTTTGATATCATCAAACGCTTTCTGTTGGTCAGTTCCCCAATGAAATACCTCATCTTTCTTAAGCTTCAACAGTGGAGAAAAAGGATGAGCTTTTCCACTTAGATTCGAAATGAATCTCCTCAAGAAATTAATTTTTCCAAGTAAAGATTGAAGCTGTTTCTTTGTTGTTGGAGATTGTGTCTCCATGATAGCCTTTGTTTTATTTTGATTGATCTCTATGCCCTTTTTATGCACAACAAAACCAAGGAAATCTCCTGCATGTACACAAAAAGCACATTTTAGTGGATTCATTTTTAATCCACATTTTCTCATTCTTTCGAATGATTTTCTAAGATGACTTAGATGATCATCAGAAGATGAAGATTTAACAACAATGTCATCTATATAAATTTGCATAAAAATTTCAATGAAATCATGAAAAATTGAATTCATTTCTCTTTGATATGTTGCCCCTGCATTTTTCAATCCAAATGGCATCACTACCCATTCATAAGTACCTAAGGCACCAGGGCAACGAAAGGGAGTTTTAGCAATATCATCTTCAGCTATAAAAATTTGATTATAGCCAGAATAGTCATCTAACATGCTTAAATATTCATGGCCTGCTGCTGAATCAATTAACATTTCTGCTACAGGCATCGAATATTCATCTTTAGGTGTAGCATTATTTAAATCCCTAAAGTCTATACAAACTCTAAGTGATCCATTCTTTTTAATAACAGGAACAATATTAGCTAACCATTCTACATACCTGGCTGTTCTAATGAATCTGCACTTGAGCAACCTTTCGATTTCTGTCTTGATCTTTGTCATGATTTCTGGAGCAAACCTCCTTGGAAGTTGCTTTACAGGCTTTTTATCTGGTCGAAGGGGTAACCTGTGTTCCACCAGTTCTTTGCTTAATCCTGGCATTTCGTTGTAATCCCAAGCAAAGCAGTCCTTGTATTCTTTGAGCAACTCAATTACCTTTACTTTCAAGTCTGAACCAATATTGGCACTGATGTAGGTTGGCCTTTTAACTGAGCCATTTCCAATATCAATCTCTTGCAAAGGATCTTGGGCTTGCATTTTTTGATTTGAACTAATTGGGTCTTTTTCGAAACCCAAAGGTTCTTCATCATAAATGCAATCCAATCTCTGATTATTACCAGGAATTGAAGCATTGGCACCTGTTGCCAATTTATTCTTTACATTGTCATTGGCTTTGACAGCCATATTTTTGCTAGATTCAATAGCCTCAATAGCCATTTTTATTCTGTTCTCGGCAGCATAAGCCGTAATCCTGCTCCATTCAGGGGACTTAAACATCAGGACAATTGTCAAAGTCTTCCCACCCAGAAGCTGGTGGACAAACATCCCTAACGTAGGCTCCATCAACTGGCTCCCTCTCCCAACTAAAACCATGGGTAGGATGTAGCTTAACAGAATGGTAAACACTATCAGGACTTACCATGTTTGGATTGAAGGCAGCATCTTGCTCTCCACAAGGAGCAATATTTCCCAAATTTTTGTCGAAGTTTTGGAGAGTCACAGTGCTCGAATCAGCTAAATAAGCACTCTGATCAGCCTCTACATTTTCGACAAGGCCATCATCTCTCCACAGAATCAGCCTTTGGTGAAGGGAAGAAGGTACAGCACCCACTCCATGAATCCACTCCCTGCCTAATAACAAATTATAGTTTGGTCTAGCAGCAATCACCATGAATAAGGTTTTTCTAACTGTACTGCCCACACAAACTTCAAGCTGTATGGCACCAAGTGAGTGGCCAGTCTTGCCTTCATAATTGGCTAGGACCACATTATGGGAGTGTAAGTCAGTGTCAAATAGACCTAACTTCTTCAGCATGAAATGGGGCATGATGTTGACTACAGCGCCACCATCAACAAGGATTTTATTAACCCCTACATCATTCACTTTGGCCTTGATGAATAAGGCTTTTAAGTGATTTATCATCCCTCCGTCTGGCCTCTCGAATACAGCATCCTGTGCCTCGACGCAGCCATTCTCCATTACATAGTAACACACTGGCTTATGATCAGCCAATTCTAGGGCTTAGAACTCCCCTTCCAACTCTTCTATCTCTGTTGGAATATCATATTCCACAGGTAGCACAGATACTACGTTCACCAGCACATCAAAGTCAGATCCATCATCTAGAAGATCATCATCTTCCATGAAATCATCTTCATTATCAACATTTTTAACGTTTTCAGCATCTGACTCTTTAATAAGAGCAAGCTTCTCTTTTACTGGTCTTTTGACCATTTCAGCTTTCCCTTTTTCATCAGCATTGCCCCCAGCCTTAGTTTGTTGAGCAGCAAGCTTCTTTCTGCGCTGGAACCTGCGCCATTGGGTTCGAGTCATAGGATTCTTACCCTTATAGTTGTTTCTGTAGCCATACTTGTTAGCTTCTGTTGCAGCTTGTGGATTTGGTGGTTGAACACCCACTTTCGAACCAACCTGTGGTTTCGATCCAGCAACAATTTTTGACTCAGCAACCATTTTCGAAGTTCCAGCAGTGAACTTCACATTAACATTGCTCGAGCTTCCTTTTTCCATCCATTTTTTGTCAAAGGCCACATATTGGCCACTGACCCACTGATTTGTAGGTGCTTTGTTGGATGGTTTAAAAGTTTTTTGAGGACCAAGCCTCTGATGAACAGAGAGTCCTTTGTTGTGGGACTTGCTCCAATCAATTTTTTGATATGGCCAGCTCTTTTGATTTGGCTTAGAACTTGGCCATTTTCTCTTATGATCAGCAAAAGGCAGCACTTTCTTCAAGTTGGTCACCGCCTCCTTGTCACACACAGCACTACACCTAGGGCATAGCATGACCTCAGCATTGTTCAACTTGCACCTGTTGAGGAAATCTACCAATTCCTCTTCAGCAGCAGGGTAAGCTTCTTGCACTTTCTTGTCGTATTCTCCTTCAGGAATGGCTTTGACAGCAGCAGCAACATCAGCCTCAGTTACTTCGACCATGTTGCAATCCAGGATTTCGACAAGACTTGCATCAGCAGTTGATAGTGGATTAGTATCCACTTTCATTGGTGGCTTAGTTTTCTCAGCAAACTTAAGCCTTCCTTCGTTCAGAGCACGTTGAACCAGATCCCTGAAAAGAACACATTGGTGACTTTTATGGCCTAAATAATTGTGAAATTTACAATAACCTCTTTTCTTTCTTTGTTCAATTGGAGGTATTTTCAAATCTTTTTGCACAACTATTTGCCCATCAGAAACTAATAAATCAAAAATTTCATCACATTTAGTAATATCAAAAGAATAAGTTTTAGTGGCATATTTTTCATTCTTTGGTTCAACTGGATTTTTCCCATTCGAAGGCCTTAATAATTTACAAGTATAAGGAGGCCCAGGCTTTAGTTCTGCCACATTAATATCACTATCATCAATATCTACATATTCATCTTCAGTTTCATATCCAAAATCATTATCATAAGAATCTAAGAAAGCAACATCTCTCTTTTTATGAAACTTGGAATTTTTGGCTTTTTCAGCTTTCAATCTTTCGATTTGCCTAACTCTATCAGCCAATTGAGACATGTCTCGAAGATATTGAGTATCTAGTTTTTTCCTAATCGAATAATCTAGGCCACCTGCAGCCATTTCAACTAGTTCATGTTCAGGCACTGATGTAAAGCATCGAGCCTTTAGCAATCTGAACCTATTCAAATAATCATCAACAGTTTCTTGTGTTTTTCTTTTAACACTAGTCAACTCTTTAAGACTTATTTTAGTTTGGCCCATGTAAAACTGTTCATGGAACAATCTTTCTAATTGAGTCCAATTATGAATTGAATTAGGAGGCAAAGTTGTAAACCAAGTAAAAGCATTCTTAGTTAGAGAGTTAGGAAAATATTTCATTCTTAACTCTTCATTATTTGCCAAATTCCCAGATTCTGCTAAGTATCTAGCAATATGTTCAACAGTTGACTCATTAGTGTCCCCTGCAAATTTTGTATACTTAGGAACTTTCCAACCTCTAGGTAACTCTGTTTGTAACACATACTCAGATAGTGCAGAAACAAAGTTTGGCCTTCGAGTACCAGTGTTAAGGCCATTTTGGTTCAAAATAGTTTCGACTAAAGTTGCTAAGTTATTATGTCCAGCAAAATTATTATTATTCTGAACATTTCGAATTACTTCATCAGGGTCTTGGTTCCTTCGAACCATAACTACTTGAGGATTTTGATTAACGTCATTTTGATTTTGGTACTCCTCTTGAGTCATTGGTATTGGCTCTTGGTTTGGTGTAACCTGAGGGGCCACATATGTTGGCCTTGGATTAAAAGGAGTAGCAGACATGGCAGGCAAAATCATTTGTGGTGCCACATGATTAATCCTAGGCTGAGTTTGAGGGTTAGGAGTGCCAAAGAAATCAGCAATTCGACCCATTTGATAGGCTAACATTTGGTAACTGTCATTAGTATTTTGAATTAAAGGGTTGAAAACAGTTCCAATTTGTTGTGTCAAAAGATTAACCATATCATGGTTACTTTCATCCATTTGTTGTCTTAAAGACAAAACAGAAGCAGTGGTTAAAGGCGTTGGGGTTACCCTAGGGTAAGTATACCTCTCGGGTTCAGAAGTTGGTATCCCGTCGTAGGTGTTGGTACATAACCATATAGAGGATTTGTAACCATAGGGGGTGGCCTAAAACCTGATGAAACAGAATGAAATGCCATAGTGGTTATTGGCATTGTGGTTCCTGGAATATACCCAGAACTACTTAGGCTAGGGATTGGCGAAGTAGATGTGATACTCGCCACATTCGAATCTGGAGGGGGAGAAGGACTACCCTCAACACTCGAAGAACTTATAGATTGACTGGTAGTAGACCCATGTGTTTGATGAGTTCTAGCCATAACTGTAAATGGCAGTTACTAACACAGAAAATCTTATTTTCTAATGAAACAAAGCACAAAACCAGTCCCACTGGGCGTGCCAATTTGTTTACAGTGAAAATTAGTAAATAAGCGCTAGTTCTAAGTATTTAAACTTGCGAGATCAAACTAGGAATCTCAGGACAATTTTATGCTTGTTTGATGTGAGAAAATGGTTTCAGTGTTCATCAAAGTTCAACAAACACTTGTGGTTTTAGTCTTCTTAACGAAAAAGATAGAGTAGGTTGATTCGAATCGCCTCAATTCAACAAACTCCAAACAAAAAATAATAACAATTGCAGTAAATTGCAGTAAAGTAAATTGCATTAATTGTAAAGTTGAATACAATAAAGGTGGTTCACAAACCGTACATTGTTCTCTTCAGAATTCCTTTCTTTCTAACGCTTGAATACTCAGAATTTTCAGAGAAGTTTTGTAAAACAGTTTTGCGACCCCGTTTTCCTCTTTGAAAACGTTATTTATACATTGAAGCAAAAACTAACTGCTAAGATGATCTGGACGCTCCAGATTTGATCTTCGAACCCACGTTCTTCTGCTTCGAAACCTTCTTTTTGGCGCTTTCGCATATTGGGCTTGACTTTGGATTCTTTTTGGGCCTTAATCCTTTGATCCAAATTTCAATCCTCTTTGTTTCGATTCTCGCTTTGACCTTTGACTTCGACGACGATCATTACAAACTTCTACCATCGAATTTGTTTGCAGCAATTCGATTTCGCTTAATCGAAACAAAACTTTCGATGACGCTCTCAGCAATGAAACGATGACACCTGTCATCTTAACATTAATTCATTATTCTGTTGGACCAACATTCTTTTATTAAAATTATTTAAAAAATACGACCCAACAAATATATATATATATATATATATATATATATATATATATATATATTCTTCTTAATAACTAGCCACAACAAAAAAGGATGTTAAGTAGTTATCAATTAACTAAGTCCAATAAAAAAGGAGATTAAGTAGTTATTTATATTTGCACAATAGAGAATTTCGATCACAGCAAATAAAAAAAAAGAGAATATCGATCACACAAACGGGCACGGAACGTGCCCGTTTGGCGGCTAGTAAATAATAATTATTAAATATAAACATGCCGGCCTATCAGGTAGGGATGCCAAAAAAATCCGTACCCGCAAATATCTGCGGATAAAATCCGTCATGGACATGGAGCGGATAACTTAATGGATATCCACGGATAAAATAAGTGAATATTTCAATTATCCGTATTTAATGGATATGAATGCGGGTTTAATCCGCACCCGTGAATATCTATACCCGCTAAGTAATGAGTAAAATTATTTAAATATCCATACTTTAATATAAATTCAAGTATTTTTCTTGTGTAAAAAAATAGTATTTTTATATTTTATGTTTTCTTTTCATATAGATAAAACTTTTCATATTCCCTTTTCATTTTTGAGGGAAAACTTTTCAGCTTCTTACTTATTCCTCCTTTTCTTTTTTATAAAATTCCTTTTTGTAGTTTAAAAATAAAGAGCAAAATGTATGAATATTATGTGTTAATGTTTTGTCTTTAAAAAAATTACATTTTTTCTTTCAATAATTAGTTTTTCTAATAAACAAATGTCATCCATGAATATCTGTTAATATCCGCGGATACCTCAATATCCATGAATATCTTTTAACAAGTTTTTTTTTCAAAGCCCGAGCCTGATATTTTTAATAAACAGGCCAGGCCGAAGGCCCCTGGATGCCGCCTAGCCTATTCCCAACCCTATTTGGACCTTCTCAAAAGTATGACATTTAAAGAAAAAATGCTTAATTGCATATTTGGTCCCTTATTTTTAATTTAGACTTTAAGTTGATCATCTATATGTTTTAAAAGTTTTAATTTGGTCCCTTATGTTGCTGATATCAACACAAGTTCGTCCTTTTTATTAAATTTTGCGTTAATTTTTTTCAACTTTTTGTTAAATTTTGAGTTAATTTTATCTAAAACTTTCCCGTGACGCCTTCCTAAGTTATCCGCGTATGCAAATTTATTAGCTACATGGATGATTTAAACCGAAATTTGACTAAAATGACTAACTTGAAACTTTTTAAACTCAAGGGACCAAATTGAAACCTAAAATAAACATAAAGGACCAAATATGCAATTAAGCCAAGAAAAATGATGAGACACCATTAGCTATAATATAAAAAAATATAAAGGGCCAGTTTGGAATGACTTATTTATGAGTTTATGCAAAACAATTTATGTAAACTAGCGACATGACGGGCACGAGTGCCCGTCAGGCCGCTCTTTTCATAGCGGAACAAACGGGCACGTTCCGTGCTCGTTTGTGTGGTACGTATTTTATATTATGCACTTATATGTTGAAGATGATTATCAAATGTGAAAGTGTGAAACTCTCATACATAATGATTGAATACATGAGGACATGACTTGAATATTTGTGGTCACCCTTCCCGTTTGTGTGATCCGTATTTTCTATTATGCTAATTTATATTGAAGATTATTCTAAATTTTTTATGAATAGTTGTCTTTTAGAAATCAACAAATTATGTCACATAGAAACCTTTAATTAAATGAAAATGTGGACATTTTATTAAAAGGATTATCTTACATTATTAACTAAGATATACATGTTATCATAACAGAAAATAAAAACAAAATATTATGTGCGCATCTGTCCACTTTTTTCCATTCTGCAAAAGTATATAAATTGTAAACAATAGTCTCGAATAAATTTAGTTTTTATTTAAATTAGTTCTTTTATAATTTTAGTTTCCATTTAAATAAAAGCTAATTTTAAGGACAACAATTTATACTAAGGCTTAAAATAAGCAACAAAAGAAAAAGCCCCCATCATTATCAACAATTAAAAATAGAAAACCAATTTTTGCTATCAATAATGTCACCAAAAAAAAAAGAGTAAAATTAATTGTAGAAACTAATATAGAGTTTAAAAGAAGAAAGTACGTAGCAAACCTTTATTTTCTTCTCTCTCTTTTTTGTTATTATATTTTTATTGGTAGTTTAACACACAAAAAAAAAATAATGTAAATCATAGAGAAGTTCAACTTAGTAAAATAATAGTAAATCATAGAGAAGTTCAACTGTGTTCCTTAAAGTATCCATGAAGAACCCATTGTATTACTATTTGCTACGTTTTTAAACATTTTTGCCTAAAAGCATCCTTAGTACTAAATATTCATCTTACAAAATATATGTTGTCTTTCTTGACCTATCTCTGGTTCAATTACACAATATCGAGAAAAAGGCATGCATTGCATGTGGTTCATTCCCCTAGACTAAGCCAATAGAATCAACTTGTTGAATTTGGTAATCTATTACTCCCAATCCCACAATGAGTACCCAATCACATTTTCATTCCTACACTTGGTACTCTAACATGAGCTTCAATGTTCTTCCGCAAGCCAACATGAAAGACCTTCTACAAAATCTTGAATCTGCAACACAAATGAAAGTCGTTGTCAAGGACTATGTTTTAGTTCTAATTTGCTAACCCGTTTCAAAATTTAGCAAATTTATATTTTAATCTTGTAAAATATACTTATCCTTAAAGTGATGGTATAGTTCAATATAAATTCTAAATTAAAATCCACAACTATAAACACTCCAATTAAGATAAGTATAAAAGATTCGGAGATATACATTCATGGGAAAGAAATAAGACCATCATCTATTATAATGTAATTTTAAAAATACACATTATTTAATTATTTTTTCTTTATACTTTTTCTCAATTATATGTGTGTGATCAAATTACATGTCCAAATATTTGTTACCAAACAAAATTTTCCTCCATCGATTCCATCATTGCATGGCCTTTTCACTCCACTTTGTTTCTTACTTTCCTCTTTATTTTCATGAAACCTACAATCCTTCAATAAGTAAATCAAAATTGTTTTGAACATCCAAGCAATAGAACAAAAAAATAATTAATGAGTGTGATATTGTTGTAACTCACATCATGAAGCAACTAATTGATATCCTTCATTAGTTAAATACTAATTGATGCACTTCCTTAATAAAAACTTACAATATATAGAATTAATCAATTAATAAATTTCCATTGCAACAATAAAATTATCACTTTCCAAATTACTCCTTTGAAGTATCAAAATATAAGAGATGTTCATTACCACAACAAACATTTCACTTTCCAAATTACATCCTTTGAAGTATCAAAATATAAGAGATGTTCATCATCTCAATTGACACCACACAATGCTCGCAAAATAATTGAAAAAAATATAACAATAGAAAATTCCTCTTGCCAATATATTCCTTTATCCTGAGATTTATTGAACCAAATCAATCAATGTTAAATTTTAATGATGCAAAATAAATAGAAAAAATACAACTAATTTCATACTAAAAGGAAGATATTCGAAATTGGGAGACAAAATCATAAAATATATAGTTAAAAAGAGAGAAAAATCAGAAAGAAAGTACACATATAGTAGAATGGAAGAGATAATAACCAGGCGAATGGAATGCTCGTTTTTGTCATCATTGATGACATGTGGGCCTGTGCGATCCTCTCCCATTTTTCTGTCTCTCCTTCTACAATGACATGTGGTTCATAACTGTCCAATGCATAAAAAAGAAGTAGAGAAATTAAAACAAAATAAATTTATCAAATTCATGGTTGAATCTAATTAACGTTAAAACCAAAATATATAAACTATCATGATATGTGAAGAACATCAATGCAAGACAGTCTATTTGTGTTTAATTTTGGCTATAATTATTTTGAAATAGAATTCCAAAATATTCATTGTGGTACACCCAAAAAGATAGCAATAACAAAATGGGGTATGCATGTTTTGTATTCATATATATAAAATCACCCAATAAATTTCTTCAAATTAACCAACTTTTTCGGTCATAAATTATAAACATCAACAAATAATGAAACAAAAAAATCTCTCAATAATTCCAGTGTAAATTCAGTATATATAATTTTCCTTGAAAGGCAAATGAATACGTAACGGAAAAAACAGAATAATAGAAAAATATAAATAAAGCCACCAATTCTAGTTTTCACTCTAATTTTTTATTACATATCTCGTTTTCTTTCTTGTGCAGAACAAAACACACTTATATATTACATCATTCCATTAGGAAAAAATTAAATTATTACAAATATTATGCAAAAAGGAATATATTTCAATATCTAAAGTATACCATAATATTGAAACAGGACAATTACATGATTATGAATAGAACTTATTCATAGTCATAGTCACCCTCAACAAATAATGATTTAAAAAAAACTAAGAAAGTGAAAATTGGAGTAAGTATGCATGGTGAAAAAATGAACTACTTGATATATTTCTCTTCATTGTGTCTTTTGTTCTCTTCTCTTTCACATGTTTCCAGTTTGTGTCCTCTCTTTCAGGCCATCACTATAACAAAAATGATTAACAAAAATATATTAAAACAAACTATAGATAATAAGAGAGATGATTTGTTACCTTTAATATTTTCCTCGCTTTTAAATTGTGGTAACTACTTTCAATTGAGACTTTTCTATTACTATTCACACAAAAGAAAAGGTAAGAAAAAAATTAGTTAGAAAGAGAATAAGAATATTAAACGAAAAACAATATTAAGAAAAATCCTTCACTAAACGTAAATTTTGTATAACTCATATCTTGAAACATGAATTGAAACTAATAAGGAAACCTCTCCTCAACCCCTTCCATGATCTCTGTGACGCTACATATGGTGGTAGACAAAATGAGAGTAAAACTATCTAATAGAAGCAATATTGTGATTGCTTTTGTTGATCAGTTACCATGAAAACAAAATAAAAAGCAATGGAAGTTTTTTTTTCTTTTCAAAAGCAATGGAAGTTATGTGGGTTAGTTGGTTGTAAATTTAAAATGTGTAAAGGGTAATTTTGGCATTATAAAAAGTATACACCAAAAACTTGAGTCCTTTTTATCTAATGTTATAGATAAACAAGTTTTCATGAATTTTTATAAGTTTGCCGATGTAGTTTATGAAAAAAAAAATAACTTAAAAAAATATAGTTTTTGTTAGTAGAAACTCATAAATTAACATAAAAATTTATTTGTTTATATAAGCTGTTTTGCATAAGCTCAAAAATAAATTATTTCAAACGGGCCCAAAATAAACTTATATAGTATAACGACCTACAGTGAAAAATATTATTTTAGGCATCTTTACTTTATTCAAAACTGTTATGAATTGGGACACCACAAGTCACTAGTTTCAAAGCGGATTGCAATTTAGACACACCCTAGAGGCGCCTTTTAGTTAGATTATGCGCAAATCAAAATTGTGTGATGAAGACCACCTTATTATTTTTCTACAACTATTCTCTTAAACAATTGTCAATTTAGAGTTTTAGGGTTTTTGTGTTCTAAAACCCTAATCCTCCTGGAAATAAGCTAACACATGGCTTAGGTTCAGGTACACTATTTATATTATTAAATCCTACGCTCACAATACTTTGATTGTCAAAATATTTGTAGATACATTACCCCTTTGTAGAGCTATTGATCAACCATACTATCTTCAACAATTCAACAAGAATAAACACCGTGTGCATGAGACTTTCATCTCCTTCGGTGATCATCAGAAGCATGGCGAAAATAATCACTTAACTCTCTAAACAAGAGAAATGCTATGAGTGAGAGGTTAAAAATTTGTATTGTAATATGTATTCACCCGACTTGACAAATGATTCTAAAATTTATAAAGGAAAAAAAGTAATTCCAAACCCATGCCTAAAAATAAAAGTGATTCCAAACAAGATGATTGATATTTACACACCCTTAATTTACACATTTGGTGGCCAGCATCTAAATCTAAATTTCTCTTAAACAAAAGATTGTTGGCTCTTGTGGCCAATACTATCCTACAAAGAATCGGTGCCATCATGCATCAAACTTTGTTTTCTAAAGCAGTTATGATGTGTGAGGGGTGGTAAGATTGTATAGCCCCACTTAAGATGTGGTACACTTTTGACCTGTATGCATACATCAATCTTATTCAATCCTCCATTTATTTTTTGTTTGGAACGTTGCGGTGCCTACTTTGATTCAAATATACAACAAACGTCATATCCTTAATGTTGATCTGATTTCATATCTCATGCTTTACCATTTATCTCACAATACACAATTTACAACAGCCTTGTCAAGTTTTGGTCCAAATGTTTTAATTAGCAACCGAAACTAAAATAAAAGGATCCGGATTCTGCATTCGTTTTTTCCGTGCAGCCATGCAGTCGGTCTATTTATAGCCGTCAGATCTTGTTCGATCAAGATCTGACGGCCATGATTTAAAAAATGTATTTATTAGAAAAAAAACTGTATTTTTTTAGAAAAAATTACTTTTTGTATAAAAAACTGAGCCTAAATTATAAAAATAATGACTTTTGAAAAATAATAAGAACTGTATTTCTATTTGTATAAAAATAATGACTTTTGAAAAATAATAATGCATTTGTTTGTTACAAATTTTTAAAATAATCAGAATCTAAAAATAATCAGAAAACAGTTAAAAATATGATGTTAAGAGTAGCTTTTTATTATTAATAAAAAGTAACTTTTACATATTATATCTAAACAAACTAAATATTATTTTATTAAAAAGTGATATTGATTACAATAAACAAACGCATAGCAAATTCTATTTTTCTATAAAAAATTTAAAAACTAATCTCTAAATTATTTTATATCAAATCACTGTATTTTAATCTGCAACAAACAGAGCATAAATTATTATTTTAAATCAAATATATTAATTTTGTGTACCTAAATATTGCACCTAGTACATTTGTTAAGTATGTTAAAAAAGAAAATAAAAGATAAAAATAATAGTTGTAAGATAATCATTTATTTTTAAGTCATTGAATACACAATTTCTAAAAAAATTTCATATAATTTATTTAAGGCTTAATTAGTATGTAGGTCCCTTAAAGACTTTTTTGGTTTCGCTTTGGTCCCTTAAAGAAAATAAGTTTCACTTTGGTCCCTTATAGATATCTCCGACAGTCAATACGGTCCTTTTTGTCAAATTTTTATCAGAAACCGTTAACTTCTGTACATGTGGCAAAATAAGTTGTTTCGTGGCACCTGTACAGAAATTAACGGTTTTTGAAAAAAATGGACGGAAATAACCAAATTCACCGATGGAAATATCGATAAGGACCAAAGTGGAACTTATTTTCTTTAAGGGACTAAAGTGAAACCAAAAAAGTCTTTAAGGGACCTACAGACTAATTAAGTCTTTATTTAACTAGTTGCCCAGACGCACTTTTTAACATTTTTCTATTTACAAAAACGGAGAAAAGTTAGGGATGGTTTAAATTTGATTTGACTAAAAAGTCACAATAGTAGCAAAATTTATGGAAAATTATGAACCTAAAAAAGCTATCAATAAATAATTAACGATTGCTTTAGGTAATTCACAGAAGATAAATAAAGAAAAAAAATACCCAAAATAAGAAAAGTTTACTTCTATACCAAAAAAGTACTACTGCTAATAAAGGAACATATTTGACCACTCTACCATTGAAATTTGCACTATGCGACGCACAGTAATAAATGAGATAATAAATATTTTAACTTTTTCCATAACTTCAGTATCCTATGCCAAAAAATGTTCCTTAATTAAAACAGTCTTCCGTTACCGTTACCGTCACCGTTAACATTTTAAAAAAAATCTAGCTATCAAGCACAACCACCCCATCAAGGTTGCCGCCGTCATTCTCACCGGGAACATGTTCCCCCTCCGCATCCAGCCACCTCTCAACTGGTGCACACTCTGCCTTGTGTCGGAACTTCCAATCAAGCGCTTGACAAGCGCGTGAGCAGTAATTCACCACACCACAAACCGAGCACCTTCGAAACTCATGCTTCCTTGTCTCCGGTCTGCCACAACCGGTATTAGAACATAATCTCATACCCGGACCCGGAAACCCGCCTCGACTAGAAAACCACTCAGTCATAAACCGGTTTGCTGGGTGAGCCTCTTGAACCGGAACAATACAACCAAAATCACTGAGCAATGGACAACCCGACCCGGAAATAACCCGAAGCTGTGGTGGCTGATTCGGAACCGGATTAATAGTCCACGTCAGCAACGGCTGTTTGTTATTGCTGTTAGATAAAACGGCAGCGAGTTCACGGGCGTTAGCTTGTACTAAAAACCGCCGTCCCTCTATAACGTTCTGTTTAACGCCGTAACCGTCTTGCAAACAGTGACCTAACTCACGCAAACCGTCGATGTGACCCAGAAATGCAGCGCGTGCACAAAGAGCAACACCGGCGCGTAAATCCTTGTCATTTTTCGTTCCACCGCTTCCATTGAACTGAATCACTGCTAACGAGTACAAAGACGGGGCGTGAGATTTCATTGCTGCTTTTGCCATCAATGATGCGCCACTTCCTTTGTTTTGCAAACAATAAAACCGAATCTGAAAACAAACCCAATATCAGTCCTTAGTTTTCTCTTGCATGTAATAAAAATCATTTTCTTAACCAAAAAACATTTAAAAAAAATAACAAATTTTGTTTTTTTAGTTTTTCTTATAATAAAAATCATTTTCTTAAAAAAAAAAAATAATAATAATTTTGTTTTTTTGTTGTTGTTTAAATTGTTACCATTCCGAGTGTGTAACAAGCTTCAATGTTTCCAGCATCAGCGCAGCGTTTGAGGAAGCGATGAGCAGAGTCACACCAATTTTTAGCTTTAACCGATAATGTTTTGTTGGATGCTTTTGACAAAACAAGAGAGTTTAAGCCTAAACCATTTAGTCTTTTGCACCTGTTTTGTTTAACTCCACAAAATCAGTTTCTAAAACACAGATTAACAAAAAGTAAATAAAACAAAAAATTTGAATACATACGTGATTAGAACACTGATAAAATCAGATGGAGAAGTTGCTGTGGAAATAAGCTTGGTGAGAACACAGAAAACAAGGTCATCGGGCAAAGATTCAAACAAATCAGAACCTTCTCTGGTGGGTTTTTCCGGCAGCATTCTCTTCTGTCTTTTGTGGGTATTATTTGATTGAGAATACATGTTTGAAAGTGGTAACGTTTGAGGATAACAAAATCCTGTTCTGGTTCGCATAATAGAGAACACTAGATAGATAGAGAAAGGGTAAAAGACCAGAGAGAAAGAGAGAGAGAGAGGAGTTATATACATACTATGAGAGATGAGAGATGAGAGATGAGAGACGGTAATGAATCAGAATCGTTTATTTTATTTTATATTTATTTATCACAATATAAAAAGGACAACATAGGAACTGGGAGTGGTGAATTACGAAAGTAGCCCTAGTATTGTCGTTATTTAATGTGAGTCAAAGTGCGTTGACCCAGATCCCACTCCGTCTTCGTCCGTAAGTTAATGCACTCGATTGCTTTCCTCTTTTCATTTGTGTACTGTTAAAAATTTTCTCCATTGTCTGCACGCTTTTCAACAGTTTCTTTTCTTTTCTTTTTTTCCTTTTTTTTTATATAAATTATAAGTGAGGTTATAGAATACTGTAATATACTAGACACTTTTAAGTTTTAATGTAGGATATTGAATAAATCTTTGGAAAATGCTATTTAACAAGAATTTTTTGATGCAAGAAAGAGAAGAATAAATCCTCACTCTTGATTACATCCATAACCACCCATGTTTTCCACTAAAAAAAAAGATTAAATGACATCATCCTTTAAAATTTTGCCATGTGTTAATTCTTGCATTTCTTATGTAAAAATTTCATGCTAAATAGCAATGCTCTAAATCTTTATAGAATAACTGTATTATTTAATTCTAATTATTATTATTATTATTATTAATATTATAGGAACATTCTGATACAATATTTTCATTACGTATTTATACTTATTTAATTTTTTATCTAAATATATTTATTACCTATTTATATTTATAATTTATAATATTATGAAAGTGGGTAATCTCGATCTTATCATATTTTCATCAAATTCACTGTAATTCTATATACGGAATAAATATTTTTTAAGAAATTTAATATTTTGATTGATTCATTCTCATGGGAGGTGGTGACGAGAAAACAATTCCACTTATATTTTTAAGCATTAACTAATTTTACAATGAGAGAATACTATATACTCTCTCCGTCTCTTTTTATAAGAGCTGGTTTGACAAAAAATATGTTAAATATGTCCATTTTTATAAGATTTTCTGACAATTATTAATGACATTAGATTAATTTTTTCCAAATTACTCAAATTGCTTTATTTAAATTTTTTAATAGCATTTAATTTTTTTTGTAAGTGGATACTCTATTAATTATATAAAAATCATTACTAAAAATAAATATAAAAAATCATTATAATTTATCAACCAATCTAACATTAAAACCAACTTTCTTAAAACTCGTGTTTTATCAAATTAACAAAACATCACGTATAAAGACAAAATTGGTTGATCTCGATCTTATCATATTTTTGTCAAATTCACCATAATTCTATATACGGAATAAGTATTTTGAGAAATTTAATATGTTGGTTGATTCATTCTCGTGAAAGGTGGCGATGAGAAGACAATTCCATTTATATTTTCATGCATTAACTTATTTTACAATGACACAGCACAGACTATCAAATCAAATATAAAGAAAAAAAATCATCAAAATATTTTTTAATTAAGTAATGAGATAAAAAATTCTAAATTTCCCATCAAAAAAAATAAATTCTAAATTTAGTTTGTCAGATTTGTTATACTCTCTCCGTTCCTTTTTATAAGCAACAATTTAGAAAAAAACACACAAACCAAGGAATCTTAATTTTTTTATTAAATATTCTAAAATTTTATAATCTATTCCAAAACTAACCTTGGTGTAATTGATGCATAGATAATATGTTACTGTAATTAATGCATAACATTGGAATAGATAAAGGGTAGAAATGAAATTGTTTAATTAATAAAGCATAAATTTAATGATTGTTTTTTATAAAAATAAACATTTTTTTTCCAAATCGTTCCTTTTAAAAAGAAACAGATGGAGTAATAAAAAAAGAACTTTTAATTTATTTTATTAAAAAATATTAATGAATTAGATGTTTTTTAAAACAAATCGATGAATTAGATGTAAACAAGTAAATATTCATTTATCATAAGAAAAATCATAGTCATTTAGTTAATAATATGATTTTTTACACATATATTAAATATATTTTTTGGTAAACCATATATTAATTATCTTAAAATTGTTAAGATGGATAAGTGGGTCGGTGCATCAAATGGTTTCAGCCCCTCCCGAACGCAGTTGCGAGTGTTCTTTCCTACCAAGCCTAGCCCCAATCTGTTGGGATTTTAAGAGGGTTTTTCCAAAAATTTAATCCTCTTAGCGAAATAATTCTGATGAACGGATCTTGATTAAATCATTAATCACAAATCAAATAACATAAAACTATAAGTTTATGTGTTTACCTCTTGAAGTGCAGTACATTTGAAGCAGAAACAATTTCTAATCACGAGCAAAACAACGTAGCGATGCCTCTACTCAGTCCACACAAACAACTCCTTCAATCACAATGCTAGCCGAAGCTTGAGTGAAGGTTTTAGAGAGAGTGAGAAGCGATTTTGGTTTAGAAGACTAAGATTCTAAATTAATAGGTTGAAAATATCCTCAACACAAGAGTTCTATTTATAGACTATCAGCAAGTCATACTTGCTCATCCGTATCTTAGTTTTCATCCTACTAAAACGCGCATAATTGTCCGTTATAATTATTATGTAATTTTCTAACTACTGATAAATCTCACTTATCATCTTGTAAATAAATCATATTTATTTAATTCGTAATTATCCGTTATAATTATTTCGTAGTCTACTTACAATAAATACAATAAATTAAAAGAAACTCATATTAAAAAACCAAATTTGTCCTTAGCACTTTTAATAGTATTGCGAGTTTTGCGCCCTTAGATGTAATTTTAACCATAAGCTAAAAAAATACAAAAGAAAAATAGAAAAAAAAAAGATAAGCATAAAAGCAACTTACCATAAAAATAGCATCGGAAACTGTCTCTCTAAACTAAAAAATTAAATATTTCAAAACAAAAATAGAAAAAAAGAAGAAGATAAGCATGAAATAAAAAAAAGCTTCTAATCGATAAGAATGACCTAATTATATTATATGTTAAATTATATATTTAATTATATTATTATATATTAAAATTAAAAAACGTTAATTCAAAGATTTGGTTTTTTTTTTATTACAAAAATTCAAGGATTTGGTTACAAAACAAAACACAGTAGGATAAAATTAAGCCATACCCTCAAGGATATGAATCACCTATTTGCAAATCTTGAGTCTAAACTAAAAAAAAAATAAAAACAAAAATAGGAAAAAAAAAAAGATAAGCATAAAAGAAATCTTCTCATAAAAATAACATTGGAAACCACCTCTAAAAAAAGATATTAATCAAATTTATTTTTACTTCAAAAATATGAACAAAAAACTCTAATTAAAAGAAATTTACGCATAAAAATAGGAACAAAAATCAATACAACAGATACGCATAAAAAATAGTACTAACTCTTCTTTTTTTTTTTAATGAAAAAATAGTAAAACTCAATCTAACATATAACAATCTTTATCTTTATCTTTATCTTTATCTTTATTTTAATATAATATAATAAAACGAGAGTAACTAGAGGCACCCTAAACCCTAACCCTAATATGAACGGTCTAGATTTTGACACGTGGAAAAAAAAATTATATCAACGGATATGATGAAAACTTAAAAGATCAATTTTTAATAATGTTTAATTTTGTTGGTTTAGATTTTGACATTTGGAAAAAATAAAATCAACGGCTACGATAAAAAAAAGATAAACATTAGAAAAAACAAACAAAAAAAAAATTGAGATCTGTCAACAAAAAAAAAGGATAAATATTAATAAAACAAAAAATTAATAATCAGTTACGAAAATTATGTATAGATTCGATCTGTAAAAAAAAGTGAAAAGGGATAAACATTAATAAAACAAAAAAAAAAAAAACTAATAATCAGTTACAAAAATTTTGTATAGATTCAACTTAATTGATGGTTATAAATACAAGTACCATCAAAGTATTTTTCTCTCACTATATTTTTTTGTTATAATTTATATATTTGTCTTCATATACTTTATTTTGTTTCTATATTTATTTTGAATTTCTAATTTGTATGTGTCAAATCTAAAATCGTTTTCTATGTTTGATTTGCAGATTTTTTGTTCGTTTTGTTACAGTATTATTGTTAATCTAGAGATTTTGTTACGGTTCTATCATCATGAAGTTGCTATTGTTACACTACCTCTATTATCATGAAGTTGTTATTATCGAGTAAGTTTTAAACTTTATGCAACCTTATTTATTTATTTGTTTATTTATATTTTTTTGTTTCACTCCTCTACTTAATGATTTATTGTTCTCTTTTTTATATGTTTTGATTTGATTTTTATTTCTCTTTTTGTTTATGTTTTTTGTATAATTATAGTATTCTTTCACTAATTATGTGTTTAATAATCATTCATCTTTTATGCTAATTCAGATACTGGTCAATGCATTGATTTCTTCTAACTATTTTTTTTCTCTCTCTTATTTTTAAGTTTGTTATTTTTTTACATTTACAGGTAAAATTGTATTTAAGGGCAGAAGATTTGAAATATTATTAAAATAGATGAGGACAAATTAGGTTTTTTTGTAGTAGTTTATTTTTATATATTATTAGTAGATTTATTTTATGCGTGTACTTATCTTTATTGTAAAAAAAATTCTTAATTTTTTTTTGTTTCTATATTTATGCATAGATTTGTATATAATATTTTTATTTTATTCTTTCTATACTTTTTCTATATTTTTTTAGTGAAATTACAATGAAGGATACACAATTTAGAATATTATCCTATTTTTATGAATAAATTCAACTATAATCTCTATTTTTATTTTTATTTTTATTTTTCTTATATGTTATGCATAGATTCATGCATAATTTTTTTTATTGTATATATCTTATTTTTTCTAAAATATTTTTTAGTGAAATTACAATGATAAATATAAAATTTAGAATATTATCTTATTTTTATGTATAGATTCGTATATATTTTTTTTTGTATTTATCTCATTCTTTCTAAATATTTTTTATAATTTATTTGGTGAATTACAACGAAGGATATAAAACTTATAATATTATTAAAATGGATAGGGAAAGAATAGTAAACTTAGTAGTAATCAACTTTATTATATTGAAATTAAAATAAATAAATTAAAAGTATATAAAATTGAATGAATAAAAATAGTTGTCATTTATCGTGACATACACTAATACCAATCAATATTTTTTCCCTTAAAAATAGGATTTAGCCTTTGGAAATTAAGATATATACTTAAAAAATATATCTTAAAAACGCTCACAAAGATAACTTTTTTTAACAATCCAATAGGGATATACATGAAAAATACATAACAACTGAATTTGTGTAGTTTTTTTTACAAGATATGCGTCCAATAAAAAAAATAAAGCTAAACTATATATTTGGTCCCTTACGTTTATTTTAGGTTTCAATTTGGTCCCTTACGTTTAAAAAGTTTTAATTTGGTCCCTTACGTTATCAAAGTTTGCATTAGTTGGTCCCTTCCGTCAGATTCCACTGTTCCACTGTTTCAATTGCACACGTGTCAACGTGTCCAGGTGTCCACGTGTCAATCCACGTGTGCAAACCGTCTGCCACGTAAGCAAACCGTCTGCCACATGTGCAAAAACAGACGGAAGGGACCAAATTGAAACCTAAGATAAACGTAAGGGACCAAATTGAAACTTTTTAAACATTAGGGACCAAATTGAAACCTAAAATAAACGTAAGGGACCAAATGTGTAGTTTAGCCAAAAAATAAAGGTTGACTTAAAAATAGGTCTAATTTTTTGTCGATTAAATTAATAATATTTTTTTAATTAGAAATAGGTACAAATACGTAGTAATAGATATATATTTTCTTACGAATATGATTTGAAAATCAGCAGTACATATATATTTTTTTTATGGAAGCAATAAAGATATACTTGAAAAATATATAGCACTTTTTTTTACAAGATGTGCGTCAAATAAAAATAATAAGTAAATATTGTCTAAAAAATAGGTACCATTTAAGTTCATATTATCCTAATATAACTTCCGTTATAATTAATATTTTTCGTAATTTAGAATAACTAATATTAATAAAATATATTTTTATAATAATTATTGTTTGTATGTTATGATTAATAAAACTAAAGTTATCTTTTTTTTTTATATATATAGAAACTAAAATTACCATCAATAATAAAATTTATTGTAATATTAAAATATATGTACCCGTGCGATGCACAGGGTCAAAGTCTAGTTATAATAAAACGAGAGTAACTATAGGCACCATAAACCCTAACCCTAATATGAATGGTCTAGATTTTGACACGTGAAAAAAAATATTATATCAACGGCTACGATAAAAACTTAAATAATCAATTTTTAATATTATTTAATTTTGTTGGATAAACTCTAATATTATACTACTTAGGTGACATTCAATTAGAGTTTATCTAATATTTTTTCTGTAGAGATAAACACAAAATTCTATTTTGTTACATTATAATCATATTATGTTCCATTATATAATCCCTAATTAAAAGGAAAGTTACTAAAACCACATAACCCTAAACTTAAGTTTGTTATTTATACTAATCCTGATTTAATGTTCTCTTAAACACCACTAAACCTCCACAACACAATTAAGGGGATTTATCTCTCTCGGTATCACTCACTTTCTCTCTCAGAATTTTACTATTCACGTTTTTATTTTTCTTTCTTTTTTCATCTTTTTTGTGTGCATCTTCTTTTCTAATATTTTGCAATTCTTCTTTCACTCTTCATATATACATGATTTTCTATTTTTACACATCTCCAAGTATTTGTTCCTAGAGAGTTATGATTTGAGGATGGTTCTTTTTATTTTGTTGGTCTTTATTTTTTATTTTATCTTTCTCTTCAAAAAAATGCTTTAAAGATATGATTTTGATGATGACTAGGGTTCACAGAGGGGCTCTTTAAAAAATTAAGGTAAGTGTAGTTACAATAAGATTTGAGTGTTTTTTAATTTTTACTTTTGTTTACTTCTCTAATTTGGTTTTTGGATTTTTGTTCATCTTTTTTGATATAGAAGGTTACTTTCTATTTGCTATTGATTTGTTCAAAACATGCTACTGCTTATTTGAAAGGTGAATGTAGTTACGATAAGATTTGAATGTTTTTTTATTTCTTAGTTTTGTTAACTTCTCTAATTTGGTTTACGGATTTTTGTTATCTTTTTTTTATATTGAAGGTTACTTCGTATTGGCTACTTAGTTGTTCAATCATGTTATTGCTTATTTAAATCAATTGCTTAATAATGGTAATTGTTCCTCAACACTTTTATGTTATTATAGCCATCAATTTTGTTGGACTTATTTATTGTCTCTGACATGTTTTTTATTTTGTATGCTTTGGTACGAATTATGATTTGTCATGAACTATAAATTTGATGTTGGATTATTTGGTTTAATTAGATATTATCTTTTTTAGCCTTTTTTTAAAGTTAATAAGATGAGATTTAAGAATATTTTGTTGACTTCGTGTATGCGGGTGTTTATCTAATTTTCCTTTTTCTATCTTTTTCGGTGACTTGGAATATTTATGTTTCAATTAATTTTTTTGTGATCTGCGTTGATACTTATAATTGTTTTTTTTTTTATTGTGCAGCAACATCTTTCATCATTGCTTGATTCTATTGATTCATGTGATTGAGGCCACCCTTGATACATTGGCTACTTTTTTTGAAGAAAAGAATTGAAAAGTACTCTATAAGAGACGCTTCTTTGAATGTTTATTTATATGTTTAATAATTATGGTGTTTTAAGTTAATTTAGAAGAAAAGATAGATTTGAAAGGGTTTGTATTGTTTGTTAATTATTGTCTATTGTTTGCGCTATGCACTTCTTTTATATTTTGGTGTTTAAAAACAATGTGTTATGATCGGCTATGTACTCCTTTTATCTATTCGAAGCCTAAAGTATATGTTTCTTAAATCTTAAGTCTTTTGTTTGATGATTTTTTGTTACTTTTATCATTACTTTAATGATTTTAATTATTCATTGTAACCCTATATATATTGCATAAGTATAGTTCCAATTTATCTATATTTTTTTTAAAATTATTTATATTTTTTTATTATAAGAAATTAAATTATATATATAATATTTTACATAATAATCCGTGCATCGCACGGGTAATAGTCTAGTTATAATAAAATGAGAGTAACTAGAGGCACCCTAAACCCTAACCCTAATATGAATGGTCTAGATTTTGACATGTGGAAAAAAATATTATATTAACGGCTACGATAAAATCTTGAATACTATGTTGCCACATCAATTAATGAATGTGACACGTCATGTGTTTAAAAACACAATAGATGATGTGTCAATATATGATTGGATGTGTGTATAAAATAATTTTATACAAATCCCTAATTATATGCTTTCATTTGATTATTGGATATACTCTATGAAATCTATTTTATTTATAGCCTTAAATTATGCATCTTTTACGATAAATAGAAACCTTTTTATTTCTTTCTCCGAAGACCAAGAGTATATCTTTCACATTAATTATAGCCTTAAATTATGCATCTATTTTCACGTTTTCGCAACTATTTACATTTTTTTTTATTTGATGCAGATTTGACTTTGAGGTTCTATAAAGGTATGGATTGTTATAGATATTTTAGGTGTTTAAATTCTGATTATAGTTTGTAGTGTTCCATATTAATCTCTATTCTTTTTTAATTTGATTTTTATTCCAATAGGTATTGATTCCTAAATTTTAGGTGTTTAAATTCTGATTATAGTTTGTAGTGTTCCATATTAATCTCTATTCTTTTTTAATTTAATTTTTATTTCAATAGGTATTGATTCCTAAAGGTATGGATTCCATCTTTTTTGTTGTTGTTTGTAGTGTTTGATATCAATTCTGATTCTTCCATTTAAGAAAAAAAAAATTGGGTTTTATTTTTCTTAAGTTTCATATATTTTATATTGGATGCAGGTTTTGCTTTGGGGTTCTATAAAGGTATGTACTCCTATGAATATTTTTAGGTGTTTGAATTCTGATTTTTTGTTTGTGTGTTTGTTGTATTATGTATCAATTTGGTTATTATTTCATGTTTTTTCTTTTGTTGCTTTCATATTTTCAATTTAATTTCATGGTCAAAATTTAAGATTTATAAGTATTCAATTTAATTTCATGTTCTTTTCTATTTTCTACGTTTTGTATTTTTTTTTATCTTTACAGGTAAAATTAGATTCAAGGGCAGAATATTTGAAATATTATTAAAATAGATGAGGACGATTAGGATTTTTAGATGTAGTTTCTTTTAATATATTGTTATTAGATTTATTTTATGCGTGTATTTATCTTTTTTGTATAATTTTTTATTGGTTTTCTTCCGTTCATATTTTTATGCATATATTCAAATATAATCTTTTTATTTTAATTATTTCATTCTTTCTATACTCTTTCTTAATTTTTTAGTGAAATTACAATGAAAGATACAAAATTTAGAATATTATCCTATTTTTATGAATAAATTCATATATAATTTTTTTTTGTTCTTATAGTTTATGTATACATTCATATATAGTAATTGTTTTTATTGTATTTATCATATTTTTTTCTATAATTTTTTTTAGTAAAATTACAAAGATGGATACAAAATTTGGAATATTATCTTATTTTTATGCATAAATTCATCTACAATCTTTAACTTTTTTTTTTTCATTAAAAAAAATCTTTAACGTTTTTTGTTCCTATTTTTATGTATAGATTTGTATATAATTTTTTTTTTTATTTATCTTATTCTTTCTATGTAGTATATTTTTTGTATATTTTATCTGGTGAAATTACAATCAAGATATAAAACTTGGAATATTATTAATAGTGATAAGGACAAATTAGTAAATTTGGTAGTAATCAACTTTATTATATTAAATTAAATAAATAAATAACTTTATCATATTAAAAGTAGATGAAATCAAATGAGTAAAAATATGTGTCATTTGTCGTGACATACACTAATATCAATCAATATTATTTTTCTTAAAAATAGGATTTAACCTTGAGAAAATAAGATTTATACTTCAAAAATATATCTTAAAAACACTCATAAATAACATTTTTTTTAACAAAACATTAAGGATATACTTGAAAAATATATAACATTTGAATTTGTGCTCTCCTTATTTTACAAGATGTGCGCTCATTAAAAAAATAAAGGCTGGCTTAAAAATAGGTACCATTTGTTGTGGATTAAATTAATAATCATGAAGGATTTATTTTAATTAAAAATTGGTACAAATAATTAGTAATAGATATATATTTCCTTACTAATAGGGTTTGAAAATCAGCAACATAGATATACTTTTTGTTAATGTAAGCAATAAGGATATACTTGAAAAATATATAACAACTGAATTTGTGGATTTTTTTTACAAGATATGTGTCCAATAAAATAAAATAAGTAAATATTGCCTAAAAAATATGTATTATTTAAGTTCATGTTATACTGAATTTGTGATTTATAATTTTTGGGTCTTGCTAACAGGTGCCCTTAAGGCACATGTTAAGAATCCAAAAAGTAGAAACATTTTTTAAAAATATCTTTGACCGTGCATCGCACGGGTCAAAGTCTAGTTATAATAAAACGAGAGTAACTAGAAGCACCTTAAACCCTAACCCTAATATGAATGGTCTAGATTTTGACACATGGAAAAAATATATTATATCAACAGCTACAATAAAACTTGAATAATTAAATCTTTATCTTTATAACTACAAATCCCTAATTAATTGTTTTCCTAAATTCCCTATAAAACCTCTTAATTATCCCACTTATTGTTTGTTTAATCTAAATTTATTGTTTGTTTTAATAGGATTTATGATTTGTTTTTACCTAAATTTTGTTGCTCTCTTTCATCTCTCACTCTCTCGGTTCTGAATTTATTTTTTCTTTCTCTTTATTTTATCTCTCAACCTTTTTATCTGAATTTACCATGATTTTGCAGGGAATTTCTATGAAGATTGATTTAATATCAAGTTTAACATTGTATGGTTTGTCTTTATATAAATTTATGGTTTGTTTTAATAGGACTTATGATTTGTTTTTACCTAAATTTTGTTGCTCTCTTTCATCTCTCACTTTCTCAGTTCTGAATTTATTTTTTCTTTCTCTTTATTTTTTCTCTCAACCTTTTTCTCTGAATTTACCATGATTTTGCAGGGAATTTCTATGAAGATTGATTTAATGTCAAGTTTAACATCGTATGGTTTGTTTTTATCTAAATTTTTGGTTTGTTTTAATAGGATTTATGATTTGTTTTTACCTAAATTTTGTTGCTCTCTTTTATATCTCACTGTCTCGATTCTGAATTTATTTTTTCTTTCTCTTTATTTTTTCTCTCAACCTTTTTCTCTGAATTTCAGAATAGTTTTGCATGGAATTTCTATAAAGATTAATTTAATGTCAAGTTTAACATCGTATGCATTTCCTATCGATGTTAAGGTACTATAAGATGTTGCTTAAAGCTTCAATAATGTTTTTCTACTACTTCCTAATTATTTCCCTAGACTTTTGTGGACTGATATTTGTGTTTTTACAAATGTCAATACAGGTATTTTGGAAATTATATTCACAGGTTTGCAGTAAATTTCATTCTTTGATATGTATTCTATTTATTTTTATCTGGTGTTGTTTCTCATGTATACAACAAGTTTTCTTAATTTATTTGTGTTATAGAGTTTTTGTTATGACTATCTATATATGTTCATGTATTATAAGATGATTTCTAAAAAAAAAGTACTATAAGATGTTGCTTAAAACTTCAATATTAATTTATTTTTTTTACTTCTTAATTAGTTTCAATTTATCTATATTTTCTTAACTTTTTTATTTGCAATTTTTTACCATAAGAAATTAAATTATACACATTATATTCTACATAATCCGTGCATCGCACGGGTAGTAGTCTAGTTTATATATAAAAATAGAAGAACCTAATAAAAGAAGATACTTATTTATGAGTTTAAAAATAAAAGAACATAAAAATATAAACAAAAACACAATGAGCCCATTTAGATCGACTTATTATAAGTTTTATAAGATAGTTTATGAAAACAGTTTATAAAGATATAATTTTTGTTAGTGAAAACTTATGAATTAACATGCGTAAATAAAAACTTACGAATTAACACGGGACAATTGCTTTAATAAATAAAAGGAATTGAATAATAAATATTTACTAATATTAATTATAATTTATTACACAAAAATCATACACGGGACAATTGCTTTAATAAAAAAATATTAATTTAATAAATTTTACAAGAAAGAGCACAGTGACGTCACTTATATTTTAAAAATATTTTATAACATATTTCTAAATATTTTATTCAAAATAAATTTTATACTTTAGTATAACATCAATCTTAAATATAAACAAAAAATAAAATCAATGGACAATGTGCTTTCACAAATAGTTTCTTTTTAAACCACAAAAGAATAAATTATCATCAATAATAAATATTAAAAAAAAATACAAGACAAAATATTTATCACTAATAATTAAAAGGAATTGAATCAAAAATTCATACACGGTGTAAGACCCAAGATTTCACTGTATAGTTTTCTAAGGAACTCTAGTGTCGGTTACGAGTTTTAGGGTTTTTGGTGAGGCGGTTTTGTGGATATCGTCGCATTAATGAGATTTTTGCTGAAACGGAGCCTGTTTTGTGCTCGTGCGCTGGAAAGGCACAGACTTTCGGGTCGTGATCCTCTTTTTAGTATGAGGAGATTTCTGTGGTCTTAGAATATCGAGTTTTGGATTATTCTTGTTTTTGGAAAAACGAGTAGGATTTTACCCGCGGTTGGAAAATCTTACTGCGTCTGTTTTGAGTGAGGTTTCGGATGGAAGTTTTATATATCTGCGTGAGTTAGGATATGTCCTGAGATTAATTTTCTAAGGTGTGGAAGAAAATTGCAGTCGCGGAAAAAGATTCGGCGATAAGTTTTGGAATGGAAAAACGATAGACGTTCTTTCTGTAGGTTTTCTATTTTTGCGAGTTTCGTTCGTCGCGATGCGCGAGAACTGAGCGTGCGTTTCGTTGTAAGAGTTTATGGGAAATATCTCGTGAGGATAGACTTGGATTTGATCCAATGGCTAGGATGTGATCTTAGAACTTTATCCTATTTGATCCAATGGTGGTTGGCAAGCAAGACAAGTGGTAAAAGTAAGGAGGTTTATGTTTTGTTGACTTAGGAAGGAAAAATTGATCACAAGACTCTCATTCTCTCTTCTCTTAACCGTGGCCTTCCTTCTTCTTCCCTTCCTTGAGCAAATTTCATTTCTTCACCATTTACTTGGATTTCAAGCTTGGAAGCTCTAAGGGAAATTGTAGAGAAGCTTTTTCTAAGGTAACTTGATCCATTCCTTTCTCTTTACTAGCCAAGCTCATGTAGTTTAGTGGAATTTTATGATTTTGTTCTTGAGAGAAATTTCATAAAATTTGGTGTTGGTTGATTCTTGCTTCATGAAAGTTGTTCATGAGGGTGTAGTAAGCATGTGTAGGCTTTGTTATTTTTGTTTTCCATGAGTTTGTGAGAATCTCATGAGAAAAGTTAGGGTTTTGAAAGTTTAGAGTATTGATCGATTACATGAGGTTATGTTGTAAGGTTTTGAAAAGAAAAGTTGTCTTTGAACCTTTGGGCGGAAGGGAAATGCGTTGTATGGTTTTGTTTTGGAAAATCCGATGAAAAATATTTTGAGGTTTATGAAAATATTTCCTAAGTGTTTTGGGTAGTGTTTTGGGGTCAAAATGGTTTAAAACTATTGTGACATGTGGTGTCGCTTTTTACCTTGAAAACATGTTTGAAAATGATTACCGGACGGTTGAGGCCCGTAATAAAACTTGTGCTTGGATTTGGTTTTGATTTTGGAAATGAAAATCGAATAACTTGCACTCGAAGCAACCAACATGTTTTCGGAAATGTGTTGCTTGCTTATGAAAATGGTTTGCTTTTATGCCTAGAAAAGATGTTGGGAACTAATAGAATCAAACTAGGCTTGGGGTGGGAAAAGGTGGTGTGAGTTGCTGTCTTGTGCTGTCATGACAGGTGCAACTCGCTGAGCGAGTGGTTACTCGCCAGGGCGAGTGTCACAGGTCCTGACAACACGCCAGGGCGAGCTCCAGAGCGAGTAAGACCAGTACTCTCTGCCTTCACTCGCCACCAACTCGCCAGGGCGAGCTCTGGGAGTTGAGATTTTGGATTCTGATTTCTAAACTGGGTTTTTAGCTTTCTAATCCCTTTTTATTAATTTATGGAAGTGGTTGGGATTGGAAACGAGTTTTTCGGGTACTCGGAAAGTACGTAGCTTATAACGCAAGAAAACGACCATTTTGCATTTCAAATTATTTAAGACTTTTGACAATTGTTTTGGGTCCTAAAAATAGTACGAATAACTCATGGTGGTTGATCAATACGATAGATTTTGGTAGGGTATCCAAAAGAGTGAATTTCCCTTGGAAACCTTTAGAGTTTTTGGGGTTATGGTGTAGTTTCAATACATTGGGTTTGGAAACGATGTATTGATTGTCCGTTGCTTGTTTTAGGGAGCACGTAGTGTTGTGCGAACGTTTTGTTGACGGAAGCTTGCCGAGGTAAGGGCTCCACTTTATTTCCGTCTTTTCAAACGGTTTTGTTAAACATGCTTTAGATTTTGCTGTGTTGCAATTGGTGGTGTGTTTGGCATGTTTTTGTGATGTATTCTCGATATGAGATCGTGGTAAATACATGATTCGTTGTTTTACATATGATTGGAGATGTATGTATGAACATGTGATTAATTACATATGACTAGATGTATATGTGTGTGTTGATGTGGTGTGATTACATATGCGTGTACGATATGTATGTGTTGCATTAGCATATAAGGGGAATCGTATGCTCATGCATTCATAGTACGTGGTTATCGGGAATGGATCACGGGGTGCGATTATCGGGAATGGATCCACCTTACTCCTACGGGAATTATTGAGTCCAATAAGCGGTTACCGGGAATGGACTGCGGGGTGCGATTATCGGGAATGGATCCATCCTAACCCTTTGTGGTTTTATTGATTATGATTACTCTTCCGGAATTCATATGCATGTGGTAATGGGGAATCTACCACACTCATTGTAGAAGTCTGCATTAGGCTTGGTGTGCATTATGTATATAACCCCGTTGGTGGGAATTGCTTTGTGTTAAAGAGCTTTCTCTTGTGTATGTGGAATTATTGTTATGTGTACAATCTTTCGCACCGGTTATATATATCTATACTTGTATTTGTGTGGTGACCCTTTCTTTCATTTGCGGGCTCATCCCACCCAGATGATGGGTTAGGTCGTGGTGACGACGGTGGCTGTTCCAGGCCCCAGTGAGCGGTTGGAGCTGTAGCCTAGGATAGTTAGACTATGCGCCGGTGTGTTTTGTGCACCGTGCTTTTTGGTTAGCATAGGGTCTCTAACTTGTTTGTTGTAAGTATTCGAATACTTAGACTTGGATTGTAATTATTCAGGAAATACACTTTGCTTGTCGAAGCACCTTTTGGTAATGAGTCTTTTGTATATTTGAATGCCGGTTCATTTAAAAACTATTATGCGCACTTTGAGTGTTAGTTGAAAAAGAAAAAAAAAAATAATGCCCTTTTTGGCTTATGAAAAACGGGGTGTTACAATTTGGTATCAGAGCACGGCTTTAAATCTTCAAAGGGAAAGTGTATACTTGAGTCGTTAGTCCAGAGTCGGTTAGAACGTAACTAGTGTGGAGTTAGTTCTAGTGTTTGTTCTGTGTCGGGTTTCGAGTTAGTAATCCGTGGAGTGAGATATTCTGTTAGGATTCAGAATTGTTTGATTAAGGATCTAATCGAAAGGATTGGTATGTACAGGGAATCATGCCGCCAAGAAGGGCGAATCCAGTTCCTGTAGTACCAGAGGTTGATGTGAATCAGATGGCTTATGCCATGCATACCATGGCAGCTGCTGTGACTGCGCAAACTCATGCTAAGGCGCAGAGGGATGCAGAGAAGCGTGAGAGGGAGATTATAGCTGCTGCATCTCGGGTTCTTACGAGTTTCAATCAGCAGACTCCTCCAAAGTTTTATGGGGAGGGAGGTTCGGAAACTGCTGACTTGTGGCTCCAATCTGTGGAGAGAATATTCGGGGCAATTCATTGTCCAGAAAGGGAGAAGGTAGTCTTAGCTACCTATCAGTTACAGGGTAGTTCTGAATATTGGTGGGGGAACACCAGGCTCCTTATGGGAAATGTTGATGAGGAGGTAAATTGGGAGAACTTCAAGAGGAGGTTCTTAGCTAAGTACTTTCCCGAGACTGCGAGGGAGAGGTACGGAGAGGAGTTCCTGCAGCTGCGGCAGGGTGGCATGAAAGTGGAAGCCTATGCCAAAAAGTTTGAATCATTGTCCCGTTACTTCCGCTTCTTTAGGGAGGGGATAGATGAGACCTATATGTGTCGTCGCTTCCAGGATGGTTTGAGGTATGAACTGCAAGATGCAGTGGTGCCGTTGGGTATTCGTCAGTTTCAAATCTTGGTAGAGAAGTGCCAAGAGGTGGAGGATATGAGGAAGAAGCGGGAGAACCGCCAGGGTGATTTTAGTGTTGGAGGACCTAGTAATTCAAGTGGTCAGAATCCGAGTTCGGGTCAAAATAAGAGGAAGCAAGGGGATATGTCTGGTAACCGTTCCCAAAATAATAGAGGACCAGGTCGCTCGGAGAATCAAGAGACTCAGGGGAGTCGAGGTGGAGAGAAGCAAGGTTGCTTCAGATGTGGGCGAGCGGGGCATTATGCAAACGAATGTCCGAGTCCGGGGAATATTTGTTTCAACTGTCGGAAACCGGGTCACTTTGCTAGGGATTGCAAAGCCCCAAAGGCCGGGACGTCGGCAGATGTGGCACAAGGAGTTCGACCCGCTGCTAGAGGAGGTGCTTACTGTATGGGCACTGGAGTAAACGGTCAGACCGGTAATGCCATGCATGAGGATTACTAGTTGCAGGTAACATTTTACTGCATTGTTTATTGTTGGAGGGCAACCCACTCTTGTATGTTTGGATGTATGCTGTTTGTTTGGGTTTTGATTATAAGTCGTGTTGTTTGGAGTTGACTAGTTTTGCTAAACTTAGTGGTGCACAGAGAGTGCTGTGTTTCTTTTTGGAGGGTAGCTAGTCACAGCTTCGCGTGAACCTAGTGGTTTAGGCTACGTCGCGGAGGCAAAAGAATGGATTGTGGAAAACTTTTGGGTGAAACTTTGGACTTTAGAGGAACTAGAGGTTGAGAACCTCTGTTGTGAGGTTAATTTTGAGGGGTGAACTCGTTGAGAGTTGCGGTTGGTGCACGGTTGTGCCAGTGTGTTGGTGAGAGTATATGTGTGACTTCACCCGGTGTTAGCATCTGTGTGGCTGCACCTAATCCGAAGGGATTTTGTTGTGTTGGTGATGGTAATAATTAGTTGAGTTGTTACTCTTACCTTTAGTTTCGAGGACGAAACTTCTTTTTGGAGGGTAGTAATGTAAGACCCAAGATTTCACTGTATAGTTTTCTAAGGAACTCTAGTGTCGGTTACGAGTTTTAGGGTTTTTGGTGAGGCGGTTTTGTGGATATCGTCGCATTAATGAGATTTTTGCTGAAACGGAGCCTGTTTTGTGCTCGTGCGCTGGAAAGGCACAGACTTTCGGGTCGTGATCCTCTTTTTAGTATGAGGAGATTTCTGTGGTCTTAGAATATCGAGTTTTGGATTATTCTTGTTTTTGGAAAAACGAGTAGGATTTTACCCGCGGTTGGAAAATCTTACTGCGTCTGTTTTGAGTGAGGTTTCGGATGGAAGTTTTATATATCTGCGTGAGTTAGGATATGTCCTGAGATTAATTTTCTAAGGTGTGGAAGAAAATTGCAGTCGCGGAAAAAGATTCGGCGATAAGTTTTGGAATGGAAAAACGATAGACGTTCTTTCTGTAGGTTTTCTATTTTTGCGAGTTTCGTTCGTCGCGATGCGCGAGAACTGAGCGTGCGTTTCGTTGTAAGAGTTTATGGGAAATATCTCGTGAGGATAGACTTGGATTTGATCCAATGGCTAGGATGTGATCTTAGAACTTTATCCTATTTGATCCAATGGTGGTTGGCAAGCAAGACAAGTGGTAAAAGTAAGGAGGTTTATGTTTTGTTGACTTAGGAAGGAAAAATTGATCACAAGACTCTCATTCTCTCTTCTCTTAACCGTGGCCTTCCTTCTTCTTCCCTTCCTTGAGCAAATTTCATTTCTTCACCATTTACTTGGATTTCAAGCTTGGAAGCTCTAAGGGAAATTGTAGAGAAGCTTTTTCTAAGGTAACTTGATCCATTCCTTTCTCTTTACTAGCCAAGCTCATGTAGTTTAGTGGAATTTTATGATTTTGTTCTTGAGAGAAATTTCATAAAATTTGGTGTTGGTTGATTCTTGCTTCATGAAAGTTGTTCATGAGGGTGTAGTAAGCATGTGTAGGCTTTGTTATTTTTGTTTTCCATGAGTTTGTGAGAATCTCATGAGAAAAGTTAGGGTTTTGAAAGTTTAGAGTATTGATCGATTACATGAGGTTATGTTGTAAGGTTTTGAAAAGAAAAGTTGTCTTTGAACCTTTGGGCGGAAGGGAAATGCGTTGTATGGTTTTGTTTTGGAAAATCCGATGAAAAATATTTTGAGGTTTATGAAAATATTTCCTAAGTGTTTTGGGGTCAAAATGGTTTAAAACTATTGTGACATGTGGTGTCGCTTTTTACCTTGAAAACATGTTTGAAAATGATTACCGGACGGTTGAGGCCCGTAATAAAACTTGTGCTTGGATTTGGTTTTGATTTTGGAAATGAAAATCGAATAACTTGCACTCGAAGCAACCAACATGTTTTCGGAAATGTGTTGCTTGCTTATGAAAATGGTTTGCTTTTATGCCTAGAAAAGATGTTGGGAACTAATAGAATCAAACTAGGCTTGGGGTGGGAAAAGGTGGTGTGAGTTGCTGTCTTGTGCTGTCATGACAGGTGCAACTCGCTGAGCGAGTGGTTACTCGCCAGGGCGAGTGTCACAGGTCCTGACAACACGCCAGGGCGAGCTCCAGAGCGAGTAAGACCAGTACTCTCTGCCTTCACTCGCCACCAACTCGCCAGGGCGAGCTCTGGGAGTTGAGATTTTGGATTCTGATTTCTAAACTGGGTTTTTAGCTTTCTAATCCCTTTTTATTAATTTATGGAAGTGGTTGGGATTGGAAACGAGTTTTTCGGGTACTCGGAAAGTACGTAGCTTATAACGCAAGAAAACGACCATTTTGCATTTCAAATTATTTAAGACTTTTGACAATTGTTTTGGGTCCTAAAAATAGTACGAATAACTCATGGTGGTTGATCAATACAATAGATTTTGGTAGGGTATCCAAAAGAGTGAATTTCCCTTGGAAACCTTTAGAGTTTTTGGGGTTATGGTGTAGTTTCAATACATTGGGTTTGGAAACGATGTATTGATTGTCCGTTGCTTGTTTTAGGGAGCACGTAGTGTTGTGCGAACGTTTTGTTGACGGAAGCTTGCCGAGGTAAGGGCTCCACTTTATTTCCGTCTTTTCAAACGGTTTTGTTAAACATGCTTTAGATTTTGCTGTGTTGCAATTGGTGGTGTGTTTGGCATGTTTTTGTGATGTATTCTCGATATGAGATCGTGGTAAATACATGATTCGTTGTTTTACATATGATTGGAGATGTATGTATGAACATGTGATTAATTACATATGACTAGATGTATATGTGTGTGTTGATGTGGTGTGATTACATATGCGTGTACGATATGTATGTGTTGCATTAGCATATAAGGGGAATCGTATGCTCATGCATTCATAGTACGTGGTTATCGGGAATGGATCACGGGGTGCGATTATCGGGAATGGATCCACCTTACTCCTACGGGAATTATTGAGTCCAATAAGCGGTTACCGGGAATGGACTGCGGGGTGCGATTATCGGGAATGGATCCATCCTAACCCTTTGTGGTTTTATTGATTATGATTACTCTTCCGGAATTCATATGCATGTGGTAATGGGGAATCTACCACACTCATTGTAGAAGTCTGCATTAGGCTTGGTGTGCATTATGTATATAACCCCGTTGGTGGGAATTGCTTTGTGTTAAAGAGCTTTCTCTTGTGTATGTGGAATTATTGTTATGTGTACAATCTTTCGCACCGGTTATATATATCTATACTTGTATTTGTGTGGTGACCCTTTCTTTCATTTGCGGGCTCATCCCACCCAGATGATGGGTTAGGTCGTGGTGACGACGGTGGCTGTTCCAGGCCCCAGTGAGCGGTTGGAGCTGTAGCCTAGGATAGTTAGACTATGCGCCGGTGTGTTTTGTGCACCGTGCTTTTTGGTTAGCATAGGGTCTCTAACTTGTTTGTTGTAAGTATTCGAATACTTAGACTTGGATTGTAATTATTCAGGAAATACACTTTGCTTGTCGAAGCACCTTTTGGTAATGAGTCTTTTGTATATTTGAATGCCGGTTCATTTAAAAACTATTATGCGCACTTTGAGTGTTAGTTGAAAAAGAAAAAAAAAAATAATGCCCTTTTTGGCTTATGAAAAACGGGGTGTTACACACGGGATAATTGCTTTAATCAAAAAAATTTAATCTTACACGGGACAATTGCTTTAATAAAAAAAGAAATTGAATAATAAATATTTATTATTATTAATTATAATTTATTACACAAAAATAATACACGGGACAATTACTTTAATAAAAAAAAATTAATTTAATAAATTTTACAAGAAAGGGTGTAATAACGTCACTTATATTTTAATAATATTTTATAAATAAAATTCAATAGACCCGTGCGAATTCGCACGGGTCTCAAAACTAGTTATCTAATTAATAATAAGTTCACTTGTTATCTTATAAATAAATAAATCTTATTTATTTTTTATAAATAAGTCTAACTTATCTATTTCTCGAGCCCATATATTTGTTCTATGTGTGTGACCCCAATAAGTTCTCGTAACATTGGTAATAACATTAAATCATGTATTTAATATTATAAATAACGGTTGGTATCTAGCAATACGCTACCCAATTGACGAGAATGTCATGTGATCTGACAAAATCTTTCTGTGATAACGAATTTGTGTATAATTATCCCTCCGACCTTTATATCTATATTGAACTCAAGACATAGATCATGTCACTCTTGTATAATTCAATATCTTATTTCTTGATCCCAGAATATACTGAGCAACGAATCAGTTCAATATCTCATATTGACTTAGTTTGACGTGGCCATGCATTTTATCAGTCATATTCCATCAAGAGGCCTATAGATATTTCTCTTGTTATGCAGGACGGGCAACTCCCATTTAGGTCACTCATGTCTCTCAACATGATTCGTGTATTAACCAACTTTATAATTATCCTATCACAAGTAACGTTTGAATATCAATAAAGTAATTCACTCCACATCTAGGGATCATAGTTGATCCAGGTCTAAAGGTGGTATACACCATTATCACTATGAGAATAACTTATGACATTTTTCACAACATACTATATAGTATTCTCATGGTGGGTCAATCCAGTATAAATATACTCTTAATATTTATACTTATGTATAGACTTAATATCTCCATATTCATGACCAGTGAGATGTGGTCATCAGTCTCAATACATAATAGCCTTTGCGCTTTAATATTATCTCAATTCATATTAAAGTTTGACTATGAATACTTTAAGAATAATGTCATTATGTTTAATGAGGTCTCACAATTAAGTCACACTTAATGTTCCATTAAATAGATTAATTATTCTAGGGACTATATTATTTTGGAAAACAAACATAATATAGAAATGCCTTATCATATATATTAAATATATAAATCAAAGTCTATGATACAAAAGAAAATTCTATAAAAAAAAATAGATTGGCTTTTAGGTCTTACTCCAACACAATCACCACTGGACCAACTAACGTTTGATACTACTGGATTAACTTATTTTTAAGCTTATGCAAAATAACTTATGCAACTAAATAAAGTTTTATGTTTGTCAAAAAAAAGTTTTATGTTAATTTATGCGTTCCTACTAACAAAAATTGTATTTTTTTTAAGCTATTTTACCATAAACTTCCTCGAGAAAGTTATAATAATACATAAAAAATTATTTATTTGCATAAATTGTTTTGCATAAGCTCAAAAATAATCTAATCCAAATAGGGCCCTAATTTGTCCACATCAATTTTAAAAATATTTCAAATCTTCTACCTTAAATGCAATTTATCTGTAAAGATAAAAAAAATACAAAAAGTAAAAATAGAAAAAAAATAAAACATAAAAATTGAAACAAAAAAAATAATTTTTAGTTAAAAGAAATCTACACATAAAAATAGAAATAGAAACTCTATAAAAAAATAGAAATAGAAACAATCAAACAACAATAAAATATACGTATCAAAAATAGTAACTATTTAGAATGGAGCTGAGGATCAAACTCAGTACCTCTAGCATACTTCCCAAACCCCTGCCCACTAGATCAAACCTAGTGGCTTGAAAATAATTAAAAGTTATAACAACTTAAAAAAATAGAAGAACATAACAAAAGAAGATACGTGGAAAAAAGAATATTAGACCAACTTATATAAAAAATGATTATATCTACAACTAGCGGCCAAACGGCCACGTTCCTGCCCGTTTGTGTGATCGATATTCTCTATTGTGCTAATGTAGATACCTATGTCAAAAAAAATATTTGAATAGAGTGAAGGGCAAAAATGGCAATAAGAAAAGTTCACACGAAAAGTATATTCTCTTTATATATTGGGATAGATAAAAGATTAAGAATAGAAAATAGAAACAAATTTCAATATATTAAAAGGAATTACTACTCCCGAGCGTTCCTTTTTGTTTGTTGTTTTAGAAAAGAAAATTTGTTTCAAATTGTTTGTTGTTTTAATAATTTAAGGTTATATTTTGACTATTATACCATCCTTCCTAATTTTTTATATTGACTAAATTTTATATAATCTTTTTATTGTATCTTTTTTTTTTAAGATAATTGTCAAACTATATTTTGTAGTTTTTTTTTTAAGAAACTAAATTAGCCCACTCAAATTATATTTTGTATGTTTTTTTTTTGACATAATATTTTGTATGTTTTAACTAGTGTCACTGAGGAATTAGCAAATTTCAATATAAATCAATCTTCTAATTATTTGTCACTCCTCTCCTCTTTTTTCTTCTCTTATAATTTTAGCCGCCACTACTTTTTTTCTTCCTCTTAGTCTATTAAAGAGAGATGATTTAAAGTCAATTTTGATCTAAAATCATCTCTCCAAATTATTTTTCTTTCTGGTTATAATAAATTTTTTGAAGAAGCTATAATTGTCCACCCAAATTGGCACCAGAGAGAATCGAACCTGAAAGATCCAATCAATGTCGACTTTGGTGTCATCAATGTTACAGATCCAGAGGCATAGATATTCCGAATACTTAAATATAGTCATATGTCATTTTTATTCGTTATGTTTTTATTGATTATAAGTTTATCGATACAATATAAGTTTATATTGTATCGATATACTTTATCAATTTGAATGAATGTCGTTTATTTTGTTAAAGAAAAGATTATTATCAAACTATTTTGTATCAATAAACCTTTTCCTAATTGAAATTCTTAAATTCGTTGAAAAGCAAGTGGAGAACCACTATATTGCCAGTTTGCCACTATGAAAAAATAGTTGTTCTTGCTGTACACAGAATCGGTGGATATTGTACTCATCCAACAATTAAACTCTAGTTGCGTGAATCATGCAGATGCAGATGCAGTGCAGCAACAAAGGGACATAATAGTTTGCCACAATAATAGAGAGTGGATTCTCTTCATTCAATAAAGAGTCTGTTTCTTTTGATTATTTATTTTTAAATGGATTTTATAGTGTTTTATAATTTTGTATAAAAAAATTTATGAAGAATTTTTTTATAAAAGTTTTAAATGAAAATTTAGTTTAAATAGTTATTTTTAAAATGTTATTTTGAATATTTCATCATTTTGTTGAAACTTTTTTTTTTATATCAAAATTTCAAAAAATCACTTAATTTTGAAGCTATTTCAAATAGATTTTCATAAAAATAATTTTTGAAATATAACTTTTTGAAAAAACTGCGATTTTGACTATATTTTGATCTTCAATAATGTATGTTTATGTTATATGATCTCAAAATTAGTATTTTAATTAATTTAGAAAAAACAAATATAAAAAAATTTGTGATATTTTGAAAATGGTTTTATAAAATATATTTTAAAAAATACAAAGAAAAAATTCATTTTTTTAAAGTTGAAACAAACAGGCCCTTATTGTGCCGTAAATTTTTGACCCTTAGATTAACAATTCAAAAACTTTAAAAAATGGGCAAAGAAAGATTTAATGGGAGATATCTTCACCGCTCCCTCTCTTGTGTAATATAAACTTGAGGGAATCATCTCTCCACAATAATAGAAGAAAATCATTTATGTAAAAAAGTTTTTTTTTGTCAAGTAGTTTAGTATGTATTTAAAAATTCTACTAATAAAGTGAAAAGTGGGGTGTTTGAAGTTCTAACTCCGATTCTTATATATGTAATGCAATATCTCCACTAACTAAGCTAAACTTATAAAGATAACTTAATTATTAGTAATAGCAACACAATAATCATAAAATGTGTAGTTGTGCACTGTGTCATATTTATCGGGCACATGAGTATTGATATCAATAGTAGTCGTTATTTTTCACGTGATCGATCGTATTTTTGGTGTGTAAACTGATAAAAAATTGTTACATAGAATAATGCTCCGTTTGAATTAGCTTATTTTTGAGCTTATGTAAAACAACTTGTGCAAATAAATAAGTTTTTATGTATTATTATAAGTTTGTCAAGTTAGTTTATGAAAAAATAGCTTATAAAAATACAGTTTTTATTAGTAAGAATTTATAAATTAACATAAAACCTTATTTATTTGCATAAGTTGTTTTACATAAGTTCAAAAATAAGCTAATCCAAACGAGCCTAAGTTCATACTAAAAATCGTTTTAAATTTTGATGAGGTTAAAATGGCTACTTTAAAATTTTGATGAGGTTAAAATGGCTCATTATCATAACACACAAGCAGATTGTCCAGTTTCAATCTCACTCATACAAATTCTTCTAATTGAGTTTGATTGCAGACGGGAAAGACAATGAAAGGTTTGGATCTCACCGTAGAAAAAATGTCACTGCAAAGAATGTCAACCTTATGTTTGGATTAATGTTTGCTTGCATTTCAGGATATTTGTCACCTTGAAGGCCAATTCTTACATAGACACAAATACAAATAAAAAAGGCCTAGGCACACACTCATAAGCATGAAAAAATAAAAGAAAAATAAATTAAATAATGTGTATTTTTTAAATAAGTATATTATATTTACTTTGATGAATATGTGCCTAATTTTTTATTTATTTATTTAGCCTCGTGCCCAAGTGTAGCTCCACCTTGAAATTATTGAAGCCATTGAAATTTGGACTAGGCCTGAGCCCATGCTTGCTGCCATGTCCAACCAAATTGTCCTGTTTCAGGGGTTCACCTCCCCCTTTGAACTCCAACTGACAAAATCACCTATATGCTCGTAACGTACGTCCACTAATCATTATCTCGTTAATAACCGTGATTCTCTCTTGCCATGGAGATCTTGTAACCATCTCCTCCTCATCAAAGATTGAGGTTCCGCGTCGGACCTGTTAGCCCATATTTTTACTAAGTTAAAAATATGTTATAAAGGCATGACTGAAGATAATAAATATAATTCCATTTAATTATTTTACTATTTTAAAAGTCATTAAAGAGGTTTGGTTTTCAGAGCCAATTAATTTAATAAATAATCATGCATGAACATATCATCAAATGTTCTATCTGGAGCATTAGTCTTAACATTGTTTTCTTCAGGGTTCTTTCGACTTGGTCGAAATGTCTATAAGGTCGAAGCGTTTGCTGTGCAGAAGAAAAGTGTGGACTTAGCGAAATATTCAAGAAAAGCATTGCTATTTCGACTTCGATGGATACAACGGCTAAATCAAAGGATAAAGGAGAATTCAAATTCAAAATACGTGTCAAGACACGCGTCCTCTCTTTAGTTAACTTAAACGTTATTAGCAGTTAGGAATTAGTGTCTATAAATAGTTTAGTTCTGTGATCGAGCAAAGGGTCACAATCATTATACAAAAATCCTTACAAAACTCAAAGTACCCATGTCAACGCGAGAAACGAGTTCGAAAGGGAAAATGTATGCAATGTGTACCATTTACTTTTCTGTAAACATTTACCTTTGAATGCAAATTTACAGTTCTTTCATTTTAATTCGAATTGTCTTTATTTCGACTCAATCTCCCTTTCTGTTTATTTCTTAGAATAAACATTCTTTATTGCAATTCAAGTTACATAAAAATCACATTTAAAACATAAGAACAATGATGAACACTAACTATTTTGGAAATATAAACAAAAAGCACTATGTCCCGAGATTTACTAGTTGATCTCTCTTGTAATAACTCAAACTAGCGTTGTTTACCAAATTTCACAGTAAACAAATTGGCACGCCCAGTGGGACTGTGTGCTTTACGTTTAAATTTTCTTTAAAAAACTTTTTAGTGGAAGTTAGTTGTTCTGTATTCTAATTTGTTTCCAGAAGTTCTGTATAGTGTATGCTTTTAAGAAACGGGAAGTCTCTCCCTGAAATGGTTAGACCACCACCCAGAAATACAAGACCAAATATGGAAAATCCAACTGGAAACAATAATAACAGTGGTTCGAATCCATCAACCACTTCGATTGTCTCAGAGGCCATAACCTCTCCTGTAATCAGTGAGGCTGTGACCAATGTGATAGGGGCAACGGTATCTGCCCCAACATCTTCTGTAATAAATGCCACAATGGCAATACCATCATCCACAATGGCGCCTTCGACAACCACATAACCCATTTTGACTTTGGTTCATAACATGGAGAATAATTTCTCCCCAAACCGGTCAAATATTAATGGGGGTGGTGCAAGTTCGTCCATGTTTCATTTACCCTTCTCCCAATTCATGGGTCAAGGCACTAACAAGAATTACCAATATGGTATGCCTACTACTATGATGCAGGGCTTACAAACGGGTTCCTCATTATTTTCAGAGGCAGCACCAGGCGTGTTTGTCCCTAATAATCAAACAGTTTCTGGTTCTGCAACTCGAAACAACATGCCTGCATTGACTAATACTTCCTTGATGGCTATGAGGCAACAAATGGATGATAGTAATCATGATATGCTTAATATGTTAACACAACAGATTGGTACAGTGTTTAATCCTTTAATTCAAAATACTAACCAAAGTTACCAAGTATTAGCCACACAGATGGGAAGAATTGCTGATTTTTTTGGGGCTCCTCAAGTCCCTAATCAACAAGTTCCCCAAATTCAAAATGTAGTGCCTTTGCAGATTGCACAAACGCCAAACAATGCCATGGTGCCTGCACAGATTAACTTGGCTAATCCTGTAAACCAAGCCCAACAACCTGCACCAGTGGTTGAACCACAAGTGCAGCCTCAGGCACATCCACAGGTTTTGCCCCAAGTCGAACCAAATCCTAGAATCGTCTTGGTAAATGGGAACCAAAATGCTGACGACGTAATTAGGAACGTCCAAAATAATAATTTTGCTAGACAAAATAACATAGCAAATTTGGTCGAAACCATCCTGGCACAAAATGGTCTAAATGTAGGTATGCATAGGCCTCATTTTGTCTCTGCCTTATCAGAATATGTGCTTCAAACAGAATTACCAAGGGGTTGGAAAATCCCAAAATTCACCAAATTTGCTGGTGATACTAGTGAATCAACTGTTGAACACATAGCAAGATATTTGACTGAGGCAGGGGATTTAGCGAACAATGAGAATTTAAGGATGAAATATTTTTCAAATTCTCTAACGAAAAATGCTTTCACATGGTTTACTACTCTTCCCCCACATTCAATTTTTAATTGGACTCAGTTGGAGAGAGTTTTCCATGAACAATTCTACATGGGACAATCTAAAATAAGTCTCAAAGAACTGGCAAGTGTTAGGCGCAAAACTCCTGAGTCTGTGGATGATTATTTAAATTGATTCTGTTTGCTTAAGGCTAGATACTTTACTCAGGTGTCTGAACATGAATTGGTCGAAATGGCTGTTGGTGGCCTAGATTATTCGATCAGAAAGAAATTAGATACTCAACATCTAAGAGATATGGCCCAATTGGCTGATAGGGTTCGACAGGTCGAACGCTTGAAAGCAGAAAAGGCTAGAAATTCTAAGTATCATAAGAAAGAGAAGGTTGCTTATGTCGAAACCCATGACAGTGACCAAGAGTATGATATCTCTTATGAGGATGTTGAACAAGGGGAAATAGACTTGGCAGAATTAAAACCTGGTCCCCCTTATATTTGCAAACTTTTGAAACTTTCAAATGGGAAAAATCCTGTCGAACCAAAAAATGATAAATATGTGTCAAAGACTTACACTTTTGATATAACAAAATGTGATGAGATTTTTGATTTATTGGTTACTGATGGCCAAATTGTGGTTCCTAAGGGTGTTAAAATACCCCCACTAGATATGAGAAAGAAAAGAGGTTATTGTAAATATCATAATTTTTTTGGACACAGAACCTCACAATGTGTACTTTTCAAGGATTTGGTTCAAAAGGATTTAAATGAGGGAAGACTCATGTTTGGCGAAAAGCCCAAGGCCATGAAGATTGACACTGAACCTTTGCAGAATGCTGACACTCTCTATGCTGAACCACAGGAAAACATGATGGTCGAAGCCATGGAGGTCACAGAAATGCAAACAGAGGAAATCTCTGAGAAGGAGTATTTCGAGAAAATGAAAGTAGTTTATCCTCGCACTGAAGAGGATCTGATTGACTTTCTGAACAGGTGCAAATTGGAGAACAAAGGAGTTATGCTTTGTGCCCGTTGCAGTGATGTTTGTGATAAGGAGGCTACTGAAGGCCTTAAAAGGTTTCAACCTGCGACAAATAAGCAGGGGGTAAACCCAAAACAGTACCAAGATAAGGGAAAAGGGATCCTGACTCGACCAAACAACCCTGTCAAAACTGGTCGAAGCCCAACTTTTCGACCTCCTAGTTCGATCCCCCAGGGGCGCTAGATGCACCAAGGAATGGTGAGAGTCAACAAAGGGGCATTGGAAGTTGGTGGCTCCAGTGGTACCAAACATAACTACTCAGAAGATGCTAACAAATATTCATATAAAAATAACTACAAAGGAAAGCATCCAATGACTAGGACACAATGGCGTAGGTTCCAACGCCAGAAAAAATTGGCTGCAACAATTGCTCAACCAAGCCAGTACAAAGAAGTGGCTAGAAGGCCAGTAACAGAAAGAATCCTTCCCCCAATAGATGATAACAAAATGGAGGATGATGATCTGCTGGATTCTGAGCCAGATTTCGATGTCATATGTGTGGTTTCTATATTGCCATCAGAATATGATGTCCAATCTGAAGTAACTGAGCTCGAAACTGATTTCGACCAGTTAGAAATGGCTGATCCAAAGCCAATGTGCTATTATATCATGAATAATGGCTGTATCGAGGAGCAACAAGCTACATTCGAAAAGCCAGATTTAGGCATGAAAAACCATATCAAGCCTCTCTTCATCAAAGCAAAAGTTGAGGGAGTTAGGGTTAACACAGTGCTAATTGACGGAGGTGCTGTCGTTAACTTGATGCCTCTATCTATGTTGCCTAAAATTGGCAAATATGACTGTGATTTGTCAGCCCATAACATTGTTTTGTCAAATTATGAAGGCAAGACAGGATACTCTAGGGGGGCAATTCAAGTAGATGTTGTTGTAGGCAGCATAGTTCGACCTACCTTGTTTTTGGTGGTTGAATCCAAAGCAAACTTCAACTTACTGTTAGGAAGGGAGTGGATCCATGAGGTGGGAGCTGTCCCATCTACCCTTCATCAGAAGTTAATACTTTGGAGAGAGGATGGTTGCGTCGAGAACATCGAAGCTGACCAAAGTTTCTATATGTCAGAGGTGGATACCATTTCAAAACAAACCTTTGACAAAAACTTGGCAAATATTTCGCCATGCTATGACAGGGAAAGCGCTTTCGATCCTTCTGATAACGTTATACATTCTGTCAAACTCCACCCAACCCATGGTTTCATATGGGAAAGAGAGGAAATAGATGCTGCTTCCTCAGAAGATGGAGTAATACCACCAACTGGGTGGAATATCTACGAAGACTACTATGACTGAGTCCAATTCTTGGGCCAGGATTACGGCTTATATGGCCGAAACCAAACTAAATACGGCTTTGGAAGCTGATGTTCAACAAAATATGGCTGTAGAAGCCAAAGTCGAAAAGGATGGCGGTCCTGAGCCACAAATTCAAAGGCTTGATTGCATTTATGATGATGAGCCCTTGGGGTTCGAAAGAGATCCGTTAAAAGAAACTCCAAAAATGCAAGCACAAGACCCTTTGGAAGAAATAGACATTGGAGATGGCTCATTGAAAAGGCCAACTTATATTAGCGCTAACATCACTCCTAATCTAAAGGAAAAATTGGTGCTACTCCTTAAAGAATTTAGTGATTGTTTTGCTTGGGACTATAATGAAATGCCTGGACTAAATAGGGAAATGGTCGAACTAAAACTACCAATCAAGGCAGGAAAGAAACCAGTGAAACAATTGCCAAGGAGGTTTGCACCAGAAATTATGTCCAAAATCAAGGAAGTGATCGAAAGGCTGCTGAGGAGTAAACTCATCAGAACTGTCAGGTATGTTGAATGGTTAGCAAATATAGTTCCTGTCATTAAAAAGAATGGTACACTTAGAGTGTGCATAGATTTTAGGGACTTAAATAATGCTACACCTAAAGATGAGTATGCCATGCCTGTAGCAGAAATGTTAATAGATTCAGCGGCAGGTTTCGAATTTTTAAGTATGTTAGATGGTTATTCTGGTTATAACCAGATTTTCATTGCTGAAGAGGATGTATCTAAAACAGCATTTAGATGCCCTGGTGCTTTAGGCACTTACGAATGGGTTGTTATGCCTTTTGGGTTAAAAAATGCTGGTGCCACTTATCAAAGGGCTATGAATTCCATGTTTCATGATTTTATAGATACATTCATGCAAGTCTATATTGATGATATTATCATCAAATCCTCTTCTGAAGATAGCCATTTGCAATATCTTAGGCAATCTTTTGAAAGAATGAGGAAACATGGATTAAAAATGAATCCATTAAAGTGTGCTTTTTGTGTGCATGCAGGAAATTTCCTTGGTTTTGTGGTGCATAAAAAAGGCATCGAAATAAACCAAAACAAGACAAAGGCCATTTTAGAGATAAAGCCTCCTTCGACCAAGAAACAACTTCAGTCTCTGTTAGGAAAAATTAACTTTCTGAGAAGATTCATTTCGAATCTAAGTGGAAAAGCTCAAGCTTTCTCACCACTACTTCGACTCAAGAAAGATGATCCATTCAAATGGAATGAAGAGCATCAAAAGGCTTTTGATGACATAAAGGATTATTTGATAAAGCCTCCAGTTTTAATGCCTCATAGCAGGAATAAAGCTATGAAGTTGTACATTGCTGCGTCTGATAAGACAATAGGAAGCATGTTGGCTCAAGAAGATGATAATGGCATAGAAAATGCAGTTTATTACCTTAGTAGAGTTTTAAATGATGCAGAAACTAGATATACTGCCATAGAAAAACTTTGTCTTTGTTTGTATTTCTCTTGTACAAAACTTAAGCATTATATAAAGCCTGTTGATGTTTATGTCTACTCTCACTTTGATGTTATTAAGCATATGTTAACCAAACCTATGTTACATAGTAGGATTGGAAAATGGGCATTAGCATTAACTGAATATTCACTTACTTATAAGCCTTTAAGGGCTGTTAAAGGTCAAATTGTGGCTGATTTTATAGTTGATCATTGGTCGAAATGCCACAAGAATATGTTGATATAGAGCCTTGGATTCTCTATTTCGATGGATCAAAACATAAACATGGAACTGGGATTGGGATCTTAATAATTTCTCCTACTAAAGTTCCAACTAAGTTGAAGTATAAAATAAATGGACTTTGCTCTAATAATGAAGCTGAATATGAAGCCTTGATAACAGGTTTAGAAATATTAAAAGATTTGGGGGCAAAGAACATTAAAACAAGAGGTGATTCTGAACTAGTATTGAAACAACTAACACAAGAATATAAATGTGTTAAAGAACACTTGACAAAATACTTTGTTATGGCTAGTTCTTTACTAGACTGTTTCGATCATGTAGATATTGAACATATACCTCGTTTAGAAAATCAAGAAGCAAATGACTTAGCCCAAATTGCTTCAGGATATAAGATGTCAAAAGAAAAGTTGACACAATTGATCGAAATCAAAGAAAAAATGGTCTTGCAAGAACCAATTTCTGAACAATTGTCAATGTCAAAACTTGTGGGGGCAGATACTATACCACAAGAGGAAATTGAAAATATCCATGATGAGTTTGAAATTTTTGCCATTGACAATCTCTCAGATGGTGATTGGAGAAAGCCTATCGTGGAGTATCTTAGAAATCCAACAGGAAATGTGGATCGAAAAACAAAATACAGGGCTTTAAGCTATGTAATTTTTGAAAATGATCTTTTCAAAAAGACTTCTGAAGGAATTTTGTTAAAATGCCTAAATGAAGCAGAGGCTTACATAGCAATCTCTGATGTTCATAGTGGCACGTGTGGTTCTCATCAAGCAGGGCATAAAATAAAATGGTTGTTATTTCGACAAGGCTTGTATTGGCCTTCTATGTTAAAAGATTGCATAGAGTACGCCAAGGGTTGCCAAGAATGCCAAAGACATTCGGGAATCCAGCATGTGCCCGCAAGTGAACTACACTCCATAATAAAACCATGGCCCTTTAGGGGTTGGGCTCTAGATTTGATTGGCGAAATTAAACCTGCTTCATCAAAAAATCAACGTTACATTTTAGTTGGAATAGATTATTTCACAAAATGGATTGAAGCAACTCCATTACCAAATGTTGATCAAGAGGCAGTGATTAATTTTATTCAAAATCATATAATCTATAGTGGAATTCCTGAAACAATTACTACAGATCAAGGTTCAGTTTTTACTGGACGAAAGATGCAGGAATTTGCCCAAGAAATTGGCTTTAGGTTATTAACTTCAACACCATACTATGCGCAAGCAAATGGTCAAGTTGAAGCAGCCAATAAAATCATTATTAATTTGATAAGAAAACACATAGCCCAAAAACCAAGAAATTGACATAAGACTTTAGATCAAGTTTTATGGGCTTGTAGAAATTCTCCTAAAGAATCAACTAACACTACTCCATTTCGACTAACTTACGATCATGATGCTGTATTACCAGTCGAAATACATTTGCAGTCAGCAAGGGTGCAAAGACAAATGGAAATACCTTTGGACCATTATTGGCAGATGATGTCAGATGATTTAGTTGATTTAGATGAAGAAAGACTTAATGCTTTAGAAGTATTAACAAAACAAAAAGAAAGAGTCTCTAAAGCCTACAATAAGAAAGTTAAGTCTAAGTCTTTTAGTGTTGGAGAGTTAGTTTGGAAGGTGATTTTGCCTATGGACAAGAAAGATAGACTCCTAGGCAAGTGGTCCCCAAATTGGGAAGGACCATTTAAAATTGTTCAAGTTTATTCAAATGATGCTTATGAAATTGAGGAGTTAACTCCTGAAAAACGTATTTTGGGTATAAATGGAAAGTATTTGAAAAAATATAAACCTGTTTTACTCGAAGTAAAGATAAGCGCAGAATAGTACTTAAACATAAAAGCGAAATGGCAATTGCAAATTAAAAGTTGCCACAAATTGGGACTTTGTTCAAAGTTACAAATAAAATCCAAACAGGATTGAATACCAAAATTGTTCGAAAGGACAAAGAAAATAAGAAAAAAACTATAAGTCCTTAGTGCAGTCAGCATAAATCCGCTTCAAAGTTGCAAGTTCTTTCTCGACCACAAGATTAGAGCTCTCCAGAGACTTGATTTCTTCAGCAACCACCTCTGCTGCACTGAAAGCTTGAATTCTTTCCCTGCCCTGCGCATCAATCAACTCTTGAGTCGAGGCTTTTGCTTCTTTTTCGATTCGAGCCTTTTCGACTTCCTCTTCAATGATTTTGCGCCTATACCCTACTATCTGATTTTCCAGGAGTTCAATTTGTTGCTTATAAAAGGAAATATTCTTGTTGCAGTTCTCAACTCCTGGATTGCTCTCGTCAGCTTGGGAAGACAGCCTATCCACTTCTGCTTGTGCTTTTTGTGCCCTCTCATAAAACATGGCCTGAGCCTGTTGTTGAGTAGCCAGCCTTGTGTCATTATCATTCCTTTTCTGCACAGCTTTGGCAAACTGGTCAATGATCGAACCGAGTTGAATGACCTTGCCCAAAGTTGTTTCATCAGTCAAAGGATTGTGCAATTTCTTCAAAAAGGCTAAATGACTGTAGGCACAAGCAGGATTCTCTTCGAGCTGCTTTAACACATCCCGCTGCATGAAGTCAGTGGTGAGTCTCAAAAGCAGTGAATCTTGACGCACCTGTGAATTTATATCAGCGTTTGAAGGTGCAGAGTCACTGGTGGTGCGCTCACTGGAAGTGGCAGTTTGGCTTTGTCTCTTAGAAAGTAGTAGTCGAAGAGTTCCTGCAGGGTCAGACCTGTGCATATTAGCAAACTCCTCTTCTTGCACTCCAAGACTTGCAGAGAGCCTTGAGGTCGAAGAAACTGATGCTAAATCTGGACCATCAGCCTCAGCTTCAGGCATGCCTTCAGAATCATGCTGAGATTCTTGTGTCGAACTGGCTTGTCCAGATTTGGAGGAGGTACTGGGGATAGTGTAGTTGATGCTTGAATTGGTTGGCAAAATTTTAGTAATATCACCATCGGTATCCACTTTAGGACCTTTTCCTTCTTTTGGTCCTTCATTGGAGTTTCCTAGTTCGACCTTTTCATCATCAGCTTTATCTTTGTTTGGTATCTCCTGTGGACTTTGCTGTTTTTGGTCTTGGAGAGTTTCCTTTTTCGATTCGTCCTACAAACACAAAAGAAAGGTCAATTAAAACAATGGAGAATTCGAAGAGAAAATAAAGTTAGAAAAGAAAATGAAATTTACCTCTTTATCTTTGACCTCAGGGTCAGTAAGGGAATCATTTTTCTGCTCAGCATTGGGGGCATCTTGCATAAGAATTGTGCCATCCTTCTGCACATTATCTTGCTTCCCCTCGTTTGCGGCATTTTGGTCTTCGACCAATGGTTCTGATTGTGGCAATGGATCTCCTTTGGGCCCAGAATTACCATCTCCTTTAGCATTTGTAGTTTGGTCCTTTTCGACCAATACTTCCTTCTCTTGCACAGGAGTTTCCGTGGGTTTAGGAGTCTCGCCACTGTCACTGGAGGTATGAATCTTTAGTGCCTTGTGCACTTTAGTTTTCTTAATAGCTGACTTCTTCCTCACAGTGACTTCAAGTCTTTTCTCTTCATTTTTCTTCTTCTTTCATCTTTCTCCCCTTGATCCTTCGATGGGGCTTCTTGAGCTTTAGGCTCTTGTTTCTTCTTTTTCTTTTCGATCAGGATTTTCCGGTCCTCATTGGACGCTGATTCCTCCCTCTTCTTCTTCTTGGCAGCTGGGATTTCCCGGTCCTCATTGGACTCTGGTTCCTCCTTTTCCTTCTCTGGTCCTTCAGTAACAGAATTTCCCCTTTCCCTTCAGTAACAGGATTTCCCTTCCTTTTCTGCTTCATCATCCTAAAAAGTAAAGAAAATGGAGGATAAGTAATTTATGTTCACAAGTTTGAATAAAAGGTGTGTATCAGGGCACAGTACTTACTTCTGTATCCAGCTCAATGGTCTGCCTCGATCTCTTTGAAGCAGTAGATGCAGTATCAGCGCCTGTATTTCTTTTCCGGCTCTGAAAGTAAGATAACAAGTTAAGTTCGATTGTTGATAATAAGGGTCGAAAAGAAATTTGATATGGGAATGATGTACCTTGGGTTTTGAGGTTTCAACCTCAGATTTGATCTTTATTCCTGTGGGCTTCTTCACTTCAGTCGAAGTCTTAGAAGATCCAACATCCTTTTTTATGGCTTTGCCTGAAAATAATTCAAAGTGAAAATCAAGTGGTTATCTCACTGTCAAAAATACAAACTATAGTGTTAATCTAAAAAGAAATAAAAGCTAAGTTTTTTTTTTTACCTCGACCTGAGACAGTAGCCTTCTTTGTAAGAGATGGCACAATGAAACCACTATCCACCATACCCAACATATGCTCCGCATTGCCAATCGAAAAGCGTGAGTAATAATCATTCCACCAAGCGCTGAAGCCATCAGTACAATAAAATGATGGTTTAAACTCAAATGGTTTGAATGTGTACTCATAGTTCGCTATCATCCTCATGTACTTTTTGTAAGTCTTCTCAGTGATCCCTGTGCCCAGTACCATTCGATCTAGCGTTTCAAAAAAGCTCTTGGGTCTAATCTGAGACATGCCAAATTGCCTAGCAACACAATTAGGTTGGTACCCCACCAAGCCAAACTGGTGCGACTTATCCCCAATCCTGCAGGATAACACAATTTGCTCTAGGTAGGCTCTTCATACTTCATTGACCTCTTCCTCATTATCAGGATCGAATGCAGGAAAGTCTTCGAGGAACCATGCAGCGCCATATTTACGCTCAACAAAAGGAGCATGGCGTGGTAAGAACTTATCAAAGGTCAAGAACATTTTCATGTGCCTCATGAAAAGTCTTCTGGTGTCTTGATCTAGTGAACGAGGGGCTAACCTTACTAACCTCTGCCCTTCGACCTCTCTTTCATCTACTTCTTTTTGATAGTCAGAAGGGACTATCAATCCAAGCTCAGTTTCAAAAGTGGCATTCAACCACAATTGCAATAGCCACATTGGCCCAGCAATCCCAACAGTGGACCCATCTATCGATGCTTTAATAGCATCACTCGCATTTCCCATGGCTTCATAAAGGGTTCCCAGCAACAAGCGCCCTAAACTAAAGATTCTGCCCTCATGAATCTGTTGAGCCATTGGAATGAACATCCTTGCAACTTGAAGGGACTTCGAGCAAAAGACAAAATGGGATAACCATAGTGTCAAGAAGGCCACATGTTCCTCATGTGATACTTCTTCTCCTTCTTTACCCATATTCTCAGCAATATACTTGGAGAAGGTGTTCTCTTTGTAGTTAAGTTCGACCTTATCTCCAGTTTTAGTTGGATCGAAGTGATCACCAGTAGGCCTAAGGCCTGTGATAGCAGCGACATCCAAGAGGGTGGGGGTTAACATTCCACATCTAAATTGGAAAGTGTTCGTGGATTTTTCATAAAAATGAAGGGCTGCTATAAGAAGTTCAGGTTTGTATTTGGGACCGGTTCGACTAAATTGAATCAAAGGGTAAATCCCATAGTTCTCACAGAAACCCTTAAAATCTTTTTCTACCCTATCCAACCAAGGAATGTAGTCCTTATGTGCAGTATAAGGGGCAGCTCGAAATACTTTAAGGGGATTCTTAAGATACCCAAAATTATAAGGCTCTACTTCGAATATCCTAGGCCCACAGGTTACATACTTAGGGAAGAGACCATTTACCTCGTTCGACAGAACTTCTGTGCGTGGTGGATAAGGGCCACAAAAAGCATAAGTGTCCTTCTTCAATGAGAAAGGAAACATCAACTGAGCAGTCCAGATCTTTCTTTCAGGTTCACTCCCAACTGGTTCAGGGATAACTTCTTCACTGTTCTCTAAGACCAGCAAATCTTTCCACTTCCCAGCAGATGGTATTTCAAAATCTTGATTCGAAGCCATTGATGAACAACGATGAATTTAAAAGGGTTTAAAAAATGATTTCTGGGTAAAATTTGAAGAAAGGTTGAGTTTTTCTGGGCAAATCAGCGAAGGATCAAAGCGCAATCACTATAAGAATCGTTTAAACGGTTCGGAATCACTGATTTCTTGAGGATTAAAGGGTAATGTTGCAGAAAATCAGAAATGGTGTTTTCGCAAAGAAGCTCAGAGAATGGAAGTTGGTAAAAAGTGTTTTCTTTGTTTTCCACTGCTATTTATAGGGAAACGTGTCAAGGTTTAAAAAATAAATCAAAAAGAAATTCAATCAGTTTCTTTTCAACTTCTATGAGCGCCACGTCATCCACTATGCCTAAAATCTAGGAGAAATGATGGATTGTGGGGATCAAGGTGACAGTTATTACTGTGCATTACACCAGCGCCGTCATTGTTAAGAGTGTCAAGCGCGTGGGATTAAAATGCCTTTTTCTATCCTCGTTCGAACTACTCGATCGAAACAGGCATTTTGGGGGCAATTTGTTAGCCCATATTTTTACTAAGTTAAAAATATGTTCTAAAGGCATGACTGAAGATAATAAATATAATTCCATTTAATTATTTTACTATTTTAAAAGTCATTAAAGAGGTTTGGTTTCCAGAGCCAATTAATTTAATGAATAATCATGCATGAACATATCATCAAATGTTCTATCTGGAGCATTAGTCTTAACATTGTTTTCTTCAGGGTTCTTTCGACTTGGTCGAAATGTCTATAAGGTCGAAGCGTTTGCTGTGCAGAAGAAAAGTGTGGACTTAGCGAAATATTCAAGAAAAGCATTGATATTTCGACTTCGATGGATACAACGGCTAAATCAAAGGATAAAGGAGAATTCAAATTCAAAATACGTGTCAAGACACGCGTCCTCTCTTTAGTTAACTTAAACGTTATTAGCAGTTAGGAATTAGTGTCTATAAATAGTTTAGTTCTGTGATCGAGCAAAGGGTCACAATCATTATACAAAAATCCTTACAAAACTCAAAGTACCCATGTCAACGCGAGAAACGAGTTCGAAAGGGAAAATGTATGCAATGTGTACCATTTACTTTTCTGTAAACATTTACCTTTGAATGCAAATTTACAGTTCTTTCATTTTAATTCGAATTGTCTTTATTTCGACTCAATCTCCCTTTCTGTTTATTTCTTAGAATAAACATTCTTTATTGCAATTCAAGTTACATAAAAATCACATTTAAAGCATAAGAACAATGATGAACACTAACTATTTTGGAAATATAAACAAAAAGCACTATGTTCCGAGATTTACTAGTTGATCTCTCTTGTAATAACTCAAACTAGCGTTGTTTACCAAATTTCACAGTAAACATGACCTAATAATTCTTTCGAAGGACCTAGGTATGTTATGACACAACCTATACCTCTCCCACTTCACACATCTTACTGACTTGAACGTCAAAGTATTCGCAAATGTTGAGATATATTAAGTGTAAGTTAAAATCCCACAAAGGTTGAAAGAATTGAGATTGAACACTTTATAAGTGAACAGATCCATAAATCCAATACCTTAAAAATTTTAGGTGAAAGTGTGGTGTTAAAGTCACTTGTATAGTTGTTCAATGTTCAATATATTGTTCCAACCAGTAAGGCTTCCCCTCACGGCCCAACAACAAATACCCCTAGCATCAATATAATTTACGTAGCTTTTTGGAGATGAATTTTTTTATATTACGGTGAATTTGTTAAAATCACTTTAAAATGTATCATAATCTTACAAAAAAATTAAAGAGTAACTTTTGAAGAATCACAATGACTCATTAACTCGATGTAATTTTGAGAAAACCAGTCACAATTTTAAATATGCACTAACAAAGCAACATCTTTTTTTGTACGCCATCTTACTTTTCTCTCCCAAAGAAAGTGATGAGTCAAGATGAAAGAGCAGAGTTTTGACTAGTCTTTTACAGCATTTTGGATTTAGATCTTGCTTTTGCTTTTGCTTGTGTTGAAAAGTTATACTACATACTAGGAGTACTGAAATTAAAAAATAAGGACGAGCACGCCATCATCTTAAAAATCCTACGTATACGTATTGAAATTTTGGCAGCTACCTACCAAATATCAATATCATATCATATTAAAGCTGAATTTCAAATGAATGACAATTCATTGCTACAAAAAAGTACTAAAACTTTTTTTGCTCCATTTATGATTAAATTTTTATTTTATTTTTACTTTTAGTTATGGCCTTATGGGTAATACAATAGTAGTATAGTACTATTAGGGAATCACTGAATCAATTGAAGCAAGCATGATATTTGAATAGTATTAGATTTAACAAAATTCTTCAAATTGCAGAAACATGCCCTGCTCAAATTCTGACTCTTGAATATGAATTATGTGCACTAATAGAAAAAAGGGTTCAATTTTTGTTTGCCAAATATATTCAACTAGATTGATATATTCTCACTCAATTGACCGTGCAAGCAAAGAGTAGGTGGTCTTATGCGTCCTAGTGTTGGGACAAATTACTGCTCCCTGCTTCCCTTCAACTTTACGTGCATGGTAAGTGAACCATATGTGTACATGTTTGATTTTATATGAGATGTGGTCTTAAATTGGTGGCGTTTGTAATTGGTCATGGCCAACCTCACTATTTGAGCAATTTTACACTCCTCCTAATTAAGTGGCTTTTAACCAAATCTATGCGACACAAACGATAGATACTTAAACGACCCTTTAATCAGTTGGTTTAGAGTTCAATATATAACAATGAATATAACATATTGACGGTCAGTCAATGCCATTCTCTTAACAAAAATTTGTGAGGAATAATTCACGGTGTTAGGGTCACCACACGCAGAAGTTAGAGATTGATACTTCAACTAGTTAAGTGTGTGTTATCAAATACAAAAAAATCATACTAGTATTGTCCGAACGTTGAAATTAACTTAATTTTTTTAACCAAAATTTAAATTATGGTGTTAAAAAATTGTCATAAAAGTTAAACGCGTGTTGTGCGTACAACTCTCAACCATTCGATATCTAGATTGAAAGTTGAGATTATTTCATTTCATTGTGCGAAATAATTGTGTGATCTAAATAGTCTAATTCTCAATTAATGATCGAAATTAATTATTGCGTAAACTCAATCCAATGGCATGCATAATTGATCCAACAGTGTACATGTCAATTTTATTTTTAAGGTGAGTACTTGTGTACTCTTTTATAAATTGAGGGCAACTACCCTCAGCTGACTTGACACCAATTAAATTCAGCCAAGTGGAGTTAATTATTAAACTCAAATTTATGAATAATATTTTACCATAAATTATTTTGACTATCTTTATTTTCAATTAATTATATTTTAGGTATTGTATTCAATGAATTTACATTCTACAATTATCAAAAAATGAATTTACATTCTGAGTCCTAATTTCAATCACCCCTTCTTCAAAAACAAAAATCACCTCTTCTTCACTTTATTTTATATCTTCTCGGCCCTCTTTCTCAGACAATTAAGAAAAAAATTCCGATTCACATAATTTCTCTCTTTCTCATAATTTCCGCTTCAAAAAATCGCCGTCACCGTTATTACTAATCTTCTGCAATTGCCGCTTCACAACATCGTCGTCACCGTTACTCATCTTCTGCAATTGCCGCTTCATTCAATTTTCAAACGCGTTTCCAAACGGCTTCATTCAATCGCCGTTACTCCGCTTACTTTTTCTTATGATCCTTACGACGTATTTGAAAATTCTGTCTTTTTCTTTGATCGTATGTCATTTCAACAACATAGCATTACTTAAAAAAAATAATAAAGACCCTTAATAATAAAATTGCAAAAAATGGCTATGTGCGTGGATCAAAACATGTTACCATCTTCGCAAAAAAAAAAGTCATGTGTATAAAATTGTTATTAAATACAATTATTAAATATAAAACTTAATTATTTAAATTCTTAAACTGAAGTATACGTGTAAGTCAAATTCTAGAGTTTTTACTACGTAGCTTAAACTGGAGTATATATGTTGGTCCAATACGAAGGTTCTTATTATTTAAATTTAATTATTAAATACAAATCTTAAATAAATATTTAATTTCTAAATATAATATTAAATTTAATTATTAAATATAAATTTTAATTATTTAAAATCTTAAACCGGAGTATACGTGTAAGTCAAATTCTATGGTTCTTAATACTTAACTTAAACCGGAGTGTACGTCTAGGTCAAATTCTAGGGTTGTTACTACGTAACATAAACCAGAGTACATTTGATGGTCCAATATACGAAGGTTCTTACTCCTTAAATTTAATTATTAAATACATTTTTTAATTATAAATTTTAATTTCTAAATTTAATATTAATTTTAATTTCTAAATTTAATATTAAATTTAATTATTAAATACAAATTTAATTATTTAAATTCTTAAACCGGAGTATACGTGTAATTCAAATTCTAGGGTTATTAGTACTAAACTTAAATCGGAGTTTATGTCTAGGTCAAATTATAGGGTTCTTACTATGTGTAACATAAAGCGGAGTACATGTGTAAGTCAAATTCTAGGGTTCCTAGTACTTAACTTAAACCGGATGTACGTCTAGGTCAAATTCTAGGGTTGTTACTACGTAACTTAAATCGGAGTACATCCGATGGTCCAATATACGAAGGTTCTTACTCCTTAAATTTAATTATTTAATACATTTTTTCATAATAAATTTTAATTTCTAAATTTCATATTAAATTTAAGTGTTAAAAACAAATTTAATTATTTAAATTCTTAAACCGGAGTATATGTGTAAGTCAAATTAAATCGGAGTGTATATATGTCTAGGTCAAATTCTAGGATTCTTACTATGTAACATAAAGCGGAGTACATGTGTTGGTCAAATACGACGGTTCTTACTCTTTAAATTTAATTATTAAATACAATTTTTAAATATAATATTAAATTAAATATTTAAATTTAAATATTACATACAATTATTAAATAAAAAATTTAATTATTTAAATTCTTAAACCGGAGTATACGTGTAAGTCAAATTCTAAGGTTCTTAGTACTTAACTTAAACTGGAGTGTATGTCTAGGTCAAATTCTAGGGTTATTACTACGTAACTTAAGTCGGAGTACATGCGTTGGTCAAATACGAAGGTTCTTACTCTTTAAATTTAATTATTAAATACAATTTTTAAATATAATTAAATTTTAATTTCTAAATATTAAATTAAATTTATTTTTTAATTTAATTATTAAATACAATTATTAAATATAAATTTTAACTATTTAAATTCTTTAACCGGAGTATACGTGTAAGTCAAATCCTAGGATTCTTAGTATTTAACTTAAACCTGAGTGTACTTCTAGGTCAAATTCTAGAGTTGTTACTACGTAACTTAAACGGGAGTACGTGTGTTGGTCCAATACGAAGGTTCTGACTTCTTAAATATAATTGTTAAATACCATTTTTAATTAAAAATTTAATTTATAAATATAATATTAATTATTAAATTTAATTATTAAATACAATTATTAAATATAAATTTTAATTATTTAAATTCTTAAATCGGAGTATACTTGTAAGTCAAATTTCTGGTTCTTAGTACTTAACTTAAACCAGAGTGTACGTCTAGGTCAAATTCTAGGGTTCTAACTACGTAACTTAAACCGGAGTTCATGTGTTGTTCCAATAAGAAGGTTCTTACTCCTTAAATTTAATTATTAAATATAATTTTTTAATTTTAATTTCTAAATATAATATTAAATTTAATTATTAAATCTAAATTTTAATTATTTAAATTTTTAAATATAAATTTTAATTATTAAATATAATTTTTGATTCTAGGGTTGTAAAAATATGAGTGTGATGTTGTTGTTTTTTATAATTAGGGGTTGAACTAGACTTTATTTTTTTTAGAGAAAGATTGAATTTGGACATGAACCAAAATATAAATTGAGAAGAGTCATGATTTTTTACTTGAGTATTATCGACAATCGTTAGAAAAAAATAAATATTTTGCAATAAAAAAATACTTACCAACTTTGAATAAAAAAAATTTACTTTCAAATGTTCTATAAATAAATTAAGAACAAAAAACATGTATAGCAAGGCACTAGTCTGCATTTTTGGTTATGCAAGAAACGAGAAAAAAAATATATTTTAAGAAAAACAAAAAAACTTATAAGAAAAAAAAAACATAAATCAAAGGATCATCAATTCATTCAATATTTATGGTAATAAATATTGAATTACACTCCTTATTAATTTAGGACCTAGAATCTAAATTCATTGATTTGAATACCAAAAATATAATTATTTGAAAAGTTAAAGCAATCATAATTATTTTGTGGTTAAAAAGTAACTATATCTTTGACCAAAATTATTAACTACATTTGGCATAATTTTATTGGTGTCATGTCAGCTGAGGGTAACTACCCCTAAATTATCAGAGGCCTATTTTTAACTACATATACGCAACAAAAGAAGGAACTCCGAAAATAGACATCAAGAACATTATTAGTGAAAAGTAAAATAAAGAAACAAAAAAGAAGCCTAAAGTATAGTTGAACTTCGAAGTTTGGAACCGGCTAGCCCCAGATAAACCAAATGTGACCACTGACCCTACTAGTCATAATCCCATGACTTTTTTGCCTGTGCTTTAGGCCAAACAGCACCAATACTAGTACTATTTATTGTCTGCTCTGTTCCATTTGATTTTTGTGTTACACGTTGGAGCTTGTGTAGTGGATTAACCTTGTTTTTGATTTTGTCCGTTCTAAAATAAATGATTTAATTAACTGATTCAAATAAATTACAAAAATATACTAGTACTAAATAAAAATGAGATAAGAGTAATGATATTATGTTCATCGGCCTAACAACACGTCTAGGCCTATATAAAATAATATGTTACTTCTTATAAGATTAGTTCAATTGATAAGAACATTATATAATATATATGTATAAGTAAGAGTTCTATCTTCAAACACTTCACTTAGTCATCTTAAGAGTAGAATTTTAATCACATGACAAAAATATAAAATATAGTCAAATTCTAACATCTCTTTTATACACCTCAAATTTATACTAACTTAACATCAAAATATTTACATGCGCCTCCTCCTCCATCACCGACATGTCAACCTTAAATTCCTGCCTCCAACATAGACTCTTAGAGCATACCTTCAACCCACTTAAATATTTTTTAAATAAGAATGTAATTATTTAATGTTTTAAATTGTATTTGTTATTTTGAAAAAAATACATTTGCTGATGTGTAATATTGATTTGCCACATAAGTGTTTTTTTATGCCAACGGATTAAAAAATGGGGTGGGGGACCAAAAGTGAAAAAAAATCAAAATAAGAGAGTAAGAATGTTTAATTTTAAAATAGAGGGATCAAAATTGCAAATCTTGCAAAATAAGAAAACCAAATCTACAATTAAGGGTCTGTTTGGCAACACCACCAAACTGACTTATAGCTTATGTCTTATAGCTTATAAGCTAAAAGATCTGTTTGGTAACGGTATTTTCAACACTGACTTATAGCTTATTTTACTGACTTATAGCTTATTTTACTGAAGCTATTTCAAGTAGCTTATGAGCTTATAACTTATAGCTTATAATCTTTTTTTCCACTTTTACCCTTATTATTTTAATCAAAACCCAAATTTATCCTTTATGATTTATTATTTAAAATAAAACTGTATATTTTACATTAATATAAATCATGCTCTTTTTTTTAATAAACCATTATCATTGATCAGTAGCCTTTATTATGTGATAATTGAGTTTTTTTATAGCAATTTTATGTGATAATTAAGGTTTTTTTTATCTACATTGCTCACCGTAAAAAGAAAAAAACTTTATGTCACTTACTTTTTTAATATATATATATATATATATATATATATATATATATATATATATATATATATATATATATATATCCTTATTATTATTGTTTTGTACAACAATAATAAATCATACTTTTTTAATAAAACTATCAATTTTTACTACGAGTTTTTAGAAAAAACAGTTATTTTAGAAAATAAAAAACCTACATAAAAATAATGAAGATAAATATTGATTTAATTTGGTTTGAAATAAAATAAAAATACTATATAAATACTTAAAAATAATTGTAAATAATTAAAGTATTTTTTTATAATATAATTAAAGTATCTTAAATATTAAATTAATATCAATTTTAATATGAATTAAGAATGTCCTTTTATGTCATTTTACATTTATCATCCAGCTGAACCACTAATTTTACCAAACACTTCAATTAGCTTGTCAGCTATAAACTATCAGCCATAAGCCATAAGCTTGCTTATCAACCATCAGTCATTTTTACCAAACAGAGCCTAAGCCTCTTTTTTATATGCGAAGGGAGAAGGATGAAGTAATTTTAGAAATTTGTAATTGAAGCAAAATGGTACAACTTGTGTGTGATACTATATATATCCATAGGAGTCAACGGGAATTTAATCGAAGAAAAGAAAAAGATTAATTGGGTTATGATGACGAGTGGGTGGAACACAAATCATTGCATTTCATATCACACACATATACGTGAGCGCATTATTGTGAGTGGTGGGGAGGCTAGCTAATCCCATAAGATGATCAACAAGACAAAACAAATCGCATGACATGCTTGACTAATTAGTAGTTAATTACAATTATCTAACTTCACTTCCAAATCCTTTGTCCATGACTTGTTTCCGAGTCTCAATTTGCACTAATATTAATTAATTCAAGTAACAATTGCAAAATGCTGGTTTTAACAATAAAAACAAACAAACAAACAAATAAAAAGGTGCAGTCCATTTATCAACACATTATAAATGAATAACATGTTTGTGTCAACTAATTATGCTCGTGTGAGTAAATTAAGTTTGAAAGTTGTGAAATTGTTTAGCAACTAATACATAGTCGGTAACTAACCCTTACCAAATATATATATCTTGGGATGGTATATGTATAAATACACCATTATTTTACTCGGATTATCTGAAGTAACTGCTTTGTACTGTTTTACACACAACGACTTCGATTTATATTTTTTTGTAAAAATTCAACAACTTTAATTTATATAGTGTAGATTTGACAGTTTCATATAGTTGTCGATTTCAACTTTTTTTTATTGGACGGTCAACAACAATTTATGTTTGGACATAATATGTGTGAAATCCAAACTTTATATATATATATATATATATATATATATATGGGATGGTTTGAAACTCTAAATGCAATTTTAGACAATATAATTCGACTTACATGTGTGTGATTCGAATTACATTGCCATTTTCTTGATCTTGATTCTTATGGTGCAGTCAATTCGAATTAGGGTTGGTAACAACTATAACATAGTAATTCAAATTACACTAGTTAGATGTCTATTAAAACAAAATATTACTTCACAAAAAAACGAGCTCGAGAGAAGATTAGACTTTTGGGTTGAGTGTTTCTTGGAAGTTTTGCTCATAAAGATAATTTAGTCTTTTATAAACCTTTGTTTCCATTCTAAATGTTAGATAATATGTCTTTGAATTTCTAATAATATAATGGGTCATTGTTATATTTGGGCATAAAGATAATTTAGTCTTTTATATTTTATATATATATATATATATATGAGGAGGGATCCGTTGACTCCAGGAGTAAGTCTTCCATTGACTTACTCCGCTTAATAATTTGATATCGGTATTATATTTCTTCGATCCAACCGTTGAATTCAAAGATCTCATTGAATAGATCAATTCCACAAATTTTTATAAAAATTCAAAAAATGTAGTTATGTATTTTAGACTATTGAAATTCAACGGTTTTTTCTAAAAGTTTTTCGTACGTTCAATTGAAGTGCTCATAAAAAGTATCAAACGATTTTAAATTTTTATAAAAATTTGTGGAATTGATCTACTCAATGAGATCTTTGAATTCAACGGTTGGATCGAAGAAATATAATGCCGATATCGAGTTATTAAACGGAGTAAGTCAATGGAGACTTACTCCTGGAGTCAACGGATCCCTCCTCATATATATATATATATATATATATTGTAAGAGTAACTCTTGTACTCATAAGTTTTGCTCATTCTAATAAAAACTCCAGCCTCCTTTTATTCCTTTATATTTCTCTCTTTCATTTGATTGATTAGAGCATCTCCAATAGTGATACCATTTTAGGTATCATATATCACTAATAAGTGGTCTCTATAATGCCATGTAATACTTATGCAACTCATACATATTTTACTTCAATGGTGATACTAATGTGGGTATCATACATTATTAGCGAGTGATACCTTATATTTAATTTCATACATAAAAAAATGTAATATTAAATTGATGATACGGTACTTTAAATAAGGCACTGTATCATCAATTTTGATACCCTCTATACCACGTCATAAAACTCCAATGATAAAAAAATTTAAGGTACAAATCATAAATCTATGAAACTCTCTATGATACTCTTATTGGAGATGTTCTAACACTGAACACATTGAACACATTGCATAAGTTTGAAACTCTAAATGCAATTTTAGACAATATAATTCGACTTACATGTGTGTGATTCGAATTACATTGCCATTTTCTTGATCTTGATTCTTATGGTGCAGTCAATTCGAATTACGGTTGGTAACAACTATAACATAGTAATTCAAATTACACTAGTTAGATGTCTATTAAAACAAAATATTACTTCATTATTAACTAGTCACAAAAAAAGGAGCTCGAGAGAAGATTAGACTTTTGGGTTGAGTGTTTCTTGGAAGTTTTGCTCATAAAGATAATTTAGTCTTTTATAAACCTTTGTTTCCATTCTAAATGTTAGATAATATGTCTTTGGATTTCTAATAATATAATGGGTCATTGTTATATTTGGGCATAAAGATAATTTAGTCTTTTATATTATATATATATATATATATATATATATATATATATATATATGGGTAATGCTAATGCACACCCACTCACTTTTGTGAAGGTGTGCATTAGCAATGTACACCTTTGAATGAGACAAAAAAAATCATTGTTATTAAATTAATAAAAAATAGAATTTGGAGATAGGGGTGTGATTTTGATGTTGTTCCCCTCACTTTTCCATTTTTCTTCCCACGTCAAAGAGGAAGTGTTTGAGAGCAAAACACAAACAATTTAAAGAAATTTCTTCAATTGATTCCGTTTTCAAATTTCTTCAATTTCGTCAAAGAGGAAGTGTAAAAGAAAATAAATCGGTTCACAAAATTCCCAAAACATGGTTCATTTCTCATGATCAGTTGAAAATTTTTAAAGAAATTTCTTCAATTAAAATCCAAAAAATTGCTTAATTTGTATTTCAAGTTAAAAAATTGGTGTTAATTAAGTTAATTAACAAGGCACCGGAAAGAGAAACAGTAACAAAGCTTATTCTCTTCATTTTCTGTTTGTACTTTATTTCTCCATTTTTCTTCTATAAAATTACAATTTTATCCCTAAATTCTATTTTTTTATTAAATTAATAGCAATGATCCTTTTTGTCTCATTCAAAGGTGTATGTTGCTAATGCACACCTTCACAAAAGTGAGTGGGTGTGCATTAGCATTACCCTATATATATATATTGTAAGAGTAACTCTTGTACTCATAAGTTTTGCTCATTCTAATAAAAACTCCAGCCTCCTTTTATTCCTTTATATTTCTCTCTTTGATTTGATTGATTAGAGCATCTCCAATAGTGATACCATTTTAGGTATCATATATCACTAGTAGTCCCTATAATGCCATATAATACTTATGCAACCCATACATATTTTACTTCAATGGTGATACTAATGTGGGTATCATACATTATTAGCGAGTGATACCTTATATTTAATTTCATACATAAAAAAAATGTAATATTAAATTGATGATACGGTACCTTAAATAAGGTACTGTATCATCAATTTTGATACCCTCTATGTCACGTCATGAAACTCCAATGATAAAAAAATTTAAGGTACAAATCATAAATCTATGAAACTCTCTATGATATTCTTATTGGAGATGTTCTAACACTGAACACATTGAATAGTTAATCATTAGAGAAAAAAGATTTACCAAGCTTTTCATACCGCGTTCTTGAGTGATTATCAAGCGAAGAATTAAAAGCAATTTCAAGTAAAATAAAATTCTGATGATCAGTATTTATCCAAGTTCTTAGATCAATGCAAACACATTAATTACAATTGAAGAAAAGCAAATTAAAAGAAGTTAAACCGAGATAACCAAATGAAGCCTTCACGGGAGGGCAATTACTGAATGTCAATATAATACTATAGTCTATAGTATTAATGGATGAATTAAAACGTGATGGCAGCTACTGGTAGCGTAAATTTTATCTCATTCTCATTCCTGAAAATGTACTACTACTACTATTACTACTATACCAACATTAATATAATAAATTACTACTAGTAGTATAAGTAATTGAGATTTGTGAAAATTTAACGTAATGAGATTAAGGAGAGGGAACCAAAGTTTGTTTTTGTTATGATGTTGCTTAACGCATTTAGCTTCTGTTTGTTTGAGGGTCTCATTTGCTTTCTCGTATATCGAGACCAAAATATCCCACTCATGTGCTGGCCCTCTCTTCTGTCTTTTGAGTGATTTTCAAGCCATCTAACATTCTTTGTTCCTTTTCATCACTTCTCTAAATTATTCTATGCTATTTCACCATAAAGTAGTATTTTATTTATTTATTTTTAATCAAAGTGGTAACATAAATAAAATGTATGAGAATTAGTTGGTCAAAATTCGAACAAATTTGTTCACACACAAATACTATATTTGATAAAAAGATAAAAAAAATAATTAAATACTTTTTATTTTTGAAATAATTAAATGATGTATATTTTTATGTAAATGTAATTAAGTATATGTGTTTATTTTCTTTAATTGGTGCCACGTGCGCCCATTAATACTTCACTTTTTCTTTTGTCTGATAATTTAGTTGCTAGAATTTCGCTCTTAAGTTGAATAAGTGAAGTGTTAGGAATTCAAACTCCAACTTCTACATTTAAAATGTGAAGTTTCTATGTACTGAGTTAAATTCACCACAGAGTCCACTTCACTTTTAACTCTCATCATTAATAATTGAAAATTCAATACTTGTAGAGAATTATCATGGTGAGAATCGGAGAGGGGTCCGTAAAATTAATAAGTTGAAATTTTACTAGTACCTAATTTTGTAGGACTAGTCACAACAAGTGCATGCAAAAAGTTTGGAATCAGATTTTCTGCTGTTACAGCAGGATGGTGTAAAAGATCTTAGCCGTTTGATCTCTGATCGACGGTTGAAATTGTTTTGTTTTATAAAACTAGTATATTTTAAATTTGAACCGTCCAATCTAAAATTAATGGTCAGGATTGACTACAGCGTCAATAATTGAGAGCAGCAAATCCAGAGGCAGTTTTGGCAGTGAGAAACCAGGTCTTGGGACACTCATTACGTGAATGGTAAGTGAAGTTAATCTCACCACAATTGTCTTAAGATTCAAGAATTAACAGCCATGCATACAGCAAAGTTAAAAAAGAACAAGTTGATATGATATATTTCTGCTTTCATATTTGAAGTGACACAAGTTCAACTCTGGCCGGCCCGTTAATTAAATTAGACAATGTTTATGAATTATGTTGATAGAACTAAAAACGTAATAGGCTAACTCTAATCAATTACTACCTGTTATATATGGCTAACTCTATGACTTGTTTAACATTTTTGAAAGTGTTACAATTTAGAATTTGTTTAAAGAGTGGATTTAATATGAATATTTAAATATGTTTTAAAGGTGGATCTTTACCATTTTTAATAAAAATTATATTCATGATAATAAAAAATGGAGAAAAATATATAATATTTTATTTAAAATTTACAGAAAATAGTAAGGTTCATCTTTTATGTTCAGATTTGAACAAAAATCAAAGAAATCTAACCTGACCTCTATTAGTTCAGGTATTGGTTTTAGCTAGTAATTAAAAACCGATCACCCGAAACATGAACTAATTAAACCATTGTGTTCACATTATATTAGTAGTATCATCTTATAAAATACATTATATTTCCTTATAAAAAAAATACAATATATTTTGTATTTATGTATTTTTAATCTATATATATATATATTAAAAAAATTAAACCGATGAACCGAATCAACATGTTATGTATAAGTTGGTTTGGTTCGAATTTTACCAGACAAGATTGAAAACTCAATGTTCTTCTCCGGCACTCAAATCCTCCTCTCCATGTTTCATAAGCATTTATTGTCAATATTTCATCTTCCATTTTCCTCATATCATCATAGACATTTGTGTGGTGGGAACCGTTGGTATGGCTGTTTGTGTGGTGGAGAATGTTGATCAATGAGTTCTGACGGGGATGATTGATGATAGTTGTTGGACTAGGCTAGCCCCCAAAGATTATTGGGCTAGCCATAATGATATTATTGGGTCGGCTGATCCAGTACCCCGTCCAGCCCGTTAGTCTGATACTCGCCCACGATCCTCAAATGGATATGGCTGGACCTAGTCTCCACGCCTTTATAGGGACACGTGCCTCCTGCCTCGGCGTGATCTCAACCGCCCGGCTAATAAGGAGCACGTTTTCCCCTCTTCCTAAGGGATAGGACCAAAGGGCGCCAACCGCCAGTCCGCCCTAGCAGGACTCCTATATAAAGGAGCTTCATGATACTACTAAAGATCCCAAGTTCTTGACATAGCATACACACTACACCTAGCTCAGCACCACTGTTGACTAGAGAATCATCTTCAGCTAATACATCAAGATTAGCTCCCAATTGCCGGTTCACAAAGAGAACTACGTCGCTCTGATTCCCATCAAGCCAGAGGGATACGTAGGACCAGGAACAATCTTGTCGAGTCCAATCGCAAAGCACAACCGGCCCATTCACATGAACATTAGCAAGAACAGTTGTGAAGGGTAATATATGAATAAAAGGAAATTATGCAGTTGTGACCCCACAAAAGTGAAGAATTGATTTTGGGATATGTAAGTGCACCAGTTCATCCTCATGTTTTAATAATTGTCAAAACACATGAAAATAGAGTAGAACATATTTTGGCAATGTTACAAATGACTTGACAGCGAAAAACTATTTTTAAACTTTGAAAAACTGAGTTTTAGGTATTATGTATCGATACATAAACATGTGTATCGATACAAATGTCCTGAAATTATTTCAGACTGATTTTGTGCAATTTGTATCGATACATCTATCACTTGTATCGATACAAAAGTGATCTCTCAGAGGCAGAGAGTCACCTGTGTATCGAATCATGCTTGCATGTATCGATACACACTCACTTCTCTCAAAAAATCAGAGAGTGCATGATGTATCGAATCATGCTTGCATGATTTGATACATATCAGTCAAGATTTCAAGAAACTGATATATGTATCGATACATATACATCTTTGTATCGATACATAGGTCAATATTTTCAATTTGATCGCTGGTCAAAGGGTTTGTATCGATACAAACCATCATTTTTGTCGATACACGTATGTTGAATTTTGCCCAAATTTGCTCAATTCTATTCTCTCTTTAAATAGCAATGTGATGTGTCTTTGTAATGAGAGGAAACTAGTGTGAAAGATCAGAAAACGCTTTGGGTTGCAAATTGAGTGAGAATTTGGATCAAAGGTTTCATTCAACACAAATTCATCATCTTCATCAAAGATTGCAATCAAAATTGAAGTTTGAGTATGGGATCAATTCAATAGAGGTTGCATTTTTGTGTGATAACGTTCGATACGGTTCGCGGTGAATCAGAATCGTAGTCGGGTTGGATTGTGTGTTGAAGGTTCTAGTTTCTCTCAAAGGATTCAAGATCGTGCTTGTCTTGAAGGATCGACAACAAGAAACGAAGGACTCAGCTGGACGATCGAGTGCGGTTTGGCACGGGTCGGATCGTTGGAATCAGAGGGCGAAGTTTCGTTGTGTGTCGAGGTTTTGTTGCATAGTTTACTTTTTGTCTCGTTATAGGTTTATAAGATTCAATTGTAAACTGTGCACGTGTTGTTAATCATTTTTGATCTATACACTCTCAAATAACCCGTTTGGTTATTTGGGGGGAGACGTACTCGGACAAACGCGTGGACGACGCGAAATCCGGGGAACTTCCTAATCAAATCGTTGTGTGTTTCTCTATCTCTCTCTCTCTCTCAATATTTTACTTGTTATAATTTCATTGATTTCTTAAATCGATTGAATTTTTCATGTTCGTATTGGAACATCAAAAATTCAATTGTTATGCTTGATTGTGATTGTGTTTAATTCGATATTGTAACTTGCTTGGGACTGAAATTAGTATATAGTTTATATTCGAATTTTGAACGTTATCGTTTCGAATCTTTTCATCAAACATTCAAAGGCTTATACTACTTTTCTTTTGGTCAATCGGTGCATAGACTACCGATCCGGTGGTTTTCCGCTTGCGCTTGATTGAAACAAATAATTTTTTAAAAACGCAATTGTTTCGAGGTTCACTTATTCAACCCCCCCTTCTAAGTGATAGCCAAGTAGTCTAACAAGTGGCATCAAGAGCCCGGTTCGATTTTAAACGATTAAACCGAGTAATTTGTGCCAATTATTAGAAAACATGGCTTTTGCACCGAAAGGGGCGTATAATAGGGCTCCTATATTCAATGGCGATCACTTTGACTATTGGAAAAGTAGTATGCGTATTCACATCAATTCTTTTGATGGTGAAGTATGGAATGCTATTGAGAATGGTCCGTTTGTTCCAACTATCACGGATCCTCATGGCATTGTCGAAAATAAGCCTATGGCACAATGGACGGATGATGAAAAGAAAAAGGTCAATTACGATGCAAAGGCACAAAACATACTTATTTCATCCCTTGGGATTGAACAATTCTATCATGTGTCGCATTGTTCTACGGCCAAAGAAATGTGGGATACATTAGTTACTCATTTTGAGGGAACTAATGAGGTCAAAATTTCGAAAATAAACACCTTAACTCAAGAATTCGAATTGTTTCATATGCAAGATGGTGAAACCATTGCGGATATGCAACAAAGATTTGTAAAAATTACCAACAAGTTACATGGTCTAGGTAAGCCAATCACAAATCAAGATGCTACTAATAAGATTTTGAGATGTCTTAATAGGTCATGGCAACCAAAGGTCACCGCAATCAAAGAAGCGAATGATCTTACAACTTTGAGTCTCACAACCTTATTTGGTAAGCTAACGGAACATGAACAAGTGCTTAATTTGTTGGAAAAGCATGAGAAAGGTGAGAAAAAGGAGAAACACAACGAAAAGGAAAAAGAAAAGGATAAGAGGTCCATTGCTCTAAAGGCCTCCAAATCCAAGTCCAAAAAGGTAGAGCAAGAGGAAAGTAGCTTAAGTGATAAAGAGTGGGAAGACTATGAAATGGAAATATTTGTTCGAAGATTTTACAAGTATGCAAAGGTACATGGTATAAAGTTTTCGAAGGAAAATGGTCCCAAGTCACGAAAGCAATCAAGGGATGATATAGAGAATGAGAAGAGCAAGCCTAGTAGAAAGTGTTATGAATGTGGCAAATCCGATCATTTAAAACCGGAATGTCCATTCTATAACAAAAGAAAGGGAAAGTCCTCCGAGAAAAATCACAAAGGTAAAAGAGCTTATGTTGCTTGGGATAGTGCAAGCGAAGATGAATCTAGGTCCAAGAGCTCAAGTGAAGAGGATGAAGAACGCGCTCATGTGGTACTCATGACCGGTTCACCTAGTAAAGGCAAGAAACATCACAAACGTCAAGTAAGTGATTCTAGCTCTATCTCTAATGATAGTCCCTCATATGATGAACTTCAAAACGCTTTTGAAAAACTATATGGTGAAGCCACTAATGCATTTAAGAAATTGGCTAAAAGGAAGAAAGTGATTTCCCTTTTAGAGTCACAAATTGTAAAATTACAAGATGAATTAGAGGCATTAAAACTTACCATGGTTAATTCAAAAGATGATTTTGAAGATGATAATTCATCAAAGCATGATTGTGATTCTTGTTGTATTTGGCAAGGAGAAGTTAAAAACCTTCAAGCCAAATTAGATAAGGCTCATAAGTCATCTAGGAATGATTGTGATGCTTGTTGTGTTTGGCAAGGAGAGGTGAAAACCCTTCAAGCCAAACTAGATGAAGCCCTTGTATCAAAAGTTACTTTTGTGGATATACCAAAGAATTTTAACAAGCCTAAGATTAGGCCTTCTAAAAATGACAAATTTGTTAAAAAGAAATTGAATCCCAAAAGTAAAATTTTGGGTCACACGGATCATTCAAATGTTATATGTTATTATTGTTGTACTAAGGGACATACTATTGCAAAGTGTCAAACAAGAAAAGTTTTGATACCAAAAGGCATAATGCAATGGATTCCTAAGTCCAACATAGTTTGCACTAACCACATAGGACCCAATGAAGATTGGGGACCTCTTTCAAATGTTTAAAGTATTAGGAAAATGTCTTGAACCATTGACGAGAGACACTGACAACAATGGAGTTCAAGACATACAAAGGTGTAAATGGATGAGAAAAGATTTGACTCAATACTCATGAAAGTTGTGGAGCTTGATCACCTCCTAATGCTTAATACCTAAGGGAAGATTCCTATCTCAACTTTATTCCTTATTCCTTACTTTGCATTTATGTTTTCTTTTGTGTGGTTCTTTGCTCATATACATATATTCCAAATTTAATATGAAATTTGGTACGATATTTGTCTAATCCTCTATTTCCAAAAATTTCGCTCAAAAATATTTATAAGTTTTTGAGTCTCATATGTTTAAAATGGGGATTTGACAAAAATCATTACAATTGCCATATTAAGTTCATACTTGGTTCGTATATGTTTGTTTTGTTCTTATATGTGACTTTGTGTGCATACATAGACATATATTTTCATATGATTAATTTTGTTTGTATGGATAATTTCTTATGATTATGCATTGGTTGCATTGTTCTGTTTATTTCGTCCCATATTTTGATATGTTGATTGATTTAAAATGTCGATGTGTTACAATATTCATGCGTTGGTTTTGGTTTGTTATTCTACATTCCATATTTGTCATGGAATTTTGGTATTCGTCATTGATATATTTTGGCATATCTTTGTATGTATTTATATTGGTTAGGAACTTCTATCATATAAGTGCATTTCGACAAATGTAAGTGCACTATATGACTTTGGATTAAAATTGTTTGAACACGATACTTCTAATAGACTCTCTTCTTCTTTTTGATATTGTCAAAGGGGGAGAGATTTGGATGCACAAGCTAAGGATGAATAGCTAAAAGAATCTTGAACATTATCTACTATGACAATCGCATTATGGCATCAACTCAGGGGGAGCGTGCTTATTGTTAGCCTTGGTGTAATTGCGTCTATATACATATTGCTATTTTATTGCATATTAGGTATAGGCTTAGCTTATGCAAAGTTTTGACAATTATCAAAAAGGGGGAGAATGTAAGTGCACCAGTTCATCCTCATGTTTTAATAATTGTCAAAACACATGAAAATAGAGTAGAACATATTTTGGCAATGTTACAAATGACTTGACAGCGAAAAACTATTTTTAAACTTTGAAAAACTGAGTTTTAGGTATTATGTATCGATACATAAACATGTGTATCGATACAAATGTCCTGAAATTACTTCAGACTGATTTTGTGCAATTTGTATCGATACATCTATCACTTGTATCGATACAAAAGTGATCTCTCAGAGGCAGAGAGTCACCTGTGTATCGAATCATGCTTGCATGTATCGATACACACTCACTTCTCTCAAAAAATCAGAGAGTGCATGATGTATCGAATCATGCTTGCATGATTTGATACATATCAGTCAAGATTTCAAGAAACTAATATATGTATCGATACATATACATCTTTGTATCGATACATAGGTCAATATTTTCAATTTGATCGCTGGTCAAAGGGTTTGTATCGATACAAACCATCATTTGTATCGATACACGTATGTTGAATTTTGCCCAAATTTGCTCAATTCTATTCTCTCTTTAAATAGCAATGTGATGTGTCTTTGTAATGAGAGGAAACTAGTGTGAAAGATCAGAAAACGCTTTGGGTTGCAAATTGAGTGAGAATTTGGATCAAAGGTTTCATTCAACACAAATTCATCATCTTCATCAAAGATTGCAATCAAAATTGAAGTTTGAGTATGGGATCAATTCAATAGAGGTTGCATTTTTGTGTGATAACGTTCGATACGGTTCGCGGTGAATCAGAATCGTAGTCGGGTTGGATTGTGTGTTGAAGGTTCTAGTTTCTCTCAAAGGATTCAAGATCGTGCTTGTCTTGAAGGATCGACAACAAGAAACGAAGGACTCAGCTGGACGATCGAGTGCGGTTTGGCACGGGTCGGATCGTTGGAATCAGAGGGCGAAGTTTCGTTGTGTGTCGAGGTTTTGTTGCATAGTTTACTTTTTGTCTCGTTATAGGTTTATAAGATTCAATTGTAAACTGTGCACGTGTTGTTAATCATTTTTGATCTATACACTCTCAAATAACCCGTTTGGTTATTTGGGGGGAGACGTACTCGGACAAACGCGTGGACGACGCGAAATCCGGGGAACTCCCTAATCAAATCGTTGTGTGTTTCTCTATCTCTCTCTCTCTCTCTCAATATTTTACTTGTTATAATTTCATTGATTTCTTGAATCGATTGAATTTTTCATGTTCGTATTGGAACATCAAAAATTCAATTGTTATGCTTGATTGTGATTGTGTTTAATTCGATATTGTAACTTGCTTGGGACTGAAATTAGTATATAGTTTATATTCGAATTTTGAACGTTATCGTTTCGAATCTTTTCATCAAACATTCAAAGGCTTATACTACTTTTCTTTTGGTCAATCGGTGCATAGACTACCGATCCGGTGGTTTTCCGCTTGCGCTTGATTGAAACAAATAATTTTTTAAAAACGCAATTGTTTCGAGGTTCACTTATTCAACCCCCCTTCTAAGTGATAGCCAAGTAGTCTAACAAGATAAACGTAGAAGCTACAATTTGTAGCTTTTGGTAGAATCGCTTTAAGAAAACAGAATCGATTTACAAAGAGCAAACCAAACATACTCAAAGAAGACAAAATTGCTTTTGGAAATTATACAGTTGTGACCAAACGTGAGTCTGAGATGTGGAAACGCAAAACCAAACATACGCCAAATCAAATGGATTTTTTGTTTTCCTCCCAAAATCCAAACCAATAGAGTCCATTATCAGATCACTAAAAGTTTATATTGGAAACAGTCATAAATTAATATGCACATGGCCTAAAATTTTGGGTGTCGTGTCAAAATTCTGAATTTATTGCCCCATTTTCTTTTTATATCATAATTTTATTTTGTTGACGGATTTATAAGTCATATATATATATATATATATATATATATATATATATATATATATATATATATGTATGGGAGAGATAAAATTAATCCTTTTATTTATTTAAAAAAAATCAAATTTTGTTCAGCAAGATATCTAACCATAGAAATTATTATGCCTTTTTATAAGCTCTTCCAATGTTCTTTTTGTTTCCTATAAGCTCTTTTCTTATATTATATTAAAAAAAATTGGTTCCCCTTACATTATGGGCGGACATGTGTAAGGTTTGATTTGATTATAGGCACATCAGTCTAGTCCAAATTTTAAAAAAACAATAAAAAATAAAATTTTTATAAATAATTTTAAGTCTTTCTATATACGTATTCATATAAATATTAATGTAAATATTAGTTTAGAGTTTATTATTTATGATTGCAAGTCTCTCGTACACATTAATTTAAGTATTAGTGCAAATATTAATTCATTGTCTGTTATTAATAATTTTAATTCTCTCGTTATACATAGAGTATTATATATATTAAGTTATATAGTTTAATTTTATAATAACCAACTTTGACTTTGTTTGTCAAAAAATAGTAGATAATTAATTGAATTTGTAGTATTGGGTTAAATTTGCAATTGAACTAGCATATAAATACCAAATGACAAAAAAATGTTTAATTAATATTTAAGTTTTAAACTAAGCTAATATGGATAAAATTGAAATAAAAATTAATAAGTTATAACCTAATTGAATTAACTTATCAAAATAAACTATAAACTAGTAAAATTAGTTTTTTTTTTTGTTGATAAATTATAGAGCATCTAGATATCAAGGTAGGGATAAACATCCAATTATGTTGGCACCGCTATCCTACCCTGTCCTCCCACTTTATAGCTCATATTATTATTAAAAAGAAGAAAAAATAAAATATATACAAAAATTGAGGGGACATGGACCTAACCCGGTGCGTCCACACAAAAGCGCTTAAGACAATAAAATATACCAACTTCTAGTTAATCCTAAAAGACAAAATAGAAGTCCTAGACAATCGAGGCGAATGAATCGACTGTAAACACAGAAACAATCCACATACTCACTACTCCCTGCAACAAACAACAAGCGATGATGCTTTTTCAAGCGAAACTCCGAAATCAATGAATGATACATATATTGTAAATATCAACCTATGATGAAACAAGTCTTGTTGAACAGCCAAACCAACCTAGAACCATTCGAAAGTCAGATCGAGGGATGGTCGATCAACGGAACTGAGCACCACGAACATGTGAATCGCCAAAGTAACCATCGAACTCCTTAGTGCGACGAACGACACTACTGCAAAAAAAAAAAACTATAAGCTCATATTTTATTTGTTGTTTAACTGAATTATTAGAATGAATTTTTTTTCCAATAATGTTTAAATTTTTTAGCCTAACAAATTATTTATGTTTAAATCTACCCTGATTACCGCTCCTCCCGAAAACCTATCAGATCCCCTATATAGGCAAAATGCATCTAAAAATCCTTTAAGTTTTACGTTTATAACAGATTGGTTCTTTAAGTTTTTTAAGTAACAAATAAGTCCTTTAAGTTTTTCAAGTAACAAATAGGTCCTGTTTTTTAAGTTTTTTAAGTAACTAGAGGGACCTAAATATTACAAATTACAAACTTAAAGGATCTATTTGTTACTTAAAAAACTTAAAGAACCTATGAATACATTTTGCCCCCAAATATGCATGCATCTTGATTCAGAACAAATTATTTGTCATCCTCATCCCAAGTGTTGTATTCTATTTAATTAAGCCTCCAAACTCGAAAGGAGAATGTTTGCCAAAGAATTTAATTATTAAAGAAAAAATAGGTGTGGTATGTTTTTTGTTAATTAATTAAGTATTCTGCTGTCAAAAATGTTAATTAAGTATAGTTTTATAAAAAGAAAATTAAGTAAGTATTGTGTGGTAGCAACAAACTCATTAAAGATATTGATTAATAATCCAAAATTCCGTAATGGTGAGTGTAGAATTGGTGTATGAAAGTGGACAACAATATAAAAGACAATGAACATGACGAATTCCTCTTTTAAAAATTTGAGGATGATAATGGCCGTCCAAAAGACCAACACTTTACACTGTTGTTGAAGAGATAAAATTAGATAGTAGGATTACGTTTTCTTTGTAAACAATAGTTGCATCTATAGTTTCATATTGATAATATTCAAAATAATGATGCTTGGTCGGTATCTTATCCTAATTATATATACATCAGTCATTAGCAATCAAAGGCAATTTCAAATTACATATTTTGTTTTGAGTCACCGTGATATATATTAGTACGAAGTTTCTACTCTTGTTAATGATGATTAATATTTGTTAGAAGATTAATGTGATATGTTCATAAGGTATTCTTTCCTCTGAACTGAATTTGTTTCATACATATGAAAATAAAATCGAACTCTCGACAACATATACTTAAAAGAAACCAAAAACTTTACTACTTAGAGGAACTTATTGTTAGCGAAATTTAGGTACCTATAATCATATAGTTGTTTTATAAGTAAAGTAAATGGATTGCTTAAAAAGTTAAAGAATAAAAATATAAAGTTATTTGTATGGTGTTATTGTCCAATGGAGAAAATGACGGGTGAGTCTTTGCAACCCTTTATAAAAAATGGATACTTTTTTTTTTCACTATAATGTTGAATTGGATTTATTAATAAAATTTCAATTTATCAAAAATAAAAATTAATAAAGTTAAATATGCTAAATTTATTGATTCATATAAAAAATGTTAAATTTATTGAAGTTTTTATGAATACAACAATTTTTCGTTTGTAATACTTACAAAATTTCCTTCAAACTTTTACCTCCATTTATCTTCCTTCAACATTGTGTTGTTGGCTATTGTTAATTTGTTATATGTGTCTCTCTTCATTTTTCTATATTCCCTAAAAGAAGACATATAATCCCCCTTTCCATACCATCAATTTTTCAATTCTATATAAAATAAAATTTTAGTATTTAAAAAAAACTATTTGGATTGGACTAAGACTCAACCTTAAGGCTAAGGATCCAATATGGTGCCTAACATAGCTACGGCTCATCAGTACCAACACGGAACCACAGAGTAGAAGGAAAATCATCCAGAGTCAATCTGGACCCTTTTTTATCACAATCACAAAACTATCCGGCTTACACACACATCGAGAGAAAGGTGCAACCATCTATCCATTCGCATCCGTGTGACGGTCTTAAAAACGTATAAAAAAAACTGATTACGGCTAAATTTTATTTTGAGAAAAACTCAGTTTCTTAAAGCTTTACTGACTTGAACGTTGAAATACTTTTGTAAGTATACACTAACTTAAGCACAATCCAATTGTCATCTCTTATCGTGCACATATCAATTTTGATTATGAAAAAAATTAATTATACAATTATAATAATTATGATAATGAAATAAAGTACAAAATCAAATATAAAGTAGTATAAGTACAACTAATGAAGTATAATTGATTGTTAGTGTTAGAATATTAGAACCAAAGAGAGAAAAATGTAATTTTATTCATTATTGAAAAGTAAAGTACAAAATAGTGAGCTTCTGCTATTTATATCAGCTACTGAGGTGTATTGTACTCTATACATCACTAATACACCATAAGACTATATGTAAAGTAAAGTAACTAAAATACACTTAGTGTTAAGATGATTTCCTCTACTCTTATCTTTTGTACATAGAAAAATCATCAGTTAATAGTCTCCCTCAAGCTGATGCTTGATATATATCAAGCAGTCCAAGCTTGGTCATAAGGCTTTGAAACTTTGGAGCAGGCAGTGCCTTGGTCAGAAAATCAGCCAGCTGCTCTTGAGTAGGAACAGGAAGCAACCTCAATAATCCTCTCTGTACCTTCTCTCTTACCAAGTGGCAGTCTATCTCTAAATGTTTGGTTCTCTCATGGAAAACTGGATTTGATGCTATATGAAGTGCACTTTGATTATCACAAAATAGCACTGGCAGCTTACAACATTCAACCTGCAAATCCTTTAGCAAATATTGTAACCACATCAGTTCACAAGTGGCAGTGGATAATGCCCTGTATTCAGCTTCTGATGAGGATTTTGAAACAGTTAGTTGTTTCTTTGCTTTCCATGAAATTAGAGAAGATCCTAAGAAGAAACAGTAGCCTGAGGTGGACCTTCTTGTATCTATGCATCCTGCCCAATCAGCATCTGAATAGCCTAACAATTGCATATCTGAGTTTCTATGAAAAATAAGGCCTCTGCCAGGATTATGCTTCAAGTATCTAATCACTCTGCAGGCAGCTTTGTAATGTGTCATGGTAGGCTTATGAAGAAATTGACTCAATTGTTGGGTGGCATATGCTATGTCTGGCCTTGTATTTGTCAAGTAAAGTAATTTCCCTATTAACCTTCTATACTGTCCAATGTCTTCAAATGGTTTTCCATCATCATGGTGTAATTTGACAGATGGATCTAGGGGAGTAGAAGCTGGTTTTGAACCAAGAAGACCAGAATCATTAAGCAAGTCCAGACAGTATTTTCTCTGAGATACACTAATACCTTCTTTAGAATGTGCTACTTCAAGGCCAAGAAAGTATTTGACAATACCAAGGTCTTTAATTCTGAAATGATCATCCAAGATGCATTTGATTCTATCAATTTCTGTCAAGCTAGTGCCAGATAGAATGATGTCATCTACATATATCAACAAAGCAGTGAAATTGTCATTAGTATTCAGAGTGAAAAGAGAATAGTCAGAAGTTGATTGTGTGTATCCCTCCTTAACCAACAGGGATGTAAGCCTTTCATACCACTTCCTGCTTGCTTGTTTAAGTCCATAGAGACTCTTAAGCAGCTTACAAACCTGATTTGGTTTAGAACATTCAACTCCATCTGGTATTGTCATGTATACATCTTCTTGCAACTCACCATGCAAGAAGGCATTATTAACATCAAGTTGATGTATATGCCAACCTCTGATAGCAGCCACAGCTAGCAATAACCTTACAGTAGTAAGCTTGGCTACAGGGGAAAATGTGTCAAAGAAATCAAGTCCCTCAACTTGGTTATAACCCTTTGCTACCAATCTAGCTTTATACCTCTCTATGCTACCATCAGCCTTATGTTTAATCTTATACACCCATTTGCTTCCTATAGACTTAACATGAGGTGGCAAATCCACAATTTTCCAAGTTCCAGTTTTAGCCAATGCATCAAGTTCAGAATTCATTGCCTGTACCCAATTCTCTGATTTACAAGCCTCTGCATAGGTGTTAGGTTCTGTGTGTTGTGTGAGAGACATTGTGTATACGCTGTATGAATCAGACAAATGAGCCAAAGAATGATAAGAACTGATGGGATAAGGAGTACCTGAGGATGAGTGATCTGATGTAGAGCTTGATGAACTGCATACATAATCAGACAGATATGAGGGCTTATGTTTCACTCTATCAGGCCTGGCAGAATGGCTGTTATTTGAGTCATGATGAATGGGTGATGTGGAGTCAGTAGTAGTGTTATCAGAGTCATGGTGACTGGGTGATGTGGAATCAGTATGTGGGACATTTGTAGCTGGTTCAACATGATCTTGGGTGGTTGTAGTGTTGTCAAAGAAAATATGAGATGGAATGATGTTAGGAGCAGAATCATTAGAACTGTCAGTGTTAGGTAAATTTGAGTTGTTAGTGGTAAGGTTAGGATCACTAGATGTAGTATGATAATGCCATTTGATTTTAGGATTTTCTGTTTGGTAAGGAAGAATGTCATCATGATGAATGACATTTCTAGAGATAAAAATATCCTTAGAATCAAGATCAAAAAGTATGGAACCTTTGACACCTTGTTTATAGCCTAAGAAGATGCATTTTCTGCCTCTAGGAGACAGTTTAGTTCTATGAACATTAAGAGTGGAAGCATAAACAAGAGATCCAAACACTTTCAGTTCATTTAAGTCAGGCAGAGTATCAAACAACATTTCATAAGGGGACTTATCATTAAGAACAGGGGTACAAATTCTATTAATGATATATGTAGCATGCAAGACAGCATATGACCAGAAATGTTTAGGTAAGTTAGATTGATATAATAAAGCTCTAGCTACATTTAAGATATGTTGATGTTTCCTTTCTACCCTGCCATTTTGTTGTGGGGACTCCACACAACTTGTTTGATGCAAAATGCCATGTTCAGAATAGAAATCATGCATGAGAAATTCAGGTCCATTATCTGATCTTATTATTTTAACATCATGATGATATTGTGTTTTTATCATTTTGACAAGATTAATGACATGCTGCCTAGTTTCAGACTTATTTTTCATCAAAATAACCCAAGTAAACCTACTATAGTCATCTACAGCAGTCAAGAAGTAAGAAAAGCCATGAATAGATTTTATTGATAAAGGACCCCAAATGTCCAAATGAATTACATCATAAGCAGCATTAGCTTTATTAAAACTAGAATTATAAGGCAATTTCTTTTGCTTGGCAAGATGACAAATGTCACATACGCCATTTTGATCTAAGATTACATAAGGAAATTTGGAATGTAACCTTGTCATTCTACTATGAGATAAGTGTCCTAGTCTGAAGTGCCAAATGGCTTGTTTAGGTATAGAAGGTATGTGGGTGCCATCAATAGTAGCCACATTAGCTATCCTATCTGTGAGATTGAGGTAATACAATCCTTCATGCTCTTTAGCAGAACCAATCATCCTCAATGATTTCTGATCCTGTATAAGACATTGTGAATTATGAAATTGTATTAAACAGTCAAGGGAGTGACACAATTTTGAGACAGCTAACAAATTCACAGAAAATTCAGGCACATACAAGACATTTGTGATATTAAAGTGAGGTGAAAAACTAACAGTTCCAGAATACTTAGCAATTGCAAAGTTTCCATTTGGAAGTTTGATGTTAATGGGAGTGATTTCAATGTATGATTGAAACCAACTTAAAGATATGCATATATGGTGACTAGCACCTGAATCTAATATCCAGTTACCAAGAATATACGCATTGAATGAAGAACAACTTTTACCTTTATGAGGTCCTGATGTATGATCAGAGACATTGGAAGAACCAACCTGATTAGAACTTACAGATGCAGATCCTTGAGAAAGGTTAGAAACCTGAAGAAGATGCAAAAGCTGAGCATACTGTTCCTGAGAAAATGATGGAGGAGTGACTGCAATAGATTCATTCTGGCCTCCCTCAATTGCAGCACTATTAGCAGTTGAAGATTTCTTCATATGCGGCGGAACACCGTGCTTCTTGAAGCAATTATCAACGGTGTGGTTGTCTTTGCCACAAAATGTGCATACACGAGAACCTTGCTTCTGTCTCCCAGACTTCACAGCATTAATCAAGGCCAAAGATTCATCAGCAGGAGCAAGATTATTTTGCCGTTCGTGTTGCAACACCATAGAGAACACCTTGTTCAATGGAGGCAAAGGCTCCATTAACAGAAGCTGAGACCTAACGGTCGAGAAAGAGTCATTGAGACCAGTGATAAACCGAACAGTGTGAAGAAGCACATGATTGCGGCGTGCAGAACGCATCGCTTCGCAAACGCATCGATGAGGACAAGTACAAGTAGGTATAGGAAGGTAAAGCTCCAATTCTTCCCAAAGAAGCTTAAGTTCAGAATAGAAATCGGTGACGGAGCGATTACCTTGAGAAGAAGCATAGATTTCATGTTGCAATTCAGAGATTCGAATCAAATCACCTTGGGAGAAACGTTCACGAAGCTCGATCCAAATGTCAGCAGCATTCTCGAGGAAGACAACGGATTGAGCTATGGAGGGAGAAACGGAATTCAAGATCCAAGACGAGACAAGCTGATTGCAACGGTTCCATGCTCGGAAGGTTGGATCGAAAGCATCACCGGGAACGGGAATAGTACCGTCAACGAAGTCAAGCTTCATCTTAGCGCCAAGAGCTCGCTTCATGGAACGCGACCATGAATGATAATTCGAGCCGGTGAGAAGCGGAGTGACCGTGACGGAGGAAGGTCCATCGCCGGGATGAACGAAATAGGGGGAAGAATTATCCAAAACAGGATCCACAGGAGCGGCGCGAGGAGGCATAGTCGCCGGAGAAGTTGGTTACAGAAACGGTTAGAGAAGCAGTTACGGAAGCGGAATTGGATCGAATGGCGGTGATACCATGTTAGAATATTAGAACCAAAGAGAGAAAAATGTAATTTTATTCATTATTGAAAAGTAAAGTACAAAATAGTGAGCTTCTGCTATTTATATCAGCTACTGAGGTGTATTGTACTCTATACATCACTAATACACCATAAGACTATATGTAAAGTAAAGTAACTAAAATACACTTAGTGTTAAGATGATTTCCTCTACTCTTATCTTTTGTACATAGAAAAATCATCAGTTAATAGTTAGTTTTGAATATTTCAATTCATATGACTTTTACATATTCTTTATCTATTCATAATAAGCACATCATTTCAGTCATTTGCGTAGTAATGTTGTACGCTATTTGGTGATCATCATAATTACAATATGGTACTATATCAAGATGATGCCGTATGTGTGTGTATATAAGTTACCTCTTTAAAGCATATAGTAAATTTGTTTATTCATTTTTGTCCCAAAGAGCCATACAACAAAACAGTGAAGATTCTTTTCTTGGTCAAGCTGAAGAACGAAGATGTTATCAACAACAAAAATAAATTAGTAGAAGAGGAGTAATGCGGATAATGGTTTAAGAACTAATCAAAAGTCCGAGAAATTTGAAAAATTAATTCAAATCAATTAATTTGTTTGACTTCAAATCAATTAAATTGTTAATGATAATGTGTATAAATTAATGATATAGAATCAAGACATTGGTTTCTCAAGTGGTTAATGAGTTTTTATTGTAAAAAGAAAATAGTTAATGTCCAACTCACTTGTATAGCTGTTTTAATTCCAATGTAGATGATCCATTGGCCGCCCCCTCGTGACCCAAGTGGTTAACGGGTTCGTATTGATGGTTCAACAAAGGGTTCGGTCAGCAGCTTGTATCGAAAGTCTTCTTGACAAAAGGGTGGTCAGACGACGTGTCTCGTTGAGTGCAGTCAACGGCAGTGCAAGTGTATGGATGAAAAACATTTTCGCTTGAGTGGGGCATATAAATTGAATGACTCACACTTCTGGGAGAGATTGCTGTCCCATGTGTGAGATGAGTTATGTTTCACCTTACTTAGAAAAGTGGAGGTTGAACACTTTATATGTGAGAATATCCATAAACCTAATGCCTTAAGATTTTGGATTAAAATGTGGTGTCCAACTCACTTGTATAGTTGTTCTTAGTCCATTTTTTTTATAGTCATTCTAAGCCCAATGTAACTATTATTGATTATTTATCTCGCCGTTGAACTTTGAATTATCGGAATTCATTCTTCTAAAAATTAAAGGATTAATAAAAAAAATAAAGGCATAGTTATAGATGCTACAAAAAAAGCATAAAATAAAATAAAAAGTATTAAAAGCTTTTGTAAACACTTTCTCTGAAGATAATTGCTAGAGTTGACTTCAAACATAATTTCATTATTGGATTGAAATCGGTTGCCTGCTTGATGTGTAAGGAAGATGATTAACTTCAGTTTGGATTCTCTTTTGTTGGACCCCAATACTTGTAGCAAGAGTTGCGTTTGTGCTAATGATTGAATTTATTTTTTGCTGTTCTGGACCTCAATAATTGAAAAGTTTATAAGCAGCCGCACTAATCTGTTTTCACCTCAATGTCATGCTAGAATTTTGGATCACAAACAAGTGGAAAACTATATGCTTAATTAGCTTTTCTTTATCCTATATCACTATTGGTTTCGGTGCTTAAAAACAATTGAATAATATATGTTGTGTATGAGATGTTAAGTATTGGGTGTTCACAATATTTTCATACAAATTTATGTGTGTGTTTGATCTCACTTATATATTTTCATTTAATTTATCCATAGTTTTTTTTATTACAATTGAAGCCAACATATTTTGTATATAGAAGCTTATGTATATTATTCAAACTTCGTACTACTGAACCAAATTTAGTGACTTTATTTCATCTATAGTTGATGCAATATTAACCACTTATGAACACTTAAACTTTTAACATTAAACAAATCTTAAATTAGGGAAGGAGGTTTTCTCTAGCAACTTTTTGACCATGTATTTTAAAGTGTTTATTAAGAGGGAAAACTCACTCTGTATAGTCTATAAGTTTTTGAAAGTAGATAAGTCATTGTTAAACGACAGTGAAAACTTCATATCTATAATATGATAATTTTTTTAAAAAAAATTGTTTTCAGGGTCTTGTTTTATAAAATTGAGTCGAGGTTAACTAAAATTTTAATATGATACATAGTTATCAAAGATTCATTTAGTCACATATTATCGAGTCACTTAGATTACACTTCTAATATTGTGTTAAGAATTGACTGTATTAAGAATCTCACATAGTTGATAAATTAAGATCGAAGCTTTGATTATTAAAAGGTATAATAATAATTTTAAAAAAATTCTAACATGTGTCATCAAGGCGCATATATTAAAATTCTAACATGTGTCATCAAGGCGCATATATTAAAGAGGCAAATGTAGAAACATTTACATAAAATATGTGCATTTAACTTTTTAAATATTAAATATTTTATGTTATTAAATTTAAATGCAAAATTAGTTTTAGTGACTTGAAGAAATAGTCTTAGAAGTCTCAACATACATGTTAATTAGACCACTTTAAAACAAGGGACTTGTAACGAGTGTCTCAGGGTATTCTTTAAGTATTGTAAGTTTTTATGATTTTTTTTATGAAAATGTATAAAGTCAATGCACTGAGAATTAAAAGTTGTTTATCTTTTTAAATAAATAATTTCTTTAAGAATGCTTAAAGAGTGCTTTGAGGGTATTCGTTAGCATTTTTCCTAAAAAAAAAAACTTATTCAGACCATTTCCATGATGCTATGTTAAATTTTGGGTGAAGTATAACCTAAATTTGAAGACTTTTTCACAAATGAAGAGCCACTAACACTATCAAGAATTGCGCCCACATCCAAAACCAAACGAAATGAGTGCATAACAAAGGGTATGGTTTGGTGGTAATTAGATCATAGCAACTGTGTCCACAAATTGAGGAACAAATTACATAGTCTTAATATCCAATTTTCGACATCCTTGTATTACACTCACTAACTTGGATTTTTTTTCATTATTGGAATTTGAATTGACCTTACCATCATATCTAAATAGCCACAAATCTTTACTAATCTTTGGTTGCAATTTTTCCCCTACAAGCATGTGACATTGTTATGAACCGTAACAACACAAACTGAAAAAACAAAATGATATTTTTTTGAGGGGCCCAAACTATACCAAGAAGCCAACAAAATAATATCAGCTTTTAAGAGGTTTGGATGACCCATTGTAAATGTTGAAAATTTTAGTACACTTTGAGAATCAAATAAATGGTTTACTAATTTCTGATTATTATTATAAGCAAATTTGACTCACTTTTTTAATATTAAAAAATAATATATTTGGCGGCTTATATTAAATTTTTTAGTATATTAAAAAAGTGATGTATTTAATTTATTTTATGAATCAGACACATTGCTTTTTTAATGTATCAAAAATGTCAAATTTACTAGTAAGATTGACATGTCAGCAATTAGAAGTTTGCTTTACAATAATATATAAATGAAGGAGTATTACTAAGTGATAGTGTTGTTCATTCTTTATCATACACAAGTCAATGATTCAAAATTTAACTTGTTGACTCCGCAACTAAGAAGGAAACCAAGAGGACTAATCAATAGATACATGAGTGGATTAAAATGGATATGTATGTGGAAAACTTAGAGACCCCACATTGATCACTACATAAGTGGTTATCCATAATTGAGATAAAGTGTAAGTGAAGGAGATTTAAAGATTTATGCTATAATTCACAAGAGACATAATTAGGAGATTGGTAACATAATTCTTTTAAGTCATAATAGCCGCACTAATTGCTAGCACATGCTTGCATGAAAAAGTAAACACATATATAGAAATCAAAATCATGTTCTCTTTATAAGGATTGTTAGCTAAATACAATCTATTATCATGACGGCTTTGATAATGTTGGTAGACCTCAAACATTTACTAATTACAATAGACATCTACCTATCATTGTTAATCACCATTTGCTTCCTTAAAAGGACTAATTTTCCCCAAAACCACATCTCTTGGTCGGATCTTTTATTGCTTTAAGCAAATTGTGGTTGACAATTCAAATCAATTTAGACCTAATGTTGGATTAATTTTTTTTTTCTTCTTTCTTTAATTCAAATATTAACTACAATCTATGCATTGGTTTTAGTGGAATTGAACTTTAACGGATCATATTCCAACTTTGCGGATGGAAGTAGTTGAGAATTGAATATATACAGTCAAATTTTCTGACAAAAATTAGTCATCAAAAAAATTTTAAATATTTCGTACTAATAATATGAGAATTACTTTTGCTGTCCTATCATTTTTGGGGCGCGCCTACGAAATTATAAAAATACCCTTCGTTCGTGACTTAAGTCACGGACACCCCTTAAAATACCCTACCGGGTTTTATTTTTATAACGTCCGCTACTCAAGTCACGGACGACATTTTTCAAAATTTCCAATTTTTCCTACATCCGTGACTTAAGCCACGGAAGGGTATTTTAGTTATTTCGTAGGGCGCGCGAGCAACCCATTGAGCGGCAAAAGTAATTGTCAATAATATAGCTAAAAAAAATTCTTATATGGTGTGCATAAAGGCTATGTGCAATAGTTTAAAACCAAATTATTTTAAAATTTCAGTTTGTTGAGTATATGTCTTAACTAAGCTTATACAAAAGCTTTGCAACCTTATCAGACACATATGGTAATTTGTATTATAGTAAAAGAAACCTTTTCCTATTAAAAATCATATTTGATACTAGATGAATATTTTTTAGAAAAGTAATTTATATTATAGTAAAAGAAATCTTTTCTTTGTAGAATTTAAATTACAATAACAACGGCGGATTAATGTAAGATATATTTTTAGATTTTTTAATGTATTTGTAAATGTTGTGGCAACTGTGAGGTGAGAAGTCTCACATTGTTTAGAAAAATGGAGGTTGAACACTTTAGAAGTAAGTGGACTCATAAATTTAACGCCTTAAGGTTTTAGATTAAAGTGTTATGTTCAACTCACTTGTATAATTGTTCTTGAATCCAATATGAAAATGATCCTCTGGCTGCTCAATCATGGTAACCAACAGTAAATACTACACTTAAATTAATATGTACTTGAGGTCAGCCTCAGCCCTCAAGTCCATCCATGACAAATACAAAACAGCAAATCTCAAATATTATTCTTGTAATATGTAATCCAAACATTCGTTTTGTGAGAAAGTCTATCCTAGGCACAAACGTAACACTTGATTCTTAGGCACACACACACAAAGAAGGAAAAAATTAAAGAAAAAGAATTAAAATGATATTGATTGATGTGACAATATAATTTTTCTTTTAATTTGTTTGATTTTTGTGTGTGTGCCTAAATAAAAATAATTTGGAGTTGTGCCTATAGAAGAATGTCTCTCGTTTTGTATAGAGATAATGTAATAGTAACCATACATACAACATACATCCCAATGTACGGATTTGGAACTATACGGATTTGGATTGTAGAAAAGAGGCTAAAATAGGATTCTTGATATGGCCCAACGTATAAAGAAAGACAAGGAATGTGTTATAGTGGGCCTGGATTTTATCCATTTTTTAGTGATGTATTATACTGTGATTTTTTATCACCATATGAGTTACTCGCGCGCCCTACGAAATAATCAAAACACTCTTCTGTGGCTTAAGTCATATATACAGGAAAAATGAGTAATTTTTAAAAAATAACGTCCGCTACTTAAGTCACGGATGTTATAATTGGTAGAGTGTTTTGAGGGTGACCGTAGCACAAGTCACAGACAAGGGCATTTTAGTTATTTCGTAGGGCGTACCCCATAAAACAAAGGGTGGCAAAAGTAATAATCTTATACTGTATATGGATGAAGATATGATTTTGCTTCACACATGTAGATAAGAATGAGTTTGTGGCAGATCTTTGCAACATTCCCTACCATCAATTTAATATGATGCACTAAATCACTAATGTTGGTGGCTTTTGGTGCCAAGTATTATGAGTGAAAAAGTCTCAAGTTTCTCCTTTTACTTTAATTTGTTTTCCCAACTTCTTAATTAAGGATATAAAGAAAGGAAAAAAGAAGACAATTTAAAATATTGTTTAGGTTTTGCCATTTTGGATCTCTCATTTAGGTATGTTTCTTTAAATGTTTTTTTAAATGAATTTTAAAAATCATTGATAACCAACGGAAGAAAGTTCTATCGATGGAGGTTTTGACCGGAATTCATGGAGGAGAGGATGTCCGTTTGTGGGGATGATTGCAAATACGCTTACGATAAAATCAACGTAATGTTTGAGGTGAACGAGAGGTTAATAAATTTATGATCGTATATGTTATGATTGGTCCTTATATGAAACTTATATATCCTAAGAGAAATAATATTGGGATTGAGCCAACCCTAAGTTTATACTGGAACAAGAATTGTATGAAACAATATCAAAGAAAATACAGTTAAGTTTTGCCCTATTAAGAGGTCTTTTCAAACATAAAAAAGATTCGATAAATAAAATAATAGTATATCTCTATCTCTATTATATACATTACGAGATTCCCACGGAGCTTTCTTGTGCATTCTCAATAATAATTGTTTATGTGGCATTCAATTAGAGCTTCTCTTGCTTATGTGTCATTCAGAGTTTTTATCGAATCTCATTGGCAACAATAATTGAATTTTTATAATATTTTATGGAAAACTACATTTCTTTTTGTAGAGAAAATTACCTTATAATTACTAACAATGGTATGTTGTTCGAATCCCATTGACAACAATAATTGAATTTTTATAATTTTTTTTTTGTAAAAACTCTTTCAAATATTATATATATTTTTTTTCTTTTTGTAGAAACTTTTTCAAATATTATTTTTTTTTTTAACTCTCAAATATTATATACTATATTTTTTTAGAAACTCTCACAAATATTATATTTTTTTATAGAAACTCTCAAATATTATATATATATATATACACACACACAGATTTTTGATTTTTTTTTTGCTAAACCAAATGTATCATCTGCGCGCAACTGCAGAGATTAATCCCCACGATTTAACTGAGATCTATTTAAGGGATTGGGATTGACCTCTCCTAAGAAATGATTCTCCATATGCACCGGGCAGAATCGATCTTAAGACCAAATGGTTAAGGGGCCAAAGTATCTCCTAAGAAATTAAAATTTGAATTCCAACTGCGAGAATTATCCTTATTTTCATATTTCATATTTTATCATGGGGAAAACGTATTCAAAATTTTATCTAGCACGAAGAAATGTGATCCCCATGATGAAAAATGTATGCAGAAAATAGTGATAACTTAACACGAGAATTTTATTGATATTCAATAAAAAAATAATATAAAATTAGCAACTATTTTATAGTTGATGGAGCCCCTATAGAGTCCTGCGACCGAGACGGGAGAGAGAAAGAGAGAGAGAATCTCTCAGTGGTATATAATAGGAAACGAGTAATACTTCTCACCCCACTCTTAAAAATACACATTGACTAATTATAATTTGAATTCGACTAAGGGATTTTTTTCATATTATGTGTCCATCGCACTTTCATAAGATTACATATGGCTGATGAAATCTATTGAAAATCTAAAATAAATTAATATAATTTTGATTTTTTATAATTTGTTATTTTAAACTTTGCATAACCTTCGTTTGAACTTTTTAAACTTTCCATAATCTTCGTTCGAACTTTTTTCAAAACCTTAATTTATTAATGTGATGGAGAGATTCACACATAGGTTTTCCTATTTGACGCTCACGCGTGAAGATTGCTCCTTTGTGTTACAATGAAAAGAAAAAATTTGAGAATAGAAACCGGGTCAAAGTATGTTAATATTCATTTAAAAATAGTATAAAATTTACAATTATTTTTCTATAAAGAGTTGGCTCAAGATGTAAAATAAAAAAAATCATGGTATATTTTAATTTTATAGGTACGATCCCAAAAGGTCATGAAAAATCAAAGCATATTTTCCTTTGAGAATGAAGTTTATAATTATTTTATATTTATAGGATCACTATATAGTTTCGGGGATGAAGATGAGATAAAAAATCTATTTCATAATAGTATAAAATGGGAACCGAAGTAATACTCTTAATCTCGCTTTATTCTGTAACATCGTTAAATCTATATAATGCAAAGCCTATCTCAATTTTACCTTAGAATTTTAAATCAAATTAATCAAATAATATATCAAAATAAACATATAAATAATATTAAAAAAGAAAATAATTCTGTGCACGGCACGGGCTAACATACTAGTTACTCTAAAATGCACTCATCCAGTAACAGAGGATCTAATTTCGGTTTAATGCTATTTTCTTTTGAGTTATTCCTGTTCTTTACTTTCTTTTGGGGACAAAATTTAATTCATGTAGTACTCCATATATATATATATATATTGTCACCTTACCAGGTACTCGCGCGCTCTACGCATTTTTCATTTTACCTTTATGCTACTTAACAGACGTTATAAGAATGAATAATTTTCTAAAAATATCATCTGCTATTTAAGTAGCGGGCATTTTAATGATATGGTGTTTTTTTAGTGTACTTGCTACCTAAGTTGCGGACAGGGGTATTATGGCAAAATCGTAGGGCGCGCGAGAAAATGAGTAGGGTGGCAAAATGAGCTATCAAACTTTTATTTATTTATTTATTTATTTATTTTGCTCTCACCACCAGTTTAATCTGGTTTTGGGGTCAATTTTGGAATCAAGTGGTTCCAACCCCCTTCCATCACAATTATGGCGAATCGAACCGTGGTACTCGGTTATCAATTTTTTTTTCTTTACTTTATGTACTATGTCATTTAAGAATAAATACGGGCCTAAACATTTGTTGTCATCAGGGTCCTACATAATTCTTACGTAAGAAATGAGAAATCGATAGTGATAACTTGAGCTTAGACCATCTACAATGGTTTCAACACTCAACACCACTTTTTCAATTCTCAGCACTCCACATCATTTTCTCTTTCTTCCACCTAATAATTCAACACTCATTCAACTTTTACTCTCTCCAATGGTTTTTCATTCAACACTCTACCCCACCACTTTTTATTTCACATTCTTATTTTTATTTTTATTTTTATGATTACATAAAATTACAATTATCGATTAAAATTAAATTAAAATAATAAACACTTAACAATTTATTTTTTAGTTTTTTGTAATAAAAACAAAATTTATTTAAATATTTTATACGATACAAATCATTTTAACTTAATTTAAAATACAACACACAAATAACGTAATTAGTACGATACAAATAATTTAAAATGCAATACATAAATCATATTATGTAATATGATGCATGACCTCATGATGATACCCAAATCGGCTATGTCCCACAAGCGAGCTGGTTCACGGATGATTTTAAATCGAGTTTGAAGCACTCGAAATGCACGTTCGATGTCCTTCCGACATCCCTCCTGATATTTTGCAAATAATTTATCGGGTTCACTTTGAGGAAGTCTAATTGATTTGACGAAAGTTGGATAAGAAGGGCAGATACCATCAGCTAGATAGTATGTCATATTATAGCGACGTTGATTCACAAAGAAATTCACACTTGGAGCCCTTCCCTGTTCCACTTCATCAAACACTGGTGACCGATCTAGAACGTTATATCGTTCAACGTTCCCGGACATCCAAAAAAGGCATGCCAGATCCATAGATCGTGAGATGCAACTAGTAAATTGTGGTTCCCTTATCCCCCCTAGTAAATTGACCTTCCCATGCTTTAGGAAAAATTTTCCACTCCCAGTGCATGCAGTCAATACTCCCAATCATCCCTGGGAACCCCCGCATTTCACTAACATGTAGTATTCTTTGCAGGTCATCTTCGGTTGGTGCTCTAAGATACACTTGCTCATAAAATCGTATGATTCCTTTACATAATCTACTTAAGCACTCCAATGTTGTAGTACCTCCTATTTTGATGTATTCATCGACCGCATCTGCTGACACACCATATGCTAACATTCGCATTGCTGTGGTACATTTTGCTAAGGGTGATATACCTTCTTTTTTTGCTGCATCAACTCACTGAGTGAAGTAGTTATCACTACTTGAAAGGTCTCCAATGATTCGAAGGAAAACATATTTTTGCATCCGGTACCGACGATGAAACATTGCATCGTCATATGTAGGCTCATTGGCAAAGTAGTCGTCAATTAGTCTTTGGTTTGCCACTGCATGATCTCTATTGAGATATTTTCTACTACGAGGTGCACTATCTTCCAATATTTTCTTTCGACGCTCTCTAAATCGATTGGCTATATAAGTTTCTTCAATTTCAAGGTTTTGCATGTAAGTTGCGATATCAAAATGATATTCTGATGGATCCATTTTTTGTGATATTAGAAGTAGATTGGATGAGATTTGAGATATTGGTACATAAATGGATGTATGAGTCCCTATATATAAATGGATGTATGAGTCGAATTGGGTGGTGGACCACTGACGGATTCCAAATAAGTTCTTGTATAGAGTTAATTATCAGATAAGGATTAGATTCGAATTGGGTGGTGGACCATTGACGGATTCGAAATAAGTTATTGTATATAGTTAATTATCAGATAAGGGTTAGATTCGAATTGGGTGGTGGAGCACTGACGGATTCGAAATAATTAAAGCAAACACTACACTGACATATTCAAACACAATAATTAAAGCAAACAATACACTGACATATTCAAACACAATAATTAATGCAAACACTACAGACAAATACTTGATTGAAATTAATTATCAAACAGTTCTTGGTCTAACTTTTCCAACAGCTCTTTCTTCCGGTCATCGAGATGCTCTCCGGAATTTAACTTTTGATACAATTCCATTTTCTTAGTCTTAGTCTTTTCTTTTCATCAATTGGTTAGCCTCTTGTTGCATAAAGACTAACTTGTCCAAAGTTTCAAGCTCTTTCTCCATGAATTGTCTGTATTCAACTCATTTTTTGTCCAAAACCTCCGAGGTAGCTTCCTTGCTTTTCTTTTTACCCTTTTTTTTACCTGCCTCCCTACCCATAGAACGAGCACTAGATCTTATAGAGTTTAAGCCACATGCATCACTCCCGTGAGATCTCTTTGATCCATTACTTCCTGAGCCAATATTTCCTCCTACTTGACTACTATAATGTGGTTGATCACGGAGAGCGTCCCATTCTGCCATTAAAGTGAATTGAATATTCTTCCCACATGCGTATATTTCCTGCGCTTTTGCCAAAACATCATTCTCCGACCAACCACTTCCTTGCAAGCGCTTAGCGCCATCATAAACACCAATCCATTTATTAATTATTTTGTTCATATAATTAAAACGGTTTCGGCATGCAACTCCATCACGCGAAGGATCGAATTAGCAAATGTTAAAGCATTGGTAGAAATAACACTTAAAGTCATGAATTTGGTTCTATGGGTGAAATCTATTCTCTGATGGTCTAGTTGATCTGATTTCCTGTGTTAACCCCATGTCAAAATCTATTTTGGATCGAAAATTATCGCATTCTGAACTTGATTCTTTTTACACAATTTGGTGCACGTATATCCCACATGTCATTTTGAGTTTTACTTGCAATCTGAGCATGAGATTTTCATTACAACAAACTAACTTATTCTCACTCAATTTCAAGGCCTAATCTCCAATTGATCTGTTGTGTACAAAGGTTGCTAACACTTATACTCCCTCCGTCCCAATTTATAAGCAAAAAAAATTATTTCACTCTTATTAAGAAAACCAAATCATAACTAAGTTAAAGTATGTCTCTTTGACTTTTCCTTATAATAAGTTTCATAGAAAGATGTAAAACTATTTTTCATTGGTCATTAGTTATAGAGAAAATGAAAGAGAAAGCAAATTTTATAGGAATATGTAAAAACAATTCATAAAAAAGAGAAGAGTTACTTTTTTTTGCTTATAATTTGGGACAAGAAAAATGAATTTCTTTTGCTTATAAATTGGGACGGAGGGAATATTTAAGTATGACTTCTGCATAATTATGCAGAAAATATTTGTATACTAAAGTTGACAGAATCTGAAAGTTTAAGTCTTGAAGTTCTAAGCCATCTTGCATCATGATCTATTGTTTTTGGTAACTAATTACCATATACTTCAAAGATGACCTAAACAACTTATCATTTTTGAAATGCCTCATTTTAGACTTATCAGAGCATAAACCAATTAAAGTGAGGTGCTATCAAACTTGAATGCCATCAAGTACAACTTGCCATACTTCTAATTCTCATGTAATTGATCAATTTTCAAACCAGCATTCAAAATATATTATAACAGAACCTATATCATCATAAAGCAATCATCACGATCATTTTCATATTTATGAAGGCATATATCATTTGTGACAATGTAACAAAGCTGATGCGCAAAATCAAAGCTGCACTATGATATAGCTCGAAATCTATCCTCATGTCCACCAATAATCAAGAGGGAAGTTAAACTATACTAAAACATAGTACACTCACATTCTCATGTTTGACATTGATTTAAAAGAATTAACATACACCCAACACTACCACCTTATTTCATCTCCAATTGATCTCTTCTTTATCAAGATCGCTAACACTAGTTAAATTTGATTTCTGCATAATTATGTAGAAAATCCTTGTATACTGAAGGAGACAAAATCTAAGGGTCGAGGGTCTGAAATTATAAGCTCTCTTGCATCGTCACCAATGGTTTTGTTAACTAATTGTCCATATGCTTATAGGGTCATGATGACATGTGCCCTAAGGGCACATGTTCGCATTTTCGGGTTGGTAACTTACCACAACTGGGGTCTGCCTCACAACAATTTAACAGTTGGTTGATGTCATACAAAAAATCATAAAGAGCAACTACAGAGTTGCAGTTACATAGCAACATCGTGAATAATATATGCAACAAACCAAAAAGTTTCCTTCAAAATATATGTGCCAATCAGGGTCTTGGGAAGAGCATGTTTACTAAATTAAGGGCTTTTTGTTTTTCTCAAGCAGAAGATTGAATGTTCTTGAATAATCAAGAATGAGAAAAATAGGGAAGGTTCTACAAATCAAAAATGAATGTTCGTCAAAAATAAAAAATGATTCTTCTTTTTTCATCTCTCAGTGACAATTCATAATCCAAATTTGCCATGAGGGTCATATAAAAATTGCATTGAAGGCCATCATCCAACTTATACATTATGAGTTCATAATGCATTTTACTCGATCAACTCCAAAGTATATCCATCAATTCCGAAGGTCGGACTCTGGATTACTAGGGCCATATACTCCTCCCGTTTTTCCGATAATGAAAAAGAAATTCATCTCACAATGATTCAGCCTTATATAAAGGATTAAAGGCAATCTCACGGGCTTTCATTTGTATTGGACCAAGGGTCTCAGCTCAATACCGGGTTAATTAATTATTCAAGGCTCTTAACTAAATTTAAAGTGAATTTACCCTCCCTTCAAGTAATAATTTTTGTCATTGCTCTTTAATTTATGTCCTTCAAACTTTTGAGATAGAGAGAGGTTTAGAATGAGACATACCTTGATAGGTGACGATGTGAGGCTTATATAGTTGAGAAGGCGGTGGTATTGCGCTTGGCCCAACTCTACAGTCCACTCTAGAACACAAAATATTTGAATTCATATCCTACAACCATAGCATCGATACTCCAGTCAAGTCTCTTATAATGAATCTAAAAGGATGCCAAATTAAGCAGAATAATATTTTCAACCAATAATTACAATAGATTTCGCATTGTACACTGAGACTCAGATTTATAATTGTTGAGGTAAGTAAGATCATATTGCCATTTAGCTAATTAGAGAATTAAGCAATATCGGATATCTATTTGCAGAACAATTTGTACTTACAAGAATAGGGACTAATGTCATGCGCTTTGAATCTATCCACCAAAAATTAAAGGGAAAATTGAACTATACTTAGAATTTGACCATAGGATTTCTATACAATTTATGAGTTTCTATATTTAGATAGTATTATCATACAATTTCAAAGCAACTACCTAGCACTACCATCTTATTTAATCTCCAATTGATATGATGTTTACCAGGACTGCTGAGTGCTGACATTCATACTTAAATATGATTTCAGCATAATTAAGTAGAAAATCTTTATATAGTTGTCATTTTTAAACTCATCGGAGCATAAACCTATTAAAGTTTGAGCTGCTCTTCCTTGCAACCCTTTTCTAAAATGCGAAATCAACCTTACATTCCATCAAGTACCACTTACTCTACTTACTTATTTTCATGTAATTGATAACTTTTTAAACAAGCATATTATAAAAGGATCTACAGTCATATAGTAACCATCATAATGTAATATCGTTATCTCGGAAATATGTAATCATTGAAATAGACCTTTAACTCAAAGGTTCTCATGTCGGTCATGATACTTGAATTGTGTCCTTACTAACATAAATTGTGTAAAAGCAGTAAGTATATATTCAAAAGAACCCAATATTATTATGTCAATATAATTCAAAAGTTTTCTCCAAAATAAATATATATAATTCAAAAGTTCTCATGTTCCTACATTTACTTCTGACTTAAAAACCCTGCTCAGTTAACAAATCAACCTTGAAAGTTCTCATGTTATAATGATTTCTGCATAATTAAGCTGGGATTCTCTAGAAAGTTCTCAGCACCTGTTATTGTTCCCTAGTTTCTATACTGCAACTAAAGCTTCAATCATCTCTCTAGAGTCGCTCCACATCTCTGGGACAGTGGTCTCATAATAAATCTAAAAGGACGACAGCCTGCTATTGCAGAACTGTACTACTACTGTATATTCTTCAAGGCAGAAGCCCTTTTATGTAAATCGCTCAGTGGTATTGTTTTATGACCTAGAGGGAACCCATATTAAGGTCCCTTTCGTTTTATTCGTTCTTTCCTTCCAATTAGTTTTATTTTATAAAAAGATAAAAAGAATCCAATATCCACGAATGTACCTGGCAGGATGAATATTTGGTATTGAAACCGGACGAAGTTGGTCACTGTCTGAAAATGAATTGCAATTGCTGTGAATCCAAGTGTATTTGTTTGCTTTATTAATAATGACATTTATGTCTTGTTAGATAAAAAACATTTACTCAAATCAAATTAGCTATCAAATCTCAGAAAACTACACACAAAAAAAGTAGCAATTGCAAGTGCATGTTCACGAAACTGGCGCTTCTGTCACTTACAGGCAAAGGAATTGTTCACCCCACACTGAAGTTTTCGTTTCCTCTAGTCTACAGTATCTAATAATGCATACTATATGGTATGCATCTCACTGTCAAAAACAAATATTCATGATACACAGTTCTTTAACAAATGTCATAAGACTTTCCAATGAAGACAAATTATCAAGATTTCACGAATGCGGCGGGAATATTCACCACTTCATCAAAATTTCAGTGGGTTCATTGCTAACGATTTTCTATGATTCCTACATGTTGGAAATTCCGCCTTCATTGCGGTCCGCCCCCATCCGCCTAATTGCGGCATTTGGCCTGCCTTCATTGCAGCCTCCAACACCTTCATTGTGTTGGGTGTGAAGGGGTGGATTTAGTCCCACATTGCTAAGATATATGGCATGTGTAGTGCTTATATAGCACGGGCAACACTCACCTTACAAGCCGGTTTTGTGAGGATGAGTTAGGCCCAATACTAATTTCTAATACTACATGTGAGGCCCTCACTGTGAGGGGAACATATCCTCTCATGTAATATAAGGTGAAGCGTACACCAAAATAATTTTCAAATTTTATAAAATTTTGTAGACTTGATCTAATTAAGAACTTTCAGTTCAACAATTATTTGCTTCAATATCGCGTATCTGTGTTTGTGCCAGTGTTGGCGAATTTCTAATTTCTAATTTAAACAACCAATTATATACTTGTGACAATTATATACGAACACTAGTGAGCAATTAGAAACTTACTTGCATCATTGATTTAGGATTGGTTGTGTAGGGTGTCTCAATAGTCCTTTCTTTCTGCAATTCATGACAAGATAATGTGAATATGATTAGTCAATTGAATAAATGAAAGGGTATTATTATCATCCAAATTTAATGAGATCACCTCAAATTCAAATCCATAATGCTAATGCAATCCTTTTAACATCTTCCAAACTTAATTCAATGGATATTTCCTACAAATAAGTTACATATTAGTTGATACAGAGACCACACATATGATTGTGCTATGGTATGTGAAAAGAATCTTAAATATCTTGGCCATACGTAACTGCAAAGTGATAAAATAGAGGGCCCAGATTTATCCAAACCTGTGATGGTGTCAATTTCATTCACTATGAAGGATAATATTGAAATGAGAATGGCAACAAGAGAACAAGAGAATGGCAACAAGAGAACAAATGGTTACGGGAGGAAAAAAAGAGATACACAAGATCTATATGAATTTAAATTAAAGAACTTACTCCTCCATCTTTCAAAATTTGTGAAATAATTTCAATGTACTCAACACTATTGTGAGCAGTATCTATAAAGAAACAAGTTACAACTGCATCCCATGCACCTGCATGATGCATCGCCATTGTAAAGCATTGTTAGAAATTACAATAGGGTTAGAGTGTTATCTTATAGATAATTACATACAGGTTTGTCTAGAATAGCAATTCTAGTGTCGAGTTCATTTTATGCAAAATAACTTTTCACTAGTATTTATCTTGATATAGGAAAAGGGTGATCCATGTGCCATACATACTCGGCTGTATTTGAAAACTTCATGTCTAACAATGGACTATACACAATTTATGCAGCAGTCAGTGTATATTAAAATTGAAACTGATAAAGTTCAAATTTAGAAGAAGAAAAAAAAAAACCCATAAGTTTCAACTTGAAATGTTGAAGGCAACTATAAATAGTTTTATTTTATGTTTGTACGATAACATTCTGAATATGCAAGTTTAGTCTACTCTTTACATATATTTATAGCATCCTGTTTTGTAATGGTCTCGTTTTGCTTAATTTGCATGATGGATCAACAAAAATTAAAGCTTACATGTAGGAATAGAACTAGAATACTAACACTTTTGGTTTTCTCTTTAGATCCACTAATATAACATAATTATTCTTTCAAAAAAAATACGAAAGAAATAAAGTTTTAGATAATTTCCCCTACCTTTTTGGTTTGGATCACTGTAGACTTCAATGAAGTCACCTCCACACATGGAAAGCCTTCAGTAATTCCTGCACTGCTCTCACACATTGTAACAGGCAATATTATGATTAAAATATCCATATTATATCAACACATTATTAGAATATGTCTTTTTTAGCCTAATAATTAATAAAGAAACATGGTAATAAAATCAAATACTATGACTAATAGCAACCTTTGTGCATTATATAGCCCATTCATTAGGCCCATCTTTAGTGCCTCGGTGAAAAACGTTTTAATTTAAACTAGGAGGCTAGCTGGGCAGAAGCAAAATTCACATTAGTTTAAATAAATCAATTGGCAGGAATATAAATATTAAGAATGAAAAATGTCATTTAGTGGGACAAACGTTGATTTCGGTTGGCATTAGAATAGATCGGATGCCGATATAGCAATTTCTAATACACCCTTCACTCTCCATGAATTTATTGTCCAGAAAAATGTTTATTTTTGTATCGGTCACTAATTTGGACAATTGTCCCCAACATCTAGGATCTGAACCAACAACATTCATCATAATAATTCAGATAGTAAAAGAAGACCACTAATGGAAAACCCATCAGAGGATGTAGGAAAAAAAAGCAATCAACCAAGTTGAGCAAGAATCTGATTTTCTGCTTACTAGAGTCTGCTTTTAAGAAGTAGGCTCTCAATAAATCAAACATTGAGGAGAGTTTCTTTTATCTGGAGTCCATGTTCCTTAGAGATATTGTTGCACTATTAACCCTCAGATCAAATATAGAAGTTAGGTGAAGCCAATCCCAGAATGGCAATACAGGGATTCATACATTTCCACTAGAAGCTTTACATAATTAGATCCTGAATAAAGTGCCAGCATCAACTTGAGAATATCTCAGCTTTACATAATTATATAGGACTGAAAAGAGAGAAGTTATAAAATAGTGATAACGAGCAAGACAATGTACCGGCGCAATCTTTGAACCTTTAGAGGATAGTGGGATAATAGAGCCTACAAACACAAGAAAAATGTGCAGTAAATGGGGGAACACAAAAATTAACAGAAACTTCTACCACTTGAATCATGTGATGCATGTACAGGAGGAGTATAAAAATGAAGATGATATCAGATCGTTGGATTGCGGGCACGATTACCATACCGACTGTATTAAACAGTGGCTAATGCATAAGAATCTGTGTCCCATTTGTAAGACAACAAGCTTGGTAACATGAGACTTGTGTCTCAAATATTCTATTATAGAGATAAGATAAAGCATAGAGGTCAAAAAAACTGGCACAATTAGTCAGGAAAATTTCAGCCATATTCTCCCTATTGACAAATTTATAAATGGTATAAAAGCAAGTTTCAACTCATCTATTTACCAAAGGGTGTCAATAACCACCAGTCATTCAAATGCAAACAACATCAAGAGCAAGTGGCAACCTAGGAAAGGCAAGATCCATAAGCCATTTACCAATTTCCATGTCCTTCATATTTTACATCCTTCAATTCTCAAAGTCTAATTAATTTGACCAAACAGTACATGTCTTGCTCAAGCATCAATACGGCAGAGAAATACCTTATGGGCAGGTGGGAGATTCGTAAAAGATCTCTCATATCTTCTAACATCCTCATCTGTGGCATCAGGATAGCTGCATCAGAAGACAGCGAAGAAAAGACTCAAGTTTTACTTTAGGATTCGATCGCAGAACAATAGCGGTCTGTGCAAATCTCGCCTATTTAACAGCATTGTAAATGAGTAAACTAACTAACTGACAGGTCACCAACTGCATATGACACTAAGCGTAAGTACACGACAGACTACACATCATTATACTTCCACCACAAGAGATGATAGAGCTGCAGAGTCAAATTTCTAAATGAAAAAAACAATGATAGAGCTAACAAAACACCATGCAGCACTTATGTACTGAACTAAAAAAAAGATGGAGTCATGAATGTTGGAGAAACCTCATCGAGATGCGCCAGTACTGATGATCTGTATGAATCATTGCTGCCTTCCACACAACCATGTCGATTAGATACAGAACATGTTATTCTCAATGGGGCTGATTCACATGAACAAGAATTAATCTCTTCACAGACTAAATGATCTTTTTGGCCATATCCAGGATGTTGATTGTCATTTAAATCTGTCCTGACTAATATTATCAAGTGGAGGTCCAAATGCATGCAAAAGTTCATTATACCAATATCAAATATTACCATAATACATAAAACTAAAAGCTTAAAACAGCTTATTTATGTGAACTTTCAAAAGCTTCAATCATTAAAATTTAGCCATGAAGCAACAAGTTCAATTCATCTCCTGTTCTAAGTGCCAGCATCAACTTCAGAATATCTAAGCATTTTTTTCCTCAATGTACCGGGGCAAGACAATCGTAGTTGTCATTTTTTAAATGACTCATTTTTAAACTAACCAATGTTCCCAACAGTCTGCATATCAAAACCTAACGATGTTGCTTTCCCTTCTTCATACTTAACTGAACTTGCCATTTCCATCTGAACGTTAGCATCCTTTTTATCCTTGGTAACTTGACCACTAAAAGACAAGGGTATCTTGTTTTTAAGAACAAACAACCTTTCTACATTTAAGCCTTCATAACCCACGTCATGATCCCATCCATGAGTTTCTAGGACAGGTCTTACAAGCCATTGGTTGGATGAATCAAGAAAACGATACCGGTGAGTGGGGGTATCAGAATCAAAGGACGCAGGCAATTATGTTTATTAATGGACGAAATCTTAGTAACCTTGGTATTTTAACTTTGTAATTCCGAAGAATATCGTTTTAATAATGTAGAGGATCCTTGTTATAATTTGTAAATTCCTTGTTATTATTTCATAGAACTATCATTGTAATTATAGATCTGTTGCAATTTCTGCATAATGCACACATTATTCTACACCTTATTTGTCACAAATACCAGAACATCAATTTGAACATCATCACCAAAATAATTGAATATTCAGGCATAGCTTGGATGAGAAATATCACAAATCACAATCCTAAAATGCTTCACTGTCATTTCATAATTTATGTGGAGTATGTGATTGTCATTTATATATCTGCATGTATGGTTTCACAATTCATCTCATTTGAAAATTTTCCATGCAGAAAAGAAAAGACGACGCCACAGATGCCCTTGATTCTTTATACAGTGAAATACGGCCTGCCATCGAAGAACACGAGAGGGATACCCAAGACAGCGTATCTACAACAGTAGCAGAGAAGTGGATACATGCTTGCTGCCTAAAACTGAAGGCCGAGTTTGATCTTTACTCGTCAATTATTATAAATGTTGGTTGTAATGCTCAAAGAGCACCCGGCCAAGCAAAATCTACCGAAGTAGACAACGAAAACAAAATTAAGCTGTTGACAGCAGATTGACATTCCAATCACATTCACCCTCATCTCATATATTCTGTAACTGATGATTCACAGAATATATATATAGGCAACTTTGTTTTTAAAATTCTTAACAGAAATAATCAGTGACAGATACCATCCACATTTTGAAAAAAATTTCATATCAAAATAGCTTTGAACCATCCAACTTTTCCATTATGAATAGAGTTCATAATGCATATTTCTCAAAGATCATTCAAGGTAACAATTTCACATTAAGGGACAAGGGTCATTAAGTTCATAAGGCAACAATTTCATATTATGACAACAACTATTTCACATTAAGGCAACAACTATTTCACATTAGGGTCATAAGAGATTTCATATTAAAATAGCTTTGAAGGCAACCATCCAACTTTTCCATTATGCATAGAATTCATAATGCATATTTCCCAAAGATCATTCAAGGCAACAATTTCACATTAAGGCAACGACTATTTCACATTAGGGTCATAAGAGATTTCATATTAAAATAGCTTTGAAGGCAACCATCCAACTTTTCCATTATGAATAGAGTTCATAATGCATATTTTCTCAAATATCATTCGAGGCAACAATTTCACATTACGGGACAACGGTCATTAAGTTCATAAGGCAACAATTTCACATTAAGGCAACAACTATTTCACAATAAGGCAACTATTTCACATTAAGGCAACAACTATTTCACATTAAGGCAACTATTTCACAATAAAGCAACTATTTCACAATAAGGCAACTATTTCACAATAAGGCAACAACTATTTCACATTAAGGAAACAATTTCACATCAAGGCAACAACTATTTCACAATAAGGCAACAATTATTTCACATTAAGGCAACAATTTCACATTAAGGCAACAACTATTCAACAATAAGGCAACAATTATTTCACATTAAGGCAACAATTTCACTTTAAGGCAACAACTATTTCACAATAAGGCAACTATTTCACATTAAGGCAACAACTATTTCACATTAGGGTCATCCGAGACTAGGGTCATTGAGTGATTCATCCAGCATTTTTTGTATCACCACAATTTCAATCCCTTACAAAATTTGAAGTTTTACTTTTTTCCAAAGCAGAAGATTGAATGATTTCGAATAATCAAGATCAAGAATGATAAAATTGGCATCTTTCCCAACAGGTATCAATTCCAAAAAAATGTCTTTTAAAATATTGATACCAAACAGGATATTGGGACACAACACCTTTTGTAAAATCAAAGGTTCTATTGTTTTTCTCAAGCAAAATATTGAATGTTCTTGAATAATCAAGAATGAAAAAAATGGGCAAGACTCTAACTTTTTTCATGCAGAAGATTGAATATTCTTGACCAAATCAAAAATGAAAAATGGGTATTGAAATTGAAATATAATATAAGTTCCAAAATTACCATACCAAATGAAACGTTAATCTTTCAAAACATTGGTACCAAACAAACATGATCTTGGGACAGAAAGACAACCTTTTCTCAATTAAGGTTCTTTTATATAAAGCAGAAGATTGAATCATGTTTAATAATCAAATATATGAAAAGAAAGTTGAAAAATAACCGTAGCGAACAGAAGAGATTATCTGTTAGGGTTTCCGGCACGTTCTTGATCAAGAAACTATAAATTCAACAATGGTTCATTCTTTTGAATTGAAGAAGAAGAATATGGCAGTGAAACTAACCAAAGCACACACACATAGCGTAAAATTGAAGCGCTCAATACGTGCGTTATTTCATTCTTTTCTTGATCAAGAATAGGGACGGAGCAAGATCGCGGTGTCCTCTCTTTTACACAAGTAATCTGTTGAATCCGATGACTATACTTTGCAAATCGCCGATGATGCAATCGCTACTCTTTCTTCTCTAAAGGATTTCAAATTCAACAAGTCTCGTAGTAATAAAAATGGAACAAAAAACTCTTTCTCTTCTAAATTGGACCAATTTGCCCTTCCTCCTGAATTTCGTTGCCCTATTTCCACTCATGGGCTTTTATATAAAGACTCTCATGGGCTTTTTATATTTTATTGAACCAAATGCCTCGACCCAATACCACGTTAATTAAGAAAATTGCTATTTACGCCCCTTGGGTTGCTATCAGGCCCCCCTAAAATCCCAAAATACCCCTAAATTACAGTTGAAAAATTATCGTCACGTAGGGAACGAAATTGCAAAAAACCAAAATTTCGTCTTGTAGGTGACAAAACACATAATTTCGTCTTCTAGGTGACAAAACACACAATTTCGTCTTCTAGGTGACAAAATTGTGTGTTTTGTGCCCAGATGTGCACGACAAGGCAGACCTACTACGTTTAACCAAAATTTCGTCTTCTAGGTGACAAAACACACAATTTCGTCTTCTAGATGACAAAATTTCAAAAAATTGGTGTTTCGGTAACTACGAGACGAAATTGCGTGTTTTGTGCCCAGATGTGCGCGACAATGCAAGCTTACTATGTTTTAACATAATTTCGTCTTCTAGGTGACGAAATTTGTTGCCTTCGTTTCCTAGGATACGAATGCTTATAAGGGCATTTTGGTCACGACGGGGGGCCTGCGAGTAATACTAAGGAGCCTAAATAGCAAGCTTCGTTAATTAATCATACAAGGCTTTTAACTAAGTTTAAGTGATTTTCTCTTCCTTATTTTAATGTTTCTTGTCTCTACTTTTAGTATATTAAAAAAGTTATATATCTAATCTATTTTATGAATCAGACACATCGCTTTTTTAATTTTCCTATAATATGAGGGAGTATTACTAAATGATAGTGTTGTTCTTTCTTTATCATACATTAGTATGTAGGTCTCTTAAAGACTTTTTTGGTTTCATTTTGGTCCCTTAAAGAAAATAAGTTCCACTTTGGTCCCTTATAGATATCTCTGACAGTCATTATGGTCTTTTTTGTCAATTTTTTATCAGAAACCGTTAACTTCTGTACATGTGGCAAAATAGGTTGTTTCGTGGCACATGTACAAAAATTAACGGTTTTTTAAAGAAATGGACGGAAATAACCAAATTGACTGATGGAGATGTCGATAAGGACCAAAGTAAAACTTATTTTCTTTAAGGGACCAAAGTGAAACCAAAAAAGTCTTTAAGGGATCTACAGACTAATTAAGCCTTCAAAATTTAACTTGTTGACTCCGCAACTAACAAGGAAATGAAGAGGACTAATCAATAGATACATGAGTGGATTAAAATGGATATGTATGTGCAAAACTTAGAGACCCCACATTGATCACTACATAGGTTATCCATAATTGAGATAAAGTGTAAGTGAAAGAGATTTAAAGATTTATGCTATAATTCAAAAGAGACATAATTAGGAGATTGGTAACATAATTCTTTTAAGTCATAAAAGTCGCACTAATTGCTAGCACATGTAAACACATATATATATAAATCAAAATCATGTTCTCTTTCTAAGGATTGTTAGCTAAATACAATCTATTATCATGACTGTTGGATATTGCCTTGAAAATGATGTTGTTGTTGCAGGAAGCTGGTGTGCCCTGGTGAGGGCTCAACAAGCAGCAAGCAGCAGGCAGCAGGCAGCAGGCTGGCGTGCCCTCGTGAGGGCTTGGCCTGGCGCCGGGGCGCAGGCAGAGGTGGCGCCTGAGCGCTATTGAGTCCTGGTGAGGGCGTAGCTACTGTCTGCTGGCGCCGGGACGCGGACGGGCTGCGCCTGGGCGCGGGTGCGCGCTTAAATAGTGTTGTTTTGCGTTTTCTGAGGTTTTAAGGTGTTTTTTAGGGTTTCTAAGGCCAACATACATACTAGGGTTAATAGAGAACATCTTGGGAAGACTCTAGGGTTGGGAGATACATTCTATCACCTTGGAAACACTTGTTGATTGAATCTCTTGGTCACGGGGAGAGATTCGGGACTAGGGTAGAATTAGAAAAACTCTAATTCTTGTAACTCTTGTGGAGAATCTCATTGTAATCAAGGTTTCTATCGATAGTGGAACGGAGAGGCTGCTCTCTCCCCCAGATTAGGTTCATTAACACTGAACTGGATAAACAATCGTTTGTGTCTCTTTATCGCTTTCGTTGTTTTATTTGTTCGTGATTATTATTGTCGGTTCTCAATTTATGGTTGCTTTAATCGTTTGCTCCACACACTAAAGGTTATTGGTGTGAGATATTAATCGAATTCACAACAATTGGCGCCCACCGTGGGGCAAGGGTCAATCGAATTAAAGTACCATGGGTCCAAGTCTAGGCCAAAGGGTGATGGTGGTGGCAAGTTCAAATGCTACTATTGTCAGGAACCGGGTCACTTCAAAAAGGATTGTCCTCAGAGAGGGGGCAGTGGTAGTTCGTCGGCTCAGGTTGCAGTGAGTGATGAAGCTTATGAGGAAGGCTATGAGAGTGCGGGAGCACTCATAGTCACAACCTTGGAACCGTAGATGGTTGTCAGTCTGGAGAGGCGGTGGTAACAATACTCAACATCAGCCTGGAGAGGCGGTGGTAACAATACTCAACATCGGCCTGGAGAGGCGGTGGAATAATACTCAACATCAGCCTGAAGAGGCGGTGATAAGAATGCTTAAGTTTTGCAGGTTACAAGGTGGGAAACATAGTGAGACTTTGGTGGAGGAATCTCGTTTTGAGGTGGAGTTTGTTACTAGTTGGACTAGAGGAAGACAAACATTCAACATTAGCTCTTGGCTATCTAGTAGATAGGGAGGAGAGTGGTAATGTTGCATCAAAGGAGTGTAGCTATGGAGACCTTGTGGTTTATTATCCGATTGTGGCTGAAGAAGTGCAAAACAGATTAAAGAACTTCAGGGAGGCAATTGGAAGCAACGGTAATCAAATTCGGGAACTTGTAGGGCTATTGGAGGTAGTTGGATACAAGGAGAGTTTGAAGTTGCAGCTTGTGGAACTTACCTAAAATTCCAAGGTTAAGTTGAGAGGCAAGCAATTCTTCAGGAGGACGGACATGATCAATCCGGGGGCTGAAGAGGGTACGGTGGAGTTTGTAGGACTATTCTAAAATTCCAAGGATAGTCGGAGGCAAACAATTCTTCGAGAGGACGGAAGGCATTCCGGGGTTCGAAGAGGGTGTGGTGTAAACAAGTGTAGCAGCACGGTGGTTGGTGGGAAGTTGGCATCACCATCGTTTTAAAGGCAAGGTGGAGATTGTTGGATATTGCCTTGAAAATGATGTTGTTGTTACAGGAAGCTGGTGTGCCCTGGTGAGGGCTCAACAAGCAGCAAGCAGCAGGCAGCAGGCTGGTGTGCCCTCGTGAGGGCTTGGCCTGGCGCCGGGGCGCAGGCAGAGGTGGCGCCTGAGCGCAATTGAGCCCTGGTGAGGGCGTAGCTACTGTCTGCTGGCGCCGGGGCGCGGACGGGCTGCGCCTGGGCGCGGGTGCGCGCTTAAATAGTGCTGTTTTGCGTTTTCTGAGGTTTTAAGGTGTTTTTTAGGGTTTCTAAGGCCAACATACATACTAGGGTTAATAGAGAACATCTTGGGAAGACTCTAGGGTTGGGAGAAACATTCTATCACCTTGGAAACACTTGTTGATTGAATCTCTTGGTCACGGGGAGAGATTCGGGACTAGGGTAGAATTAGGAAAACTCTAATTCTTGTAACTCTTGTGGAGAATCTCATTGTAATCAAGGTTTCTATCGATAGTGGAACGGAGAGGCTGCTCTCTCCCCCAGATTAGGTTCATTAACACCGAACTGGGTAAACAATCGTTTGTGTCTCTTTATCGCTTTCGTTGTTTTATTTGTTCGTGATTATTATTGTCGGTTCTCAATTTATGGTTGCTTTAATCGTTTGCTCCACACACTAAAGGTTATTGGTGTGAGATATTAATCGAATTCACAACAATGACGGCTTTGATAATGTTGGTAGACCTCAAACGTTTACTAATTACAATAGACATCTATCTATCAATTTAGACCTAATGCTCGATTAAATATATATTTTTTCTTTCTTTAATTCAAATATTAAGTACAACCTTTGCATTGGTCTTAGTGGAATTGAACTTTAATGGATCAGACTTGAACTTTGTGGATAGAAGTAGTTGAGAATTAAATATATACACTCAAATTTTCTGACAAAAACTAGTCATGAGCAATTTCGTAAATATTTCGCACTAATAATATAACTAAAGAAAATCTTATATGGTGTGCATAAAGACTATGTGCAATCGTTTAAAACCAAATTATTTTAAATTTCAGTTTGTTGAGTATATGTCTTAACTAAGCTCAAAAGCTTTGCAACCTTATGAGACACATGTTAAAAATCATATTTGATAGATGAATATTTTTTAGAAAAGTAATTTATATTATAGTAAAAGAAACCTTTTCGTCGTAGAATTTAGATTACAATAACAACAGGTGATAAGTGTAAGATATCGTTTTAGATTTTTTAATGTATTTGTTAACACTCCGACATTCAAATTAATATGTATTTGAGGTCAGCCTCAAGCCCATGCAAGACAAATACAAAACCGCAGATCTCAAATATTATTCTTGTGATATCTAATCCAAATATTCGTTTTGTATAGAGAGAGATATTGTAATAGTAACCATACATACATGCATCCCAATGTACGGATTTGGAACTATACGAATTTGGATTGTAGAAAAGAGGCTAAAATAGGATTCCTTGGTATGGCCCAACCTATTAAGAAAAGAATTTTTCTCTTCTTTTGGGATTCTTCCCCCAATATTCCAATTTTGCTCATGGTTAAAAAGTTCGTAACGCATTTTTCAAAAAAAAAAAATTTGCCTTGAAAACGAACTTCGAAACATATTTTTCAAAATTTTCCGGAATTTGTACTAGGAAAACTTCAAAAAACACATTTCGAACTTTTTGTTCAAGGGCAAAAATGGAATATTGGGGGAGGGGGGAAGAGTCTGGGAGGAGAACAGAACAATTCTAAAGAAAGACAAGGAATGTGTTATTGTGTGCCTGGACTTTTATCCATTTTATAGTGATATATTATATATGGAAGAAGATGTGATTTTGCTTCACACATGTAGATAAGAATGAGTTTGTGGCATATCTTTGCAACATTCCCTACCATCAATTTAATATGATGCACTAAATCACTAATGTTGGTGACTTTTGGTGCCAAGTATTATGAGTGAAAAAGTCTCAAGTTTCTCCTTTTTCTTTAATTTGTTTTCCCAACTTCTTAATTAAGGATAGAAAGAAAGGAAAAAAGAATACAATTAAAAATATTGTTTAGGTTTTGCCATTTTGGATCTCTCATTTATGTGTGTTTCTTTAAATGTTTTTTTAAATGAATTTTAAAAATCATTGATAACCAACGGAAGAAATGTTCTATCGATGGAGGTTTTGACCAGAATTCATGGAGGAGAGGATGTCTGGTTGTGGAGATGATTGCAAATACGCTTACAATCAAATCAACGTAATGTTTGAGGTGAATGAGAGGTTTATAAATTTATGATCGTATATGTTTTGGTTGGTCCATATATGAAACTTATATATCCTAAAGGAAATAATATTGGGATTGAGCCAACCCTAAAGTTTATACTGGAACAAGAATTGTATGAAAAAATATCAAAGAAAATACAGTTAAGTTTTGCCCTATTAAGAGGTCTATTCAAACATAAAAAAGATTCGATAAATAAAATAATAGAATTACTTTAAAATGCACTCATCCAATAACAGAGGATCTAATTTCGGTTTAATGCTACTTCTTTTGAGTTATTCCAGTTCTTTACTTTATATATATTGCCACCTTACCAGTTACTCGCGCTTCCTACGCGTTTTCCTTTTTACCTTTGTGCTACTTAACAGATGTTATAAGAATGAATAATTTTATAAAAATGTCGTCTGCTACTTAAGTAGCAGGCATTATAATGATATGGTATTTTTTTAGTGTATTTGCTACCTAAGTTGTGGATAGGGGTATTTGAAGGTGGAAAAACACAAGAAGGGGGGGGTTGAATTGTGTTTTTAGAATTAAAACTTTTTCGAAATAAAACCAAGTTTGCAGCGGATAAAACACAAAATAAAAGAGATGCTGAGAGAAAGAGAGAAAGAAGGACACAGAATTTATCCTGGTTCCCCTCACAAATCGAGAGTACTCCAGTCCCCTTGTTACTAACAAGAGATTTCCACTATAATCTACTAAAGATTACAAATTGCTCAAGCACACTTGCAAGAGACTTCTCAGGTGCTCAAGTTTCACTAAACAAGAGACTTCTCAAATGCTCAAGTTAAACTTAACAAGAGACTTCTCAAACAAACTTAAGAATAAGAATGAATGTTAAGGAACACTTGATATACTATCAGAGGTGTTTACAAAATACAACTCAAATTGTTCTAAGACTTAGAATGACAGATTTAAATTATGATGTCAGAATGCTTCTTAGTCTTTGAACGTAGTAATAGAACGGTAGTCATTTCTTCCATTTGAGTCTTCTATTTATACTTGGAGGAAGATGATGACCGTTGCAGAGAGCTTTGTGCCAGCTGGAATTTACTCGTACAATTGATAGCTGTATATTGCCTTCTTTGGTAAGGAATTCCAATTCCACTACCTAGCTATTCAATTTATCACTCATCCATTTTGAGTAATAATAGTACGATAGTACAATCCTCAAATGCGCTCCACTTATGGATAAGGTTAACGTTGTACCAACGAATATTCCTTCCTGTGGATGTGACAGAGCCTTGAAGTGGATTGTTCTTCAATCATTGGTTCTGTATAGGTCAGCTCTTGAGTGACGTAAATTCCTTTTGCTTCTGATGTTCTTGTCATAGCTTCTTAAGATCTTCAGCTTCTGAACTTCATCAGAACCTAGCTTTTGGTCTTCAGAAGTGCTATCTTCAGCACGCAAAAATTAAGCTTCTGATGAACAGTGTCGTGCTTTCAGAGCTTGTTTTGACTGGCTTCTCTGCTACTATTCATAGTGCTTCTGAATGAATTTTAACTTATAATTCTGCACACTAGAATAATCATTAGTAATACCAATTGCAATTTTAATACTTTGTTATCATCAAAACTACTTAAAAACTTAGAGGTTCATGTCAGACCCACTTTGTTCCAACAATCTCCCCCTTTTTGATGATGACAAACCAAAGCATTAAAATTCAATTGTTGTTGATTTAATTTAATTATGATGACTTCAGGTTTCAAAGATTTGCAGTCTCCCCCTGAGTCTGATAATCCATAAGGGTAGGTTTGTAAGCTCCCCCTAAGTCTTATCCATAATTAATTAAAACAGTTTAAGAGTCGATTTATTAACTTTAAAATAAATTTTCATATTTAACTCTCAGAAGCATAGTTTTGCAAGCTTTGCTTCTTAGAGTTTGATAATGCTCAGAAGCGGTTTGCAAGCTCTTCTGACATTGTCTATGAATTTTATTTTAGGTTCTTAAATTTTCTCCCCTTTCAATAATCGTTCAGAATGAGAAAGAATCATAAGAGATAAATATTGATTCATAATGCTTTTAACATTACAGTTTCAGATTGAGCAGTATATTAATGAATCAACATTAATTTTAACGCTACTCTTACTCCCCCTTTTGGCATCAGTCAAAAAGACACAGAAAACCAAGCAGTCAAAGCACCAAACAAGGTAGTCAAGTCAAAAAGTGATGACAACTAAATTCATTTAATGAATTGTGTTGAAAAACCGTCCTGACAAGAGAGCTTGATGACACTATAAAAAGGGATGATTCCTCTCATTTTACTCATCCAGAGTAATCAAGTAACATCAAAAGAAAAACATACAATGGAAAGGCAGGTTACCAAGGATGCTTCAGGCTCAAAAGACAAGAGCAAGAAGGAAGCAGAGCCCTGGCGCTGCGAAGAAAACAGGCTACGATATGAGAGAAACAAGGAAGAACTTATTTTAACAGAGTCAGAGGAGGAAGAATTGGGCTCTGATCTGGAAGAGTTCTTATGGACATATGAAGATAATCTAGCAGATTATCCAGCTGAGGTTCAGAAGCTTGCTGATGAAGCACTATCTCTTCTCAAGGAGAAACTGAAGAGTATAGAATCAGAGGCTTCTAAATCTAAGCCTTAGGCTAGATGCAATCATATGTAATAAAGAATCTTTCTATTAATAATAAAAGTTGTTCCTCTACCTATCTCTCTCTCTTTTAAGCTTGCTTTCTTTTTATATACCACATAAGTATTGTCAGAACACCAGTTACCAGACACGCCTCATTCGGTATTGGTGCCCCGTTGTTAAACAGGCTTTAATACTAAGAAGCTATTTCATGAGTAAACAGGAGTACTGATGAGAGGGACTTTTAGGTTTTGAAAATCCTAGGCTTATTAGTTTAAAAACTAAGATGCTCTTCAGCATCTTTCACTAGAGTCAGAATTCTCAAGAGTACCAGACAATATTATGGTATATAGAAAAGTTAAATTTTGAAAAACAAATATAAAACAAACATATAAGCAAATAATAAACACACAAATATGGATAATATAGATATGAATTAAAAATTATCCAAAAATTACACAAGAACGAATAACAAATAAGTGCTCAGACATAAGGGTTAAGGTTTGGGTTGCTGTTGAGTAAGCTTCAGAAGAAGTTCCATCATTGCATCTATCTTCTTGTTTGTAGCTTCACCAGATCTGTTCATGTCTTCTCTTATATCGGCCCTGAACTCATCCATTTCATTTCTTAGTTTCTCTCTTAAGTCATGCTTGATTACATCCAGAGCTTCTTGCATAACAGAAGGTATAACGGATGAAGAAGAGCCTTGGACAAGTACTGGTGGAGATCTAGGAGGAGATGGAGCAACAATGGGAGCTTTACCTTTATCAGAATCTGGTTCACTAAGGTTCTGATCATTCATAACAATATCTTCTGCAGCTCCTTGATTCTCAATAATCTTATTAGTCTCAATGACAGCAATGTGAACAGCTCTATCAACCAATAACTTGAAGGCTTCTTGGTCAGCAAGCCTCTGACGTTCCATTTCAGCAGCTATCCGAGCCTGCTCTTCATCCAGAGATCTTTTCATACTTTCATTCACAGCAGCTAAAAATGCTAACCTCTGACATTCTTCTTCATGGTTGAAAGATGTGAGCCTTGGAGCGTTTAGCTTCTCAACAGTCTCAAACAGTTCCTGTACAGTGTTTGCTCCTCTACCCTTAATCTTATCCTTCAGATGAGTACTGAGAATCCTTAAAGATTGACCAAATAAGTACTCTAATTCCCTGACATCAGCATCCATATCAGAAGGGAAGATAAGAGCTTCTTCCTCTCTTTGTTTGAACCTCTTAAGTCTAATACCTATAGCATTATTTAGCAGCTCAAGGTTTGGTTCAGAGTCAGAATTGAAAAAGGGTAAGGATGGGTCAAAGGGAATGGTTGGTTCAGGTTTCTTTCTTTTGAGTTCAATGATTTTGATTTTACTGAGATTTGGAGGTATGATATCATCATCAAGATTGATGGAATCCTTGAATATTTGATGTTCAGCTTTAGTTAGGTGTTGGTAAAGCTCAAGAACCTCTTCTAAAACTAGAGGTTTGTTGAGTGGGTCAGAGACAGGTTGTGATGATTGATGTTGTTGTTTAGTCATGACATTGATTGGTGATGAGTGAGGTGATTTTTGTTGTTCTTCAGAATGAGCAATTGGCTCATTCTGAACAGGGGTGAATGTAGGTGGATTCACTCGTGAGATGTGATCAAGTGAGGGAGGGGGTGTGTGAATGAACTGTGTGTTTTGTGTTTTATGGACGGGTGAATCATTTGTGAGATTCATGGATGGAAATTGATGTGGTGAATTTGGATTTGAGTTGGTAAATGCAACACCACACATGTGTTGTTCAAGATGTTCTATGACAGAATCTTGATTTGTGGTTTGATTGAGAATGGTTGTGTCTACATAAATAGAGGGTTCTTCATCAGAAGAGAGATGAATGGGCTTTATGGTGGTTTTCTTTGTGGTTTTCTTGAAAGACGTTCTCTTTGGTGTAAGAGTTTTCTTTTGTTTTGGGTTGGATTCTCTGATGAGTGTAGCAATTAACTCATCTGAGGCAGTGCTGGTATCTGATGAAGATGATGATGATGGTTTGACAGATGGTAAAACTACACTAAGAGGTACAGTGTAGTCTATGGGTTGAGTTTGATTGTTAGGTGAAGGAGGTTGAGAAACAGATGGTTTAGCAATAGAGGGTTGAGGTTCAGAACCAATAACCTGAGCTATAGGAATGCTAGAAGTATTAGATTCAGAGATCTTACCTTTTGGTTTAGAAGCTCTGGTCTTTAATCTCTTTGCAGGTTTAGCAAGGTTCTGATCCTCCTCAGAAGCTGAAGGCCTATCATGCCTTTTCTTTGTCCGCTTTTCCTTCTGAACAGGTTCAGTCATCATATTTTCAGCACCTTCCTCAATCTCATCAGCACTAGCATGTCCTTGATCATCAGAGCCTTCATCCATCATTTCTAGCTCAGTAGTTCTTGGCTTTCTTTTGTTCCTTGTTATATCTCTTGGTCCTTTGAAGATATCCCAATTAGGAACACTTACAACCATTTTCCTGGGCACACTAACCCCAGTATCTCTTCTTACTGATTCAAGAAAGTTCTTGATGACCTCCTCATTATCATGTTCTGAAATGGTGGGAAACCCATCACACCAGAAGTACTTTTCGTACACTTGCTGTAGAGGTGTTTTCACTTGAATGATTTCTTCCTTGGTTTTTCTCTTCATATTGACCAGAACTGAAGCATCATACTTAGAAGTTTGGAAAACTCTAAGTTTTTCTTTGGCACTCACAATATCTGTGAGTTTGGTTTGCCTTATCAGTTCAGAAATTAACCTAGGGTGATGAATGACTGATGGTATTTTGGTTCTACCCTCATTGATGGTAAGGCACATGTGATCAAAAAGAATCTTAGCCAAATTAACTTTTACCCTCTTGTATAAGAACCAGATGAGATGTTTGTGTGGAATGGAGATGGTATCCAATCCACCTTTTCTGGTGAAGATGGTAGACAAACACATTCTGAAAGCAAATTCAAATGTGTGCTTCATGTGCATTACTTTTCCAAAATCCTTTTGGGTGCATCCAGATTTAAAGAGGTCCTGATGAATTGAATCCAAATGCTTGCTTTTCTTATCGTACACTTCTATATCTTCTCCTTTGTTGTCTAAACCCAGAATCTTAGCAATGTGTGCCTGAGTTATCACAACATTGATTCCCAAAATATTTGACCTAATTTCCCTTTCTCTATAAGGTTTAAGACCAAGTTCCTTTCTTGTTTTTCCTCGTAATTCCTTGTTCTTCTCAACCATATCTTTGTATTCTTTGTCAGCACTTGCTCTATCGTACACTTTAGCCTTCTGCCAGAAGTACTTCACTATGTCGTAGTATACGAAGCCATTAAGCATCTCAAAATAATTTTGCCATTGTTGGTTGTAGAACAAGTATTGAATGTCAATCCCATTCGCTTTCAAACTTTCAAAATCCACGAACTTCTCAGTGAAGAAATCATAAGCATCTGGTCCAGCGTCAGTTTGATGATGTTCGTAGACTAGATTATCTTTTGAATTAAGATCGATGATGGGTGGTAACGTAGGGTTAAAGGGTTCTTGAACGATTTCGTTTGATGAACGAGCAGCCATAGTTGCAGAGAATTAAGAAGATGAAGGTTGGGAATTTCTGTAAGGTCTAGGGTTGTGTAGGTAGTGATTTTGTGTAAAAAGTTGTGCAAGTGAGTGAAGTGACTTATAAATAGTAACTAGCACACATACACAGAGAAAATAAACATTGGGAGGGAGCGCGAGCAGTTTAAAATTAATTTTAAATTGTATAACTGCTTTTTCATCATTAACTGCTCTCTACCCATCAGGATCTAGACACGTGTTGAAAAAGTTTAATCATAGCTGACGCGTGTATAGACAACTGTTGTACACTTACTCGTACTGAACGTTTCATTTCCAAAAGGTTCAGAGCCTCACTCATTTGTATCTGACACCTCATCAGAACCTGTTACTCTTCAGAGCCTAAATTATTCAGAGCTTCCCACGGGATACTCTAAATTATAAGAGGTTCTGATAGAGCTTCAGATGCTAATTCTATTCTACTTCTCAGAGCTAATTTTCTTCAGAGATATAGTGCATGTTCAAATTCTTTTTGATAAAATCAAATCTTTCAATAGCTAAAGGTTTAGTAAATATGTCAGCCCATTGATGTTCAGTATCAATGAATTGAATATCTATTGTACCTTTCTGAACATGATCCCTTATAAAATGATGTTTTATTTCAATATGTTTAGCTCTTGAGTGTAGAATAGGGTTCTTAGACAAATGAATAGCAGCAGTATTGTCACAATATAGTGGAATACTGCTTTCAGCTATGTTATAATCTTCCAACTGATATTTCATCCAGAGAAGCTGTGTGCAGCATTTAGCAGCTGAAATGTATTCTGCTTCTGCTGTAGACAAAGCAATAGTTGTTTGTCTTTTGCTGGCCCAAGATATGAGATTCTCACCAATGAATTGGCAATTTCCACTAGTGGATTTCCTCTCAATCTTATCACCAGCATAGTCAGCATCACAGAATCCAACTAGCTTACTATCTAGGGATTTTTTATAAAGAAGTCCTAGATTAGTAGTTCCTTTCAGATATCTAAAGATCCTCTTAACTGCAGTTAAGTGAGGTTCTCTAGGATCTGACTGGAATCTTGCACACAAGCATACACTATATAGAATATCAGGTCTAGATGCTGTAAGGTAGAGTAAAGAACCAATCATACCTCGATACAGCTTCTGATCTACTTTGCTTCCTATCTCTTCTTTGCTTAAGCTGCTGGAAGGATGCATGGGTGTAGACATTATCTTGCAGTCATCAAGGTTGAACTTCTTCAGAAGCTCTTTTGTATACTTGCTTTGATGAATGTAAGTGCCATCTTTTCCTTGATTAATTTGGATTCCAAGGAAGAACTTCAATTCACCCATCATACTCATCTCGAATTCATCCTGCATCAGCTTTGAAAAACTCTTGCACAAGGAAGCATTAGTAGAACCAAAAATAATATCATCAACATATATTTGAATGATTAAGATATCTTTCTTAGATGTCTTTCTGAATAATGTATTGTCAATTTGACCTTTTTGAAAACCATTTTCTAAAAGGAAATTACTCAGTCTTTCATACCAAGCTCTTGGAGCTTGTTTGAGACCATAGAGTGATTTCTTAAGTTTATAAACATAATTAGGATTTTTCAAATCCTCAAAACCTGGGGGTTGTTTGACATATACTTCTTCAGAAATAACACCATTAAGAAAGACGCTCTTAACATCCATTTGGTACAATGTGATTCCATTGTTAACAGCATATGAAAGAAGTAACCTGATTGCTTCCAGTCTTGCTACTGGAGCAAATGTTTCAGTGAAGTCTATACCTTCTTGCTGACTGTAGCCTTGTGCTACCAGTCTAGCTTTATTTCTTACCACTTCACCTTGTTCATTCATCTTGTTTCTAAATACCCACTTAGTTCCAATGATGTTCTTATGTGCTGGTCTTGGCACTAAGTCCCATACATCATTTATTTGAAACTGATTGAGCTCATCTTGCATAGCTACAATCCATCCATCATCAGAAAGAGCTTCATCAACATTCTTAGGTTCTATCATGGATATGAGTCCTAGAAGTGAATCAAGTTGTTGATAGTCTGATCTTGTCTTTCTTGGACTTTCTTTGTTTCCAAGAATTAAGTCTTCTGGATGTGATGATTTATATTTGAACTTCCTTCTTGGAGCTTCATCAACATCAGCACTTGGTTGAGTGTCTTCTTCTGAAGTGTCATCATGTTCTTGTGATGCTTCTAATTGAGATGCTTCTTCAGCATCTTCTTCCAATACAGCTTCTGAAGCTTCAACAGCTTCTGATGCTTTTTCAGGTTCTGAATCGATGTATTGGTATGGAACACCTGCATAACTATTATCTTGCTCTGACATTTTACTGTCAGGCTCTTTATCATCAAATCTAACATGTATAGATTCTTCCACTGAGTTAGTTTCAGAATTATACACTCTGTATGCCTTTGAGCGTTCAGAGTAACCTATAAAGATTCCCTTACAGGCTTTGGCATCGAATTTTCTTTTGTAGGCCTTGTTGTTTAGAATGTAACATGTACATCCAAACTGATGAAAGTAAGAGATGTTGGGCTTTCTTCCTTTGAAGAGTTCATATGTTGTTAGATTCAATAGAGGTCTTATATAGATCCTATTTTGAATGTAACAAGCTGTGTTTACAGCTTCTGCCCAGAAGTGCTTAGCAAGTTTTGTTTCATGCATCATGGTTCTTGCCATTTCTTGTAAAGACCTGTTCTTTCTCTCTACAACCCCATTTTGTTGTGGTGTTCTAGGAGCAGAGAACTCATGGACAATGCCATGATCTTCACAAAAAGTTGCAAATGGTTCGTTTTCAAATTCACCACCATGATCACTTCTAACCTTTAAGATTTTGAGACCTTTCTCATTTTGCACTTGAGTGCAGAAGATGCTGAACACATCATATGCATCATCTTTCACTCTTAGAAACTTTACCCAAGTCCATCTACTGTAATCATCAACAATGACTAATCCATATTTCTTCCCATTGATTGAGGCAGTACTTACTGGACCAAACAAATCAATGTGAAGTAGTTCTAAGGGTCTTGAGGTAGAGACAATGTTTTTAGGTTTAAAAGAAGTTTTTGAAATTTTGCCAATCTGACAAGGACCACACAGAGCATCTGAATGATATTTAAGATTTGGCAGGCCTTTAACCAACTTTAGTTTGCTCAGCTTAGAGATTAATCTCCAGTTAGCATGACCTAAGCGTTGGTGCCAGACCCACTTTTCATCATTCAGAGATAGAAGACAAACTATCTTCTGCTCAGTGAGTTCTGACAGATTCACCTTATAAACATTACCTCTTCTTAATCCTTTAAACAATATGGACTTGTCAGAATCATTGATTACTGTACATGCCTCTTTATCAAATTTAACAATAAATCCGCTATCACAAAATTGACTAATGCTAAGCAGATTATGTTTGAGGCCATCAACTAACCAAACATTATTAATTGAAAGAGAAGAGTTACCAACTATACTTGTACCAATGATCTTCCCTTTTTGGTTTCCTCCAAACCCCACAGTACCTCCCTCTTTCAGAGTCAGGGTTTGGAACATATGCCTTTCTCCCGTCATATGTCGTGAGCAGCCACTGTCCAGGTACCAGCATTGCTGCTTTGGCCTTCTTAGTGTGCAAACCTGAAGCAAACATTATTTGAGATTTTGGTACCCATATCTTTATGGGTCCTTTTGTGTTAGTCTTTACAGGTCCAGGTGGTCTTTGTTTGAAAGACCTATCAGAGCCTCTAGAGTTAACCACCCTTGTTGAAAAGTTTTTGGGTTTAGTATAGCTCTTGAGCTTTGTTCTTGAATGTGTCAGAGCTTCTTTAGTTTTAACATTAGCTTGAGGCTTAAAAATCTTAGGTTCTGAGGTTTTATCCTTCAGAGTCTTTGACTTTTGAGCCTCTGGCTTTGATGTTCTATTAGAAGCTGACTCATTTAGAACCTCTGATTGACTCTTTACAAAGACAACCTTGGGTTTTGATTTATCTATATTAGAGGACTTTGAAGATAATGGATTATCTTTAAAACGTGAGAATCCAAGACCTTCTCCTCTATTTCTACTTACATGATAAATCAAAGAGGCTATTTTACTTCTTTTCATTCCATTGATAAGGAATTCCTGAAGAGCAAATTCATGTTCTGGAGGAACCTTATCATCAAGAACATAATGAGTTTCCATAAATTCATTTCTTGATTTTAGAGACTCATTTTGTTCAATTATTTCATTTGCCTTTTCGGTCAGGTTGTTATAGGCCTTTTTAAGGACCTTACACTCACCTGCCTTTTTGGTTAAAAGTTTTAAGGCATCTTTTAAGGAATCTATTAATTCAGAACGAGAAAGTTTAGCAAGTACCTCATCTTCATCTTCTGAATCTGAGTCAGCTTCGTGCTCAGAGTTCTCTTGGTCAGAAGCGGTTGCCATCAAGGCTAGGTTTGTTTCTTCTTCCCCATCAGAATCTGATTCCTGATCCAAATCATCCCAAGTGGCAAGGAACCCCTTCTTGAGCTTACTTTTGTATCTTTCTTTGTTAGAGGTTCTCTTGGATGATTTACTCAGGTTCTCTGGGCAGTCAGCAATGAAGTGTCCTGGTTTGTTGCACTTAAAGCATTTGTTTTGTTCTTCCTTTTTATCCTTAGAAGCACCAACCTTCTTGGAAGAACCTCCAACCTTACCAGCATACTTCTTGCTTCTCTTAGCCCATTGCGATACTCTTGCAGCCATCAGAACCATTTCTTCTTCTTCATCAGAGTCCATCTCGTGACCTTCTTCAGAAGCTTCTTCATCAGATACTATAACCTTCGCCTTCAGAGCCTTAGAGGAACTCTTGGTGCTCAGGGCTATCCCTTTTAGCTTCTTAGTCGATTCATCAGTCATAAGTTCCATCTCATGACTCTTTAGAGAACTAACCAAGCTTTCAAGAGACACAGTATCTAAATCCTTAGATTCCTGAAACGCTGTCACTTTTGGTCTCCACTTTGGCGGCAAGCTTCTGAGTACTTTCCTTACATGATCAGCCTCAGTATAGCTCTTATCTAAAACTTGAAGTCCAGAAACAAGAATTTGAAACCTAGAGAACATTGTCTCAATGTCCTCTCCATCCTTCATTTTAAATAATTCATACTGATGTACTAACAAGTTGGCCTTAGCCTCCTTAACTTGTTTATTTCCTTCATACTTGGATTTAAGAGAATCCCAGATAGACTTAGCCGTTCTCTTATCTCCAATTTTCAAGTACTCATCATGAGAGATGGCATTTGTCATCATCCCTTTTACACTGTGATGCTTCTTATATTCCAGCTTTTGAGTAGGTGTAAAAGCCTTTCTGTCTTTAGAGCTAACAACACCTTCTAAGTCCATATTTTCAAAGTTCACTCCATCTTCTACCAAGTCCCACAGATCACAATCAATCGCCATGATGTGACTGTACATCTTGGTTTTCCAGAATGGATAACCAGTCTCAGTTCCATTGAAAAAGGGAATTTTGTCAGAAGACCTTCTGTCTTTAGAATTAGAATCATAGTCAAATGGAACTTCATTGAGATTCTTCTCAGCAGACATGTTTTTCCTCCCTGAATCTTAACTGTTTCACTGATAGGTGAGAGTTAGGCAACAGCCCAGCTCCTGATACCAATTGAAGGTGGAAAAACACAAGAAGGGGGGGGGGTTGAATTGTGTTTTTAGAATTAAAACTTTTTCGAAATAAAACCAAGTTTGCAGCGGATAAAACACAAAATAAAAGAGATGCTGAGAGAAAGAGAGAAAGAAGGACACAGAATTTATCCTGGTTCCCCTCACAAATCGAGAGTACTCCAGTCCCCTTGTTACTAACAAGAGATTTCCACTATAATCTACTAAAGATTACAAATTGCTCAAGCACACTTGCAAGAGACTTCTCAGGTGCTCAAGTTTCACTAAACAAGAGACTTCTCAAATGCTCAAGTTAAACTTAACAAGAGACTTCTCAAACAAACTTAAGAATAAGAATGAATGTTAAGGAACACTTGATATACTATCAGAGGTGTTTACAAAATACAACTCAAATTGTTCTAAGACTTAGAATGACAGATTTAAATTATGATGTCAGAATGCTTCTTAGTCTTTGAACGTAGTAATAGAACGGTAGTCATTTCTTCCATTTGAGTCTTCTATTTATACTTGGAGGAAGATGATGACCGTTGCAGAGAGCTTTGTGCCAGCTGGAATTTACTCGTACAATTGATAGCTGTATATTGCCTTCTTTGGTAAGGAATTCCAATTCCACTACCTAGCTATTCAATTTATCACTCATCCATTTTGAGTAATAATAGTACGATAGTACAATCCTCAAATGCGCTCCACTTATGGATAAGGTTAACGTTGTACCAACGAATATTCCTTCCTGTGGATGTGACAGAGCCTTGAAGTGGATTGTTCTTCAATCATTGGTTCTGTATAGGTCAGCTCTTGAGTGACGTAAATTCCTTTTGCTTCTGATGTTCTTGTCATAGCTTCTTAAGATCTTCAGCTTCTGAACTTCATCAGAACCTAGCTTTTGGTCTTCAGAAGTGCTATCTTCAGCACGCAAAAATTAAGCTTCTGATGAACAGTGTCGTGCTTTCAGAGCTTGTTTTGACTGGCTTCTCTGCTACTATTCATAGTGCTTCTGAATGAATTTTAACTTATAATTCTGCACACTAGAATAATCATTAGTAATACCAATTGCAATTTTAATACTTTGTTATCATCAAAACTACTTAAAAACTTAGAGGTTCATGTCAGACCCACTTTGTTCCAACAGTATTTTGGTAAAATCGTAGGGCGCGCGGGAAAATGAGTAGGGTGGCAAAATGAGCTATCAAATTTTTATTTTTTTATTTTTTTTTGCTCTCACCACCAGTTTAATCTGATTTTGGGGTCAATTCTGGCATCAAGTGGTTCCAACCTCCTTCCATTACAGTTATGGCGAATCGAACTGTGGTACTCGGTTATCAATTTTTTATTTTACTTTTTGTACTATGTCATTTAAGAATAAATACGGGCCTAGACATTTGTTGCCATCAGGGTCCTACATATTTCTTATGTAAGAAATGAGGAACCGCGAGTGATAACTTGGGCTTAGTATTACACCCGATACAAGAATAAAGAGAAAAAGTTGAAGATAATTAAAGAGGAGAGGAGGGGAATCAATAGCAGTGATGTTACCTGTATAAATGATCTTTTTTATTTTATTTTTTGGTCAGAGGGGGTTCGCTTTCTACAATATGGACATCTATGTTACAGAATTGGATCAAACACGTAAACTAAAACAGAAGTAAAAGAGAAATGAAATTGTGGACAAATTGAATGTAGACTTTTTTATTAAAAGATTAGACAGAAAAATTACATATCAATTTAATCATTACATCCAAAATCTTAGCTTCTAATTAAATAAAGTAAACAAGCTTCTCTTGTGAAATTTTATCCCCTCTTTTGCTGAAACCTTCAGTGGGTTTATTCAACATCAGACCCATTCTAAAATTTAGGTTGTTTGAACCAAAAAGTTTAGCAAGGTAGGACATTCTCATTTCTTGGGTGGAAAGTCCACCATGCATAGACCTAACTTCAAGCAAAGTAGGACCTGTTTCGACTAGTCATATCGTTCCTAATTTGGACACAAAATGTCCGTCGTCGATTACTATATCGCTCCCAATCAAGATGACTAAACAACATTAGTAGGAACGATATGAATAACCGAGGACAGACTATACGACCGTTTACACAAAACTAACTAAAATTAAGAATAACAATAAATTTTTTAAAAAAAAAATAAAAAACTAGAAGATGACAAAATAAAGTAGGGAGAAATCGAGAGCTATGTGAATTTTTTCACATTATGGCCCCCCTATAGATTTTTTGAAGCAATGTGATTGGCTGGAGCTACATTACCGCTTCCCATTTGGCCAATCACATCTGGTAATGTGACAATCAATTTTGACTGCATGAGAGATTGTTTTTTACTGCCGACATGTTTGTTATGTGTGATGTGAACACCATTTGCAGTGTAGCATGCGAACAATGGTTTTCAAGTTTTTCATATTTTACACACTCGAATCCTAAGTAGTGAGGGGGATAAATTGGAAATGTCAGGGGGCACGCGAGAATAACTGGGGGCGCGAAAAAAAAACTCTAAACCTAAAGTTTGTGGTATTTTGTGGTCTTATTTGATTATTTTCTCGGGTGACAGTGTTCAATTATATATATTGAATTAGGGGTGTCTACATCCAAACATTGTTGCTCCTTCGACAAAGTTGTTGAACGTAGATCTTCCATGATTGAATATGACTTACAATTATGTATAAAAGCAACGAGAATGAACAATTTTGCCAATAATTGTGGTGGTAGAATCATCATAGAAATAGTTGAGTGTTGGGCTATGAGGGGGAGCCTCATTGTGCTGGTTAAACACATTAGGCTAAGAGCAACCATATAAGTTACTCTAACACCACATATTCACCCAAAATCTTAAAACATTCAGTTTATCAATCTTTTCCCTTATATATAAGTTGCTCAACTTCAATTAATGTGGAACTTTAACTCATACTTAATCGATTTCAACACTAAGATTGTCGGGTAATCTCTAGTAATACTTTTCCTTTGGTTAGTAGTAATAGTAATGGAAATTAAGTTACTCATAATTTGGTTAGGCTTTCTATTTTCAACTCTAATAAAAATTGTTAGAAACTTCTCATTTTTAAAAAATCTGGAATTTCTAATTTTTACCTTTTCAAAAAAATCTAGAATTTCTAATTTCCAACTCTAATTTTTACCTTTTTCAAAAATAATGATAAACTTTTAAACTTAAAAAAGGTAACAATAAGGTTTTAACTTGGGTTACGGAGCAATTTATTGTCTGTTTATCTTTCATTTAAGTGTAATTATCTTGAATATATAGATTTAGTTTCAATATGAAAAATTTGTATTGCGACTAATTTGTAGTGTTTTCAGCATTAAAATAAAAGAAAATCACTTTTGTCATCCTATTGTTTCTGGGGCGCGCCCTACGAAATGTTGTGACTCATGCTACAGACACCCCCTAAACACCTTACAATTATAACATCCGTGATTTAAGTCACGGGTGTTATTTTTCAAATTTACTTATTTTTCGTACATCCGTGACTTAAGCCACGAAAAGATATTTTGGTCATTTCGTAGGGCGCGTGAATAACTCATAGGATGACAAAAGGAAAAGTCAAATAAAATAATATAACCGGCATTCATCTTGGGCTCCATTTTAGACATCATCTACCAGGCCGTGACATCTTTCTATTGTGGGCTGGGTTCGTTTGGGCTGTTGGTTGTCTTCTAAGTTTATTTAGCAAGGTTATACACCCCACACACACCGTTATACAATTATTATTTTTACAAATAGTTAACTTCAATCACCACAACGTGTTGCGTAAAAAAAAATTTAGTTAGTGTAAGGAATAAAATGTTTTGAAAGGGGAGCATTTTGGGGTGTTCGTTTATATTCATAAAACAAAAACCTTGCAAATTTAAGGGAGGTAAAAAATTACATTGGAGGAGAATTTAGAGGTTTGAATAAATATATATTTATTATAATCTACGAGAACTCTCACCTCTTCCATCCAAACTCTCAAATAGACTTTATTTTACTCTTCTAGGAATACATGAAAGCAAGGTTGAACATCGGTATGTCTTACGTTCGATAATAATTGTCTCATTTTAACTATTAGTGTATTTCTATTGTCATAAATATAAATTGATCAATTATAGTATTATATTAAAAATTGAAAATGACAATTTTTTTTTACAGATATTATTACAAGTAGAGCTGTCAATTTAGGGGGCCAAGCAAAATTGGGCCCAGCCCCAATATAAAGGGGGCCTAAATATGGTAAGCAAAAATAGGCCCCCTATTATATAGGCCCCAAAAAAGCCAAGCCCCCCAAATAAAATATAGGCCCCCAAGCCCCAATTTTTTAGGAAACGAGGGTTTTTTGATAAAAATTTCTATAATTCACACATAAGTTATTAAAAACAAAAGAAACAATCCGAGAATTTTCGGAATCGAGAATTCCAAAAAATTTCGAAAATGAGAGTTTTTTGATAAAAATTCCTAGAATTCACACATAATTTATTAAAAACAAAAGAAACAATCCGAGATTTCTCAAAAATTTCTCGAGAAAAAATACTCGAAAAGTTTTCGACAAAAAATACTCGAAAAGTTTTCGAGAAAAAAGTTCCGGAAAAGTTTCTAAGAAAAAATTCTCAAAAAGTTCTCGAGAAAAAAATACTCGAAAAGTTTTCAAGAAAAAATACTCGAAAAGTTTACGAGAAAAAATACTCGAAAAGTTTTCGAGAAAAAAGTTCCGTAAAAGTTTCTGAGAAAAAATTCTCAAAAAATTCTCGAGAAAAAAATACTCGAAAAGTTTTCAAGAAAAAATACTCGAAAAGTTTACGAGAAAAAATACTCGAAAAGTTTTCGAGAAAAAAGTTCCGAAAAAGTTTCCGAGAAAAAATTCTCGAAAAGTTTCCGAGAAAAAATTCTCGAAAAGTTTTCGAGAAAAAAGTTCCGGAAAAGTTTCTGAGAAAAAATTCTCAAAAAATTCTCGAGAAAAAAATACTCGAAAAGTTTTCAAGAAAAAATACTCGAAAAGTTTTCGAGAAAAAATACTCGAAATGTTTTCGAGAAAAAAGTTCCGAAAAAGTTTCCGAGAAAAAAATTCTCGAGAAAAAAATGCTCGAAAAGTTTTCGAGAAAAATACTCAAAAAGTTTTCGAAAAAAAATTCTCAAAATTTATTTGATATTTTGTGGGCCAATATTAGGCCCCATAGGGGGGCCAAGAGTAAAATTAAAAAATAGGGGGCTGGGCCTAAAAACAAACAAAAATAAATCTTCCCAAGTGGGGCTTAATATTTTGGGGCTTAACATGGGGCCCAAAAATAGGACCTTTTAATATGGGGCTTTTTTGACAGCTCTAATTACAAGGTGGATTTTTAGGCATCAACTTACATTGTTGCATTGTTAGGTACTGGTATGAGTGGTATCATTTAGACAGATTTTATTTAAAATATAAATTAATATAAAAATATGATTTGATTAAAAATATTGGTACCAAATAATGTAAGTTGAATGTTGAAACTAACTTAAAAAAGAGGGAGTATATTGTAACCTTGTTAGTTGATACTGCTTATTTGTAGCATAGACTTCAGGAAGGAAGAAAGATCATGAGAATTAATAACAACAAAAATCCTTCATGGTTTTTCAAAATTTCTTTGTGACTCACTTCTATAAGTTGACTTGCATTACATGTACAATCAAGTCAATAACCGATTTTATTTATTTATTTTGATAGAAGTCAATCACCGATGTATTACTTTAACTAGTAATAATAGTACCCTTGAAAATAATTGTTAAGTACAATACATATAGCTCTGTTTGGGAAGATAAAAAATTAGCTTATTGCTTATAAGCTCATAAGACATGTTTAGTAACTGTCATATTATTATGAGTTTATAAATTATATCATATCATATTTTGTTCCACATTTACTCTTATTATTTTTACTAAAATTCATTTATACGTACCCTTATAGCTTATAATTATATTCTTAATGGAGCGAATCAGTTTTTTTTTTTATAATGCTTACCCTTTTTTTTATAATGGTCAATGAAAGGCAATATCATTTTCTTCTTTATTCTTGCGTCAAAAAAATCATTTTCTTATTTATAAAGGGTAAAAACTGAAATGTAAATAAATTTAAAATCATGTTTTCAAATAAAAAATTATTTTTAATAATAATACATAAAAGATATATTGAATTGATAAATTTAAACTATTAAAGTTTAAATATTTTAAATATTAATTTATATAAATTATATTATGAAATGAGAATACTCTTTTATGCCATTTTACATTTATTAGCTAGTTAAACCACTAATTTACCAAACACTTCAATTAGCTTATCAGCTATAATCTATAAGTTATCAGCTATAAACTATATGCCATCAACTATAAGCTAGCTTATCAGCTAACCGCTATTTTTATCAAATATAGCGGATGACTGATAAGCTAACTTATAATAAACTGCCTTATTGAATTTGTAGTGTTTGGTAAAATTAACGGTTGGACTAGCTTATAAGTATGAAATGACATAAAAATGATATGTTTAATTAATATTTAATTTTTTTCAAGTAAGATGATAGGGTAAAAGTGGAAGAAAAGATAATAAGCTATAAGCTATAAACTCATAAGCTACTTGAAATAGCGTTTGAAAAATAAGTTATAACTTGGTAAAATAAGTTATAAGGTCTTTTTTAAAAACTGTTACCAAATAGAGTTTTTAGCTTATAAGCTATAAGCTACAAGCTAGCTTATTTGGCTTACCAAACATAGCCAAAAGTCGACTACGGAGAAACTCAAAAATCCAAATAAGAAAGAATTAAACATGTACAAAATGTGCGCTCGTGTGGTTGAATTTTTCTTTGGCAAATAATAAGTGTATGTTTGGTTTCAATTCTTGAGCAGTCAGAATTGATTCTGGACGTGTAGAATTGATTCCGGCTTGTTTGGTTTTTCAAAAGTAGCATTAATTCTGCCTCCAAAATTAATTCTACTTGAAGCTAAAAATCGTAGCTTCTGATTATATAATTGATTTTTACACTTAATTTTTTTCTTCAACTCACTTTTTCTTTTATTTTTCTTTTTAGTTCCTTAACTAGTGCATCGGGGCACTAGTTAACAAGACCATTTTTCTTTTATGCTAGCCGATGATTTTTTTTTAATCATAGATACTCGTTAGCTGTAATTAGCATTTAGCAAAATACAAATAATAGTAACTATATATACACAAATAACATCTTTTCTATGCAAATGAAATTTATTTCATGAATGTTAAGGGTATTTTTCAAAAACAAAATATTAGCGTTAACTAATTTAAATGTATTCCTTGGTGATCCATAATGATCGGAATAAGTAACCAACGTCAAACAGAGAAGATAACTGTCAAAGTTAAAGTTGGTGGGGTGTCTACAAATATTTCGGTGTTCAAATCATTATGAAAATGTGAAATGAAAGATTTAGGATAGGAATTACATACCTTAACCCTTTTTGAGAGTATTTTTATATATGCCTCATAGAGAAAACTTTGGTCATTGATGGAGGGACGAGTATGAACGACGCCCGATCCATGATAAGATTTGTGGCCATTAAGGCCTTTGTTGACGGTGGATGCGTTACAAATCTGAATTTGGTCCTAGTGCAAAACACATTATTTTGAAGCAAAATGAACGTATTGCATTTCATTCAATATAATAGAAGAGATATAACCAGGTGGATAAAAATGATGAACACTAGGGCTAGACTGGAATAAAAACGCTCTAGCAAGATTGTGAACAACTCTATTAGTTTGCCTCATAACATAAGCTATGGTGTAATTAGCATTAGAAATAAGAAGGGAACTACAATTTGAGAGCAAATTACCAAGCTCATTCACATACAAACAATCATTACGCAAAACATTTACAACCTGTTGACAGTCACTTTCGAAGATAACTCTCTCAAAACCATTGGACAAAGCGAGCTCGAGAACATGCTTCATTGCAATAGCTTCACATTCAGTAGCAGTAACTACAAATGGAAATATCATAGTATGTGCTTGGACAAAGGAACCCATGCTATAACGAAAGCATATACCGATTCTGAATTCCCCTTCTATCATGAAAATAGTTCCATCAACATTACACTTCAACCAATTTGCGGAAAATTTCTCTCAAGTAAGCATGTGAGTAGGTGTAGGATCCGTATTAAGCATGTTGCGGCACCAATTAAAGTCTCGAATCATATCTAAGGCAAGCCTACAAGAGGTCACTGGGTTCACTTGTTTATTCTCCCAAATGCACTCATTACGCGCGCGCCAAATACTCCAAAGTATAGCAGCAAAGAGAGGTTGTTTAGTCTCTTCCATTCTCGAAATAATGCAGAAAATAATAGAGGAGAAGCTACCGCTTTGATGGAATTGGTGCTCGCGACTTTGCCAAAGATTTACCTCTTTCCAACACAAGATAGCGTGGGCACAATCCGTGAAGAGGTGCAATTCATCTTCAAATGCGCCATTGCAGAGAGCGCAAACAGTTTGACATTGAACACCACTATGAAGATTAAATCTAGTGTGAAGACAACCTCGGAGCAATCTTCAACAAAAGTGTTTTAATTTTGGAGCATATCCCATATTTGTGTCATTCACTATTCACACCGAGGGAGCTATCATGCAACACAAGATTTAAACAGAGATAGGTGTAAAAATGAGCAATAAATATGTGGCTTCAAAATTAAATGGGAAACTAACACACAATAAGAATAATAGAGCAATACGTAGCGGAAATAAAATATCCCAAATTTGTAAGAACCTATGAGGATCAACAACAAATAAAAGGTAGCCAATAAAGTAAAATAAAGACATCAGAATTATAACGTGGAAAGCCCTCGATGTGAGAGTAAAAAACCACGGGTCGTCTAGACCAATGAAATAGCTCCACTATAATCAATTATGGGTACAAGAGAGTCTCAAAGTGATGCACAAACAAGTGCTAACAATCAATCAAACAACAAAGCACTAAAGTTTACAAAACAAGAAGTTGAATAAAATCCCCAATAAAACCCGATGCAGTGCAAACTGAATTTCTCTCTACTCAGATCTTGTTTTGACGATCCGAACGGTGAAATGGTAGCCTATGGAGCTGCGAACCTGCCCTCTAAGTTTGAACGAAATCCAACGGTTAATGAATCGGGAATCGAAGTTTTAGTGGGACTACTGTGTCAAAAATGGGAATTGATTTCTCTCTTCTTTTCTCTCTTTGTTGGTTGTTCTTTCTCACAAAATTTATTCACCTCGTAACCCTAGGATGACCACTCTCCACTTATATAAGCGGGGCATAATGGGAAGGGAGCCCAACACGCCGGAGAAGTGGAAACAAGGTGGTGCGGAGGGCCAAAAGTCGCTCCTCGCACCACCACCTAAGAAATATTTTAGTTTTGATCTGGATATATATATATATATATATATATATATATATATATATATATATATATATATATATATATATATATATATAAGTCTGTTTTGAATTGGGCCTTCAGCCCAACAATTGGGCAAATTCTTCTCCTCAATCGTCGAAGGCGGCCCAACATAGCAAGTCCAAGTATACACGTCTTTGCTCTACGACTGTATTTACAGCCAATCATAGCTCCTCATCCGTTTTCCGACAGCTATTGATGGTGTCAATATGCTCATCAATGTTCTTGGACCAACACTGGAGCTATATATACTCCTCTCATGCAGAGGAGTCATGTACATTCTACTACTATCTTAAAATATTTGCTTCACACTTTTACTAACTTGAGCATCAAAGCACCTGCGGGTACAAACCCCCTACTCACCCGAGTTGGAGAGGATCACCATCGGACAAGGTAGACTTTGGTTAAGATATGATCAGTTTCTTAAGAAAAATACTGTACTGGTGTTGGGCCGTATTTTTGCACATGTTTATTTAAGTAAAGAGTTGGTCCAACTAAAGAGTTACTGATGAATATGATATGTTGTTTATTGAGTCATAATTGTAGTTCATCGAAGACTCCAAAGTTCGAAAAGATCATTAATGGGATCCTGTTGTTCCAATCGAATCAAGCCATTGATGAATGGAAAATCGAAACGAAGTGTCAAAAGCTTATTGTTTCGAACCAAGTTACCAAAGCATCGAAATATCAAATTGTGGGCTTGGTGAATTACATTGAGGAATTGGGCCTGCTAGCTTGACCCAAAAGAAATGAAGGTGAGCCCGTTTCAGGAATTGACGCGCTACAAGGAAGATTCGAAGAAGTGAAGATCGTGGGTGGACACGTGGAGCAATCTGAAGCGTCAAGATCGAAGTAGCGGTTTAGTTTCATTTCGAAGTATATATTGTATTTTTTCAGTTTGAATAAAGGTCACAAATTTCATACATTCACATTCTCTTAAAAAATTCTGAGTACTCATGTTGTGGAACGAAAGGAATTCAACAGGGAAAACAATGTATGTTTGTGTACCATTTACTTTGTAATCGCTTTTACGTTTAATGCAAGTTTACATTTTCACAAGTCTTTAATTTGTCTTTACCTTTATGCATTTTGATCCTGTTATTTCGAGGCGATTCGGAAGAACAGTTACTTTACATCGCAATTAAGTTTTCAAAAGTTTGTCATTTGTTGAAGTTCGTAAACATTCAAAGAATTTTCATAAAAAACAAACACAAAATTGTCCTGAGATTTCTAGTTTGATATCGCAAGTTTAAAACGTAGAACTAGCGTTTGTTTACCACTTTTCAGTGTAAACAAATTGGCACGCCCAGTGGGACTGGTTTTGTGTTTTTGTTTGTGTTGAAATTATTTTCTGTGTTAGTAACTGCCGTTTGCGGTTATGGCAAGAACTCCTCAAATGCATGGGTCCACTACTAGTCAACCCTCGAGTTCGACGAGTAGTGAAGGGAGTCCAGATTCTGGATCTAGCCCTCCCCCAAATTCGAACGTGGCAAGTATAACTTCTACTTCGCCAGTCACTAGTCTTCATGATTCTGGGTACATACCAGGTTCCACAATGCATATAACAACTATGGCATTTCATTCCGTGTTGTCAGGTTTTAGGCCAGTGAGGCCACCCCTTATGGCTTCGAACCCTTTATATGGTTATGTACCAACACCCACAACAGGTTTCCAGTCTTTACCAGTTTCTGAACCTGAGAGATATACTTCATCTAGGGTTACTCCAACACCATTGACCACTGCATCTGTTTTATCGTTAAGACAACAAATGGATGAAAGTAACCATGATATGGTTAATCTTTTAACACAACAAATTGGTACTGTTTTTAACCCTTTAATCCAAAATACCAATGACAGTTACCAAATGTTGGCCTATCAAATGAGTCGAATTGCTGACTTTTTTGGTACTCCTACCCCTCAAACTCAGCCTAGGATAAATCAAGTAGCACCACAAATGATTTTACCGGCGATGTCTGCCACTACCCTTAACCCAAGGCCAACATATGTGGCTCCGCAAGTTACACCAAACCAAGAGCCAATACAAATGGCTCAAGAGGAGTACCAATACCAAAACGAGGTTAATCAACAACCTCCAATAGTTATGGTTCAAATGAACCAAGATGCTGATGAAGTGGTTCGAAATGTCCAAAACAATAACTTGGCTGGGCATAATAACTTAGCAACGTTGGTCGAAACGATTTTGAACCAAAATGGCCTTAATACTGGCACTCAAAGGCCAAATTTTGTGTCTGCATTGTCTGAATATATATTGCAAACAGAATTACCTAGAGGTTGGAAAGTCCCCAAATACACTAAGTTCGCGGGGGATACCAACGAGTCAACTGTTGAGTACATTGCTAGGTACTTAGCAGAATCTGGAAATTTGGCAAACAATGAGAATTTGAGGATGAAATATTTTCCTAATTCTCTAACTAAAAATGCTTTCACTTGGTTCACCACTTTGCCTCCTAATTCAATTCATCACTGGACTCAGTTAGAAAGATTGTTCCACGAACAATTTTACATGGGCCAAACTAAGATAAGCCTTAAAGAGTTGACTAGTGTTAAAAGGAAAACACAAGAGTCTGTTGATGATTATTTGAATAGGTTCAGACTGCTGAAGGCCAGGTGTTTTACCTCAGTGCCTGAGCATGAACTAGTCGAAATGGCTGCAGGTGGCCTAGACTATTCGATTAGGAAAAAATTAGACACTCAGTATCTTCGAGATATGTCACAACTTGCTGATAGAGTTAGGCAAATCGAAAGGTTGAAAGCTGAAAAAGCTAGAAATTCTCGCTTTCAGAAAAAGAAAGAAGTAAATTTAGTTGAGTCTGATGATGATGATTATGAGGATAGTGATGAGTGCCTAGAGTATGATGAAAGCGAAGTTAATGTCACTACAAGAAAAACAGTATTTTTTGACGACCAAAAGCCCTCAAAAAGTGGGAAAATCCGTCACAAAGTCAAAATTTAGTGACGACTTTGTGACGGCCCAATTTCGTCAATAAATAGCTCGTGGATAAGTTAGTGACGGCTCAGGTCGTCAAAAACTGTTGGACGAAACTTTGTGACGGCTCAGGTCGTCACAAAGTAGGAACGGTCAAATTTCTGACACAAACTTAGTGACGGCTTAGGTCGTCACAAAGTCGTCACAAAATATAAGTTAGTGACGGCTTAGGTCGTCACAAAATCCGTCACAAAGTTTTTTTAAAAAATAAATATTTTAATTGTTTTATTAATTATTTTTCAAAAAAAAATTATTAATTATTTAAAAAAATGTATGAAAAACGTATTAATTATTTTATTATATAGTTTTTATTTAAATAAAAATTAAAGTCTAGAATAAATTAAAAATAGAAAACACTTACATTTTTACTAATAGTAATAATTCATATAATTATTTTATTGTGTTAGCTGTTAACTCTTTTACCAATCTTTCCATAGAATAGAACCAATGATGTCCTTGATGTTGAGTTTGGGTGAAATGGTGTTATTTACTTTAAAAAAAAATATTATATATGATGAAGAACTAGAGAAAAGAACTTGGAAAATTCTAGTGATATGTTGGAGAAATTTTTTCTAAGATGAAGAACTAGAGAAAGAAATTTAGTGGTAGATTTGTGGAAATGAAATGGAAATTGAATGAAATATATTGAATGTAGATCAAGCTAATAAAAATATTATATATGATGAAGAACTAGAGACAAGAACTTGAAAAATTCTAGTGAGATGTTGGAGAAATTTTTTCTAAGATGAAGAACTAGAGAAAGAAATTTAGTGATAGATTTGTGGAAGTGAAATGGAAATGGAATGAATATATTGAATGTGAAAAACCAAACAATTTGAACCGTTGGAGACAAATTTTTTGAAATGGACAACATTTACTGACGGATTATTCCGTCACTAAATGTTTTGCTACTTTCAAAACTGACACTGCGCTGACCAAAGCTTGAACAGCAATTTTTTTTTAATTCCGTCAATACTTTGTGACGGATTATTCCGTCAGTAAATCCCTCCAAACTTTGTGACGGCTAAATCCGTCAGTAATTTAATATTTTGTGACGGAATTTTCCGTCAGTTAATCTTTGACGGATTTTTTTAATTTCTTAATTTTTTTTATAAAGTTTGTGACGACTTTTTATATTTATTGACGGATCTGGCCGTCACTAATTTATTGACGGCCCAGGCCCTCAATACCTTAGAAGGTAATTTCGTCACAAAATCCATGTTTTCTTGTAGTGTGTGGCTGAATTAAAGTCAGGGCCTCCTTATATTTGTAAGTTGCTTAGGCCTTCGAATGGAAAAAACCCAATCGAACCAAAAAATGATAAGTTCATTACTAAAACTTATACTTTTGATATAACCAAATGTGATGAAATTTTCGATTTGTTAGTAACTGATGGCCAAATTGTTGTGCCAAAAGATTTGAAAATACCTCCTATCGAACAAAGAAAGAAAAGAGGTTATTGTAAATTTCACAATTATTTGGGACACAAAACTTATCAGTGTGTTCTTTTCAGGGATGTGGTTCAGAAAGCAATCAACGAAGGAAGGCTGAAGTTCGCTGATAAGAGCAAGCCTCCAATGAAAGTGGACACTGATCCACTGCCTAAAGCTGATGCAACCTATGTGGAAATCTATGATTGCAACATGGTAGATGTTGTTGATCCTGCACCAATTAAAGCAGTTCCTGAGGAAGAATATGAGAAGAAAATTCAGGAGGTCTACCCCAATGCTGAGGAGGAGTTAGTGGATTTTCTGAACAAATGCAAGTTGAACAACTCTGAGGTGATGTTGTGCCCCAGGTGTGTTGGAACAAAGTGGGTCTGACATGAACCTCTAAGATTTTAAGTGGTTTTGATGATAACAAAGTATTAAAATTGCAATTGGTATTACTAATGATTATTCTAGTGTGCAGAATTACAAGTTAAAATTCATTCAGAAGCACTATGAATAGTAGTAGAGAAGCCAGTCAAAACAAGCTCTGAAAGAGTATCGCTGTTCATCAGAAGCTTAAATTTTTGCGTGCTGAAGATAGCACTTTTGAGGACCAAAAGCTAGACTCTGATAAAGTTCAGAAGCTGAAGATCTTAAGAAGCTATGACAAGAGCATCAGAAGCAAAAAGAATTTACATCACTCAAGAACTGACAGAATCAGAATCAATGATTGAAGAACTATCTACTTCAAGGCTCTGTCACATCCACAGGAAGGAATATTCGTTGGTACAACGTTAACCTTATCCATAAGTGGAGCGCATTTGAGCATTGTACGATCGTACTATTATTACTCAAAATGGATGAGTGATAAATTGAATAGCTAGGTAGTGGAATTGGAATTCCTTGCCAAAGAAGGCAATATACAGCTATCAATTGTACGAGTAAATTCCAGCTGGCACAAAGCTCTCTGCAACGGTCATCATCTTCCTCCAAGTATAAATAGAAGACTAAAATGGAAGAAATGACTACTGAACTACTGTTCTATTACTGCGTTTAAGGCTCTGAAGCATTCTGACGTTATTGTTCTATCTGTCATTCAAAGTCTTAAAACAATTTGCGTTGTATTTTGTAAACACCTCTGATAGTATATCAAGTGTTCCTTAACATTCATTCTTATTCTTAAGTTTGTTTGAGAAGTCTCTTGTTAAGTTTAACTTGAGCATTTGAGAAGTCTCTTGTTTAGTGAAACTTGAGCATCTGAGAAGTCTCTTGCAAGTGTGCTTGAGCAATTTGTAATCTTAAGTAGATTATAGTGAAAATCTCTTGTTAGTAACAAGGGGACTGGAGTACTCTCGATTTGTGAGAGGAACCAGGATAAATTTTGTGTCTTTCTCTCTTTCTCTCAGCACCCCTTTTATTTTTGTGTTTATATCCGCTGCAAACTTAGTTTTATTTGGTAAAAAGTTTTAATTTTTAAAACACAATTCAACCCCCCCTTCTTGTGTTTTTCCACCTTCAATTGGTATCAGGAGCTAGGTCTGTTGCCTAACTCACCTTACAGTGAAACAGTAAAGATCCAGGAGGAAAAACATGTCTGCTGAGAAGAATCTCAATGAAGTTCCTTTTGACTATGATTCAAACTCTCGTCAAAGAAGGGCATCTGATAAGGTTCTTTTCTTCAATGGAACTGAAACCAGCTACCCTTTCTGGAAAACAAATATGTTCAGCTATATCATGAGTATTGATTGTGATTTATGGGACATGGTAGAAGATGGAGTCAACTTTGAAAACATGGACTTAGAAGGTGTTGTCAGCTCTCAGAACAGGAAAGCCTTTACACCTACTCAAAAGCTAGAGTACAAGAAGCATCACTCTGTAAAAGGAATGATGACTAATGCTATCTCACATGTTGAATACCTTAAAATTGGAGATAAAAGAACTGCAAAATCTATTTGGGATTCCTTAAAATCCAAGTATGAGGGCAATAAACAAGTTAAGGAGGCAAAGGCTAACTTGTTGGTGCATCAGTATGAGCTGTTTAAGATGAAGGATGGAGAGGACATTGAAACTATGTTTTCACGGTTTCAAATTCTTGTATCTGGACTTCAAGTATTAGACAAGAGTTATACTGAAGCTGATCATGTGAGAAAGGTACTCAGAAGCCTACCACCAAAATGGAGACCCAAGGTGACTGCTTTTCAAGAGTCTAAGGATTTGGACACAGTATGCCTTGAAAGCTTGATTAGTTCATTAAAGAGTCATGAGATGGAACTAATGACTGATGAATCAACCAAGAAGATGAAAGGGATAGCCTTAAGCTCTAAAAGTTCATCAAAGGCTCTGAAAGCTAAAATTATAGAATCTGAAGATGAGGCTTCTGAAGAGGGTCAAGAAGATGGGTCTGATGATGAAGAAGAGATGGTGCTGATGGCTGCTAAGGTTTCACAATGGGCAAAACGAAGCAAGAAATATGCAGGCAAATTTGGAGGATCTTCCAAGAGACTTAGTACTGCTAAAGACAAGAAGGAAGATCAAAACAAGTGTTTCAAATGCAACAAGCCTGGTCATTTCATTGCTGATTGTCCAGAAAACAAAAGTAGATCATCAAAGCAAAGCTCTAGCAAGGAAAGGTATAAGAGTAAAGTCAAGAAGGGCTTTCTGGCAACATGGGAAGATCTTAACAAAGACTCAGACTCAGATGGTGATGAGGAAGCAAATCTAGCACTGATGGCAACTACCTCTGACAGAGAAGACTCTGAAGCAGGTTCAGACTCTGAAGATGAGGAAGAGGTAATTGCTAAACTATCTAGAACTGAATTAGTAGATTCTCTTAAAGATGCCTTAAAAATGCTCACTAAAAAGGCAGGTGAATGTAAGGTCTTGAAAAAGGCTTACAATAACCTAACTGAGAAAATGAACATAATAGTTGAAGAAAATGAGTCTCTAAGTAGTAGAAACTCATTTATGGAAACTCATTATGTTTATGATGATAAGGTTCCTCCAGAGCATGAATTTGCTCTGCAAGAATTTCTTATCAATGGCATGAAGAGAAGTAAGATAGCGTCTTTAATATACCATGTTAGTAGAAACAGAGGTGAAGGTCTTGGATTTTCTCGTTTTAAAGATAATCCATTATTTTCTAAACCCTCTAAATGTGATAATTCAAAACCTAAGGCTGTATTTGTTAAAAGCCAATCAGAAGCAATACGTATACCAGAACCTGAAAAAATAATTATGTCAGAGGCCAACAAGCCTCAGACTCTGAAACCTTCAGAGCCTAAGGTTTCCAAACCTCAGACCAATGTCAAAATAAATAAAACTCTGGTATATTCTAAAGCTAAGCACAAGAGTTATACAAAGCCTAAAAGTTTTTCAAAATGCTTCAATAACTCTAGAGCTCCTGATAGGCCTTATAAACAAAAACAATCTAAGGTAATGAGGACTAACTCTAAAGGACCCATAAAGGTATGGGTACCAAAGTCTGAGATTGTCTTTGCAGCAAATCTGCACTCTAAGAAGGCCAGAGCAGCATTCTTGGTACCTGGACAGTGGCTGCTCGCGTCATATGACAGGAGACAAGCATATGTTCCAAACCCTGACTCTGAAAGAGGGAGGAACTGTGGGATTTGGAGGAAACCAAAAAGGGAAGATCACTGGTACTGGTACAGTTGGTAATTCTTCTCTTTCTATTAAAGATGTTTGGTTAGTTGATGGCCTCAAACATAATCTACTAAGCATTAGCCAATTTTGTGATAGTGGATTTGTTGTTAAGTTTAATAAAGATGCATGTACTGTAATCAGAGAGTCTGATGAGTCTGTAGTGTTCAGAGGCTTAAGGAAAGACAATGTTTATAAAATCAATTTGTCAGAACTCTCAGAGCAAAAGATAGTTTGTCTTCTATCTTTGAATGATGAGAAATGGGTCTGGCACCAACGCTTAGGTCATGCTAACTGGATATTAATCTCTAAGCTTAGCAAACTAAGCTTGGTTAAAGGACTACCCAATCTTAACTATCATTCAGATGCTCTATGTGGTCCTTGTCAGATTGGAAAAATTTCAAAAACCTCTTTTAAACCTAAAAACATTGTCTCTACCTCAAGACCTCTTGAATTGCTTCACATTGATTTGTTTGGTCCTGTAAGTACAGCCTCAATCAATGGAAAGAAATATGGACTTGTTATTGTTGATGATTACAGTAGATGGACTTGGGTTAAATTTCTTAGAGTGAAAGATGATGCATATGATGTGTTTACCATCTTCTGCACACAAGTGCAAAGTGAGAAGAGTCTCAAGATCTTAAAGATCAGAAGTGATCATGGGGGTGAATTTGAAAACGAACCCTTTGCAACTTATTGTGAAGACCATGGAATTGTCCATGAGTTCTCAACTCCTAGAACACCACAGCAAAATGGTGTTGTAGAGAGAAAGAACAGGTCTTTACAAGAGATGGCAAGAACCATGATGCATGAGACTAAACTTGCTAAGCACTTCTGGGCAGAAGCTGTGAACACAGCTTGTTATATTCAAAATAGGATCTATATCAGACCTATATTGAATAAAACAACATATGAACTATTTAAAGGAAGAAAGCCCAACATCTCTTATTTTCATCAGTTTGGATGTACCTGTTACATTCTGAACAATAAGGCCTACAAAAGAAAATTTGATGCCAAAGCTTGTAAGGGAATCTTTATAGGTTACTCTGAACGCTCAAAGGCATACAGAGTGTATAATTCTGAAACTAACACAGTGGAAGAATCTATACATGTTAGATTTGATGACAAGGAGCCTGACAGCAAAATGTCAGAGCAAGATGATAGCTATGCAGGTATTCCTTATCAATATAACAATCCAGAACCTGAGAAAGCATCAGATGCAAATGAAACTTCAGAAGCTGTATTGGAAGAAGTCTCTGAAAAAGCATCCTCAATAGAAGCATCTGAAGAGCATGATGATATCTCAGAAGATGATACCCAAACAGGTGCTGAAACTAATGAAGCTCCAAAGAGAAAATTCAAATACATATCATCACATCCAGAAGATCTTATCCTTGGAAACAAAGAAAGTCCAAGAAAAACAAGATCAGATTATCAACAACATGATTCACTTCTATGACTCATATCTATGATAGAACCTAAGAATGTTGATGAAGCCCTTTCTGATGATGGATGGATTGTAGCAATGCAAGATGAGCTTAATCAGTTTCAAAGAAATGATGTGTGGGATTTGGTACCAAGACCAACACACAAGAACATCATTGGAACCAAGTGGGTATTTAGGAACAAACTGAATGAACAAGGTGAAGTGGTAAGAAACAAAGCTAGACTAGTAGCACAAGGCTACAGTCAGCAAGAATGCATTGACTTCACTGAAACATTTGCTCCAGTGGCAAGACTGGAAGCAATCAGGTTATTATTATCATATGCAGTTAATAATGGAATAACCTTATATCAAATGGATGTTAAGAGTGCCTTTCTAAATGGTGTCATTTATGAAGAAGTATATGTCAAACAACCCCCAGGTTTTGAGGATTTGAAAAACCCTGATTATGTTTATAAACTTAAGAAATCACTCTATGGTCTCAAACAAGCTCCAAGAGCTTGGTATGAAAGACTGAGTAATTTCCTTTTAGAAAATGGTTTTCAAAAAGGTCAAATTGACAATACACTATTCAGAAAGACAACTAAGAAAGACATCTTAATTATTCAAATCTATGTTGATGATATAATATTTGGTTCAACTAATGCTTCTCTTTGCAAGAATTTCTCCAAGCTTATGCAGGATGAATTTGAAATGAGTATGAGAGAAACTCTACTTAGATTTCAGGGCCGATATAAGAGAAGACATGAACAGATCTGGTGAAGCTACTAACAAGAAGATAGATGCAATGATGGAACTTCTTCCGAAGCTTACTCAACAGCAACCCAAACCTTAACCCTTATGTCTGAGCACTTATTTGTAATCATGTTTATGTAAATCTTTTGGATAATTTTCTTTTAAGTTAATTAAGCTTCTTATTATCCTCATATATGTGCATGTGCTGGTGTGTTTATTTTATTTTGTTTTTCAAAATGAAAATCATATACTCTGATAATGTCTGATACTCTTGTGGATTCTGAACCTAGTGTAAGATGTTGGAGAACATCTTGTTTTTAAACTTATATAGGATTTTGAAAACCTAAGGTTCCCCCACATCAGTATTCCTGTTTACTCATGAAATAGCTTCTTAGTATTATAGCCTGTTTATAAGCGGGGGCAACAATACCGTATGAGGCATGTCTGGTAACTGGTTTTCTGACGTTTGACAAGAGTATATAAAAGAAACATGCTCCAAAAGAAAGAAAGTTATAGCAGGAACATTTTTTTATTATAATTAAGAAGGATCTTTATTACATAAGATAGTGAAACTCTACTTAGATTTAGACTTGGACTCAGAAGCCTCTGCATACAGTCTCTTATATTTCTTCCTAAGAACTGCGAGCAATTCTTCAGTAGCCTTCTGAACCTCAGCTCTATAATCTTCGTATGAAGTATCATCATCGTATGTCCATAAGAATTCCTCCAGATCAGAGCCCAATTCTTCTCTCTCTGATTCTGTCAATCTAAGTTCTTGCTTGTTTCGCTCATAACGAAGCCTGTTTTCTTCGCAGCGCCAGGGCTCTGCTTCCTTCTTGCTCTCTTCTTTTGAGCCTGAAGCATCCTTGGTAACCTGCCTTTCCATTGTATGTTTTTCTTTTGATGTTACTTGATTACTCTGGATGAGTAAAATGAGAGGAATCATCCCTTTTTATAGTATCATCAAGCTCTCTTGTCAGGACGGTTTTCAACACAATTCATTAAATGAATTTAGTTGTCACCACTTTTTGACTTGACTGCCTTGTTATGACGCGTTTGACTGCTTGGTTTTCTGTGTCTTTTTGACTGATGCCAAAAGGGGGAGTAAGGATAGAGCGTTAAAATTAATGTTGATTGATTCTAATACTGCTCAAAAGATCTGAAACTGTTATGTTATATACATTCTGAATCAATTTTTATCTCTTCTGATTCCTTCTCATTCTGAAACGTTATTGAAAGGGGAGAAAACTTAAGAACCTAAAATAAATCTCATAGACAATGTCAGAAGAGCTTGCAAACCTCTTCTGAGCATTATCAGACTCTGAGAAGAAGAGCTTACAAACCTCTGCTTCTGAGAGACAAATATGAAAATTTATTTTAAGTTAATAAGTTGGCTCTTAAACTGTTTTAATTAATTATGGATAAGACTTAGGGGGAGCTTACAAACCTAACCCTATGGATTGTCAGACTCAGGGGGAGATTGCAAACCTTTGAAACCTGAAGTCAACATAATTAAATTAAATCAACAACAATTGAATTTTAATGCTTTAGTTTGTCATCATCAAAAAGGGGGAGATTGTTGGAACAAAGTGGGTCTGACATGAACCTCTAAGATTTTAAGTGGTTTTGATGATAACAAAGTATTAAAATTGCAATTGGTATTACTAATGATTATTCTAGTGTGCAGAATTACAAGTTAAAATTCATTCAGAAGCACTATGAATAGTAGCAGAGAAGCCAGTCAAAACAAGCTCTGAAAGAGTATCGCTGTTCATCAGAAGCTTAAATTTTTGCGTGCTGAAGATAGCACTTTTGAGGACCAAAAGCTAGACTCTGATGAAGTTCAGAAGCTGAAGATCTTAAGAAGCTATGACAAGAGCATCAGAAGCAAAAAGAATTTACATCACTCAAGAACTGACAGAATCAGAATCAATGATTGAAGAACTATCTACTTCAAGGCTCTGTCACATCCACATGAAGGAATATTCGTTGGTACAACGTTAACCTTATCCATAAGTGGAGCGCATTTGAGGATTGTACGATCGTACTATTATTACTCAAAATGGATGAGTGATAAATTGAATAGCTAGGTAGTGGAATTGGAATTCCTTGCCAAAGAAGGCAATATACAGCTATCAATTGTACGAGTAAATTCCAGCTGGCACAAAGCTCTCTGCAACGGTCATCATCTTCCTCCAAGTATAAATAGAAGACTAAAATGGAAGAAATGACTACTGAACTACTGTTCTATTACTGCGTTTAAGGCTCTGAAGCATTCTGACGTTATTGTTCTATCTGTCATTCAAAGTCTTAAAACAATTTGCGTTGTATTTTGTAAACACCTCTGATAGTATATCAAGTGTTCCTTAACATTCATTCTTATTCTTAAGTTTGTTTGAGAAGTCTCTTGTTAAGTTTAACTTGAGCATTTGAGAAGTCTCTTGTTTAGTGAAACTTGAGCATCTGAGAAGTCTCTTGCAAGTGTGCTTGAGCAATTTGTAATCTTAAGTAGATTATAGTGAAAATCTCTTGTTAGTAACAAGGGGACTGGAGTACTCTCGATTTGTGAGAGGAACCAGGATAAATTTTGTGTCTTTCTCTCTTTCTCTCAGCACCCCTTTTATTTTTGTGTTTATATCCGCTGCAAACTTAGTTTTATTTGGTAAAAAGTTTTAATTTTTAAAACACAATTCAACCCCCCCTTTTTGTGTTTTTCCACCTTCAAGGTGTAGTGCTGTATGCGACAAAGAGGCTACTGCTGGCCTTAGAAACTTCGTCCCATATGCTGAGCATAAAAGAAAGTGGCATAATGCTAAACCTGATCAAAGGGGTTGGCCACACAAGAAGATTGATTGGAGTAAGTCTGTTGCAAAGACTGCTTCGATTCATCAAAGGTTAGGACCCCAGCGCACGTTCAAACCTTCGAACAAGGTGCCAGTGAATAGGTGGATTGGTGGCCAATATGTTGCTGTGAACAAAAAGCAGATGGAGGGAGGAAGTTCCAGTAACGTTAATGTGAAAATTGTTGCTGCAAACAAGAGTTCAGCACCTGCTAAAGTACTTCAGGAAACCAAAACTGAATCAGGAGCTAATAAGTTCGGTTATAGAAACAACTACAAGGGTAAAAACCCTATGACTCGAACTCAGTGGCGCCGTTTTCAGCGGAAGAAAAAGATGGCTACTCAGAATGTAAATGCTGGGGGCAATGCTACTGTGGTGCAGAAAGTCGAAATGGCTATAAGGCCAGCAAAGGAGAGACTTTCTCCAGTGGTTGAAGGTAATGAAAATGAGGAGGATTACATGGATGATGATGATCTCCTCGATGATCAGCCAGATTTTGATGTGCTGGTTAATGTCATATCTATTCTACCTGCGGAGTATGATGTAGAGTCTGAGGTAAATGAGGTAGAAGATGATCTTGTTGCTGCAGAAATGGCTAATCATAAGCCAGTATGTTATTATGTAATGGGAAATGGCTGCGTCGAAGAGCAGAATGCTGTCTTCGAAAAGCCAGACTTGGGCATGAAAAACCATCTGAAAGCTTTGTTTATCAGAGCAAAAGTAAATGGTGTTGGTGTTAACAGGATTCTAGTGGATGGAGGAGCAGTGGTTAACATCATGCCACATTTTATGCTGAAGAAATCAGGTCTATTCGAAACAGATCTACACACACAATGTGGTGCTAGCCAATTATGAAGGTAAGATTGGCCATTCACTTGGTGTCATTCAATTAGAAGTTTGTGTAGGTAGCACCATTCGAAAGACCTTATTCATGGTTATTGCTGCCAAGCCTAATTATAACATGTTGCTAGGCAGAGAGTGGATACATGGAGTTGGCGCAGTGCCTTCAACCATGCATCAGAAGTTGATTGTGTAGAGAGAAGATGGTTTAGTAGAATATGTTGAGGCTGATCAGAGTGCCTATGTAACAGACACTAACAATGTCACTCTTCAGACTTTTGACAAGAATCTGGCTCAAATTGCCCCTTGTGGTGATCAAAATGAAGCCTTTAACAATGAAGTTGCTGGAGTTGATGAAATACTTCATTCTATCAAGTTGCACCCTACTCATGGATTCCGTTGGGAGAGGGAGCACACTGCAACTCCTATGAACTTCAGTGCTTTCCCATCAGCAACTGGATGGGACGACCCAGATGTGTGTGATGATTGAATCCCCAGCATGGGATAGGATAACGACTTATGCAGCCGCTAATAGAATCAATATGGCTATAGAAGCCATTGAGTTACAAGAAGATATGGCTGGTGAAGCCAATAAAGATTCGAATATTGAATTGGCCTCACAGGCCAATGTTTCAAATACTAGTGACATGCAGAGGCTAGATTGTATTTATGACGACGAGCCATTGGGTTTTGAAAAAGATCCAGTTAGTTCGAATCAAAGAATGCAAGCTCAGGATCCTTTGCAAGAAATCGATATTGGAGATGGTCTTGTTAAAAGACCAACCTACATTAGTACCAATATTGATCCAAGCTTGAAAGTTAAAATGGTCGAGTTGCTTAAAGAGTACAAGGATTGTTTCGCCTGGGATTATGACGAAATGCCAGGATTAAGCAAGGAATTGGTGGAACACAGACTGCCTCTTCGACCAGACAAGAAACCTGTGAAGCAGCTTCCAAGGAGGTTTGCTCCAGAAATCATGACAAAGATCAAAGCAGAAATTGAAAGGCTGCTAAAGTGCAAGTTCATTCGAACAGCCAGGTATGTAGAGTGGTTAGCAAATATTGTGCCTGTCATTAAAAAGAATGGTTCTCTTAGAGTTTGCATAGATTTTAGGGATTTAAATAATGCTACACCAAAAGATGAATATGCCATGCTTATTGCAGAAATGCTAGTTGATTCAGCTGCAGGCCATGAATATTTAAGCATGTTAGATGGCTATTCTGGCTATAACCAAATCTTCATTGCTGAAGATGATATTCCAAAAACTGCTTTTCGTTGCCCTGGTGCCTTAGGTACTTACGAATGGGTAGTAATGCCCTTTGGATTGAAAAATGCAGGGGCAACATACCAAAGGGCAATGAACTCAATCTTTCATGATTTCATTGAAGTATTTATGCAAATTTACATTGATGACATTGTCGTCAAATCCTCATCTTCTGATGATCATTTAAATCACCTTAGAAGGTCATTCGAAAGAATGAGGAAATGTGGACTAAAAATGAATCCACTGAAATGTGCTTTTTGTGTACGTGCAGGAGATTTCCTTGGATTTGTCGTGCATAAAAAGGGCACAGAGATCAATCAGAACAAGACCAAAGCGATCATGGAGACGAAATCTCCAGCAACAAAGAAACAGCTTCAGTCACTACTTGGAAAAATCAACTTCTTGAGAAGATTCATTTCGAATCTAAGTGGAAAGGCTCATCCCTTTTCTCCACTCCTGAGACTCAAGAAAGATGAGGTATTTAATTGGGGAATTGAGCAACAGAAAGCATTTGATGATATCAAGGCTTACTTATCGAATCCTCCTACTTTAATGCCTCCAATTCAAAGTAAAGAGATGAAGTTGTACATATCAGCGTCAGACACAACCATTGGGAGCATGCTTGCTCAAGAGGATGAAAATGGTGTAGAAAAAGCTATTTACTATTTAAGTAGAGTTTTGAATGATGCTGAAACAAGATATTCTGTAATTGAAAAGCTTTGTCTTTGTCTGTATTTTTCATGTACTAAACTCAAGCATTATATAAAGCCAGTTGATGTTTTTGTTTACTCCCATTTTGATATTATTAAGCATATGTTGTTGAAACCAATTCTACATAGCAGAATTGGGAAATGGGCTTTAGCTTTAACAGAATATTCACTAACTTACAAACCCTTAAGGGCTGTTAAAGGCCAGATAGTGGCTGATTTCATCACTGATCATTCAGTGATCGAATTTCCGGTGAATTATGTTGAGCTAGAACCATGGATTTTATACTTCGATGGGTCTAGACATAAACATGGCACAGGAATTGGAATCCTAATAATATCACCTTTAAAAATTCCAACTAAGTTCAAGTATAAAATTAATGGATCTTGCTCTAATAATGAGGCAGAATATGAAGCCTTAATTGCAGGTTTAGAAATTCTTCTAGACTTGGGGGCAAGACACATTAGAATAAGAGGAGACTCTGAATTAGTAGTAAAGCAATTGACAAAAGAATACAAGTGCATTCAAGAGCATTTGATGAAATATTTTGTTATTGCTTTCTCTTTATCAAGACAATTCGAATCTTATAACATTCAACATGTACCTCGAATTGAAAATCAAGAGGCAAATGACTTGGCACAAATTGCCTCTGGATACAAAGTGTCGAAAGAAACATTCGAACAACTCATCGAAGTTAAAGACAAGTTGGTTTCGAGTGAATCTCTTGATGAGAAATTTTCAATGCCAAAACATTTGGGGGCAGATGAGCACAGTTTTCAGGAAAATTTTGAAAATTTTGATACTGTTGAACAGTTCGAAAGTTCTAACCTCCAAAATGTTGATATGCATTTCGAAAGATTTGCAACAGAAATTTTTGTCATTGACAATTTAAGTGATACTGATTGGAGAAAGCCGATTGTCAAATATTTGAAGATCCAACAGGAATTACTGATAGGAAAACAAAATATAAAGCCTTGAGCTATACTATCATTGGGAATGAGTTGTTCAAGAAAACCCCTGAGGGAGTTTTGTTGAAATGTCTCAGTGAAAATGAGGCATTCTTAGCCATTACCAATGTACACAGTGGTTCATGTGGTGCTCATCAAGCAGGCCATAAGATGAAATGGTTATTGTTTCGACGAGGCTTATACTGGCCGTCAATGCTTAAGGATTGCATAGAATTTTCTAAAGGTTGCCAAGAATGCCAGAGACATGCAGGTATCCAACATGTTCCTGCAAGTGAATTACATTCAGTAGTTAAACCTTGGCCTTTTAGAGGTTGGGCTTTAGACTTGATTGGTGAAATCAGGCCAGCATCGTCCAAAAACCAACGTTTCATTTTGGTTGGAATTGATTATTTCACAAAATGGATCGAAGCTGTTGCTTTGCCAAAAGTTGATCAGGAAGTTGTAATTAGTTTCATCCAAAATCACATTATCTATAGATTTGGATTACCGGAAACTATAACCACTGATCAAGGAACAATGTTTTTTGGGCAAAAGATGCAAAGTTTTGCTAATGAGGCAGGTCTTAAGTTATTAACATCAACACCATATTATGCTCAAGCAAATGGTCAAGTTGAGGCAGCCAACAAAATTATAATTGGCTTAATTAAGAAACACATTGCCCAGAAGCCAAAGAATTGGCACAACACTTTAGATCAGGTGCTGTGGGCTTGTAGAAATTCTCCTAAAGAATCTACTAATTCAACTCCATTTCGATTGACTTATGGTCATGATGCTGTATTGCCTGTCGAAGTCATGGTGCAATCCATAAGAGTGCAAAGGCAGATGGAAATCCCTAGTGAACATTATGAAAACCTTATGATGGATGAATTAGTTGATTTAGATGAAGAAAGGTTGCAAGCTTTAGATGTCTTAATCAGACAAAAAGAAAGAATTGCTAAAGCCTACAATAAAAAGGTTAAGTACAAAACCTTTAACTTAGGGGATTTAGTATGGAAAGTTATCTTGCCTATGGATAGGAGAGATAGAATATTTGGAAAATGGTCACCAAACTGGGAAGGACCATTTAAAATTTCTCAAGTATTATCCAACGGTGCATATGAAATTCAAGAACTAACTGCTGAGCAGCGTTCAGTAAATGTAAATGGCAAGTATTTGAAGAGATACAAGCCATCGTTGCAAGAAATAAAAGTAAGTACAGAGTAATTCGAAACATGAAACATTTAAATGGTGAAAGAAGATTGCCATCAAAATAAGACCAAGTATTCAAATTAATACAAATGTGGTTCAAAATGGTCAGCAAAATTAAACATGTTCGAAAAGCAGAAGAAATTACATCAAAGGCCATAGCGAAACAAAGAAAAAATCATTCAGCAACGATCTTGTTAGCAGCTCTGAAGTGTTCATATTGTTCTTTGGTGTGAGCAAGTTTACACTTGAGAACTTCGTTTTCGTTAGCCAAACGATCGACTTCACTGCTGACAACTAAGCCTTCGCTGTATTGTTGAATTCCGTCTCGAGCCAACTCTTCGATCCTTAACCTGGACACAGCGGCGGCTTGGGTAACGAATTCCTCTTTCTTAGCTTCCTCTTCAGCTATCTTTTGTTCAAGTTCTTGAATCTCTGCTCTCCAGCGGGCAATATTCTCATCACAAGCAGCCGCTTGTAGGAAAGCACCTGCAGATTCAGCTTTCATTTGCGCCGCTTCATTGTTGCGTTGCTTGGCTTGTTCGAAGTATTTTTCTTTGAGCTTCAGCTTGGCATCTTGAGTTTGAGAGTTATCTAACAGCTGCTGAAAATGCTTGGCATATTGCTCCAGGAAGGCCTCTGCTTGAGTAACTCGAAGGAAAAGGTCTTCTCGAGTCCTTGGGGTCTGGAGTTTGTTAAAAAGAGCTTTGATATTGAAGTAAATGTGAGCCGGAACTCGTGAGTTAGATGTAAAAAGGGAAGAACGATTGAGCAAACGAAAGGTAATGGAGTGAAAGTTTCTGAGTCGCAGGAGTGAAACTAAATGGAAGAAGTTTCAGAGTTTGCAGAAAAGTGGAAAAAGAAACCTTGATCCGTTATTTATAGGTTAGAAGTGACAGGAGTTGGTAAGAATAAAGTAAATCAAGAAAAGTTGTTTTCTTCTCCTTTCAACTTCCTGAACTGCCACGCGTCCCACTCGCACGCAAAATTAGGCAGTAATGATGATAATGGAAAAGTGGATTTCTGTCAGAGAACGAATCGTTTCTGAGGTCGCCGCCATTGGGAAGCGTGAAGCATTAATTACCTGTTCTTTCAAAAACGTCACTATCTCATTTCGGAACGAGTTAATCGAAAGTGCCGTTTTTGGGGGGCAATTTGTTGGGCCGTATTTTTGCACATGTTTATTTAAGTAAAGAGTTGGTCCAACTAAAGAGTTACTGATGAATATGATATGTTGTTTATTGAGTCATAATTGTAGTTCATCGAAGACTCCAATGTTCGAAAAGATCATTAATGGGATCTTGTTGTTCCAATCGAATCAAGCCATTGATGAATGGAAAATCGAAACGAAGTGTCAAAAGCTTATTGTTTCGAACCAAGTTACCAAAGCATCGAAATATCAAATTGTGGGCTTGGTGAATTACATTGAGGAATTGGGCCTGCTAGCTTGACCCAAAAGAAATGAAGGTGAGCCCGTTTCAGGAATTGGCGCGCTACAAGGAAGATTCGAAGAAGTGGAGATCGTGGGTGGACACGTGGAGCAATCTGAAGCGTCAAGATCGAAGTAGCGGTTTAGTTTCATTTCGAAGTATATATTGTATTTTTTCAGTTTGAATAAAGGTCACAAATTTCATACATTCACATTCTCTTAAAAAATTCTGAGTACTCATACTGTCGAACGAAAGGAATTCAACAGGGAAAACAATGTATGTTTGTGTACCATTTACTTTGTAATCGCTTTTACGTTTAATGCAAGTTTACATTTTCACAAGTCTTTAATTTGTCTTTACCTTTATGCATTTTGATCCTGTTATTTCGAGGCGATTCGGAAGAACAGTTACTTTACATCGCAATTAAGTTTTCAAAAGTTTGTCATTTGTTGAAGTTCGTAAACATTCAAAGAATTTTCATAAAAAACAAACACAAAATTGTCCTGAGATTTCTAGTTTGATCTCGCAAGTTTAAAACGTAGAACTAGCGTTTGTTTACCACTTTTCAGTGTAAACAACTGGGCAAGATCCAAATTTTTGAAGTGGACCTAATTCGTTATATTCTCATAGGCCCAAAGCATTTGTTGATCCCTTCGTATGATTAAGTCTGTCTATCTTATCATATAAGGACAAGACTCAGTCGCGCTAGGGGCGAGATAAGCCCGAGAAGATAGGAGCACATGAGGCATGTGGCGAGCTTAAGATGGAGCTAAACTGCCACTTCGCCCACTACTCCCTACATTTACTCCACCATTATCCCATTACTTCCTACATTATCTTAACCACTCCCTCCACTAATTTCCTTCTCGACTTCTATGATCTTCCTATATATAAGGCATCATACACATGATGAAGAGATACGTTCTTCTTTCGCTAAATATTCAGAAAAGCTAATATCGATGCCTAACACCCTGCTAGCTTGATACTAATAGAATACAATACCGCTGGTTCACAAGAGAACTATATGACTCTGATTCCTTAATCGCTTAAGAATTCGTAGACCAAGAACTCTCCCTATCGAACTATAATAAAAACATAGCCAACTATAGGTCTCATTTCAATAACCCAAAAATCTCTCCAAGAACAAACACTAATAATAACTAAACAATCCAACAAATAAACATCCAAATAATGCAATGCCTGAGTGCAAGCCAAACTTTAGATAAAATTGAACTAATTCAGTGTTAGGCACTACTAAATAAAAACTAACCAAACACATTCGGTCACACTTGTACATTCGGTCATTACTAACCAAACTAACCCAACATTAACAAAATAAATTCAGTGTTAGGCACTATTGAGTCACACTTGTACAATCATTTGAAATGGTCCAGTTTGATTAGGTCAAGCTCGGTAACAGTAGTAGTAAGCCAAAGACTACTTTCTATTTTGATTCAATATTCAGTCAATTTGGCAAGTAGCCTTGCATTCATCATTGCACAATTATAGGTTTAATAGATCTTTTGGTCCCTGTATGTTCGTGAATTTTTGGTTTTAGTCCATGTATCTTGTTTTGTTGCAAATAAGTCCCTCAATGTACAATTTTTTTTGGTTTTAGTCCCTAAAGTCAAAATTCGCAGGAAAATCTGAAGAAAAATCTCCACAAAAACTGCAAATTTTCCTGCGGATTTTGACTTTAGGGACTAAAACCAAAAAAATTTATACATTCAGGGACTTATTTGCAACAAAACAAAATACAGGGACTAAAACCAAAAATTCGAGAACATACAGGGACCTAAAGATCTATTAAGCCCACAATTATATTATATTCAAGTTTTGTTGGACTTCTGGTGAGCCTAAACACATGGTGGATCACGGATTTGAGCAATTATGAAAGTGATTTTAGACGATGTATCTTCACTTAAATTCTTAAAATATGATTATAAGTCATCTCAATTATTTTATCTTTTATTCAATGTAAAAATTTTAACTAATATTTGACACATTAATATTCTCTCTTTGGGATGTGAGACTCTCCTTTCAATTCAACGAACAATATAATTCTCACTTCTGCAAGACCCCCACCAAGTGGAACAACTCTCGTACCGCTCTTGCACAGAAAACAGCCACACAAATAATTTTAGACACTCTATTTTCACTTAATATCTCAAAACATTAAGTATATGAGTCATTTTACTATATATTATTTAGACTTAATTATAGTTTTAGTCTTCCTATTTTATCAAACTCGCGAAAATAATATCTCCATTTTAAAATCAAATTTTTTGATCTCTATTTTCAAATTTGTTGCAATTTTTATCATAACTTTTTTTGTCCTTAAAAATGGCAACTTTGATGTTAGAAAATGTGACTTTTTGGTCATAAATGTCATAATTCATCTTTAGATTCAATATTGGACACAATTAAACATTTTTTAGAACGTCAAAAATCACTATTTTAGAGAAAAATAAAAATCGGGATCAAAATTGCAACAAATATAAAAATAGAGGATCAGAAAGTTTAATTTTAAAATATGGAACTATTTTAGTTTGATAAAATAGAAGATCGAAACTGCAATTAAACCTAGAATTTAATTTATATCCACCGTCGATGTAAAATTATTTTATGCATACATCTAATAATATATTGGCACATCATATAATGTGTTTTAAAACACATAACGTATCACATTCATTAAATGATACAGCAACACAATATTATATATATCTTTATCTTTATCTTTATCTTTATCTTAATATAATAAAACGAGAGTAACTAGAGGCACCCTAAACTCTAACCTAATATGAACGGTCTAAATTTTGACACGTGAAAAAAAAAATTACATCAACGGCTACGATAAAAACTTGAATACTATGTTGCCACATCAATTAATGAATGTGACACGTCATATGTTTAAAAACACAATAGATGATGTGTCAATATATGATTGGATGTGTGTATATAATAATTTTACACCTTTGTTACATACTAATCCCTAATTATATGCTTTCAGTTGATGATTGGATATACTCTATGGAATCTATTTTATTTATAGCCTTCAATTATGCATCTTTTACGATAAATATAAACTCTTTTATTTCTTTCTCTTAAGAGTGTATCTTTCACATTAATTATAGCCTTAAATTATGCATCTATTTTCATTTTTTCTCACATATTTACTTTTTTTATTTGATGCTGATTTGACTTTGGGGTTCTATAAACGTATGGATTGTTATAGATATTTTAGGTGTTTACTTTCTGATTATAGTTTGTAATTTTCCATATTAATTCTATATTCTTTTTCAATTTGATTTTTATTCCAATAGGTATGGATTTCTAAAGGTACGGATTCCATTTTATTTTTTAGTGTTTCATATTAATTCTGATTATTGTATTTAAAAAAAAATAATTATTTTTCTTAAGTTTTTTATATTTTCTATTGGATACAGGTTTTGCTTTGGATCTCTATAAAGGTATGTACTCTCCTATGAATATTTTTAGGTGTTTGAATTCGGTTTTTTTTATTGGATCATATTAATTATGATTTTTAGGTTTTGTTTGAATTCTTAAGTTTCTTATTATTTGTTGATGTTGTTGTTTCACCAAAATTTTCTAAATGTTCTTCTGATATGTTTTGTTTTAATTTCATGATAGAGTGCAGTAATGCTTTCGAAGATGTTTACCAGTCACGAAGTTAAGTGTTTTGCAACTTTGATTGATCCTTTAGGAAATCAATTTGACGTATAAGTGGAAAAAATTAATGGAAACATTTATTTTTTCCTTATATTTCAGTATTTTAATTTAATTTTGAATTAATCTGCTTATTGTAATTTCAAATTTGTTTCTTATTAATCAATAGTTTTCAATAGTTTCCCGTCATTTGAATTCCACCATCTTTTATTTTAACATAAATATATCTATCTTACTTATTTCTAATTTCTCGAATTACTTATTTCTAATTTTTCTAATTATGTATTATATTAAACCCTAATTTTCTAAGTAAATTGGCAGGCTAATTCTAATTAATTGTACCTGATAAGCATGAGAAAGCAAAAAAAAAAATTCCCGATAAGCATGAGAAGAATAATTATGCATCATATTAATTAATGATTTTATTATTTAAAAAAAAAGATTTGTTAACAAAAAAAACATATGCCACACACAAATGATAAGTATGAGAATGCAAAAAAATAAATAATTCATGATAAGCATGAGAAGGATAATTATACATTACTAGCCGCCAAACGGCCGTGCCCGTTTGTGTGATCGATATTTTTTTTTTTTGTTGTGATCGATATTCTCTATTGTGCAAATATAAATAAATCTCCTTTTTTATTGGACTTAGTTAATTGATAACTATTTAACCTCCTTTTTTGTTGTGGCTACTTATTAAGAAGAAAAAAATATTTTTTTTTTTTACTATAAAAAAACTGAAAACCTACTTTTATGTGGAAGTTGTGCTTAAGTTTTTATTTTTTGTAGTTTTTTTTAAGGGTAAAATAGGAATATTGAAAAAGTCATCCCAAAAATTTGTATCCCCTTTATATATTAGTATAGATATTAATTAATAATTTTATTATTTTTTAAACAAAAATTGTTAACAAAAAAACTATATGGCACACACAAATGATAAGAAGGAAAAAAAAAAGCAAATATTTCAAGCTTATTGTGCTCGAAACTTATCTCTCCTATTATTATTCCCGGATTAAAGCAAAAATTATTTGGAATTCACATCTAAAAGATCAAGAAGATTCTACATTACGGCCCCGTTTGAATTGACTTTTTTTTTTTGACAAAGTGTGAAATGGCTTATTTAAAACTTATATGAACTTATCTATCAACATAATTCACTATATTAATAATTTGGATAAATTAATAAAAGCTTATCACATTTTTATAAACTACTTATACCTATTTTGATAAGCTCTCCCTATTAGCGTATACATGTGCTTATACGTCAGCTTATATAAATTTGGAAAGCTTCGATTCTTGCCTCAATCATTCGGATTAACATATTTTTTTCAAACTTTTATTTTAACTAATCTTTATTTTATCTTTGACTTTTTATGCTTATCCATCTAATCTACACACTTTTGTTTTTCTTTTTGACCGAAACTTTCTGTTTTTCATTTAAGTTATCTTTTTTTACTTCTTTTTTTGGTAAGGTAGCTTAATGAATTTTTTTTACTTTATTTATATATCCAAACACAAAGGGCTTATTGAGCATAAGAGTTTATGGTGTAAGTTCTCATACTATAAGCTCTAATGCTATAAGCACTTGTATAAGCTATTTATCCAAACTGTAACACCCCGTTTTTCAAAAGCCAAAAAGGGCATTATTTTTTTTTTTTTCTTTTTCAACTAACACTCAGAGTGCGCATAAAATATTTTAAATGAACCGGCATTCAAAAATACAAAGAACTCATTACCAAAAGGTGCTTCGACAAGCAAAGTGTATTTCCTGAATAATTACAATCCAAGTCTAAGTACCAAAACAAGTTAGAAATCCTATGCTAACCAAAAAGCACGGTGCACAAAACACACCGGCGCATAGTCTAACTACTCTAAGCTAAAACTCCAGCCGCTCACTGGGGCCTGGAACAGCCACCGTCGTCACCACGACCTAACCCATCATCTGGGTGGGATGAGCCCGCAAATGAAAGAAAGGGTCACCACAAAAATACAGTATGTATATGTATAACCGGTGCGAAAGATGTACACATAACAAATTTCCACGAAACACAAGAGAAAGCTCTTAAACTCAAAGGTAATTCCCACCAACGGGCTTATATATATGATGCACACCAAGCCTAATGCAGACTTCTACAATGAGTGTGACAACCGATTACTGGTTCGTCACATGCATGATTTTCCGGAAAATTAACCTCTCCTCGAAGAGTCGTGGGGTAGGCAAAGCCACACAGAAATATACGTACCCGCACTAAAAATGCCACACAAGGCAGGTGAAGTCACACAGACAAACACCAGGCGAAGTCACACAGACAAACACCAACTCAATATAAATCCAGAGGGATTTGGCGAAGCCACACAGTCAAACGCCCGGTACGTAGGCAAAGTCACACAGACATACACCTAGGCACGCAACTATGAAATGCATGGCATATATTCTCTTCGGCATATACAGGATAGTCACACAAGACAAAATCCTCGCGTAGTCCCATCAGACGCACGCATTCATATATGCTCATGCAAACATTCACATAGCCTAAAGCCTATGTACAAAGCATCACAATATACATACATTTTTCCAATCATATGTAAATTGCACACATATTATAACCACTATCTCATCAACGAGAATACATAAATACAAACATGCCAAAGCACACAGCAATTGCACACACAGCAAAACAAAGCATGTCGTAACCATTTAAAGACAGAAATAAAGTGGAGCTCTTACCTCGTCAAGCACTCAACTATCACACGATCGCACAACACTTATTTGCTTCCTAAAACAAGCAAAGTATTCAATCAAAACCATAACCAATCAATCCTTAAAGCTTTGGACTCTAGAATCCCAAAACCCAAAGGTTTTCTAAGGTAAAATCCCTCTTTCGGATTCTCTACCAAAAACTATCGTATTGATCAACCCCCATGAGTTATTTGTACTATTTTTAGGACCCAAAACAATAGGCCAAAGTCTTAAATAATTTGAAATGCAAAATGGCCGTTTTCTTGCGTTATAAGCTACGTACTTTCCGAGTACCCGAAAAACTCGTTTCCAATCCCAACCACTTCCATAAATTAATAAAAAGGGATTAGAAAGTTAAAAATCAAGTTTAGAAATCAGAATCCAAAATTTCAACTCCCAGAGCTCGCCCTGGCGAGTTGGTGGCGAGTGAAGGCAGGGAGTGCTGGTCTTACTCGCCCTGGAGCTCGCCCTGGCGTGTTGTCAGGACCTGTGACACTCGCCCTGGCGAGTAACCACTCGCTCAGCGAGTTGCACCTGTCATGACAGCAAAAGACAGCAACTCACACCACCTTTTTCCACCCCAAGCCTAGTTTGATTCTATTAGTTCCCAACATCTTTTCAAGGCATAAAAGCAAACCATTTTCATAAGCAAGCAACACATTTCCGAAAGCATGTTGGTTGCTTCGAGTGCAAGTTATTTGATTTTCATTTCCAAAATCAAAACCAAATCCAAGCACAAGTTTTATTACGGGCCTCAACCGTCCGGGAATCATTTTCAACCGTGTTTTCAAGGTAAAAAGCGACACCACATGTCACAATAGTTTTAAACCACTTTGACCCCAAAATACTACCCAAAAACTCTTAGAAAATATTTTCATAAACCACAATATTTTTCATCGGATTTTTCTAAAACAAAACCATACAACGCATTTCCCTTTCGCCCAAAGGTTCAAAGACAACTTTTCTTTTCAAAACCTTACAACATAACCTCATGTAATTGATCAATACATAAGCCAACCAAAACCCTAACTTTTCTCATGAGATTTTTCACCAACTCATGGAAAACAAAACAACAAAGCCTATACATGCTTCTCTAGACCTCATGAACAACATTCATGGAACAAAAACTAGCAAGAACAACATTTCCCACCAAACCCTCTTAAGAACATAAACCCAAAAACCTCACAACTCTAAAAATCTACCAACCTAGGAGATGAGAAGAGAGGGTTACCTTAAGAAAGTGATTCTCTACAACTTTCTTCAAAGCTCCAAAGCTTGAAATGGAGTGAAATGGTGAAGAATGGAAAATTTGTGAAGGTTGGAAAGAAAGTAATGGAGTCTACGTGAAAGAGAGAAAGAAAGGAGTGAAATATGTGATGTTTTCTAAGTGACCAAGTGACCAAACCTCCTTACTATGCCATAGCTCTTGCTCACTCATGGCCATTGGATCAAAAACAAAATGCCAAGACAAAACCCTAGCCATTGGATCAAACCAAACCAAATCCACTTGAGATAATACTCAACACCTCTTAGAAACACTCTCACGTTCAGCTCTCGCGCGCCGCGACGAACGTAAATCACAAAAACATAGAACCTACGGAAAGAACGTCTATCGTTTTTCCATTCCAACACTTATCGCCGAATCTTTTTCCGCGACTGTAATTTTCTTCCATACCTTAGAAAATTAATCTCAGGATATATCCTAATTCGCGCAGATATATAAAACTTCCATCCGAAATCTCACTCAAAACAGACGCAATAAGATTTTACAACGACGGGTAAAATCCTACTCGTTTTTCCAAAAACAAGAATAATCCACAACTTATTATTCTGAAACCACAAGTAACTTCTTATTCAAGCAACAGGATCACAAGACAAAAGTCTGTACAATTACAGTGCACGAGCACGAAACAGACTCGATTACAGCAAAAGCTAATAATTACACGATGTTTCGTCACACGAACACATCGAACCCTAATATTCCTTAAACCAACTATACAAAGAAATCTTGGGTCTTACAATACTACCCCCCTAAAAGAAGTTTCGTCCTCGAAACTTAGACGTCGTCAAACAAACTGGGGTATGATTCTTTCATCTTACTCTCGAGCTCCCAGGTGGTATCTCCTGTAGCTTCGTTCCATATCACCTTCACCAAAGGTATCTCTTTCGTTCTCAAACGCTTCATCTTCTTATCCGCAATCTTGATCGGCGGAACCTCAAATGACAAGTTATCCCTCAGCTGGATGTCATCTGGTGTGATCACATGTGATGGATCCGGTGTATATCTCCGCAATTGCGACACATGGAACACGTCATGAATCAAAGATAGTACTGGTGGCAACGCGATCCGGTATGCTACCTTCCCAATCCGTTCCAAAATCTGATAAGGCCCTATAAACTTCGGAGTCAACTTCTTCGCTTTCAAAGCCCTTCCAACACCCGTTGTTGGAGTAACACGGAGAAATACGTGATCTCCCTCCTCAAACTCTAAAGGCCTCCGACGCCTATCCGCATAACTTTTCTGTCGATCTTGAGCAACCTTCATCATTGCCCTTATCTTTCGGACCTTGTCCGTCGTCTGTTGTACCATTTCCGGTCCTACTATCATACTCTCCCCATCTTGGTACCAACACAAAGGAGTCTGACATCTCCTCCCATACAAAGCCTCGTATGGTGCCATTCCAATACTCGCGTGAAAACTGTTGTTGTATGTGAATTCTATCAAAGGTAACACATCATCCCAACTTCCACGATCATCCAAAACACATGCTCTCAACAAATCCTCTAAAGACTGATTTGTTCTCTCGGTCTGCCCATCTGTCTGAGGATGGTAGGCGGAACTCAATCTCAATTTCGTCCCCAACGCCTCATGCAAAGTCCTCCAAAAGTGTGAAGTAAACTTTGGGTCTCGATCCGACACTATACTTGACGGAATCCCATGTAACCTCACAATCTCAGCAATGTAAATATCGGTCAACTTTGCCGCCGTATCCGTAGTTCTTACCGGTAGAAAATGAGCGGACTTAGTCAAACGATCCACTATCACCCAAATGGAGTCATGCTTCCTCCTGGTCTTGGGTAAACCAGTGATGAAATCCATAGAAATGCTATCCCACTTCCACTCGGGAATATCTAATGACTGCAGCATCCCTGCCGGTCTCTGATGTTCAATCTTCGCCTTCTGACAAGTCAGACACGACGCCACATACTCAGCCACATCCTTCTTCAAACCCGGCCACCAGAAATCATGCCTCAGGTCTTGATACATCTTTGTTGCTCCGGGATGTATACTAAGTTTACTCTTGTGTGCCTCCCCTAGAATGATGTTTCTAAAATTCATAGCATCGGGTACACACACTCTACCTTGACACCTCAAGATGTTGTCTGATCCCACCTTGAAATCTCGGTTGGTTCCTCGAACAATCAAAGCTTTTTTCTCCATGAGAAACTTGTCATCTTGACAATTAGCAATATCCTCCAACAAACCGTTTGAGATGGTAATCATACCCAGTCTCATATTCCCTAAAGCAAACTCTACCTCTAGGTGCAAATCTCGAAATTCTTTCAACAACTCTTGTAGACTAGCCATTTGTGCCGAACAAACCGACACACTCTTCCTACTCAAAGCATCGGCTACCACATTAGCCTTTCCCGGATGGTATTCCAACGTGAAATCAAAATCTTTCAAAGTTTCCATCCATCTCCTCTGTCGCATATTAAGCTCTTTCTGATCGAACAGATACTTAAGACTTTTATGGTCACTAAACACGACAAAAGTGCAACCATAAAGATGATGTCTCCAAATCTTCAATGCGAAAACAACGGCCGCAAGCTCTAAATCGTGCGTAGGATAATTCTTCTCATGCACTTTCAGTTGCCTGGACGCATAAGCCACTGCCCTCTTGTGTTGCATCAACACACAACCCAACCCTTGATGAGAAGCATCACAATAAACCTCATACGGTTCATCTGACTGAGGTAACACCAACACCGGTGAAGTCGTCAACCGCTCCTTCAACAACTGAAAACTCAACTCACACTTCTCTGTCCACGCAAACGGTTGATCTTTCCGCGTAAGTTGTGTCATCGGTGCCACAATCTTAGCAAAACCTTCAATGAATCTTCGGTAATAACCGGCCAAACCCACAAAACTCCTCACATCAGTCACGGTTTGAGGCTGCTTCCATGAAAGTACTGTATCAATCTTGGCTGGATCCACGGCTATTCCCTCTTTTGATATAACATGGCCAAGGAAATTCACCTCTTCCAACCAAAAATCACACTTTGACGGGTTCGCATACAGCTTACTCTCCCGCAAAACTTGCAAAACTAGACGAAGATGCTCTACATGTTCCTCTTCACTCTTCGAATACACTAGGATGTCATCAATGAACACCACCACAAACTTGTCCAAAAATGAATTGAATATCCGATTCATGTAGGCCATAAAGATAGCAGGTGCATTCGTCACTCCGAACGGCATCACTAGAAACTCATAATGCCCATAACGCGTCCTAAACGCCGTTTTCTGAATATCCTCATCTCGAACCCTTATCTGGTGATAACCAGATTTCAAGTCGATCTTTGAAAACACTGAGGCTCCCCTCAACTGATCCATCAGATCATCAATACGCGGCAATGGATATCGGTTCTTGATAGTCACCTTATTAAGCTTCCGATAATCCACACACAAACGAGATTTACCATCCTTCTTCTTAACCAATAAGACTGGTGCTCCCCAAGGCGACACACTAGGCCTTATGAAACCTTTCTCTAACAAGTCTTCAATCTGACTTTTCAACTCTACCAACTCGGCTGGAGCCATCCGATAAGCTGATTCCGAAATCGGACCCGTACCCGGTTGTAAATCAATAAAGAATTCCACCTCTCTACACGGAGGAAAAGCTGGAATCTCTGATGGAAACATATCTTGGAAATCCTGAACTACACGAATTTCCTCAATTCGGATCTCCGACGTCACTCCTAAGCTAGCAAGTGAAACTATCTCCGGTTCTCCATTACACATAACCACAGAAAGTCGATTCGCAGACAAGTACCTTCGCACACCTGGCTCGGGAAAGAAAACCAATTTCCGAGCGCAGTCTAAAATCACATAATGATACGACAACCAATCCATCCCGAGGATGATCTCGAGAGATAAAAGCGGTAGACAAACCAAATTGACCAGAAAATCCCTATTCTGGATTACTACCAAACTATGCAAACATGCAGTATTCACTACCAAATCCTTAGCAAGAGTCAAAACATTCAAATCAAAAGGAAGCACAGATACATTCAAACTCAAACGATTTGCACATGCCAAAGATATGAATGAGTGGGTTGCCCCCGTGTCAATCAAAGCAGTTAAAGAATTACCTGCGATGTGACAGCTCTCATGGATGGCATTGCTAGCCTGCCCACTCAGTTCAGTGCCCATACAGTAAGCACGTGCCTTTGCCGCAGGTCTGGCACCCTGTGAACCTTGTGCCACATTTGCCGACGGCCCAGTCTTCGGGGCTCTGCAATCTCTAGCAAGGTGTCCCGGCTTCTTGCAATTATAGCAGGTGTTTCCCACCTTCGGTTGCGTGCATTCATTAGAAAAATGCCCCGCTTCTCCACAGTTGTAGCAAGTCCCCTTACTACCCTCTGATTTTCCCCGGGTTCCCTGATTCACCGATCGGCCCGGTCCTTTACTATGCTGAGGACGGTTATAAGGCTTACTCCCTTGCCTCCCACTATTCTGAGTCGAACCACGATCATTGGTGCGACTTGGTCCTCCGGCATTAGAACTCCCTTGGCGGTTCACCCGCTTATTCTTCATGTCTTCGACCTCTTGGCACTTTTCAACCAAGACCTGGAATTGTCGAATACCCAATGGCACAACCGCATCCTGCAGTTCGTACCTCAGCCCATCTTGGAATCTACGGCACATATAATCCTCATCTATCCCATCCCTAAAGAAGCGGAAGAAACGGGATAGTGATTCAAACTTCTTGGCATATGCCTCAACATTCATGCCCGCTTGCCTTAGCCTCAGAAACTCTTCCCCATACCTTTCCCTAGCTGTATCAGGGAAGTATTTGGCCAAGAACCTCCTTTTGAAGTTCTCCCAACTTAACTCTTCATGAACATTCTCCATGATCAGTCGGGTGTTCCTCCACCAATACTCAGAACCCCCGAGTAATTGATAGGTAGCTAAGACCACCTTCTCTCCTTCTGGACAATGAATTGCCCCGAATATCCTCTCCACAGATTGGAGCCATAGGTCAGCAGTTTCCGGACCTCCCTCTCCGTTAAACTTTGGAGGAGTTTGATGGTTGAAATTTGAAAGAAGTCTAGAACCAGCAGCAAGTATTTCCCTTTCGCGCTTTTCCAGATCCCTCTGCGCCTTAGCATGGCTCTGGGCAGTCACAGCCGCTGCCATCGTATGCATGGCATAAGCCATCTGGTTTATATCAACATTATCCGTCATAGGTGCTGTAGGTGCCCTTCTTGGAGGCATTCTATTCTGCACAATACCAATTCTGATTAGATTCCTTATCCAAACATTTCTGAGTCTCAACAGAAATCTCATACAACGGTTACTAACAAAAACCCGACACCGAACAACCACTAGAACTAACCCCACACTAGTTACGTTCTAACCGACTCTGAACTAACGACTCAAGTATACACTTTCCCTTTGAAGATTTAAAGCCGGGCTCTGATACCAAATTGTAACACCCCGTTTTTCAAAAGCCAAAAAGGGCATTATTTTTTTTTTTTTTCTTTTTCAACTAACACTCAGAGTGCGCATAAAATATTTTAAATGAACCGGCATTCAAAAATACAAAGAACTCATTACCAAAAGGTGCTTCGACAAGCAAAGTGTATTTCCTGAATAATTACAATCCAAGTCTAAGTACCAAAACAAGTTAGAAATCCTATGCTAACCAAAAAGCACGGTGCACAAAACACACCGGCGCATAGTCTAACTACTCTAAGCTAAAACTCCAGCCGCTCACTGGGGCCTGGAACAGCCACCGTCGTCACCACGACCTAACCCATCATCTGGGTGGGATGAGCCCGCAAATGAAAGAAAGGGTCACCACAAAAATACAGTATGTATATGTATAACCGGTGCGAAAGATGTACACATAACAAATTTCCACGAAACACAAGAGAAAGCTCTTAAACTCAAAGGTAATTCCCACCAACGGGCTTATATATATGATGCACACCAAGCCTAATGCAGACTTCTACAATGAGTGTGACAACCGATTACTGGTTCGTCACATGCATGATTTTCCGGAAAATTAACCTCTCCTCGAAGAGTCGTGGGGTAGGCAAAGCCACACAGAAATATACGTACCCGCACTAAAAATGCCACACAAGGCAGGTGAAGTCACACAGACAAACACCAGGCGAAGTCACACAGACAAACACCAACTCAATATAAATCCAGAGGGATTTGGCGAAGCCACACAGTCAAACGCCCGGTACGTAGGCAAAGTCACACAGACATACACCTAGGCACGCAACTATGAAATGCATGGCATATATTCTCTTCGGCATATACAGGATAGTCACACAAGACAAAATCCTCGCGTAGTCCCATCAGACGCACGCATTCATATATGCTCATGCAAACATTCACATAGCCTAAAGCCTATGTACAAAGCATCACAATATACATACATTTTTCCAATCATATGTAAATTGCACACATATTATAACCACTATCTCAACAACGAGAATACATAAATACAAACATGCCAAAGCACACAGCAATTGCACACACAGCAAAACAAAGCATGTCGTAACCATTTAAAGACAGAAATAAAGTGGAGCCCTTACCTCGTCAAGCACTCAACTATCACACGATCGCACAACACTTACTTGCTTCCTAAAACAAGCAAAGTATTCAATCAAAACCATAACCAATCAATCCTTAAAGCTTTGGACTCTAGAATCCCAAAACCCAAAGGTTTTCTAAGGTAAAATCCCTCTTTCGGATTCTCTACCAAAAACTACCGTATTGATCAACCCCCATGAGTTATTTGTACTATTTTTAGGACCCAAAACAATAGGCCAAAGTCTTAAATAATTTGAAATGCAAAATGGCCGTTTTCTTGCGTTATAAGCTACGTACTTTCCGAGTACCCGAAAAACTCGTTTCCAATCCCAACCACTTCCATAAATTAATAAAAAGGGATTAGAAAGTTAAAAATCAAGTTTAGAAATCAGAATCCAAAATTTCAACTCCCAGAGCTCGCCCTGGCGAGTTGGTGGCGAGTGAAGGCAGGGAGTGCTGGTCTTACTCGCCCTGGAGCTCGCCCTGGCGTGTTGTCAGGACCTGTGACACTCGCCCTGGCGAGTAACCACTCGCTCAGCGAGTTGCACCTGTCATGACAGCAAAAGACAGCAACTCACACCACCTTTTTCCACCCCAAGCCTAGTTTGATTCTATTAGTTCCCAACATCTTTTCAAGGCATAAAAGCAAACCATTTTCATAAGCAAGCAACACATTTCCGAAAGCATGTTGGTTGCTTCGAGTGCAAGTTATTTGATTTTCATTTCCAAAATCAAAACCAAATCCAAGCACAAGTTTTATTACGGGCCTCAACCGTCCGGGAATCATTTTCAACCGTGTTTTCAAGGTAAAAAGCGACACCACATGTCACAATAGTTTTAAACCACTTTGACCCCAAAATACTACCCAAAAACTCTTAGAAAATATTTTCATAAACCACAATATTTTTCATCGGATTTTTCTAAAACAAAACCATACAACGCATTTCCCTTTCGCCCAAAGGTTCAAAGACAACTTTTCTTTTCAAAACCTTACAACATAACCTCATGTAATTGATCAATACATAAGCCAACCAAAACCCTAACTTTTCTCATGAGATTTTTCACCAACTCATGGAAAACAAAACAACAAAGCCTATACATGCTTCTCTAGACCTCATGAACAACATTCATGGAACAAAAACTAGCAAGAACAACATTTCCCACCAAACCCTCTTAAGAACATAAACCCAAAAACCTCACAACTCTAAAAATCTACCAACCTAGGAGATGAGAAGAGAGGGTTACCTTAAGAAAGTGATTCTCTACAACTTTCTTCAAAGCTCCAAAGCTTGAAATGGAGTGAAATGGTGAAGAATGGAAAATTTGTGAAGGTTGGAAAGAAAGTAATGGAGTCTACGTGAAAGAGAGAAAGAAAGGAGTGAAATATGTGATGTTTTCTAAGTGACCAAGTGACCAAACCTCCTTACTATGCCATAGCTCTTGCTCACTCATGGCCATTGGATCAAAAACAAAATGCCAAGACAAAACCCTAGCCATTGGATCAAACCAAACCAAATCCACTTGAGATAATACTCAACACCTCTTAGAAACACTCTCACGTTCAGCTCTCGCGCGCCGCGACGAACGTAAATCACAAAAACATAGAACCTACGGAAAGAACGTCTATCGTTTTTCCATTCCAACACTTATCGCCGAATCTTTTTCCGCGACTGTAATTTTCTTCCATACCTTAGAAAATTAATCTCAGGATATATCCTAATTCGCGCAGATATATAAAACTTCCATCCGAAATCTCACTCAAAACAGACGCAATAAGATTTTACAACGACGGGTAAAATCCTACTCGTTTTTCCAAAAACAAGAATAATCCACAACTTATTATTCTGAAACCACAAGTAACTTCTTATTCAAGCAACAGGATCACAAGACAAAAGTCTGTACAATTACAGTGCACGAGCACGAAACAGACTCGATTACAGCAAAAGCTAATAATTACACGATGTTTCGTCACACGAACACATCGAACCCTAATATTCCTTAAACCAACTATACAAAGAAATCTTGGGTCTTACACAAACGGGCCCTAAATGCTTACTACTATAAATAATCACACATTATCAACATTTTTATTGTATAATTGAATTGAATGATTGAACCCGTGCGAGCACGGGTAAAAAGTCTAGTTATAATAAAACGAGAGTAACTAGAGGCATCCTAAACCCTAACCCTAATATGAATGGTCTAGATATTGACACGTGGAGAAAAATATTATATCAACGGCTACGATAAAAATTTGAATACTATGTTGACACATCAATTAATGAGTGTGACATGTCATGTATTTAAAAACACAATACATGATGTGTCAATATATGATTGGATGTGTGACTAATCCCTAATTTTGTTACCTATTAATCCCTAATTATATGTTTTTATTTGATTATTGGATATACTCTATGGAATCTATTTTATTTATAGCCTTAAATTATGCATTAAATAGAAACCCTTTTATTTATTTCTCTCAAGAGTGTTTCTTTCATATTCTCAAGAGTGTTTCTTTCACATTAATTATAGCCTCAAATTATGCATCTATTTTCACTTTTTCTCACATATTTACATTTTTTTATTTGATGCAGATTTGACTTTGGGGTTTTATAAAGGTATGGATTATTATATATATTTAAGGTGTTTAAATTCTGATTATAGTTTGTAGTGTTACATATTAATTCTCTATTCTTTTTGAATTTGATATTTATTCCAATAGGTATGGATTCCTAAAGGTATGGATTCCATCTTTTTTGTTGTTGTTTGTAGTGTTTGATATTAATTCTGATTCTTCCATTTAAGAAAAAAATTGGGTTTTATTTTACTTAAGTTTCATATATTTTATATTGGATGCAAGTTTTGCTTTGGGGTTCTATAAAGGTGTGTACTCCTATGAATATTTGTAGGTGTTTGAATTCTGATTTTTTTTATGTTTGTTGTGTTCTGTATCAATTTGGTTATTATTTCATGTTTTTTCTTTTGTTGCTTTCATATTTTTAATTTAATTTCATGGTCAAAATTTAAGATTTATAAGTATTCAATTTAATTTCATGTTCTTTTCTATTTTTTATGTTTTGTATTTTTTTTTATCTTTACAGGTAAATTTAGATTCAAGGGCAGAAGATTTGAAATATTATTAAAATAGATGAGGAGGAATTATGATTTTTAGCTGTAGTTTCTTTTAATATATTGTTATTAGATTTATTTTATGTGTGTATTTATCTTTTTTGTATAATTTTTTATTGGTTTTTTTTCGTTCCTATTTTTATGCATATAATCATATATAATCTTTTTATTTTAATTATTTTATTCTTTCTATACTCTTTCTTAATTTTTTAGTGAAATTACAATGAAGGATACAAAATTTAGAATATTATTCTATTTTTATGAATAAATTCATCTATAATATTTATCCTTTTTTTTTGTTCTTATAGTTTATGCATAGATTCATATATAGTAATTGTTTTATTGTATTTATCATATTTTTTATATAATTTTTTTTAGTAATTGTTTTATTGTATTTATCTTATTTTTATGCACAAATTCATCTACAATCTTTAACTTTTTTTTTTCATTAAAAAAAATCATTAACTTTTTTTGTTCCTATTTTTATGCATAGATTTGTATCTAATTTTTTTTTTGTATTTATCTTTTTTTTATTTTTTGACACAAACAAAATGATATTCATTCATTCAAATCGACAGATACATCAAATACAACCACATATTCAACTTCGCTAAAAACGTAAAGGATGAATTTGCGAACAAACTCACAGCATCCGAGTTAATAGCATACAACGGCATAATGCCTACAACAAATAATATGATAAAATTAAAATCACCGGAATATCCATGCTTCCGGATCTGCAACGTTGATGCACAAATCATTGATTGAATCTGTAATTGACCGAAGATAATCTTTCGAGAAGAATCAAAGAACACCGCAACAAAATGGGAAATCAAATAACGCCGCACAAGACGACGACCAACACAACGCCGCACTTAGACGACGAAATCACAAAAAAACACAAAAGAAAAACTTAATCTATGTGAAAATCACTTATTTAAATTAAAAGAAAAGAAAAAAAAGGTGTAGATGGGGTGATTCTAGGCCAAAAGTGACCCAAAATCACCCCTCTATGATGAACAAAGAGAGCTTGGAGACAAGAATTTTTTTGTTTTTTTGTATTTATCTTATTCTTTCTATGTAGTATATTTTTTGTATATTTTATCTGGTGAAATTACAATGAAGATATACAACTTGGAATATTATTAATAGTGATAAGGACAAATTAGTAAATTTGGTAGTAATCAACTTTATTATATTAAATTAAATAAATAAATAACTTGATCATATTAAAAGTAGATGAAATTAACTGAGTAAAAATAGGTGCATTTGTCGTGACATACACTAATATCAATCAATATTATTTTCCTTAAAAATAGGATTTAACCTTGAGAAAATAAGATCTATATTTGAAAAATATATCTTGAAAGCACTCATAAATAACACTTTTTTTACCAAAACAATAAGGATATCCTTGAAAATATATAACATTTGAATTTGTGCTCTCCTTATTTTACAAGATGTGCGCTCATTAAAAAAATAAAGCCTGGCTTAAAAATAGGTACTATTTGTTGTGGATTAAATTAATAATCATGAAGGATTTATTTTAATTAAAAATTGGTACAAATAATTAGTAATAGATATATATTTCCTTACTAATAGGGTTTGAAAATCAGCAACATGGATATACTTTTTTTTTAATGTAAGCAATAAGGATATACTTGAAAAATATATAACTGAATTTGTGGATTTTTTTTACAAGATATGCGTCCAATAAAATAAAATAAGTAAATATTGCCTAAAAAATATGTATTATTTAAGTTCATGTTATACTGAATTTGTGATTTATAATTTTTGGGTCTTGCTAACAGGTGCCCTTAAGGCACATGTTAAAAATCTAAAAAGTAGAAACATTTTTAAAAAATATCTTTGACCGTGCATCGCACGGGTGAAAGTCTAGTTATAATAAAACGAGAGTAACTAGAGGCACTCTAAACCCTAACCCTAATATGAACGGTTTAGATTTTGACACATAGAAAAAAAATTATATCAACGACTATGATAAAAACTTAAATAATCAATTTTTAATACAATTTAATTTTGTTGGTTTAAATTTTGACATTTGAAAAAAATAAAATCAACGACTACGATTAAAATTTCAATATTTAATAATAATTTTTTTTTGAATCGGCTAAATTTTATTAAAAGACAACTCCTCCACAAGAAGTGAACGGAATTGTCGAGGAAACATACAAACAAAAGGTAACGTGATATAACACAATTACCAACACCAAATCAAACACCCCAAACCACCCATACACCAATACACCAATAATGATTCGCTAAACCCCCAGAGAAAACCCCTACCCGACCCTAGGAGACACCACTTGGCTCTAACTTCCGAACTCGAATTAAAATTACTCGGCCCATCAGGTCCATAGAGAAGCCCCATAAGTCAGAGGTTGAGGGACTCCGGTAGTCAGAGAATCGACAGTCAACACCTGATGCAGAAGAATTCGACCAGATACCAGAGACCTGCAAGTTTCAACAAACTTGAACACCCCTCAGCGACTCCAAGAGTCCTGCAAATCTCACCAGATTTGAAAATGATCAGAGACTCTTGTATCAGATAGAATCCACTCACACTCGGCCTTAAGAAAGAAAAACAAGGCATATGAAGAAAACAAAAACACGCACCTTTCAGGGAACAAAAGTAAAACGTGATCTGCATCTTAAAATCAAAAACCATCCATCTTCCTCAACAAATCGGCACACATCTGCTATCTCAAAATCAAAAACCACCCATCTTCCTCAACAAACCGACTGTGTTGTGTCTTTCTCGAAAGTGACTTCAATAATGGCAGAAGAAGAAGATGAATCAGAGCTTAGCAATAAGCAAAATCGCGAAATTGTTTCTTCTCAACTCTCCTCCTGGAAAGATTCAATACGTTGCAAAAGGTTCTTCTTCTTATTCATCACTTTTCATTTCGTTTACATTCTATTTTTACATATCTTTTCTTTCGTTGTTTTTCTTCAAATATGTTTCAATTGGATTTTTCCTTTTACTATATTCATGATGAATTTCCTTTAAATCGTAGAATTAGTTCAAAATTTTTGAGTTATTTCTTCCTATTGTGAATACTGAATCGTTAGTTTTTAGCCATTTACAAGGCAATTCTTAAACAAATTGGAGATTCTGGCTTCATGAGTCAATTAGTTCTGAGAACAATCTGTCCTTATTAACCTGAGGTTTGTTATTTTTTTTCTTAATTAACCGTTCTTTTTATAATAAAGATTATTATTATTATTATTATTATTATTATTATTATTATTCAGTTCATTTTTTATTATTAATATTTTAATTTTATCTATTTTATTCCTTATATATAGCATCTGCTGTTGATTTGTTTCTTTTTTAAATTAAAAATCAATTTCTAAAATATAGCTAACAATAGTTTGTTATTTTTTTATTTTTTTTATATCATAGTTTAAAAATCTTGCACCGGATATACTTTAACAATCGATAGTAATCTGTATCGGTATTAATCTCTAGAATCCTAAATAACTATGGTTTGTTTTCTATATGATTTACCCGCTTTTGATCATAATGTATTATGGATTATGTTTGCTTTTACCCAGACACTATACGTTTGGTATCAGAGCCTAAACGGTTCTGAGACCTTTTGAATTAAACAAGTTTTAAAGATTTAAGCTGTTTGCACTTTAAATTATTATTTTAAAGCTTTTCTTCACTTGTTTTACTTTTGATTCAACCCACAACCCTGAGTGTTGGCTTGTTTTAAAAGAAAATGCTGAATAGCTGGGTGGTCCAGGTAGTAAGACCCGCGGATAGGGCAGTGAAACCGTTGGTTTAGCCTAGTTGTATTTTTCTTTAAAACTCAAACAAAAATAAGGGGGAGAAGAGAGTCACACAGTGAGATAAGGCAAGAAGTTTTGAGATAAAAATTTAGAGTCAATTAGTTTGAACTTTAAAGTGAGTATAATTCAGAAATGTCTCGATTACTGAATAGGGCTTGGAGTAGTGTTAGTGGTAGAAGTAGTAGGTCTAATAGAACTTTAGTCCCACCTACTTCCTCAGAAACTGAAGCAACATTAAATCAAGATACTTTTCAAAATCAAGAATTAGAAGTACAGGAAATGGAAAATAAATTAATTAACTGGAACATGCCAGAAATTAAGTTAAACGAAATCTATAAGATTAGTACCTTTGATTTTAAAAGCCAAAAAATTATACATACTTTAGAACAAGCTAGAAATGTAAAGAATAAACAAGAAACTTTTACGTTACTAGATAAAAAATTATTAGATCAACACTATAAAGATGGTTTTAGATACATTCACTTGGGTCTGGTTCAAGTGGCTGTTAAACCTCTACATAAATTAGGATTAAACTCACCCATATTATTAATATTAAGAGATTCTAGAATAAGAGACTTTCATGACTCGGTAATAGCCATGTTAGAATCTAACCTTAATGATGGTCCTGTTTATTTTAACTGTTACCCTAATTATTCGATGAGCTTAGGAGATGAAATCACAAGTTCGTCCCTAGTCATCTGCGTCCAACATCAAAATGATAACTTTACAGAAGGAATATCTAATGTTGATATTATTACTAGAATAACCTATAAAGTTACTAACGTTAATTATAATTATAAATCATTAAGATCTACCCCTAGAAATGAAACATGTGTTATAGAAGCTAATCTAAAAAAGTCTAACATAATTACCCCTAAAATATTAACCATCTCTGAGCTAAGAGAAAAAATTCCAGAAGAATGGATAATAGAAAATGCTACACAACCAGAAAAACTAGAAGCAAGATCTATAAGAGATATTATCACTGATCAAAATGGGAACATTAGAATAAGAATGAACAGAAGTCAATCGTTTAGGTATAATCAAAGTCCTAGTATAGGATCTTCCTCTGCTAGACATTCGGTAGATTCTACTATTAGATTTAACTTAGCAGGAGTTAATTTTGCTCCAAACATACCTCGACCAATTTATCAAGAAAGAATCAGCAGGTCTCCTTCCCCAACTGAATCACAAATATTAGGAGTAATTACCAAAGAAGAACCTTTTGAGATTGATAAAGTTTGGATTAAAGAAGAATTCTTATCAGATTATAATAAAGATAAGCGTAAATGGTATTTTGATACTTTTTCTAAAACAGAAAAAGACTTATATTTAAAATTATTTTATGAATTTATAGAACACCATGAACTTAATATTTACTTCTTTACCTGGTTTGAATTATACTGTTTAGATAAAAATATATGGAATCCTTATGCTAAAAAATTATTTTTAAATACTAAAACTAGAATGAACATTAAATGGAAAACTTCTAGAAAAGAAATAATTGAATCTATTCACCCTCCTTTAGAAGCTGTAAAAATTATGTCGCCAAAAGAAAATATTGAAATTGAGGCTTCACCTTTTAAGGCCATAAGCAGCCCTACGGAACAAAGAAAAGATGTGAATAATGTTCATAGTCAATTAAACTATACTAACCAAATATTACACACCATGTCACAACAATTAGATAGAATAGAACAAATTTTACCTGAAACTTTAGAGGTTAAACCTTCTGACCCTACTAGACCGATTTATCATTATAATATTCCCACAGATAGGGAAATTAGGGATTTAACCTTAGGGTATAATCCAGAACAAAAGCTAGATGAATTAGTTGATCGACTAAAAGTCTTAAACGTAGGATCAACGTCAGAAATTAGAATTAATACATTATCTTTTGAAGAAGAAAATATAATTTCTCGAATTGATAAACCTCCGCGACCAAAGACTAGAAACTATTATCCTAGACCTTCCTTTGCTGATGTTCAGTTTGAAGAAAGGAACAGTTTTATCGGAGATAGTTACTCCGGAGATTGTATTATAGAATGGAACATAGATGGTGCTTCAGAACAACATATATTAAATATTATTCAAAATATGACTATGGCAGCGACCGCCTTTAAAATTAAAAAGAATTCAGATAAAAAGACAAAAGATATGCTTGTAATGGGATTTACAGGACAATTAAAAGGTTGGTGGGATAATATTCTTAGTGATGAAGATAAACTAAGAATAGACTCTGCTGTTAAATCTGAAACTAATGAAGAAATCTGTGTTACTACCCTACTCTACGCAATAACCAAATTCTTTATAGGAGAACCTTTAAAATTACAACAACGAGCTTCAGATCAATTATTAAATTTATATTGCCCTACCATGTCTGATTACCGCTGGTATAAAGACATGTTTCTTTCTAAGTTATGCCTGCGTCCAGATGGAGCAGCTATATATTGGAAAGAAAGATTTATTAGTGGTCTACCTAGATTATTTGCTGAGAAGGTTAAGAGTAATATTAGGCAAAACTATAATGGTGAAATACCTTTTAATGCTTTAACTATGGGAGAACTATCAAATTACATTGTTGAAACTGGATTACAGATTTGTACAGATTATAAATTACAAAATAAAATTAAAAATGAAAAAGCTAATAATAGAAAAGAAATTGGATCCTTCTGTGAGCAGTACGGTGCTACTCCTATTCGAGCTCCCAGTAACCCTAAAAGTAAAAAGAAGAACTTTAGTAAACATAGGAGAAGTCCTAGCAAACCATACAAGAAAAATAGTTACCAAAAAGAAAATTATCAAGATAATAAGAAATTTAACAAAAATCCAAAAAGAAAAAGTAACCGAAAATCTTACCAAAAACCTAGTAATAAAAACAAAGACATTAAATGTTATAAGTGTGGGCGATTCGGTCATTATGCCAATGACTGTAAAGTCAAAGAAAAGATTCAACAAATTAGTGATTTAAATATTTCAGAAGAATTAAAACAGAATTTAATTCATACCTTAGAAAATATAATGTTATTATCAGATGAAGATTACTCTTCGTCTAGTGAATCAGAAGTAGAAGATATTAATCATTTAATCGAATCTAGTGAATCTAGTGAGGAAGAATTAGAGGAATGCTTGGGTTTAGATTTTTGCAACTGTAATAATTGTATTAAAAGCATCAATGTTTTAACTAATCATCAAGCTAATACCTTAATAGGAATATTAGATAAAATGGACGAGTCTGAAAGTAAACACGCTTTCATGAGACAAATTAAAGATATCATTGACGATAATGAAATAGAAAAGAAAGAATTACATAAAGTAGAATTTAAAGATGTTATGAAACTCTTTGAAAAACCAGCTCAAGATCCTGTAACCATGAGGGATTTACAAGAAGAAATTAAAATTATTAAAAAAGAAATTCAATCTTTAAAAACTAAAGATGATGAGCTAGAAGTTAGAATACTAGAATTACAAGGAACTATGATAATTCAAGAGCAAAATAGGTTGCGAAATACTATTTCTCTACCCTCTACCAGCAGGAGAAATGAAGAAGAAGAAGATATATACATTAATAAAATCGAAAAAATGATATCCCATAAATGGTATACGAAAATTAAACTAATAATTAAAGATTTCGCTTATGAATTAACGGCTCTAATAGATTCTGGGGCTGATTTAAATTGTATACAAGAAGGACTAGTACCTACCCAATTTTATGAAAAAACTAAAGAATCTTTAAGAGGAGCTAATGGTAGCAGATTACAAGTATCGTATAAATTATCTAATGCTAAGATTTGCAAAGATAAAATATGCTACAAAACTTCATTTCTACTAGTAAAAAACATCACCGAAGAAATCATACTGGGAACACCCTTTTTAACTTTGCTGTACCCTTTCAAGGTAAATAAAGATGGTATAACAACTACGGTTTTAGAAAGAGAAGTTGAATTTAAATTCTTGGATAAACCAAAAATTAGAGATTTAAACTCTGTTCAAGAGAGAGCCATATCTCGAATTAATTTAATAAACAAAAAGAAAAAACAAATTAATTTTATCAATAAAGAAATACACTTTAGAAGAGTGGAAGAACATTTGGAGGCTCCAATTGTTAAAGAAAAAATTAATCATGTTTTAGAAAAATTTAAAAAAGATCTTTGCTCAGAACAGCCAAACGCGTTCTGGAAAAGAAAAGTTCATACTGTGTCCTTACCTTATGAATCAGAATTTAAAGAAATAAATATACCAACGAAAGCACGTCCAATACAAATGAATAAAGAACACCTTGATTATTGTAAGAAGGAAATACAGGATTATTTGGATAAAGGATTAATAAGACCAAGTAAATCTCCATGGAGCTGCTCAGCATTTTATGTAATTAATGCATCAGAATTAGAACGTGGAAGTCCTCGTTTAGTAATAAATTACAAACCCTTAAATAAAGCATTAAAATGGATAAGATATCCAATACCAAATAAAAAGGATTTAATTAACAGGTTACACAACAAAAGTATTTACTCAAAATTTGATTTAAAATCAGGATATTATCAAATTCAATTAGAAGAAAAAGATAAGTATAAGACAGCGTTTGTGGTACCCTTTGGCCATTATGAATGGAATGTTATGCCTTTAGGTTTAAAAAATGCTCCATCAGAATTTCAAAATATTATGAATACAATATTTAATGATTATTCAGATTTTACCATTGTTTATTTAGATGATATATTAGTCTTTTCAGAATCTATTAATCAACACTTTCACCATATGGAATTATTTTACCAAATTATTAAAAATAACGGATTAGTCTTATCTGAGAAAAAATTAAAAATATATCAAGCAAAAATTAGGTTCTTAGGTTTTGACATATCACAAGGCATGTACACCCCAATTAGTAGATCCATAGAATTTGTTAGTAAATTTCCTAATGAATTAAAGGATAAAACCCAATTACAAAGGTTTCTAGGTTGCGTCAATTATGTATCAGATTTTATTCCTAACCTTAGAACAATATGTATCCCTTTGTTCAAAAGACTTAAGAAAAATCCACCCCCTTGGGATGACACCATGACCCAGAGTATTTTAAAATTAAAGGAAATAGTTAAGAAATTACCCTGCTTAGGAATACCAGATCCTACAGCCAAATTAATTGTAGAAACAGATGCCTCTGACCTTGGGTTTGGAGGAATTTTAAAACAATTACTTCCGGGATCAGATAAGGAACAAGTTGTTAGATTTTACTCTGGAACCTGGAATTCGGCCCAACTAAATTACAGTACTATTAAAAAAGAAATTTTAGCTATTGTATTATGCATTACTAAATTTCAAGATGATTTGTTTTCGAAACAATTTTTATTAAAAACTGATTGTAAGGCTGCAACCAGTGTTTTACAAAAAGATGTTAAAAATTTAGTTTCTAAACATATTTTTGCAAGATGGCAAGCATTACTCTCATGTTTCGATTTTGAAATTGAGCATATATCAGGAATTAAAAATTCCCTACCAGACTTTTTAACCAGGGAATTTCTACAGGGAAAACATGAATAACGCTCCTGACCCTCGAGATAATTATGGACCGAAAAAGACTACAGATAAAACATTGGCAGTAAGTTCATCAAGTTCCTCAGACAGAACATTAGCTTTAGGATCCTCTGATTACCTAAATAAGCTTGTGGCTAGTCCCCAGCCTATTTCGTCCTCAAGAATTAGACCTTCACCTGGAATTAGGCCTGCTCTTGTTACTCCTCTTCACTTTACCTCACAATTAGCCAGTCCCTCTTCATTAAAACCTCGCCCTACAAAACTAGCCTATTACTCACCTCCAGAAACTACCCCAAAATCCACCTTCATTACCAAACAACAAATTGTACCTATTTTACCTTTAGAAAGTCATTATTGTCAACCAAATGCTTCATTAATTCATACAGTATCAAAAATATTACCCCCAGGTTTTTTCTACCTTCCCGAAGATTCAAATCTTCGAAAAACCAGAAGATTTTATGAATTTATCCTAGTTGATACAGATTCAATAGTCCTTACTCACAATTATGATGCTAAAGATTCATCAAAAATTACCTTTTCTAAATTCAAGATTAACAAGGTTTTATCCCCATCAGATTGGGGCCAGCTTCCTTTTAAAGAAAAGTCATTTAGTAGAACCTTTGTTCCACAATGTTTCAATTACTTTGATTACATGAAAGCATGGTATCATTTTATGGATATTGAACCTTATAACCATACGTGGTTTATTTGGTTTAATAAGAATATCTCAATTAATTTTCCATCCTGGTTTATTGAATGGTTTTACACCATCGGACCAATTTTAGACACATTACCAGATTACGCCTTTGAGGCCTTTAAAATATTTAATGACACTACATCATGTCCTCAGCATAAAGCATTACTTAGTTTTTGTGCTATATTTGGGATTACTTGGATTACATCTTGGACATTATCTACTGAACCATTATGGGAAGATGCATCCCCATTACAATTGGTCAAGAGATACTCCGTCAAATGGTGGAGTAAATTTAACCCGCAATTACTCTCTACGGAAAGACTAAATGCATGGTTTAAAGCAAATCCAAATCTTTGCAAAACAACCAGCACCTCGTCCTCAGCTGAAGTTAGAGATTTCTCGGCACTTCATCCTAAGTTGTTAGAGTCACTACAAAAAATTACTGATCCTCAAGAGTTTTTTGAAAAAGTAAAAGATGCTATGTCTGTATTATCCGACAATGAAAGCACTAGCATTACCAGCGCTGCTGAAAATGAAGACGACTGTTACGGAATTCAGGACCTCTAAGCTACTTTTGGTTATTATTGGTGGACCCAGCTCATGTTGATAATGGACCCCTATTTTGGAATTATTTATCAATAATGTTATCTTTACTTTATGTCATGTTATCTTTATGTAACTTTTGCTTTATTACTTTTCTTTATGTCATTTTAGTTTTGGCATTTTGTAATAATGGCTCGGAATTGTAAAATTTATAGTTTTAAGTTTTTATATTTGAAGTCCGAAGTGATTCCTTAGTCTATAAAAGGATCATTTGTGTTTTATGGAAGGCATGCAAAATTTCAGACAAAAACCTGAAGAATCTTGCCTTGCTCTATTGTAAGTAAATAAATAAAATGTTTTACTACAATTTCTTTTTTGCTATATTAACTTTCCAAATTATATTCTATATAACAACTGAATTAGATTTATTTCTTGATGATTTACCCGCTTTTGATCATAATGTATTATGGATTATGTTAGTGTCTGGGTAAAAGCAAACATAATCCATAATACATTATGATCAAAAGCGGGTAAATCATCAAGAAATAAATCTAATTCAGTTGTTATATAGAATATAATTTGGAAAGTTAATATAGCAAAAAAGAAATTGTAGTAAAACATTTTATTTATTTACTTACAATAGAGCAAGGCAAGATTCTTCAGGTTTTTGTCTGAAATTTTGCATGCCTTCCATAAAACACAAATGATCCTTTTATAGACTAAGGAATCACTTCGGACTTCAAATATAAAAACTTAAAACTATAAATTTTACAATTCCGAGCCATTATTACAAAATGCCAAAACTAAAATGACATAAAGAAAAGTAATAAAGCAAAAGTTACATAAAGATAACATGACATAAAGTAAAGATAACATTATTGATAAATAATTCCAAAATAGGGGTCCATTATCAACATGAGCTGGGTCCACCAATAATAACCAAAAGTAGCTTAGAGGTCCTGAATTCCGTAACAGTCGTCTTCATTTTCAGCAGCGCTGGTAATGCTAGTGCTTTCATTGTCGGATAATACAGACATAGCATCTTTTACTTTTTCAAAAAACTCTTGAGGATCAGTAATTTTTTGTAGTGACTCTAACAACTTAGGATGAAGTGCCGAGAAATCTCTAACTTCAGCTGAGGACGAGGTGCTGGTTGTTTTGCAAAGATTTGGATTTGCTTTAAACCATGCATTTAGTCTTTCCGTAGAGAGTAATTGCGGGTTAAATTTACTCCACCATTTGACGGAGTATCTCTTGACCAATTGTAATGGGGATGCATCTTCCCATAATGGTTCAGTAGATAATGTCCAAGATGTAATCCAAGTAATCCCAAATATAGCACAAAAACTAAGTAATGCTTTATGCTGAGGACATGATGTAGTGTCATTAAATATTTTAAAGGCCTCAAAGGCGTAATCTGGTAATGTGTCTAAAATTGGTCCGATGGTGTAAAACCATTCAATAAACCAGGATGGAAAATTAATTGAGATATTCTTATTAAACCAAATAAACCACGTATGGTTATAAGGTTCAATATCCATAAAATGATACCATGCTTTCATGTAATCAAAGTAATTGAAACATTGTGGAACAAAGGTTCTACTAAATGACTTTTCTTTAAAAGGAAGCTGGCCCCAATCTGATGGGGATAAAACCTTGTTAATCTTGAATTTAGAAAAGGTAATTTTTGATGAATCTTTAGCATCATAATTGTGAGTAAGGACTATTGAATCTGTATCAACTAGGATAAATTCATAAAATCTTCTGGTTTTTCGAAGATTTGAATCTTCGGGAAGGTAGAAAAAACCTGGGGGTAATATTTTTGATACTGTATGAATTAATGAAGCATTTGGTTGACAATAATGACTTTCTAAAGGTAAAATAGGTACAATTTGTTGTTTGGTAATGAAGGTGGATTTTGGGGTAGTTTCTGGAGGTGAGTAATAGGCTAGTTTTGTAGGGCGAGGTTTTAATGAAGAGGGACTGGCTAATTGTGAGGTAAAGTGAAGAGGAGTAACAAGAGCAGGCCTAATTCCAGGTGAAGGTCTAATTCTTGAGGACGAAATAGGCTGGGGACTAGCCACAAGCTTATTTAGGTAATCAGAGGATCCTAAAGCTAATGTTCTGTCTGAGGAACTTGATGAACTTACTGCCAATGTTTTATCTGTAGTCTTTTTCGGTCCATAATTATCTCGAGGGTCAGGAGCGTTATTCATGTTTTCCCTGTAGAAATTCCCTGGTTAAAAAGTCTGGTAGGGAATTTTTAATTCCTGATATATGCTCAATTTCAAAATCGAAACATGAGAGTAATGCTTGCCATCTTGCAAAAATATGTTTAGAAACTAAATTTTTAACATCTTTTTGTAAAACACTGGTTGCAGCCTTACAATCAGTTTTTAATAAAAATTGTTTCGAAAACAAATCATCTTGAAATTTAGTAATGCATAATACAATAGCTAAAATTTCTTTTTTAATAGTACTGTAATTTAGTTGGGCCAAATTCCAGGTTCCAGAGTAAAATCTAACAACTTGTTCCTTATCTGATCCCGGAAGTAATTGTTTTAAAATTCCTCCAAACCCAAGGTCAGAGGCATCTGTTTCTACAATTAATTTGGCTGTAGGATCTGGTATTCCTAAGCAAGGTAATTTCTTAACTATTTCCTTTAATTTTAAAATACTCTGGGTCATGGTGTCATCCCAAGGGGGTGGATTTTTCTTAAGTCTTTTGAACAAAGGGATACATATTGTTCTAAGGTTAGGAATAAAATCTGATACATAATTGACGCAACCTAGAAACCTTTGTAATTGGGTTTTATCCTTTAATTCATTAGGAAATTTACTAACAAATTCTATGGATCTACTAATTGGGGTGTACATGCCTTGTGATATGTCAAAACCTAAGAACCTAATTTTTGCTTGATATATTTTTAATTTTTTCTCAGATAAGACTAATCCGTTATTTTTAATAATTTGGTAAAATAATTCCATATGGTGAAAGTGTTGATTAATAGATTCTGAAAAGACTAATATATCATCTAAATAAACAATGGTAAAATCTGAATAATCATTAAATATTGTATTCATAATATTTTGAAATTCTGATGGAGCATTTTTTAAACCTAAAGGCATAACATTCCATTCATAATGGCCAAAGGGTACCACAAACGCTGTCTTATACTTATCTTTTTCTTCTAATTGAATTTGATAATATCCTGATTTTAAATCAAATTTTGAGTAAATACTTTTGTTGTGTAACCTGTTAATTAAATCCTTTTTATTTGGTATTGGATATCTTATCCATTTTAATGCTTTATTTAAGGGTTTGTAATTTATTACTAAACGAGGACTTCCACGTTCTAATTCTGATGCATTAATTACATAAAATGCTGAGCAGCTCCATGGAGATTTACTTGGTCTTATTAATCCTTTATCCAAATAATCCTGTATTTCCTTCTTACAATAATCAAGGTGTTCTTTATTCATTTGTATTGGACGTGCTTTCGTTGGTATATTTATTTCTTTAAATTCTGATTCATAAGGTAAGGACACAGTATGAACTTTTCTTTTCCAGAACGCGTTTGGCTGTTCTGAGCAAAGATCTTTTTTAAATTTTTCTAAAACATGATTAATTTTTTCTTTAACAATTGGAGCCTCCAAATGTTCTTCCACTCTTCTAAAGTGTATTTCTTTATTGATAAAATTAATTTGTTTTTTCTTTTTGTTTATTAAATTAATTCGAGATATGGCTCTCTCTTGAACAGAGTTTAAATCTCTAATTTTTGGTTTATCCAAGAATTTAAATTCAACTTCTCTTTCTAAAACCGTAGTTGTTATACCATCTTTATTTACCTTGAAAGGGTACAGCAAAGTTAAAAAGGGTGTTCCCAGTATGATTTCTTCGGTGATGTTTTTTACTAGTAGAAATGAAGTTTTGTAGCATATTTTATCTTTGCAAATCTTAGCATTAGATAATTTATACGATACTTGTAATCTGCTACCATTAGCTCCTCTTAAAGATTCTTTAGTTTTTTCATAAAATTGGGTAGGTACTAGTCCTTCTTGTATACAATTTAAATCAGCCCCAGAATCTATTAGAGCCGTTAATTCATAAGCGAAATCTTTAATTATTAGTTTAATTTTCGTATACCATTTATGGGATATCATTTTTTCGATTTTATTAATGTATATATCTTCTTCTTCTTCATTTCTCCTGCTGGTAGAGGGTAGAGAAATAGTATTTCGCAACCTATTTTGCTCTTGAATTATCATAGTTCCTTGTAATTCTAGTATTCTAACTTCTAGCTCATCATCTTTAGTTTTTAAAGATTGAATTTCTTTTTTAATAATTTTAATTTCTTCTTGTAAATCCCTCATGGTTACAGGATCTTGAGCTGGTTTTTCAAAGAGTTTCATAACATCTTTAAATTCTACTTTATGTAATTCTTTCTTTTCTATTTCATTATCGTCAATGATATCTTTAATTTGTCTCATGAAAGCGTGTTTACTTTCAGACTCGTCCATTTTATCTAATATTCCTATTAAGGTATTAGCTTGATGATTAGTTAAAACATTGATGCTTTTAATACAATTATTACAGTTGCAAAAATCTAAACCCAAGCATTCCTCTAATTCTTCCTCACTAGATTCACTAGATTCGATTAAATGATTAATATCTTCTACTTCTGATTCACTAGACGAAGAGTAATCTTCATCTGATAATAACATTATATTTTCTAAGGTATGAATTAAATTCTGTTTTAATTCTTCTGAAATATTTAAATCACTAATTTGTTGAATCTTTTCTTTGACTTTACAGTCATTGGCATAATGACCGAATCGCCCACACTTATAACATTTAATGTCTTTGTTTTTATTACTAGGTTTTTGGTAAGATTTTCGGTTACTTTTTCTTTTTGGATTTTTGTTAAATTTCTTATTATCTTGATAATTTTCTTTTTGGTAACTATTTTTCTTGTATGGTTTGCTAGGACTTCTCCTATGTTTACTAAAGTTCTTCTTTTTACTTTTAGGGTTACTGGGAGCTCGAATAGGAGTAGCACCGTACTGCTCACAGAAGGATCCCATTTCTTTTCTATTATTAGCTTTTTCATTTTTAATTTTATTTTGTAATTTATAATCTGTACAAATCTGTAATCCAGTTTCAACAATGTAATTTGATAGTTCTCCCATAGTTAAAGCATTAAAAGGTATTTCACCATTATAGTTTTGCCTAATATTACTCTTAACCTTCTCAGCAAATAATCTAGGTAGACCACTAATAAATCTTTCTTTCCAATATATAGCTGCTCCATCTGGACGCAGGCATAACTTAGAAAGAAACATGTCTTTATACCAGCGGTAATCAGACATGGTAGGGCAATATAAATTTAATAATTGATCTGAAGCTCGTTGTTGTAATTTTAAAGGTTCTCCTATAAAGAATTTGGTTATTGCGTAGAGTAGGGTAGTAACACAGATTTCTTCATTAGTTTCAGATTTAACAGCAGAGTCTATTCTTAGTTTATCTTCATCACTAAGAATATTATCCCACCAACCTTTTAATTGTCCTGTAAATCCCATTACAAGCATATCTTTTGTCTTTTTATCTGAATTCTTTTTAATTTTAAAGGCGGTCGCTGCCATAGTCATATTTTGAATAATATTTAATATATGTTGTTCTGAAGCACCATCTATGTTCCATTCTATAATACAATCTCCGGAGTAACTATCTCCGATAAAACTGTTCCTTTCTTCAAACTGAACATCAGCAAAGGAAGGTCTAGGATAATAGTTTCTAGTCTTTGGTCGCGGAGGTTTATCAATTCGAGAAATTATATTTTCTTCTTCAAAAGATAATGTATTAATTCTAATTTCTGACGTTGATCCTACGTTTAAGACTTTTAGTCGATCAACTAATTCATCTAGCTTTTGTTCTGGATTATACCCTAAGGTTAAATCCCTAATTTCCCTATCTGTGGGAATATTATAATGATAAATCGGTCTAGTAGGGTCAGAAGGTTTAACCTCTAAAGTTTCAGGTAAAATTTGTTCTATTCTATCTAATTGTTGTGACATGGTGTGTAATATTTGGTTAGTATAGTTTAATTGACTATGAACATTATTCACATCTTTTCTTTGTTCCGTAGGGCTGCTTATGGCCTTAAAAGGTGAAGCCTCAATTTCAATATTTTCTTTTGGCGACATAATTTTTACAGCTTCTAAAGGAGGGTGAATAGATTCAATTATTTCTTTTCTAGAAGTTTTCCATTTAATGTTCATTCTAGTTTTAGTATTTAAAAATAATTTTTTAGCATAAGGATTCCATATATTTTTATCTAAACAGTATAATTCAAACCAGGTAAAGAAGTAAATATTAAGTTCATGGTGTTCTATAAATTCATAAAATAATTTTAAATATAAGTCTTTTTCTGTTTTAGAAAAAGTATCAAAATACCATTTACGCTTATCTTTATTATAATCTGATAAGAATTCTTCTTTAATCCAAACTTTATCAATCTCAAAAGGTTCTTCTTTGGTAATTACTCCTAATATTTGTGATTCAGTTGGGGAAGGAGACCTGCTGATTCTTTCTTGATAAATTGGTCGAGGTATGTTTGGAGCAAAATTAACTCCTGCTAAGTTAAATCTAATAGTAGAATCTACCGAATGTCTAGCAGAGGAAGATCCTATACTAGGACTTTGATTATACCTAAACGATTGACTTCTGTTCATTCTTATTCTAATGTTCCCATTTTGATCAGTGATAATATCTCTTATAGATCTTGCTTCTAGTTTTTCTGGTTGTGTAGCATTTTCTATTATCCATTCTTCTGGAATTTTTTCTCTTAGCTCAGAGATGGTTAATATTTTAGGGGTAATTATGTTAGACTTTTTTAGATTAGCTTCTATAACACATGTTTCATTTCTAGGGGTAGATCTTAATGATTTATAATTATAATTAACGTTAGTAACTTTATAGGTTATTCTAGTAATAATATCAACATTAGATATTCCTTCTGTAAAGTTATCATTTTGATGTTGGACGCAGATGACTAGGGACGAACTTGTGATTTCATCTCCTAAGCTCATCGAATAATTAGGGTAACAGTTAAAATAAACAGGACCATCATTAAGGTTAGATTCTAACATGGCTATTACCGAGTCATG